>JACMZG010000022.1:38158030-38608890 GCA_018340805.1 Microvelia longipes | reverse complement strand
AAGCACACTATATCAATCAGCTTCAACAGCCCCTAAACCCAATTCCCAATTACTGGATTTTAAGCCAATATATATCAGCTTCAAATGCCCCCCTAACCACCCCATTCTAATATTTTTTTTTTGTTATGAATAACACAATAAATAAAGAAAAATTATACTCATAAGATACAGATTTGACTCATATGTTTCTTAGATGTCTCTTTAAATAATCGTCTCGTCTCGTCTCTTCCAAAGCTTTGAAGTCATATAAAGAGAGATCTTCCAGCATCTGAAAGATATAAAAGAAAACGATTAATCACTAGATGGGGCAAAACAACAAGTGTTTTTTTAAATGACCCCAAAAAAATTTACAATATTTTTTCAAAATAAAAGAAAATTACTATGAAATTAGTCGGTCATTTACAACACGAGTTATTTTGCCCATCCGTGTGTTTTCTGAAGAAGCAAAGAAGGCAAATTTATTTTTCTTCTTATCCATACAAGTAATTTACAGCGTGGCCATTGTAAATTACATGTACGTACAGTTTTTACAGTGGCCAATAAACTCTAAATTGAAGAAAAATAAATTTAACATAAGAATAACAAATAAGCACTGTTTTATAGTGCTCCATAGAGTTATTCTTATAAAGAGTTGGTTAGTAAAGTAAAAATAAAAAAATAATAGAATGCCATATAATATTAATAGGTTTTAACAATTTTCTTACTTTTAATGAAATTGTTAAAAACCAATTCCTAAATGTGTGGGGTGTAGGGTTAGTAGTGTTGTATTAATCCGTGCACATGCGTTATAAGACTTCAATCAACTATCAAACTTTATATCTTCCTTAGTTAAGGACCTCGGAATATCAATGATAAAGCCTAATTTTCAAAGACCTCGGACGATTGCTTCAGCAAGCGCCTGCTTTAAAATATTAGAACTTAAAATTGATATTTGCCTTAAACTATGGAAAATTTGTTTAATGTCAAATGAAATCCTATTGATAAAAAAAAACAAAAATAATATCGAATTATATCAGATCATTATTGGTTGCTTATTCATCAAATTTTAGACCTTAATATTCGGCAAAGTTAATAGAAAGTACCTGAAAATGGACCTAAACCCCCACCCTAAAACTGGGGCCAAACACACCTGTGTTCTGCACATAAATAAAATCCACAATTCATCTCCTACCTAACCCTACCCGGGAACCAGTGGTATAACCATCGCCCAATGGTTCAATTTACGGCTGACATTCGATGAAATGTGGATATATAAGGAGATAAATGATCATAACCCTGAGGTCCCTAACCTACCCGCACGCCTAACCATGAAAAAATATTTCGGCTTAAACAATGGGTCATGAATCAAATACCTCCTAAAAAGAAGTGTACGCGAGCCTGATCAGAAGGTTTTATTATGCTTATAAAATATATTCGATTTATTAGAAAAATAACAAAACATGAAGTTATCAGTTACTACAGTGAAATTAGAAATTAGACTTAAAACCGGAAACATTCTGAACAAGCCAATAGGTTAGTTTGTTTCATAAATAATGTATAGTGTTTAAAAGAAATACAAATAGCCAAAATAGAAAGTGCACATATTTAATTTTTTTTTATCTAACCAGTTTAACTATAAAATATGAAATTTATAAAATGTATAAAGATCCCTAAAACAGTTAAAAGCTACAAAATTTAAACAGATATCAGCGCTAGCGATGACCACTGCCGACAACAGCCTAATTCAAAGACTGTGTACCAAAAACAAACAACAATGTTACAAAAATATCATAAGAGACGTATGCCTCGGTCGGGGTATAGGCAGTTACAATCACTACGTCACTCCCCACAGCCCCACAAAAGCGTGACTACAGTATTTATGCTAACATTGGTCTGAGTCAGCCCACAATCCCAAACCAGGCAATCCCGACAGTGTCACCTATAGATAATATCCATACTACAGTGTGATGTGTTTTATAATAATTAACGAACCAATTCGGCGTCCTCTTGAAAGATCTTGTAGGCCTAGGCAGGGTCCAATAAAACCAAGATGAAAGGTTAGTGTCAATTGTTAGATCGGAACCCTATTACTTATCTTTAAAACTGAAACCGGCGATCCCACGAAGGATGGTCTCCAGCGAAGGTTGACACAGATATAGCAAAGGATAGGAGCAAAATCCGATCCTGCGACAAAAAAATCTCAGTTAAATATCATAATAAATAACTAACATTGATAAAGGGTTAGGCAAGAGACAAATGAAACTTACTTAACACTACTCTCTTTAATACCTAAAGATATAAATAAATATTTATTGATACTTTAGATAGAATTTCTAATCCAAATATAATAAGACCATTTCAGGCTAAGCAAAGCAAAAATTTTTCTTCAACTTTTAAGTTTATAAACTTTATAATAATTAAAGAATATAAAAAATATAAGAGGTTTCCTCATTGCAGTCTTGGTCAACTATATCACACATTCGTGTATAGCGAAACAAAATACAGGGCAGAGTGTTGTACCTTGAGGAGTGTACAGAATACCTGTGGGTCTAAAATGCCCTTACTAGAGTATATATAAACCAAGTGGAAAAACAAATGAGATTTTTTGTCAAACATTGCATGTAGTTCACATTTTTTCCGGCTCCCCACTTAGTCTTGACACTTTACATGGCAGGATTCTACTTTATATCATCACTTCATAATCTCAACACTTTTAACCGTGTGTCGATGTTTCGTCTCAATTTTTGTATCGACACTTGAATGTCAAGACATGTTTTTTTTATAATATTTCCTTTATAAATACATAATTATAATGACAAACTTCTAAAAAAATTAATAATATAATTGTATTTTTTTCTTATTATAATATATCACATCAAAGATCTACTCAACAAGATCCTACAGGATTTACATCCTTTTATTCTTGTAATTTATAAATAAATAATAAATAATTAATTATACATAGAGATTTCCATACCTTCTTAAAATTAAATGTTTTTGAGCATATTATACTATGTATATACAAAATAAAGTAAGATAGATAGATAGATATGAATATTTTATATTAAATATATAATATATACAATATATAAAAAAGTAATAATATTTATAATAAGAGAAAAGTTTAGATATTATTGGAAACCGTACTCCCTGCTAATAGACATTAGTCTTGTGTTGCAGTGAGGCGTTGCTTATACTCTATAATGCATTTAAAGTAATGTTATGATATGTTATATTTTATTATTTATTTATATATTATATACACATACATACATACACACTCACATTTATATAAATATAATATATATATATATATATATATATATATATAATAATATATATATATATATAATAATATATATATATATATATATATATATAATATATATATATACATATAAATAATAAATATATATACACACACATATACATACATACATACATACACATATATACATATTTTTATTATTTTGTACTTATGGTTGTATTTATGAGTTTATATCTTAAATTTATTGTGATACAATTTTGATGTAAATGTTTATATTTACTTATTTATTTAGTGTTATTGTTATAATTTAATTTCTGAGTATTATTATGTTTTTTTTTTTTTAATAATTATTGTATTATATAAGTTAGTTAAATGTTTATAATATAATGTATCAAAAATAATTAATGTAGTGTCGATCAACGTAGAATCCTGCGAGGGTGAAAATATTAAAAGTAAATGTTCCAGCCCTTTCGGGGTGAGTCCCTCTATCTGTCAAGGCATCGTTGAACCATGACTTGTGTCGATGTAAACATAGAGTTTTGTACAGGACGACAAAATATGTCATGAGACACCCCTGTCCTAATTCTATGTAAGATTGACACCTATAATGGTGTTGGTACCCTATAGGAGATGGAAATATTTATTATTAATATTAATTCACCGACAGGATTCTATGTTAAATCAACACTTGAATGTCTCGACACACTGTAACATCTACAAATGGTTCAATTGAAAGGGTCGAAGTTATCAAGCGTAGATAAAAAGTAGAATCGTGTCACGAAAAGTGTCAAGACATCACGATGTCTTGAGCGGGAGACTCTGAGGTCTACCCAAATTTTCCTATGGGCACAACCATCTTGCGTACATTTGTAGCCTCTTAATGTAATGAGATAAGCTATGTCCCCTCTAGTATATATCTCTATGCTTTTTAGTACGAAATGTTTATAAATTGTGTAAGAAATATATTTTGTCACATCCAATTGGTTTAAGTGATTCATTAAATACAAGTTTAGTTTAAATTACTTAAAACGAGCGGCAAATTAAACTTCCATTTGTTCGCACAACTCAATTTTTTATATTTGTGCAAGTGATCAGGGTTTTTCCCTTCACTAATGTATTCCGTAATAAAAGGATAATTATAGTAATCGTAATTAAGTTATACTAAAAGGCAATAACTTACGTCTGTAAATTAATCAACGAAAATATTATCAAAACAGTTTCTCTTTTTAATGATTGTAACAAATATTTACAGTTCACAGAATTTAATACAAAATGTTTTAATCAGAACGTACATATTAAATGTTAGTAACCATAGAGGTTATATACTAGAGGGGGCATAGCCTTATCTCAATACATTTGAGGCCTTATCTCAATACATGAGAGGCCTGAAACCTCTTTTGGGGCTCCGTGTAACCTCATTGAAACCTCCTTTAAAAGTGAATTAAAATTATAATAAATCATTTGTTTTTGGCTTACCGACATGATCTGTGTTTTAATATTTCATAATATTAAAACCATGCCATTATCTGTGTAATTTAATATATTACCTCGCGTCTACACGATGTGTTTGGGTTGAACACCAGGTTGATCCCTCGACACAGATTTTACTCCGTGTAAACGGGGGTTGAACACATCGTGTAGATGAGGTGTATGTTACTATAATTTAGTTCTGTTTATTTGATTACATCAAAGTCGAAGATACGTTATTTTTTTGATGATTCAAAATTCAACCAATAGGACCCCTCTAGCAATAACATCTCTATGGATTTTTATATTTTTGAGCCAGCAAATAGCTGATCACGCATGTCCGAATTTTTTTCATGCGTCTGTTACTTCGTCCACACGCTGGGTTTGGCAGGGGTTTCAACCCCAACTGTTCACACAGTAGATATATTTCACTGTAAAAAATGAGATTCAGGGTTAAACCCCGTATTCATTCCCGTTCACACAACTGGGAAGGGGGGGGGGTTGAACCCCCTGCCTAACCCCGCATCTGACCAAAGTAAGTATAGGAGTTTCCCTACTTGGTTTATGTATTACTTTTGTTAAAAATTAATCTCTTTAAAAGAGACTTTAGTTATGTTATAGTAATAGCATGAGTAATAGGTTATAGTAATAGTTGCAGTTATAGTTAATAGCAATATAATTGTGCTTGTATTAGGTTACGTTAGAGTGCCTGTATATCGTATATATACAGACACTCTAGGTTACGTTAGCATTAGTTATAGGTTAAATAGTACGAGTTATTGGTTACTGTAGGAGCCAATAACTAAGTAATAATATATATATATATATATATATATATATATATATATATATATATTATATACATATTATATATATATATATATTATATATATATATATATATATATATATATATATATATATATATATTATAATACATAATATTATTATATATTATTATATATATATATATATATTTATTTATATTTATATGTTATATAAATAATAATATATTTCTATTCTATAGTAATATAAGTAAGATGTAGTATTAATACTAACAGGTATAGAGCTAACAATGATATTAGTATTAATAGTTACAGAAGTAATATTTATGCGAGTTATATTAGTAATTAAATATTTGTAGCAGACATACAAAGAGAATAATAGTAAATGGTGATGAAAATAAAAATATTCAAAATGGCTAAAAATTGAATGTAAAAAATATCGTACTTATATATTGCGAACTATTGTCTTATATAATTATGCAAAATATTTAATGATTCTAGTTAAACTTTAAATAAATTTAAAATTATATGGATTAAAATGAATAACAAAATAAAAATTTGAAACTTACTTCACTTCATCGGATATTCCGCTCTTCATGAAGGCTGAAGGCCAACTGACGAGAGCCGACCGTGTCTCCATTTTATATCCTATACCCCCCTCCGCCATCTTGGATATCACAAAACAAATAATTATGAAATATTCCATTTTATTTATGATAAAATTTATTCATAATTGTTAACTAATATATTTTTACAATTAATATTTAATAATTGATAATGTTTTTTAAATTTTAGACCAAAACTTAAAAAAAATATATTGATCTGATTAAAAGCTGATAAGACTAACACGATGTTCAGTTGACTGTCGTACGCGCACGAGTTCACATCGCGTGTTTATTTATTGTTAAAAATAACTAGTATTATAAATTTATTTTATTTAAAGACTACGAACGTTGGAATCATAAACTAGAATAATTTAATTCAAAACATACGCATTTTTTATCTTTGTCTTTATATGTCAACCGATATTATCTAATACACATGAAATAATGATGTGAATAATCGTTAGCTAGTAATTAGTAAGTAGTGATTGTGAGTAATTTAATTAAAAAATCATAATTAAAATAAAATTTACCTAATAGTAAAAATCATTGTTTTCAAAAATTTCTGAAAATGGGTGTTCAGTGCGATGATTGTAATCAACTTATAAATGAAGTTTACGCGTTGTGCAGCAAATGCAAACGTAGCTTTCACGCTGCTTGTTGTTCCTTTAGAACGGTAAAAAATTTAAAAAAAGAGTCAAAAGAGCGGCTTAAAAAGTGGCTTTGCGCTATATGCAAAGAAAACAAAGCGGGAAATGCTAAAACAGCGGATATGCTAAATAAAAGCAATAACTCAGGAACAAATACTGAACATACAGATGAAAACACGGATGAAGAAGGTAATGACAGCGATAAAAATATTAACAAAAAACGGGAAACGTATAATACAATGGAACTAAGTGAAATCAACATGAAACTAAATCAAGTACTAAATAAAATGAAAAAAGTCGAAAATTTGGAAACAGAAATAAGAGACCTAAAAGACACGATTCGAAATTTTACTGATAAGGTTACGTCGTTAGAAAACATAAATGAAGAATTATGCAATGTAAACAAAAATTTAGAAATCGCAAACGCAAACTTAAAAACTGAACTTAAAATTCTAAAACAGTCCACCAGGGAATGGGAACAAAGGAGCAGAATTAATAACATCGAAATTCTAGGAGTCCCTGAAACTACAGATGAAGACTGTTTAAGCGTCGTTAAAAAACTTGGTGAAGTTTTGGGAATTGATAATGCTGAGAACGATATCGACGTAACGCACAGGGTAAGGAGTAGAGTGCAAGGCAAGCCGAGACCAATTATAGCTCTCATGAACAGCAGAACCACAAGGAATAAGTGGATTAAGAAGAGTAAGCAGGTCAAACCGAAAGCTAATCTCCTAGCGACCACCTTTCCACCTGACATGGATGTTATAGTCCATGATCACCTTACTCCCTACAATAAGACTTTGCTTTGGCTCACCAAGAAATACCAGACTGCCTATAAGTGTGCTTTTGCCTGGACATCAGAAGGAAAAATATTGTTAAAGCAGAACATGACTTCTAAAACCATGAGGATATTTGATGTAGAACAGCTAGAGGAAATGGATTCTGACAAATTAATAAGTAAGGAGCTGGAGAGCGTAAAGAAGCAGGAGACCAACTACCAACAGTAACTTTATCAATTACCATTGCTTAGTCAGTAATAATATTATAAACAAATTGCATGATTTTATTTAAGAATTTTACTTTGTATTGTTTTATTTTTATTATAGTATAATTACACATATGTATGTGCATGAATGTAGTATGTTTGAATGGGAATGATTGTATGAATCTGAATGTATTTATCATTAATATAATATATGTATGCATGTCGATGTTTGTATGTGCATGTACGCATTTGTTTAATAATTTTGTTTGGTTATGAATCTAACATTAAAAACTTACTATTATTAGCTTTACAATTCATACTAATTTTAGATTAATATCATAAAGTATAAATAAAAATATTCTAATTTTAAATTAAAAATAACTAATCATAAAAATAATGATATAAATAAAATAACAAATTTAATTATTAAATAAATAAAAAAAAAAAATAATATCAAATTTAAGATAAAAATACAAAAATATTAATAAATAATTTAGTTATAAATAAAATATGAATATTCTAAATGAAATTGAAAATCTTGAAGAAATAAATAACTACAACAAAGTAAATCTTGAGGAATTTAAACAAATAAATAAAAATAGCAACATAATAATGTTGCATACTAATATAAGAAGCTTAGATAAGAATATAGATGAATTTACAATCAAACTTAAAGATCTGTCTTTAGATTTAGATATAATAATTCTTACAGAAGCTTGGCTAAGACACCTCCCTCTACAGATGTATAGAATACCAGGTTACTACGAGTACGCTACTGCTAATAATTGCAATCAGAATGCCGGTATTGTGATTTATATCAATGAACGCATTCAGCAAAAAATCCAAGTACAGGAACACATACTTACTAATTGTAATTGCTTAGAGATAAAACTAAATGACAAAAATGACACACGAGTTCTGGCTATCTATAGATCTCCCAGTGGTTCAGTAGAAGAGTTCTTAAAAGAATTCCTCCAAATTCTCGACAGTTATAAAAGAAATCAAAACATACTAGTGATAGGAGATGTAAACATAGATATACTAGAAAATGATGATGTTGAATTGAAGCAGGACTCAGTTGAATATTTAAATTTAATGAATGAAAGAAATTTAATGTCTCTTATAAAAACCTACACGGGTGACTGACCGAACTCAGACTTTAATAGATCATTTGTTTCGTTCATTTCAAAATGGAAAAAATTACCAAAGCCGTAATTCTGAAAACAGAAATAACTGATCATTACAGTATATTAACAGCCCTTAACGTACAAGATAACAATACCGCACCCACAAAATGTACAGACAATAATAACTACATTAAATATGATATCGAGAAAATAAATAAAGAAATAAATCAGCAAAACTGGGAAACAATCTTAAAAGAAAAAGACGTAAATATTGCCACCGAAAACTTTATCAAAATAATTCAAACTACTTACGAAAGATTTAAAGAAAATGTAACAATAAACAAAAAATACAGAAAACTGAAAACTTGGATAACTGAAGGACTAGTAAAGCAATAAGAAAAAAAGAAAAACTAAAAAAAAAATTAAAAACAACCATTTAATATAAAACTTAAAGAATACTACAATAAATATAACAAAATACTTGGTAAGTTAATTAAAAAAACAAAATATAAAAACATTGAGAAAAAAGTTAACGATTGCGAAAAAAACGTAAAAGAACTATGGGGAGTAGTAAAGGAAATTTACGACAACAAACCTAAAACTAAACTGACTATACAAACTATAAAAGACAGTGATACAGAAATCGATGGTGCTAAGGAACCTGAGAAAATAGCTAATGTTATGGGAACTTATTTCACAGAAATAGGGAAAAATATGGCAAATAAAATAAATGAACTTAATAGGGATAAAATAATAGAGACAGACGATGAGGTAGAACAAATAGAAATCGCAGATTTACAACAAAAAGGTAATAACAAAACAGAGACAGACCACAATAACAAAAACGACGATAAAACAACTAAAATAAACAACGAGAAAAAGGATGATAATAAAATAAATAAAAAACAGAAAGTAAAGAAGACACAGCAGAATGGACGGACTGTGAGGAAATTACAGAAACGGAAATTAAAAAAACAATAGGAGAACTAAGAGGGGGCTCAGGTCCCGGGTATGACTTAGTAACTGTTAAATTTATTAAAGCAAATTCAGAAGCTTTAGTGATTCCTGTAAAATATATTATAAATCTAAGTTTAAGAACAGGTATAGTGCCTGATGCTTTTAAAATTGGTGTGATTACACCATTGCATAAAAAAGGCGATACAAAATCATGTAGTAACTATAGGCCTATATGCTTAATCTCAAATATAGCTAAAATTCTGGAAAAAATTGTAAAAAAAAGATTTGTAACATTTTTAGAAAAGTATAAGATATTATCAGAAAGTCAATTCGGGTTTAGATCAGGCAGAAGCACACATGACGCAATTAATCAGGTAATTGAAACTATAACTAAGGACTTAGACAACCAACTTAAACCTATAGCACTTCTACTGGATTTTACCAAAGCATTTGACTCCGTGCCTCATAAAAGAATAATAAAAAAATTAAAAAAATTAGGAATTAAGGGTGTAATGCTCAAATGGTTCATTAGTTACCTTCATAACAGAACCTATCACGTTAAAGTTAATGGAGTACTTGGGAAAGGGTACTCTTCTGAGTACTCAATACCCCAGGGAACGGTCTTAGGTCCACTTATTTTTTTAACTTATGTAAATGACATGTTTAAGCTACCTCTGAGAGGTAATTTAACTGGCTTTGCAGACGATACATCATTAATTTGTTCGGCTAAAACATGGCAAGAAGCAGTACTGCAAATTGAGCACGATTTAAAAATTCTTAAAAAGTGGCTAGATCTCAATGAACTTACACTTAATGTTACAAAAACTAATTTTATAACATTTGCCTCAAATGAAAATTTTGTTCCTCCGATACAAGTAGTTAAACTTCATCACAACCAATGCAATAATTCTGACCACTGTGACTGTCCTGAAATAAATAGAGTAAGGCAGGCAAAGTATTTAGGTATTACTCTGGATCAGTGTCTGACCTGGAAACCTCACTTAAAACAGCTAACTAATAAATTAAAAACATTAAAATATTTATTTTTACGTATTCGACCTTTTGCTACTATAAATCAATTAAAATTACTATACTACGGGTTAGTAGACTCTATCATTCGCTACGGAATACTGTCGTGGGGCTCTGCTACAGAGAACCACAAGAAACCTGTTGTAATACAACAGAAATCATTTAAGAAATTATTTCTAACAAAAGAAAATTAGAACATACTGAACCGTTATTTAAAAAATTATATATATTGAATATAGACCAGATGATACAGACCTCATACCTATCTCAAGTACATAAAAACATAAGTAACATAGATGTATTGCTACATGGCATGAATACGAGAAGCATTGCGTTGCAGTTGTTAGCAGTACCGTTCTGTCGCACCAGCGCCGCACAGAGGCACTGGTTCTATCAAGGCATAGTATGGTTCAATAATTTACCTCAAGACGTTAAGACTATAGAAAAAAAAGAAACTTTTAAAAAACATTTAAAAATTATTTAATAAAAAGTTAATAAATAACTAAATTAAATTTCTATGTATATAAAATAATTAACTTATTCTAAATATTCAAAATAAAATTATTTATATTATTTAAAAAATAAAAAGTAATAATTAATAATAAAATAGAAAAGAATAAAATAAAAATGTATAACAATTATATAAAGTTTATAACCATAGTATTAAGTATTACGCATTAGTATTAAGTCAACGCCTGTTCAGCTCAGGCCTTGGGGCCATCATGAACAGGCTAATCTTTTATGTTTATTGTATGCTATATCCATTAATTTATAAATAAAGATAATTAAAAAAAAAAAAAAAAAAAAAAAAAAAAATGTATTTTTATTAAATTTACATTAAATTTATAATCTTTAATTAGTATCTTTAAAAAATACGTTTTTATTATTATTTTGAATTTAATGAATTTTAAAACTTATTCTGAAATTTATCCGTTTATACCTCGAGTTATGCAACCTTCATCTTAAATGTTTTTTAAAATATTTAAGGAACACATTCGTTATAAAACAATAATTAATTGATATTTAATTATTAGTAACTATTTAAATTATTACAATTAATGTTTAATGTGAAATAATTTTCAATAAATTTTCTTTATGGCCCGTATCGGTTGAATTTTGAAACATCAAAAGTATAACCTGTACACCTTTGTCTATTAATATAACCAAATAAACAGAACAAAAATATTGTAACATACTGTAGAACGTTTAAAATACAAACCAAAACTATGCATAGAGATATATTACTAGAGGGGCTCTATTGGTTGAATTTTGAAACATCGAAAAAGTAACCTGACCACATTCGATTATCATTTTCATCAAATAAACCGAACAAAAAAACAGTAAATTATATAGTAGAATATTTAAAATACAAATCACAACACAAACAATCTGCGGGAAGCCAAAAACAATTGATTAATTATAACCTTAACTCCCTCTTGGAGGAAGTTTCAATGAGGTTACACAGAGCCCCTGAGAGCCCCACTAAAAATGTTTCAGGCCTCTCAATGTATTAAGAGGCTATGCCCTCTCTAGTATATATCTCTATAAGTTTACAGATGTCTCGATTTAAAACTGATAACAACATTGATAACAGTTGTACAAGGTAAAAACTAGCGCTCGATGCGTTAGTTGATGCAACTAGCCCTTGTTTTTTTAGGACCACCTCAAACTAGGGAGTTGGACCACTGTGTCCCGTGCCCCCACCCCTACTGTATGAATTTCTACATCACTTTACTATTTCCGTTATAAGTTATAAATTTCCGTTATTCAATATAAATTATATTGAAACAAGCAGCTTGTCATGGAATCTATTGGAACGCTTCCCTACCATTGTGTTTACAAAAATGTGTTATGGGGTTCCTCAGAACTTTTCCTCATTACATCAGATTCACTCTCTTATCCGTCCTACTTTGTAGTCACTTCACTTGTCCTCAGAATATGCAAATCGTTAAATTTATACTGCAACACGCCTTCGCACTCGCTTTGCTCATCCTCAGAGAGTAAAAACATCCGTTGTATTCCCAGCAGTCACCTATCCAGACACTGACCACACTCGATGTTGCTTAAATTTTATGATCCAACAAAAATCATGGATATACTTGTATTGAAATGAAAGTTGGTGTACTTATTTGTTACGTAAAGGTATTTACTTACATCAAATTTCAACTCCATCAGATTATTTTCCAATTTAAAATAACGTACACAAGTCATTTAATAAAACTTGAGCTAATGCTGATAATAAAATGAAACTGATAATACAAGTGACATTGTGGTTTCGATTTTTTTACAAACACAATGCCTTTCCTATATACCTACAGTATAAATAAGGAAAAGTAAAAAGTAAGTGTTAAATATTTTAGCTAATGCAATGCTTCCTGCTCCTTTTAGAAGGCTTTTAGAAGTAAAAATAAAGTGTCATGATTGATGGAACTTACTATAAGGATATAAGACGTTTGTGTGGTAATTACTTCACATTATATTTTTCCAAATTTTAATTGAAGGTCAGATTGAGTTCAGGCTCTGTCGGCGCCCTGATGAGTTAGACGTAATGTAAACAGAGTAGGACATGACAGTATGTCGAGCCATCGATGATGACGAATGTCAAATGATGGAACAGTTTCCAGATGTAGCATTGCATTTTGCTAGCTACATTTCCTAGGTGTCTCTCGCACAGTTATATTGTGTCTACTGTAAGGATATTTGAATATTTTATTGCTTGAATCCTTAAAAGACGGATTCGAGGAAAAAACAAGCAACCAAGTACTAAACAAAACTTATACAGATTGCCTTGCGGCCTGCTTTTAAGAGCACTGTTAGCCACAAATATGTTTGAGGTCTTGTTGGATTAAGAACCCTTCAAAGCAAGATCTGAAAATCAATTTTGACATTTTTATTGCATGCCAATTGCTGAGTTATGTTTCTCCATTGAAGTTTGAGGTAAGTATCTTAATACATTTAATTAAATAAAAAATCAGGAAATTTGATGAAGTAAGGAGCAATTAAAAATATATATGCAAAATGACTGGCATTTAGCAATGTTTTAATTGATTTTCTTAAAAATCCTTTTTCCAAGTCCCCTGGTAATAAAAAAGAAAATTTGTCCAAAAAACTTACAAAGCTGTCAAATATTTTATTAAATACGATGGTTTTCCTATGAGATTGTAATTTTTGTTATTTTAATTTAAACAATTTTTCTTTTTTATTTCCAGGGGACTTTTTTTCTATTGGAAAATGGAAGAGGAAACATTCTCAGTGCAGTTTGTCTTCTTTCTTTTTGACCTCTTTATTATTTGTTGGGATAATAGTCGTTTCAAAGATAGAGTTGAAATTCTGTTTTCCTGTCTTAAGAAAAATTTACCAACCCAGTGCTCTGCGGCTTTAACTAACTGAAAGCTATAAGGATGTTATACAACTTAAATCTCCCTAAACAACAAATAAAAAATGCCATTTTAGCAAATCAACCAAATGCTCATTTCGCTGCGTGCTTTGCTTAAGTTTTAGGATTTACACCACAAAGTAAGCATTTCCACTGACATCTTACTCCGAAGCAGCTTTATTTTTAAAAATGATGTATAAATAGCAATCGACGCCAAATCAGTACTATGTGCCTACCATAGAGGAATGTATAGTACCACAGTGCCTACCACATTTTTTAAAAAACTCCCTGGACCTGGTAAAAATCTGTACCTTAAACGACCCAACCTTTAGACGTTCTGTTTTCACCCCACTCTCTCACCCATTCCCCCCTCCTCTTCTTTAAATGCTTATTTTGACTATTTAAAAATGAATTAAATATTTTTTATAGCCTAATATATTTTTTAAACACATTTAATCATTTCATGAGCAAAAAATTGTTTTTTGGAAAAATGCAAATACACTATAATTGGCATACCCCAAAATATTTAAAACATTTCGCTCGAAGTACTTGGTAAAGACAGCGCCAAAGGTTTTAATCAAATAAATACCAAAACTCTTAAAGAAAACAAAGTTACTATTTATTATTCTTAATTTTTAAATTGTTTCTCATAGTATATTCCTGTTTTACAACTTTATAATAGGAAAAACATTATTTTTAGAATAAACACAAATTTATTTATAAATATTTTACAATCATAAAAACATAATAAGTAGTTATAAGATAATTTTATAATACATAGATACTTTTCAATGAGATATTTTCATATTCGTTAATACATTCTACATAAGTAAATAATTAGTTTTAAAAGGTAACAAAACTCTTACAGGATCAGCTGCTAATCAATTTATTCCAAATCAAATAATTGTCTTGGGGGAATGTCTAAAATAGGAAATATAGTACATCAATTAGTAAATCAATAGGAAACAGCATATCAACAATATAAAATATAGTAATCAATAGAAAAAATAGTAAATCAATAGGAAAAATAGTAAATCAATAGGAAATAAATATAGTAAATCAATAGGAAATATAGTAAATCAATAGGAAATCAATAGGAAAAATAGTAGACCAATAGGAAATATAGTAAATCAATAGGAAATATAGTAAATCAATAGGTAATATACCTAATCAATCAGAAAAATACCATATCAATAGGAAATTTAGTAAATCATTTCAAATAGTTTACCTCAAACTAACCACGAGCCGTCCTAGTTTAAATGATTCTTATAATAATATAAACGTGAGATTTAATTATTACTACACGAATAAACTTTTTTCTTCCAATTCTTTTTCATCCCTTTTTTCCAATTTTTATATCTTAAATTGATTTAGAAATTCTGAAACATGTACAATCATCTTCAGTGCAGACAGGCCATTCAAATAAAAGAATAATTTACATTTTTTTTCATTGAATTTATACAATTTTACTCAAATTATAGCTGAAAAGTATTTTCTAAAATGATTCTTTTTGGTAACTGGAGCATTGTTTATAAAATCTGGGTTATTCTTGCATAACTAAATGGCAAAATGAATGGACTGCGATTAAAGCATGGATGATACAGATGGCCCAATCTGTTCCAGTGATATTAGTAATAATTATGGTTGTTTAAAGTCAGGTACCTCATCAGGGATAGTCTCAGCAGGATCAAATTAGGTTTAAAGTAATTTAAAGTTGGCAATAATGTATTTGAATAATAAACTTGCAACCCGGGGCCACAGTATACAAACTTAACAACTTCAGAGACAACTCAGATGATAACTTGTTCTAAAAAAGTCAATACTTAATTTGAGGCTACGATCTTTAATTATTTCTTTACAAATTGAAGAATAATTTGAAAAGAATTATGAATTCGATTTTTTTTAATTTACTAATCTAGTGATTAAAAATTATTACAGATTAAAGCCAAGTAAAAGTATAATCAAATAAAAATAATAAACTAATAAAAAGTAAAAATGAAAGTCAAATAAAAAAAACAAAAGTATAGATGAAAGCCAAGTAAAAATACATTAAAATCAAATAAAAATAATAAACTAATAAAAAGTAAAAATGAAAGTCAAATAAAAAAAACAAAGTATAGATGAAAGCCAAGTAAAAATACATTAAATCAAATAAAAATAATAAACTAATAAAAAGTAAAAGAAAGTCAAATAAAAAAAACAAAAGTATAGATGAAAGCCAAGTAAAAATACATTAAAATCAAATAAAAAACAAATAATAAACAAAGTATAGGTTGTAATAAAGCCAAGCATATCTACACACAAGTCTGAGTTATTCAAAACAATAATATAAGTTATAGGCTTGATTCAGAACAAATGATGGGTAAGAGTTTATTATACGTTTAGCATTATAGACTTTTAATCATTGAAATAACATAATTTAAAAGTTATAATACATTTTTAATATTTTAAATTTTATTTTAAAATACATTTATTTGATAGCAGTCAGATACTTCTCCTTATTTCATGGCATTTTGGGAATAATTCACCTTCAAAACTATTTATAGACAATAAATAAAATATGTACATCTAATATGGGGATGTTAAAAAAAGTTTTTTTTAATCAAGTTTTTTTTTAATGTAAATGAAGAATTAAATATATGACCCTTAGCTAGGTTTGATTTTTAGGGAATTTTTTAATAGACAGCTGTAGTTAATTCTTGGCAGCCCTAACTAGTGATAAGGGCTATAATAATAGTTTAACTACCCTGTGCTTGAAATAAAGATTTTATTAATTAATTAATAAACTTAACATTTAAATATGTAATGACTATTGGTATAATAGCGAATAATATCTTTGATTTTCCACAAATAATGCTGTGTAACCTTATTTTTTTTATCATTTGACTGGCAATTATAAGACTGTCTCTAAACTTTACTTATTATAACATTTAAAATTAAGGTTCAAATAAACAACCCTAGCTTTACATTCCAAGTCAGAAAATTAAAAAAACTCTTTTACATCCAAGATTTCTTAATTCAAATATAAATCAAAATAGATATAGCTGTAAATAGGAAGCAAATTTTAATAATTTTAGAAAATAATTCAAATATTTGTCATTAAGAAAATTAAAATTTAATTCAAAAAGTACCATAGTGTGAATGGTCACATTAACAACTTTAAAAAATTTCTTTTATTTTAGAAATTAAAAATTTTCATTTGAAAAGTTCATATGATACACCATAATTATTAATTCAAATGTTTGGGTTAAGTTATGTAAAAATAAGGATTAGGTAGTTGTAACAGTGCTCTGGCTTTGCCTATTTCCCTTATAGACGAGGTGGACTTGCTGTAGTCCTAAACTGGTGTCAGTTAGTAGGGAATGGTGCAAATATAGCTATGTGTCCAAGCAAATATAGTTAAACAACATCAACTTATCAAAAACCAAGAACAGCAATTTCGCTATGGGTATGTGGCGCATTCTAGCGGATAAAAAGGTGAACTAATAATTTAACAGAATGGACTTGAGTCCATAGAGAGAGATGGAGTGGGAACAGAGTTGCAAAATTAAAAAGGTTTTATGGAATTGTATTACAAAGACGGTACAATTTAAAGAATTACGTGTTAGCCTTAATTTTAATGACAGTTGCATTTATAATATGATAATTGTCATAGCAACCAGATACAAGCTTACTCCATGTGCTGAAAATGTCATGATTAAATTATGATTTTATACCTGTAAATCATAATACACAAAATTGTCATAAATTATGTCAAATACAACTTGTTTTAAAAAATTCAAAGAGTTTTAATTTAAGACACCATGTTTACCATGGAAAATATCTGATTTTACATATTTGATTTTGTATGCAAAATGTCTGATTTTAAGCTTAAGCATGAAAATGTCAGTTTTTTACGCTCAAGCTAATTTTACACTTAATTATCACTCAAAATGTCTGATTTTACATCGTATTTTTTGTCTGATGCAAAATGTCTGATTTTGGGAACACTGTCTCAACCACCATCAACTTTACATAACTTTATAGTAGGTGTTGATTGCCAAGTAAATTGTTAAGACTTAAGTTAGAATAATAAATTTACCTATGACCAACTCAATTATTCCTTAGGTTTGAGTGAAACCATCAAACCTAAACTTGATGACAAAACTCTGAACTGTCTCCTAAATCAGCTAAAAAATTCAAATATCATATTTAAACTAATTTATTTTATTTTAAGCACGAATTATAAATTCAAGATTAAACATTAGAAATAACTGTACAGAAAATTCATTAAACATTTTATACATTACACTAAATTCCTTTATATTTTCTTTTAATTTACAAATTTTTGATGAGAAATACCAGAAAACTCATCTGTTTAATTAGTTTATTCTAAAAAATCATTAGGACCAAAAATGTAAATTTAAAAATAAATACTGAGAGGCTTGGCTATATCTGAGTCATGGCATATTCACTGGTCTAATAGAGAAACTAAATAAGTGAATTTTTCAGTCCACTAAACAAGCTAGAAGTTGAAGTTGGCAAGTGTGAATGCTGACTATTAGCAAGCCTGAATTTCTGCGTGGTTTTTGCATTTAAGATCCACCCTACATTGATCACAATTCTTGAGAACCTACTTAATCTCACTTTCAAGTAAAAACTGCAGGCCCACTATTCAGAAAATATGTGGCCTGAACAAGATTTGAACCTGGGGTATCTTTGGACTAAACCTCCGAGGTTACTCGTAGCCTCCTCCACAAGTAACCTTGAAAAGGTCTGTGTCGCTCTAACCAACTGGGCTATTAGTGAACCCATAGGTGAGTAAATATTTATAAAAGTGCTGGGAAGTAAATATTAAAATTAGCAGCCTTAAAGCATCCTACACTTCTTTTAGATGCTATAAAACAGAAATTTAGGTAATTAGCTCTAAGAGTCCCTGTAATAATGTTTCTAAATATGCTCTGCTCCCAATTAATACCTATGACCACAGCATATTTTGAGCCAACATTTCAAGCCTCCACTCATAACACACCATAATGATTTTTTAAATTAATTTTTACAATTAATCCCTAAATTTAAAATCTTATTAAATAAAATCACAATATATAAAACTTTTTTATATTGGTTTATAACATTGACCTTTTCTAACAAAAATATTTGTTTAAAAATAAGATTTACAGCTGCAAAGCATCAGAAGGAATAAAAGACAATTTAAAATTAAAAAGTAATAAATTTAAAATCTTATTAAATAAAATCACAATATATAAAACTTTTTTATATTGGTTCATAACATTGACCTTTTCTAACAAAAATATTTGTTTAAAAAATAATATTTACAGCTGCAAAGCATCAGAAGGAATAAAAGAAAATTTAAAATTAAAAAGTAATAAATTTAACTGTAGTTTTATCAATTAATTTATTGCCAGGCAAAGAGTAAAATTAACAAGAGGGATAATAGTGAGAGAAGATAATCCTGATTGGTGATTTAAAAAAATTAATTCATGGTTGCTTATTTTAAACCAATTATGTTGTCTATCACTAATTATTTTTCACACTGTTAATTTTAAATGTCCAAAAATGACAATACATGAGTAATAATCACAAATACTCCCCACTGGTGACAATCACTTATGGTTAGGTTCTTTTAATTAGATGGAGATAACTAGTTGTGTTGTGTTTTATTTTACATTATAATAAATAAATAAATAAATGCCCGTTTTAGGCCTTTCGGCCATCAGGGTATTCACCCTGCGGGAACCACCTCAGGTGGGTAGCATCTACTACACTCTAAGAATTAATTAAAGTTGGCGAAATCTTTTTAATACAAATACTATTCATAAAATCTTAGAGCATAGCCCGGGCTGGGAACCCCGGACCTCCGTGCCGAAATCGAACGCCTTTACGATCACGGCCACGGAGCAGATTTTACAATCACTTATGGTTAGGTTATTTTAATTAGATGGAGATAACTAGTTTTGTTGTGTTTTATTTTACATTATAATTACCGTATTTCAAATACTTGGTGACAACCAGTTGTGTTGTGTTTTATTTTACATTATAATTACCGTATATAAAATACTTCTTGACAACCAGCTGTGTTGTGTTTTATTGTACTTTACAATTACCGTATTTCAAAACTTGGTGACAACCAGTTGTGTTGTGTTTTATTTTACATTATAATTACCGTATAAAAAATACTTCTTGACACCAGCTGTGTTTGTGTTTTATGTACTTTACAATTACCGTATTTCAAATACTTGGTGACAACCAGTTGTGTAGTGTTTTATTTTACTTTACAGTAACCATATTTCAAGTACTTGATGATAACTAGTTATAATGTGTTTTATTTTATTTTATAATCATCAATGATGTTTATTTTAGTCAAGTTAATGTTAATTTAGTTATTATTATGTTTATTTAGTTAAAAGTTGTTCTGAATGTACCCAAAGAAATATTAAAAGGTTTCTAGTTTCTGGTAAATAACACATGGTATTTTAAATTAATAACACATATTCAAAACTATTTTCCTTTTTTTCTCTATAATATGAGGAAAAATCAAATTGCTAAAATAAAAGAGATTGATCAATGGCAAGAGAAATAATTATTTAATTAAATATATAATAAAAACATTTAAATTATTATATAAACTTAACACTAAATATAAGGAAAATATGTTTGATGTACTACTGCCATCAATTTTATATCATTTCCTGTTTATAAGCATTCTCATTAGTTAATTACTCGTTTATAAGCATTCTCATTAGTTAATTACTCCTTGGAGGAATTCACTAAAAATCCACTTTGGTCTATTTCTAGAAAATAAAAGAGAGTGTATAGTAGTTGATTGTGGTCTGTACACCCATAAACAAAGAGACTTAACTACTAGAGGGAGGACTTGGGTAGTATAGCACTGTGATAAGAGGTTTCATAGCATGGATCTTGAATAAAGGGGGATGGCGCATTAAGGAACTTTTCCTACCCCATGGAATTTGTAGAAGATAGAGAAAGAAGAGTTGTTTATAATAAAAAAGGTGCCAAAACACATGTTATGTAGCAAGATTGTCGAGTTTGCTTTCAAGTTATCTTTTGTGCTTCTCATGATTGTAACATTTGTGGTGCTTGTTAAGTGATTTGTGCTTACTTCATTTTAAATTTTTGACTATACTTAGCCACTTTAGTGAGTGATAATTTAAGCTTGTTTATAATCTTCTCTAGCAATAAACTACGGGAAAACATTGAAAGGTAAGACCTGCGCTGTTATAAGAATTTTAAGCATGCACAGTTTGTACCAAGCATGTGGAATTGGTATTTGACGTGTGTTTCGTATTGAATTCTCCTTATTTTTTGGTCTTCGATGGGGTCACTTTTTTGTATAGCAAATTGACTTAGTGTGACATCCCCTTTATTCAAGATCCTTGTCTCATAGTGTGACCATTTTCATGAGGTACCACAACAGAACTTCCCCCCACTGACAAATTACATCTATGTAAAAAGCAATTGAAAAATAAAATAAATAAATAATGTTCAGAGACTAGAGACTGTCTACCTCTCTACAACTCCTATTGGTGCAAAAATTTAAAATGAACCCAATAAAAATTGGGCATCTTCAGTTATTTCACATACAATAAAATAATATATGCGATAGATAAAAATTAAATCTTATTTTAAATTAATTTTAATCAATTTAAGACAAAATAGTAAAAAATGTAATATTAACATGGAATCAAAATTAATATGAAAAATCAAAAAATGACTAAACTAATGTACCATTGTGGTAGCAGGTGACCCAGGCCATAATTAGAGCTGTTTAATCCTTCATCTACTAATACAAGTCTATTATCCCATTCAAATAAAAAAATTGATTAATTAATATTAAACAAACAACACCACCATAAGTAAAGAAAAAAATAGGATGTAATTAACGACAATAAAAAATTGTTTACCTATATCTATTTGATTAGAAAGCCAGTCTCTATTAATGGCAAGAATATAATTTTTAAAAATCGTTAAATGTGGAGGGCACTTTATTCGTAAATTAAAAATTAAAATGAAAATCAAAAATTTTCAAATAATGAAACAAATTTTTAAAAATGTTCAATTTCAACTTTAAATCTAAATTAAAATTTTCTACTTATAATGTAAGAAATAAAATTTAATTTATTTTGGTTTTATGAGCCAGATTGGTTAATAAGTCTTCTCTAATGGCAAGTATAAATATTTTAAGACAAACAAATATCAAATTGCATACACTTTAACACTTGACTGGTTTTTTATCATATAGAATAAAATATGACTGAAGATTTTAAAGAATTAAAAAAATTACTTATAATTAGTATTTTCTATTTAAATTGCTAATTTGTAGATTAGAAGTTAAGAAAATATTATAGAATATAAGTCATTATTTGATTCTTTAAAACGTGTGGAGTTCTATAAACTTAAATCTGAGACTAAGGAGAAATTACTTAAGACTGAAGATAATTAATCGTCTAACATAATCATTTTAACAGAATATTTGAAAATTATACAAATTTAACTACAGTCACAATAGATAAGAAATAATATTCTTAATGATGATTTTCATTATAAAAAAATAAAACAGAAAAGATCCAACATTTGACTATTTTATTTTCTTTCTTTAATTCCTTCTATCTGGTCCTTTCAATTAATTTCAAAATCACATTAAAAGCCTGAAATTACAGTTTTTTAAAATTAAAAATAAAATATTACCTTTTGTTTTCTAAATACTTAGAGGGAGGACTTACATAAAATAACACAGTAATAAGGGGTCTAGAAGTGTATTGTTAATACCACCATTTTGACTATAGTATCGTAACAGACACCCAAAACTACTAAATATACTATAGCGTCACCTATTGCCAAAAAATATAAAACTAGAGCTCTCTAGATACATTTTACACTCTTTCCCCACAAACTTAGAAAGCAAAAGGTAATAAGCTTTTTGACATTTGTACTGATTAATCAAATTTAAATTTGCTCTTTACTATTATTAATTCAATATACCTACTTTATTGTATTTCCTCAATTAGTTACAATTCTACTATTATTTTGTACTTAATTAATTTTTGACTAATTTTTCCAAAGAAATATTAAAATTTAAATATAACATTGCAAAATATATTGTAATGGTCTGTCTACAATGTTTGTAATATGTGTTCAGGTTTAGTTTCAAAAACCTCTGCTCATCAATCAGCTTTCACCAAAGCTTTCAAGCAAAAAAAAATAGACAAATATTTACTTATGAATGAGGGAGCATTGGGGAATAGGCATTTTCATTGAGTACAAACTAATGATCCAATGAACCAATCAAATTAAAATTTCCACAAAAACACAATCATAACCATTGTAGATAGACCATAAGGCTATAAATTCATAATAAATTTGAATATTTTTTATACCAAATCAAATTTGGTATCAAAATCAAAATTTTCTAAACTTTAATCTTAAATAATGTTAATAGCTTTGAGAAAATTTGTAACTTATGTCGATTTGGCACTCTATTATTTCTATTTCTCTCATGTATTATTAAAATTGTTTCGAGAAAAAATTAAGTAGTTTGAATTACTAAGATTTAATCTTTTAATTTTAAACTAGCAAAAATTAGGCATATTTTGGCGACAAGATTACTTGTGCTGTTCTTTTTAGAAGACTCCTTGGTTCATCCAAGGTAGTCTTCACCATAATCTAGATTACTAACTTAAATTATTATTCATACAATCGTACAAATAATAGGTAAGCTATCGTGGAGTAGGTAAGCAACTTTGATACTGTATGTGGAGTTCCGCAGCTTTCTGCATTTTTGATGTAAACGACAATTAATTTAATAACATCGCAAGTTATCCTAAAATGCCCTTTATATTAAAAGTGACAAAATTAATAAAATACAACGATATTGATAAAATTTACATTTAGACATACATTTCGAATGACAATATAACAAAATAAGCAGGCTCTTATTATTTGCTGGATGGTATTCATAAATAATAATAGAAGATATATACAATTTATAAATGTACAACCAAATCCTTAACTTTTATAATACTTATTCCATTAGTGTTTAATAAAAATAATACAAACAAATTATGAAAGAAGTTATTGATATTTTTTAATAATTAATTTAAAAATAATTTAAAAAACACGATCCTTTTCTGATATACTTTTGGTATAAATTGGGAAAATTTAAAATAAAATTTCCTTTGTCAAAATTGAATATGTTTATGCGTTTGTATAAATATTTTTAAGAGAGGGAGAATATATTTTAAAGAATAAAGTAAAAATCACTAGAATTGTTTTGAGATAAACATAAAATCATAACAAGGTAAATGTGTTCTAATCCTACATCTGAGAAATGTTCAACATTTTTATGGCTATACATGATGTTGCGTCCCAATCTGTTTAGTTAATATTCCAGGAGCCAAACCAAAATAGACTAATACTTAGAGAGAGGATACAACAGCTCTAATCATTCCCTAGGTAAGATACAGTACAGGTGGTACAGTGGTACCATAACTGCACATTGGAGACATCGGTTTTGGACTTTTAATAATAATTAAATTTTAATTAAATGAAGTAAAATGAATTTAAAATAAGTTTTAACTATTATCTATTGCATTTTTTTTTAGTATATTGTAGTATAAAATGATTTATTGTGACATCACTGAAAAATGCTTTCCGTTTGTCTTCGTTAAGGGTGGTAAAGGGGTGGGGAGTCTCTAGTCTCCCTGTAGGGAGACCTAGTATGAGTAGGCACTGGTATGGTACCCACTGGAAACTGTCTCACTTCTAGACCCCCTGAGTTATTCTACCTAAGTACTCCCTCTAAGTATTAGCAGGTGCCTGTTAATAGTCTCTTTGGTCAAACCTGAAAAACGCTGACTCATTTTGTACTGCTTCAAACCAATTTTTTTGTATACCTTAAATTATGAAGAGAAAACATAGCCGGCATATCCAGAGTTAAGGCATTTATTAAAAAGACTGACTAATTTGAAATAATAAGATTGACTTTTAACCAAATAAATACTCTGACTTAAATACTTTAACAATAAATTAAAACTGACTAATATTTTTTTTCTCAGGACTTCCCAAATGAGACTCACTCGAAATAGTGACTATTTGACGCATAACAATATATGAATTACAGGTAAACATCAAAGTTGCCAGCTTGTCGCTGTCAACTCAGCTGTCAACCTGTTCATTCACAAATTGTCATTCGTCTTACTTTCCAACAGCATTCATATGATAGAGCAAATATTAGGTACCTTGAAATAAATGGTTCTCTGTTAGTCATTGGTAAAACTTGAAGAGGACATTTTTTAAAGCTGATAAAATTTCCAATAAATCCAATAACTGAAACCAAAGTTATGGCATTAGTAAAGCCTAAAAAATGGTTCATTTTGCAAAGTCAGCAAATTTAGTTTAAAAATGTCAACCTTTAATGCATTTTAAAGTCATTTCGCAAATGCTATAAATAAACACTTAATTTATTATAAATTTAATCAGCATTAAGAAATGTTCACTTCAAGTTTTGCACACAACTAATAGGGAACCACTTATTTCAATAACCCAAAAATTTGTGCTGTTTTCTACAATTTCGATAGTCTAAGAGCCAGACGAAAAAAGGGAATGTCGAGGCCCAATGGTTTAACCCCCAAAATTGACTTATCTTACCCCCCTGATAAAGAATTAGGTGGTCAGCCATTTCAGATAAGGGACTTAAAGCCCCATAGTCCCAAGTCTGAAAAATGGCACCCGATTTACTGGTTTGGATATTAAATATTAGTTATTGGTTATTAAAAATATTTTAAAAAAGCTTAGCACTTCTTTAAGTTTATTAAACTGGTGACAAATCAATTTTGATACGCTTTGCTTCAAATATCAATAACATCTTTCTAAAAAAAATAATAAAAAAAAAATAATACAAATTAAAATAATTTATAAATAATACAACTTAAACATTTACAAACAAATATTTTTACACCAACATTTACTAATTATAATAACACATTGTAAAAAAAAACATTCAAAACCATTTACAATTATTAATACTTCTTCATTTTACAACCTTCTTTAATCTATACATTTTTGTCAATTAAATTCTTTCATTCTTATCACTTATTTTTTAGGAAAATGGGTAATCTGCTCATATTAACCAATTAGATGAGTATTTACCTAACAGTAAATATCCTCTGGAAAAAAATCACAAAAATTAAATTATAACCTCGTTCACACGTGTACTTTGGAAGGGGGTTCAACCTTGTGTGCAACCCCCTCGTGCAGTTAGCAGGATAAAGTCTAAACTATACTTAAAGGAACGAAGAAAAGAGTCTCTCCACGAAACTATAATTTATTCAAAGCGCTTTCAACCTAACATGATGGCCATCATCAGAGCCAGATATAATACAAAGAATAAACGGCTAAGAGAAAGACATTAAAGGTTAATACAAGTCAAACTGTGGGATTCACAGTTTTCCTTCTCTTCTTTTTCGACTCGACGATGTCGGTGAGTCGTAATAGACACCGACACCGACATGTCTTATTACGACTCACCGACATCGTCGAGTCAAAAAGAAGAGAAGGAAAACTGTGAATCCCACATTTTGACTTGTATTAACCTTTAATGTCTTTCTCTTAGCTGTTTATTCTTTGTATTATATCTGGCTCTGATGATGGCCTCATGTTAGGTTGAAAGCGCTTTGAATAAATTATAGTGTATGGAGAGACTCTTTTCTTCGTTCCTTACATTATGAACAACTCCACTGGTGCTCATTCTAAATCATATCTAAACTATACGTTAAAAAATACTGTGTGAATAGTTGGGGTTGAACACATGAACAAAGTATATTAATAGTCTTTTAATGACTATTTAGTTTGTAAAATTATGTATATTTTAAACTAAGTATGTATAGTTTGTCAAATTAAGCATGGATTGTCAAATTATACATAGTTAGTCAAATTACACATTTATACAAATTATATAAAGCGAACTGTACTTTGATATAATAAAGTAATATTTATTTGTTTATAAAATGCTGTACAAACAAATTTGATTAAACTGTTTAAAGAAGTCAAATTAAAAAGTATAAAACTTAATCAGCAAGAGTTGTGAAAATGAAATTTACCAAAATTTGTTTACAGTGCACCTGTTCCTTATATTAAAATGTAAACTGAGAATAAAACTGGTCAATAGGATTGCATCTCTTATAGTAACAATATTAAAAATGGAACTAGTAATTTATCTTTATATTTAATAATTTGTCAGTTTAAACAAATTAACACTCGGGACTGTTGTAAATCATCTCACTCAATATATCTTAAAAACTAACCATCTTAGTATAAATCATGCCTGTGCAAACTTTTTTAGATTGTGGGCCGCATAGAGGGCTAAACAAATTTATGAGCCACAAAATGTCAGGGAGTTGAAGTGGGGTTTACACATTAATTTTTTAAATTAGGAAAATGGTTGCTGATCAAATAAAACACTTAGGATTTTTCTCATGTAAATCAAAAAAAGAATTTAAAAACAAAATTAAACAAACAAATAGATTTATCAAAATTGAACAAATCAAACAACACAATTACTTAGAGATACGACTCGGAAGTAATAATACATTAAAAATATGATAAAACAAAATACTGTTAAGTGCAGATCTAGGGTAAGGGTGAATCAAACTATCCATCATTTCTATAGGATGGTATTGCTGGACCATACTCAAGCTCTGGGTCGAACAGGTATAGATAGACCTGTTGATCAGCAATTAGACACAATCAAATTATTTTTATTACTTTCAAAACATATATCATTTGATACTACCGAGTTTTACAAAACATGAATAGTTGACACAATGCCTCTCGCACAATTATATTGCGTCAACTTTCTAAGCTTTTATTACTTTCTCATATCTATAATAATATGCACATATTGAATTTGTAAGTGTTAATATTTACATATTTTATTAGTGATAATATTAAAATTAAACTTCTTATTTCCTTTGTGGTCCCATAAATGTGTTTGGAGGCTACAGGTTGCACAGGCCTGGATTAAATTATTCTTGTAATAAGGTCAACATAAGCTTTAATTCAATAAAATATTTTATATTAAAATCATATGATATGACAAAAGCATAGACAATTTTATAACAATAAACTTTTCCATTCAGATCATAGATTTCTTTCTTTTCCAATTTTTATATCTTACACTGATGGAGAGATTCTGTAACTTGTGTAGTTGTTATCAGTGCAGACAGTCCATTCAAATGAAGTATAATTTACATTCTTTTGTTGAATTTATACAATTTTATGGAAGTTATTGATATAAGTTATTTTATATCAGAGACAGAGAGAGAGAGAGAATTTGTTTACAAAGATTATGGGGTAGGACTGACATGCATTCCTATTGCTTTATTTATTATTTTAGTTCAAATTTTGATATAAGGAACCAAAGCACTGCCTTTTAAAACTTGGACAATGCTGGTTTTAATCAAACATTCTTTGTTGAGGATGATGGCATTAATTAGTGGTGATTAAAACCATTAGTGATTATTAAAACTATAATAGCGCAACAAATTTTATGAAGATTTATTATGTGTTGAATATGCCAGAAAATAAAAAAAGGTATAAAAACTATAAAATTTCTCTTTCTAAGTATTGATTTAGATTCTTTTGATAAAGAAATTACTCATCTATTTTCCAAAAAAAAAAAAAAATACGAGCAGTTCACGTAAATCCAAAAATATTAAATTTTTACTTTTTAATGGACCAAATATATTTAACGAAATAAAATAAAAACAGAAGGAAATAGATAAGAAAGGTCAATATTATGAAAGCACCTATTTTCCTGTGTACGTTTAAACACTATATGAGTTATAGATGTCATCACCGGATAATCGTAAAAACTGAAACGGCCAGAGAGACAATGATGAGGGGAGCAAAGAAAACTTCATTATGACCAGTGTTCGCTTCAGCACATTTTCCTGTTTAAAATAAAGGCAGTTTATCAAATGGATACATAATATTAATTTAAAAAAATCAGGTATGGGGTACCTCATTTTATCAGATATGATAAATCAAATTGATACATAATATTAATAAAAAAATGAGGTAAACTGTACTTCATCTTATCAGATTTGAAACCTCAAATTGATACATAATATTAATAAAAAATGAGGTAAACTGTACTTCATCTTATCAGATTTGAAACCTCAATTGATACATAATATTAATAAAAATGAGGTAAACTGTACTTCATCTAATCAGATTTGAAACCTCATATTGATACATAATATTAATAAAAAAATGAGGTAAACTGTACTTCATCTTATCAGATTTGAAACCTCAAATTGATACATAATATTAATAAAAAAATGAGGTAAACTGTACTTCATCTAATCAGATTTGAAACTCATATTGATAACATAATATTAATAAAAAAGGTAAACTGTACTAAATTTGAGGAAAACTGGATTTGAAACCTCATCATCTTCATCTTAATCAGATTTGAAACCTCAATTGATACATAATTTGAGGTAAACTGTACTTCATCTTATCAGATTAAAAAAACATAATATTATAAAAAATGAGGTAACTGTACTTCAAATCAGATTTGAACCTCAAATTGATACATAATATTAATAAAAAATGAGGTAAACTGTACTTCATCTAATCAGATTTGAAACCATATTGATACATAATATTAATAAAAAATGAGGTAAACTGTACTTCATCTTATCAGATTTGAAACCTCAAATTGATAGAGGTAAACTGTACTTCATCTAATCAGATTTGAAACCTCAAATTGATACATAATATTAATAAAAAATGAGGTAAACTGTACTTCATCTTATCAGATTTGAAACCTCAAATTGATACATAATATTAATTAAAAACATAATAATTTTCATCACATCGGATTCCCTACGCTCATCCTCCCTGCTTCGGACTCGCTTCACTCGTCTCAGAAATACAGTTACCAAATGTGTACTGCAACATGCCTTTGTACTCACTTCGCTCGCCTTTAAATAGTAAATTTATTTGTATCATTCTCAGCGGTCACCCATACAGCACTGACCATGCTAAATGCTTCTTAATTTTTATGATCCAACAAAAATCATGGATGTAATTGTCGTATTGAAACGAAACTTAGTGTACTTATTTATTAGGTAATAGTATACACGTGTACCAAATTTCAACTTAATTGGACCATTTCTTAATTTTTTACAATTTTTTAAAAAATGTACACAAGTCATTTAATTTGATAATGAGATAATTTGATTTGTAATTTAATACTGATAATGAGATGAAACTTGCTAAATCTCAATCTGATCGCATCATTTTTCTGTGTATTATGATTTTTCTAAATTTTGCTGAGTCATTATTGCAGGTTAATTACATCATAAAAATTATTTTCCCAACAGCACAACTATAGCAGTAGACTGATTTTATTAAGAAATTTCAACTCTCTAGCATAAATACACTGGGTACTACGATGATAACAGACACACACACTTACAGACAGACAACTATGTAAAAACCACTCAGGAGGCCTTAAAAATGCCTGAAACAGATAATTCCGTTTTTTTTTGTTGATTTTTTTGCAAACTCAATACTTTTCCTAAATGAGGTAAAGTAAAAATCAGGTACAAGATACCTCATACTATCATATTTGCTAGACTCACCCTCACAGCTTAGCACAAAATTTGCTGCTTGTCCTCATATGGAAATCATTTAATTTATACTGCAAAATATCTTCAGACTCACTTTGAACAAGCGTTGGACTTTAAAAATCAGTTTTATTATAGATACAAAGAGTAATTAAATACCAGTTTCAGTTATGTTGAATGACCATTCTAACTTGCTAGTCGGGTCACAGGTTTCAGCAACACGCTTTAGAATGTATCCATTGGAAGTTTGACTAAATATAAAGCAGTAGTGCTTGGCATCCGTGGAGTGTCTGTTTACAGGAGATCCGATGACATAAGTCGTCTGGTTATCTGTCCAGCTACCATGACATGAATATGCTAAAACAATTGAAATTGGGGTTTTCATAAAATTGGAAGGAAAAATTCTAAATATTATATAACTTTGAAAATCGAAGTAAATCAAACAGACATTGTGCAACTTCAGATTGCACTGCTGAGCTTAAAATCGCAGCAAATTAATTAAATAACTACTTTGATTTTTAGAAGATGCTAAAACAAAATTAAATGAACATTCTCAATTTTGGAACATTTCAAGAAGTACAGACTATGATATGTTTAATCATCTCAACAATACACTTTGAAACTGATTATTTATATGTTAGTAGAGCAAAAATGCAGATCATACCTAGAATGCTAGAATCCATAAAAATAACCAATCCAATATGGAGTAATTCCATGTCAAATCAACACAGGGTAAAAAAGTTTCCATTTCAGATTTTGATGCTGTTTAGGGAAAATACTATGGTCATATACAGAAATAAAAATACCAAATTCTAGAATTATAAACCAAACCGTTCAGAAAATGTGGTCTTTAAAAGCACTTAGTCATTGTTATCAAGGATGTAGAGAGGGCTAAGTTTATCTTTATGGGTGAAAGAAAAGAGTATCTCCACAAAAATATTTTATTGGCAAAGCGCTTTCAACCTAGCATGAGGCCATCATCAGTGCCTTAAAGTAAAGATGAAATTAATAAACCATGACACAAATAAAATTAAAAAACCACAAATAACTACTTCTTCTTCTAGATGGTAAAAGCTCGGTGAGCTGTGTAAGACCATGATGGTGGCCATGATGATGGCCTCATGCTAGGTTGAAAGCGCTTTGCCAATAAAATATTTTTGTGGAGAGACTCTTTTCTTTCACCCATAATGAACGACTCCACTGGTGCTCAATTTCATCTAAGTTTATCTTGACACTAAAGTGGTTAAACTTACAAGTAGTAGGTACTGTTTTGCAAGTAGCCTGGAACTGCATAGTGTCTTTGGTAGCGGAGCATCCTACAGAAAGGCTATGCAGGTTAGTGTGACTGCTGCACTCATCTGTTGGTTCCTTGATGACTTTCCTTTTCTTAGAGTTCTTAGGCACAGGAGGAGCATATTTACCTTCCAGAGGACATTTCTTCACAGGTAAACCAGCAGCTGAAACAAAGTCACCAGAGTTTCTTTAACCATTTCAGCACTGAGAGAGTATACAATAAGGGAGTGAGTAGAGCCCAGTTTCCTATGAACTCTTTAGGCCCAACTTCCAAAATGAAAATTAACACTCCTTGTCTGCATTCATTTCTATTTTTTACACACTTGCACGATCAATTTTTTATGATTTTAAAATTTAATACTGTAAACACTTTTAAATTTTATGAATCTGCCCACTTCATAGTTTAAATATATATTTTTTAAGTGATCAATTTTTAAAACATTGTAGACATTCTTGTTTATTGTTTTTGAAGTAAACTATTTTATGAACTATGTACACATATGTATGTCTTCAGTATCGCAATATAATTGTGCAAGAGACGACTAATAAATGTAACAAGCAAAATGCTAAAATGTATCAGGGAACTATTTAATCTTTCGACATTTTTCATGATTGATGGCTCGACACAATGTCATCTCCTCTGTTTCGTAACGTCTAACTCATCAGGGCGCCGACACAGCCTGATCTCACTCTGACCTTTAGTTAAAATTTTAAAGAATATAATGTAAAGTATTTAACAGTGACAAACGTTCTTCTTACCACCATCATAGTTGGCAAGCAAAACACTTATCATTCAATACTAATGAATTTTGCAAAACATAAATAGTTGCATGAATGCTTGGTGGTTAATGATATATGTTTTGCTTGCCAAGCATGATGGCTTTAAGAGAACACCAATCGTTTCTGGTAAATACTTCACATTATATTTTTCCAAATTTTAATTGAAGGTCAGAGTGAGTTAAGACTCTGTCGACACCCTGACGAGTTGGAGGTAACAAAACAGAGTGGGACATGACATTATGTCGAGCCATCAATGATGACAATGTTGAATAATGGAACAGTTCCCAGATGTAGCATTGCATTTTGCTTGTTACATTTCCTAGGTGTCTCTTGCACAATTATATTGAGTCATCTATCCATGTTTTGAAAAACTCGGTAGTATGAAATGATGAAATTTCATACTAAAAATTCCTTTGTAATGTTGTACTAAGTTGGAAGGTACTGAATTTTGAGAAATTAAGTCATTAAATCACAGAAAATTATAACAAATGTGCCATCTGTAAAAATGTCAAGGAAAAAATACTCAGCCTTGACATGTATCGATTGATTCAGGAACATTTGATAAAGTCTTACTATCAATCAAAAGCACTGCTAGAGACTGAGGAAAAGAGGGTAAAATAGTAGAGAACATAAAAATCAGGAAAATGGGGCCCATTGGAAAAAAATGTTTGTTGGCTCAAAATCTGTTTCAGGCCAAAAGAAATTGTTTGCAGATTTACAAAAATGGTTTTTTTGGGGGGGGGGGTCGAAAAAAAAATTGTAGATTGAAAACAAGGTATAACGATAATTAAATGACGTTAATGTCTGGAGATAAAATCTTGTATGCACCTTAGGAGTAAAATGCAAAATTTACCTCTCTCGGCTTTGCCAAGAGAGGTAATTTTTCAGCTTTTGCCTTCAGAACCAAAGAACACCTCAGAGAAATAATAGCATTCTTTACTCCCTCGGTGCATAAATAACTATTATCTCACAGTCCATGAGCACTATATACTATTATTTTTTGTTTTATTTCCATACCCATAAATAGCGCAAAAATTATATTCCCACTTTAACAACATGGGTTTACTTCTAGAAGTTTCAGGTACAATGTAAGTTAATATAAACAAAAGCACTCACTTGTCAGAGTAATGAGTTCAGTGTTGAGCTGTTGGTCAGTATACATTGGATTACAAGCTTCAGATGGGTCTCGACTAAGAGCTGCAAATAACAACAAATATATTAACACAATAGAATTAATACTAGTGTTACTAGACGAGAAAACAAAATAAAAAACAAATGGTGTATAAATTAGAGCTAAGAAGTTAAAAATCATATAAATGAGTTCTATTTGCTTGGTGTATAATCAAAATTAAAGTAACTATCTAAAAACAGTTACAAAGGAGTAGCAAAGTAAAGGAGATCATAGGAGAGTAACTATCTAAAAAATTCAGTAACAATAAATACTAAAACAGCAGCAGTGTGGGCTTAAAGGGGTCATAGTGAGCCTCACAAGTCAATACAAAATACCAGCCAAAATCCCATGTAACAAAAAAATAATAATAAAACTACGAATAATGTGAAACAACTACAATGTGGCGGCCTGAGAAGCAGGCACAGCATAGTGGCTACTGGCTGACAGCATAGTGGCTATGGGCTGACAACAAGTATTTTATAATCAGTAAAATAGCTCTGTTTAAAAGGTTTTTTTTGCTTTACACATTTTTTTTAAACAATTCTTTTATTTAGACAGAATATATCACAATATTATATTAACTATATCTATTTTAAAGGATTGTGTGCCACACTAGAGAATTGGAAAATCCTGTGCTGCGTGGCACGATTTTGGACATAACCCCAAAATACTGTTGATCCTAGGTTGTAAAATCTTAGGTAAAATTTAACTGAAATTCATGAGAATGGTCCAGGGGAACTAGAATGAAGTAGGAAGGTCCATTTTTATTAAACATATTTTAAGACCACTTTCTAGTAGATCAAGGGTTGCACTAACTATGGACTTAAAACTATCAACACAACTTTGTAAAAATATGATTGAAGACATGATCTCCCGTTATGTTTCCATTGGTCTGGAAAAAAATATTTTGTTCCTCCTAAAAAACCAAAGATATAAGGAGACACATATCTTTTGTGTCTCATCATAAAAACCCAAGATGTTTGAAATATGGTGTCCCAGAAGGATGTTGGACACTTCTTTGAAGGATCGGGTCAGTAATAAAGAAGTATTGGAAGAATAGAAGAAACTCCATCCAAATACACTCCACACAGAAAATTAAAAATACCTGCATTGTCTACATACTTCGTTACGAGGGACTTCTAAATACAATACTTAAAGGAATGATAGAAGGACAAAATAGTAGAAGAAGACCTCGACCACAGAGTTTATATCTAGGATTAAGGACAAAGTCTAATGTTAATCATAATATGTGTTCAATGCTGCAATGAACCAATCTTAGGATTGATAATTCAAGAAAAAGTAAGTCCAAAATTGGTCCTAGGTCGTAAGAATTTATGAATTATATTTTTAATTTAAAATTATTTTAAATCTCCTATATTATTTTTATCAAATTAGGGTCAATATGACCCTCATTCTAATTCACTTGGACTTGCATAACAATTTTACAAAGGAAATATGGTCAACTAGGGTTAAAAGATTGCAGCAGTAACTGTTAGTTACTGACCCTAAAGTGGAAAATATTACAAAATTAATACTAATTAAATATTAAGACACTAAAGGGAAGATATTACCTGACTGATGCATTTGAATAACATGAGGGTCTCTCTTATGCAGAGTCATACATTTGTAACCTCCGTCACTGTAAAACAAAATCAAATTATGAATAAGGAAACCTTTAGCATGGTTGCTAATTTTTAAAATTATTACAAATATATGCTTATGAGGTCATCAGTGTAAAACAGTGAAAGAAGATAGTAGGGAAGGAGGGCTTGATAAATATTTGATAAATATTTATGCCCATAATTTATGAACATACATATGATATATATATATATATATATATATATATATATATATATATATATATATATATATATATATAATATAATGTATATATATGTATACACATATATACATATATGTATGTATACGTGTTGATTTTTATTTTTTTTGTATGTTGGTCAAAAAGTCAGACATAGGTATCAGTATTAAACCTGGTGTCGAATTATTATAGGCAGAGTCCTCTTATTTAGTATACGTCTCTACATTATTAAATCTTGTGTAATTTTGAGAATCTATCGATGATTTGAGCCTGGTTGTTGTCTGGTAGCTTTTTAAAGTTTTCCACTAGTACCAACTTAAATAAATTGCATAATCTTCCTTTTTTCCTTTTTCCACCAAACCCAACAAATTGATGAGAACTTTATACAAGACTAATGTTAACACATGTCTAATAACTAACTAATGTTAAGTTTAGGTTTAGACCTACACATGACTACATAACAAGGGAACTTATAGGTCTATAAAAATTAGACTTACCATCCAGAAACTACATGTACAACAAGTTTAGCCTGATGTTGATGATCAGTGATAAGAGTGTGACAGGACAGTTTAGCCTGCATCTCTCCACTAGAGTCAGATACTTTGAGACTGGCGTTGCGATGACTGAAGTGATAGTTATGATTGTAATCCAACGTGTGCCAGTGATAGTGAGCTACGATCCAATTTGGAAACTTACATCCTTTCTCCTTCGATTCCACTGTAACATTTAACAAAATTATTAATAGATGTAATTAAACAGTTGTTTGTAATTTGGACTTAGTTGTAATACAATATAATTGTGTCAACTATTCATGTTTTGCAAAACTCGGTAGTATCAAATAATATATTAGTTGTAACAGTTCCTGATTTTTAGGTAAATAGGAAAATTATTTTATTTGGACTAAAAAATTTCAATTAAATAATCCATGACAGTGTTTTTAAGACCTCCGGAGAGGTTATTACCAAGTTTGTTTGTCTATATGTAAGTCGTAGTCTATAATAATCGTAGCCTCTACAGAGAGTTGAAACTCGGTACAAAAAAGAATGATTTTAATATTCTGAGGGCGAGCGAAGCGAGCCCGAAGTGTAGGGCAAGAACGAGCCAAATCCGGTAAGGTGCTTTACCTCGGAAAAGTTTCAAAGCTCTCCGTCGCCGATTTAATAAAACCAATGAATTTAAGATAAGTTATTTTAGTGTTGGTACTGGCTCATAACATCTATAACCAAACAAAAGGCAACAACTAAAAATTTGAAAATAGAAAAATACCTTAGTATTAAATGATAATAAGAAGAGAATATAATATGATAATAATATACATATATATATATATATATATATATATATATATATATTATATATATATATAATATATATATATATATATATATATATACACGAGAATTTTGTTTCCTATGGGACACGATAACTTTCGAACGCATTCTTGGAACAAAATGAAACTTTGGACGAAAATCAACCTTGTTAATGTCCCGAACCTTATTGTTTATGAAGTATGTGTTACGTCATGAACACACAAAAATGACCCCACAAACATTTCAAAAAACCACAAATCTTTATATAGTGTTTAGATTGCGATAAATTTTTTTTACATATTTACTACTATGTATGTATGATTCACTCACATAAGAAGGCTTTCCGCGGTTATAGTCATAAAAATAAAAGTCATCCGGTGTTAACCGCATCAATGTTGATAAAGAATCCGACGTTTCGCTTCCACTGTGGAGTCAAGACATCATCCATGATGTCCTTCATCCCTGAAGATGCCTTCCACAGTAGAAGCAAACCACAGGACTCTTCATCTACATTGATGCGGACTAATCAGTCGTGGGAGCAAATCAACCCTTTGGTGTATAAAATGTATATAAAAGTCTCGGAAATCAGGGACCTCTGAAACGGATTTGAGTTACAATCCCGGGCTTCGAGCTAGCCATGTTAAACACTTAAATAGGGATTTTTAATAATAATTTTGCTTATACTAGTAGAGGAATCTATTCTGTTACATGTACTGTTTATAAAATCTTTTCCGATGGAAGTTCTCTGATAATGGCTCCCTTATGCTAGAATACCTTATGATTTAAGCAAATGCTTCTGGCTTGATGTGTCCAATATATTTAAAGAACTCAACAAAGGTTTTGAGGAGAGATTTTGGTGTTCTTATAGGTTAACTATATGTAAATAAGTTTCACGGAAGGCTAAATTTACTCCTTAGATTTACTTCATAATGAATCTCTAGTAGAACAAACTGAAGTTAAGATTAAAATTATTCTCCTAATTCCCTCATAACAAACTTAAAATCAGAAAATCAAATTAGGAAATTAGTAAAAACTAGAAAATGAAATTAATTTGTTAAACTATTCCTTAAAAGTTCGCATGGGGTTATTCCAAAGTTGAAATTTTAGATAATCATAAAGTATTTAATATTTAAGAGATAAAGCTAGTTATCAAACAAACTTTAACATAAACAATATTAAACTCTAAAAACTTTATAACTTGGCAGAATACGAATTTTACACTTTCTCACTCGAGCAACTGCTGCCAAATATTTGCCAACTTGCTCCGGCAAATAATTCCAAGCACTCTCTGGTTCGAAGAAAACAACATAGGCATTTGTAGCTCCTGCGAAGTTAGCTTAGTTGTTAAAATTAATTTTACTTCTTAGACCATCAATAGAGCATATTTAATAAATTAAAAACTTTACACATTTTCTTCAGTTTTAATGTCTACCTTTTATCTTAAATGGCCCTAAAAAGTAATTTTTAATAACAATAATATCATAAGTATTTTTGGTGGATTTTATTATTAATAATTAAGAATAAAAAGTCTTTTTCATTAAAAATTTAACTAAACACAGCCACCTTCAACCTCAAGAGGTCATCATCAGGAACTAACTTAAAAAATGTTTAAAAAATCGGGTACGGGGTGCCCCGAAACTTTTCCTCGCCACATCGGATTATCCACAAAAAAATAGTGTTTATTTATTTAAAGAAAATCATATAATAGTTAGTTATGCACTAAGGGAGTAAAGAATGCTATATTTCCCTGAGCAGTTAGTTGGTTCCTAAGGCGTAAGCCGAGGGAACCAAAGTATTTAACTCCCGATCCGAAGCCGAGGAATTTATGTGTTTAACTCTCTTTAAGGCAGAGCCGAGGAAGGTAATTGCGAGGGGGAAAATAGAATTTTACTCCCAAGGTGCATACAATATTTTATCTCCAGACGTTGATTTTATTTTAATACGTTTTGTTGTATTTTATTTTTTTGGGGTCGGACCCCCTTATAAATTTTGGGGGTTCTGCCCCTCAAAACATTTTTTTATTGCTCCAAACAAATTTTTTTGACCTCAAACGGATTTTGAGCCAATAATTTTTTTTGGTAGGATCCCCCTTGTAAATTTTGAGGTTGCCACCCCCGGGAAAATTACAAAACATTGATCGGTCACCAGTATAAATTTAGAGAATCCCACTCCAAAAATTAATATTATTGGCTCTAATAACCCAATAATAGAAAACACTTTTCATTCCCAAGGGAGAAAATGTTACTTTTTTACTCCAGAGGGATTGAAAAGTGCTTCTTTACTCCCTAAAAACTAGTCAATAAACTTTACATAATACACCGTCTGAAGATAAAATGATTTTTTACAGATTTGTATTAATACTTATAATATTTAATTACAATATTTTGGCGTATATATTATCAATATTTTTATGACAACGTGAAGCAATAGAAAAGTAAAGATAAGCATCAACAACACGCATGCGCATAATTAGCTTCCGTGACAAATTTTAATTCGAGATTACTTTAATAACCATTGTTTTAAAAACCACATCAAATCCTAACAAATTTGATAATTATTGTAATATTATTGATAATTATTTGGTAATTGGTACCAAATACGTTACTTAGAGTAGTAAAACAAACCAAATTTGGCAAATAGTTAACAAAAAATGTTAATTGGATTTGGTATGAATCCACTTAGGATTCATGGTAGGGACCATTTTAGAAAGCATAAGACCAGATTTTTCAATATATTAAGGGATATTCTTAGCAATGTCATTGAGGATGACCTCTTAAGGTTAAATCAGCTCTGGTTTAGTTACATACTAATGTGGAGAGATTGGTCATTCTAACTCAAGTTACAAAGAGGCATTGCCTCTTTATGATGGAAAGGAGCTCAGGTGTAATTAAACATTTAATGTTGAGAAATGGGTATTGTCATTAAGTCATTTAGGATGACCTCTTTAGGTTAAAACCACCTCTGGTTCTTTACATATTAATTGCAGAGAGACTGGTCATTCTAACTCGAGTCACCAGGGATGGAAAGGAGCTCAGGTGAAATTAAATATTTATTGTTCAGAAATGGATATTCTCATTAATTCATTGAGGATGACCTCTTTAGGATAAAACCAGCTCTAGTTCAGTAAAATGTTAAATGTGGAGAGACAGGGTATTTTCATTTAAGTCACCAAGAATGACCTTTTTGAAAATGGTTCTGGTGTAGTTAAATATTTAATCTGGAGCGCCAGCTTATTTAAAATTATTCAATTTGTAATGTGTATCAAGTTAATTTTCTAATTTTTAAAAACTGAAGTGAAATATTATTTTTTAACTAATCTTGTTAAAGTATACTAGTTCCAACATATTAACAGTTATTATTATAAAACCACATTAAAACTTTCTCTACAAAGAAAACTCAGTTAAAGTTTCTCCTAGAGATTTCCCTTAGTAAGTTCGACTCAATTAGATTAAATCAGTTAGAAATCTTGAATTTGTCTAATTAAAAACAGTTTATTAATGTTTTCAAATGAAGTAAAAACAAGCCCAAGTATTCATAAAGTTGGTCTGATAAAGTTTTCTATCTTTATAGTATAAATTGGTTTAAAGTTTATCAATTTTCATTTGTATTGTAAAACTGAATAATTTTCATATTTGTAAAGTTGGTGCAAAGCGGTCATGTGCATAATATAATCGTAATTTTCTTTTAAAATTCTTTAACACAAACTTTCCCGTTTGGACAATTTTTTGTCATTAGGTAGAAAATAGACATTTGCATTGACAAAGAAAAAAATATGGAGTCCTGGAAAGGGAGGGAGTGGTGGTAGGTGGATTTTTTGGAAAGGGGGCTCACTGATCAAGAGTATATTTATTACTCTTCAGGTATATATATATATATATATATATATATATATATTATATATATATATATATATATATATATATATATATATAAACACACACACACGAGAATTTTATGTCCTAGACGTTTCTATGGGACACGATAACTTTCGAACGCTTTCTTGGAACAAAATGAAACTTTGGACGAAAATCAACCTTGTTAATGTCCCGAACCTTATTGTTTATGAAGTATGTGTTACGTCATGAACACACAAAAATGACCCCACAAACATTTCAAAAAATCACAAATCTTTATATAGTGTTTAGATTGCGATCAAAATTTTTACACATATACTACTAGGTATGGTTCACTCACATAAGAAGTTCCATTTTATTATTAGAATTAGTTTTATTGATCACGGGGCTTGGGGCCGCGATACGGCCCTAAGCGCCGACGCCGCGTAACAGCCGAGACGCAAAGCACCGAGGCCATGGTTCGGCGAAGAGGCAAGAGAACGCCTCTTGTTTTTTTAGTTCCAAACCAGGGACTAACGAGGCGAAGCTCATTTAGGCAAATGTTAATTCCTAACTGAGGTGTAACCGAAGGTAGTAATCTTAAAACAAGTCAGGAATGTTTCCTTTACTGCCAAGTGGCATAAAAAAAATTCTACTAATAATTACACAAAAGATTTTTAAAGAAAACTTATAACTTTACTGCAAAATAATGTAATTTGACGTGAATATTTCATCCACGCAATTCTTTCATTTTTTTGGCTATATATCTTTTAATGTGTTTTCTTTTTTAAAAAAATCGATTAAATACGCATCGATTAAACGTCGATTCAAAAACATCGAATAAATAGTCTAATGTGTGTTTTACTGTAATAGAAAACCTGAAGTCGCCCACCCCTCCTCACCTGTATAAAAATATTTACATGTCATATATACATGCCATTAGTCAGAATATGCTTAATTAATATTTGCATCAAAACACTGTCTCAAATATTTGTATAGACAAGTCATTTAAAATAGTTAATAAATTGAAAACAATTTAAACGACTTGGTTATAAACTTTTTGAAAGTTTTGTTTATGATAAAGTTTGCTGATAACTAACTACCTCTATCCTTTAAATATTAAACAGTTAATGATCATCTAAACTTAGTTTGTCTGACCCAGACTAACTTCTAAACCAGTAGGTATCGCTGTTGACAACTTTTTGTCTTAATTTTTAATTTGGGAAGATTTAATAAAATAATCTCGTTCCGTAACTAAATATTTAAAGTAACTTTAAATTTATATCTATGACAAAATTTTTTAAGAAACTCATTATATGAAAGATCGGTTAAATTTAGAAACAACGAAAAAGTAACCTGAACACCTTAAATTCATTAATATAATGAAATAAACAGTACAAAATTATAGTATTTATATAAAAGCCGACAACAATTAATTTATTATATCATTAAAAAACTCTTCGAAAAGGTTACAATGTGGTTATACAGAGCCTGAAAAAACATTCCAAACCTCTCAATGTATTAGGACAGGGTAAAATATATTATATTTTCGCGTTTGTTTCCTAATAAGGAAAACAAACGCGAAATCTGTAAGATATGGCATGTAGTTCACATTTTGTACACCAGGGAGTTGGCTTAAATTTTCCTATGGTCGCAGCCATCTTGTTTTACCCTTGAAATGTAAACATAATACGGTACTCGAACTTATTGTTTTTAATGCGTTGCTTTTTACTTTTTAGAATAAAATGTTTATGATTTGTGTAAAAAATATATTTGGTCACATCCAATAGAGGTTTAAGTGATTATGTAAAAACTAGGTTTGTTTAAATTACTTAAACCAGGTGGGTAATTAAACTTTTAATTTTTGTGAGCTCTACTCAACTTTTTATATTTTTGCAAGTGATAAAGAGTTTCCCTTCAAACAATAATTTTATTGGCATTGTAAAAACAAGTAACGTGATGTTTTTGAATAATACCATAATAATCGTAATTTTAGGTTAAATTTAATTCAATAAACTTTTGTCTGTTTATTCGTCAAAACCTTGAAAATAAGCATGTGATATACCCTTACTGCAGTTTAACCCCCTTTTTTCTTTAACTTAATGATTGTGACAATTATTTCACAAAACATAACACAACATTTTTAAACTATCACGTACATAATAATGTTTGAAAACAAGATATAAAGTAAAATTGACAGTGTTGCCAAAAAAACACAAAAAATGTAAATCATAAAGCAGTTATTCCAATTTTAGCGATTTTTATTTTTTCGAGCCAGCTATCAGCTGATCACGCATGTCAGAATTTGTTTACATGGAGTTTCCCTTTTTGGTGAATTACATTAGGATAGAGTATGTCTTCTCCAGTAAGTAATCGTAATAATATCGCTGTGATTAAAGTAGTAAAGTTTTCATTATCTGGGCGTCATCGAAGGCAGCCTGCTGAATTTGCCCGGGAGTTCTACCTACTTATCGTTTTTACCATAGAGATATAATTACTAGAGGGGCCCTATAGATTAAATAATGAAACATCAAAAAAATAACCAGACCACCTTCGCTAAAAATATAATGAACTAATCAGTAGAAAATTAAAATAACTTATAGAGTTAAAAATACAATTCAAACCACAATCAATTTACGGGAAGCCGAACCAATTGATTTATTATAACCTTGACTCACTCTAGAAGGAGGTTTCAATGAGGTTACCCAAAAACCCTGAGAGCTCTAAAATCATAGAGATATACTAGAGTGGGCTTAGTCTATTTCAATGCATTAAGAAGACTTAAACATCATTTAGTGGCTCAGTGTAACCTCGTTAAAACCTCCTTTAAGAGTGGGTTAAGGTTATGATATCAATTGATTTAGGCATCCCCCACATTGATTGAGTTTTGATTAGTATTTTTAATGTTTTCCTATATAAGATGTTGTAATTTTGTACTGATTATTTCATTATATTTATGAGCGAAGGCGGTAAGGTTATTTTTTTAATGTTTTCCTATATAAGATGTTGTAATTTTGTACTGATTATTTCATTATATTTATGAGCGAAGGTGGTTAGGTTATTTTTTTAATGTTTACAAATTTAACTTATAGGGCCTCTCTAGTTATAATATCTATCTGCCCAAAATGATGTTTTCGGCCTCATTTTTATGAGACCTGATAGGCTATGCCCCCTCTAGTATATATATCTATGATTTTACAACAATATGGGAGGATATAAAACTTTAAGTTATAACAGTTAAGAATTTTTTTTATAACAGTTAAGTATCGAAATGTTTAACGCACCCTCAACTTCCTATAAAAAATTCACACAAAATCTTTTACGAAAGCAAAATAAAACTTGAAACTGTCTTCACAATTACATTAAACATCTTATCACTTCGTTTATTTCAATAATTTTTAAAATAAATTTACTCTTTAAAATTGACGTTCAGGTAAAAAAATAAAATTAATTAACAAAGTTAAGACTTCCCAATTTTTTAAACTTAATTTAACTTCGAAAAAAGGGAAATATTAAAGTTAATTTTTTAACTGATTTTAGTTAATTATTAAGGAAATGAGGGGTTTAAACGTCGTTTGTTTAAACGGACACGGACAAGGGAAGTTCTAAATTACTGATCGAAAAAGGGCAGACGGGCATCGGAAGAAAGGAAGGGGGGGGGGGGCATTTGAAAGTTTTGGGACGGTTTTAAAGGTAGGGAAATGAGATTACCATGGTAACGAGTAACCTATGTTTAAGGGTAGAAATTAGAGGTCTATAAGGAAAGTTTGACCTGACATCAAGTCAGTAATGTAGAAATATGGCCAAGATAGGTTTATACTAAACATTAATAGAATTGTTTACAAGTCCTTTAGGGGTTTAATAGAGTATAAGTCTTAGGGTGTGTCCCTTACCTCTTAAGGATCTACTGTTAAGAGTGGTGGTAAAATTTACATTAACTCATATACACCAGGTTTTAAGGAAACCATCAATTTTTTTGTCAGACGGCACTCATTTCTAATATTATTTTTTTTAAAGTTTGTGCTCTAGTAACCTCACTCCGAATACTCCAAAATGCTCCGTACCTATTTGTCGAAGACGCTTGACATTTTTTTCGAACACACGTTCAGCAATATCTTTGGACCGGTTTCGGCATAATGCCATCATCAGTAGGCGGGGCAACACTCTAGCTCTCAACTAATAAAGTTATATCAGTGAATACTTTTTAGTCTTAATGATGATGACGAGCCCTCTGAAGATGGCTATAGATGGCTCGTTGTGCTCATTGAGACTAAAAGTTATTTACTGATATAACTTTATTAGTTGAGAGCTCGAGTGTTGCCCCGCCTGCTGATGATGGCGTTACGCCGAAACCGGTCCAGGGATATTCTTATCCAACAACAAATATCGACGGTAGCTGATTCTTCGATTGCTTCTTCAACTTAAGGTAAATTCAACCTTTTTAATCATGTATACACATTGAATTGACTTTAGAAAACTGATCTGATATAAGAAAAACTTTAAACCTGATCAATAAAGGGACAAATATCAATAAATAACCTGTTCATACAGTTCTACTACTTTGAGATGTGAATTTTGAAAATATCTGACATCTATTTAAATGATCAGATCCGTTGTTGTTACTTACACACGAAAACTAAACTTATGTATGTGGTATTTAACATATATGTATGTGGTACTTAACTTATGTATGTGGTATTTAACTTATGCATGTGGTATTTAACTTATGCATGTGGTATTTAACTTATGCGTGTGGTATTAACTTATGCATGTGGTATTTAACTTATGCATGTGGTATTTAACTTATGTAACATAGCTAAACTCAAAATATCTCTTATAATCAGCATTCGCAAAATTAAATACTCACTTCTTGTTAGTCTAAGTGTTGTGGATCCTTCATTACTAGAATAGAGTCCGCTGCATGTCGCATCGCCACTTTGCGCCACTTCGTAAGTCTGGGAGTTTATCTTTCTGTACACAAAGCAGCGGTACCTCTGCTCATCCGTTGTAACAAGCTGGTGGTGGAACCTCCCCACCAGATATTTGGACGAACCTTCTCTCCACATGCCCAGACATTCTAACTCTTCAACTGAAATTAAATTATGAAGCAATTGATTATCTAAGTCAGTATTGATTGTCTATAACCCGCTAGAGGTTAGTATGGAGATATTGAAGACAAGCTTATAGTTTTTACAACCAAGCATCTGTAACAACTCATAAGCGCTAATTAGTTTCGAACGGGAGATTGATATGGACATTCCAGAACTAGCAGGTATAAAATTCACCATTATACAATGCACTGGCTCTGCTCTTGATCATAACGTGGACCAGCCATGAATTCAGCATCTTATTTTTAATCCATAAGCGCAGATCCATTTGGTACAGGAGATTAAATAAAGAGCGTACTATAGGATAATAGCATACTATAGACATTTTAGCACTAGCAGGTATAAAGGATTTGCCATCATACAAGGCACCAGAGCAGCTCTCGTCCACAAGCGAACTAGCCACAAACCTCTTATAGCTTTTGCACCTTAGCTATAGTACGGCACATGGCTAAAATCAGTTAACAGCGCGGGAAAATAATGCAACAGAACCAATGAGGTTAGACCCAGATGTTAAACCACGCTCTCAAAATCAAATCAGGCCAACCTTATTGGTTCTACAACACTATTTTTCCCACAATCAACTGTGTGTGTATCGTACTATACTAAAAAGCTCAAATCCCTTTGTGAAACAGGGAAACAAGGTCCATTTTTTTTTAATTTTCTTGGCAGCACAACTTATTTAATTATTATAATTATAGTATAATTATATTATAATTATTATAATTAATACTAATTATTGTCCCTAACAACAAAAATATTTAATTATTCCTTTATTACATAATATTACTTACATTTTATATAAATTAAAATTATTTGTTTATAACAAAGTTTGAGTTTAGTAAAACTAAAAATTAAATTAATTTAATTTATATCATTTGTCAACCTGGAATCACCTCCCACCAATAAGACTAAAGTCTTGTAGCGTTGGAACTAGACCTAAAGTTTAATTTTTGTTCTGTTTCAACTCTCTTGATAGATATGCGCACAATAGATAGGGATCCTGATTTAAATCACTCAGGAGGTCTATAAAACTTATAAAACAGATAAATTTTAATTAAAACTAGGTGTTTGATTTTTAGGGTGATCACATTACGTTTCCTACGGAATCAGGTGAGAAAAAGAAAAAAATGACTTTTAACTGTTTAAAAACGATACTTTTCTAATATGCGTTCGGTATAGTACGACACACGGCTAAAATCAGTTGACAGCGCGGAAAAATAGTATTGAGGAACCAAAAAATTAAGGGCGTGGGTTAACATCTAGGACTAACCTCATTGGCTCCCTCCCATTATTTTCCAACGCTGTCAACTGATTTTAGTCATTTGACGTACTATAGTAGGTAGAGAAAATTAATATAAACTTATGTTTTTATTCAATTCCTTTATTTTAATCCTTATACAGAAAGAGTTTTCGCAATTAAAATAGTTTCCGTCTAAAACAATTATAAAGTTTTTCGAATGAAACAAGGAGGAGAAATAAAACTTAATTCTATTACATGACAAGTAAAAACACCAGGCTGGAAAACTAGCACATAGTTGTGTTTTCAAACCACCATATTGAGAACCTTCCGTTTAGGTGAAACAATCTGGACTTGGTCGAAGGAGAAAGAAAGCAAATTAGGCAAAGTTTCAATTAGAATGTTTTAGATAAAACTTTTTGAATTAGAAATGTAATAGAATGCCTAGAAGTTTTAGCAGGTTTTCCCTTCCTTCATGACTAATAGAAGAATTTGGAAAACGGAGGAAAAACAAATCAAAGGTACACAGCGTTAGATTGATGTGGCAAGGCATTTCCGTCTCAACTAATTCTAAACTTTACTCAGATTTAATTTATAAAAATATTTGCTTTTGCCTCATCTATAAATGCAAAAAAAGCATGCAACTAATCTTTTTTAACTTTATTGATTATTGTCTACAATAAATGTATTTGACATAGTGCTCATACCGGTTAAAGTGACTTGGCAGCGTCTAATCAATCAACATTTTTCTTCTCATAACATTTCACAAAATTTTCTATTAAATCATAGATAAACCTGTATTATTTTACAGTTATAAACTTAAATACGATAAATAAGATTAAAAAGTAGTGCCAGTACTAAGATTCGAACCTGGTAACCTTACTTTTGAGTAGTTTTATCTTTGTCCGGACCGGTTTTATTAGATTCAGCACGAAACCATACTCGAAAACTATTTTTTACGGACCGTTATTTTAGTTTTCTGTTATTTTTCATAGTGTTTAGTGAACTTTCGAAAGAAAGTGAGCTATGAGGTATATATATATATATATATAATATATATAATATATATATATATATATATATATATTAATATATATATTATAATATATATATATATATTATGTTCTGCAAACCCCTCTTGATAAAAGCACCTTTCACCCAATTTCATAAGCTATTTTTTTCTTTAAAAATTTGCCAAACCAAAACAGTGAAGTGAGTGTTATTGTTTTATAAAAATTCGCTGAAATGCAATGACTTTATGATAACCTTCCTCCTAAAATTAATTTCTTAAATCAAACATTGACAGTGAGCAGTAAACTTTTGAATGGTTCAATATTTGAGATAGTTACTATACTATTTGCACCCTCCGTTTTCTCTCACTTTAGCCCTAAGATATTAAGGGCTAAGACTAATTGATGGATGTTATACCCTAACTACTGCTAGGGTAGATACAAACTGTCTTTAAGCTATCTAATCCTTAATAGTTAGTCCGCCCAGGATCAAATAGATAAGAATGAATCTTGAGCTAATAATAGCGATACTGCGCGAAATTGGATAAAAATAAAGATTACTGTAAAGTAAAACTGAGGGTTACGTTAGTGTAATGGTTAGCACGTGCGCTAGCCACTCAGAAGGTAACGGGTTCGATCCTCGTTAGGGCCACTAGGAATTTTATGCAAGGGGGACATTATTACATATAACACCCTTCGAATGGTCAAAAGAAATTTTAAAATATTAATAAAATAAAAAAATTATGTTATTATAAGATTTGTCGCAATGAAAATAATTTCCACCCGAAACAATTATAAAGTTAATTTAAGTTAAAAATCAGTAACTGTATTGTCGTATGAAAGGGACGATATCGTCAAGCAGGTGGTTCCGAGCCAGTGCGATATCAGGTACTCGCAAAATTTAGGTCTCTCATTATTTGTTTATTATATATATATTATATATATATATAATATATATATATTATATTATATAATATATATATATATATATATTATATATATATTATATATATAATATATATATTAAATATATATCAGATTAAGATCCTAACAGAATCGATCCCCTCCCGACACCCCCCTTAATTTCCATCATCTAACAACCTCATAAGCTTAATTTTTATAATAAAAATTCACTAAAAATATTTTTTTTTCAATGAATCCATTTCCTTATAATAATTTATTTCTTTAATCCAATTATTTAAATCAAACAAGGTTTTATATAAAACAACTTGAAGATAAAGAATCAAATTATACTTGAAGATCGTTATAAAAGCTTATGTTCTTAACTCCATAGCTTGCGTCTTTAATTCTTCCCCCACCATTCCTCCCTTCTTCCTATTCTTCCTATACAGCACAACTTATAATACAAAACAAACATTCTTTAATTTAAAATAAACAAATGATAAAACAAGGATTTTAAGTTATAAAGAAAATAAATAGTTTAATAAAGAATGTCAATGTTATAAAAACTTTAGACATTTTCTAATCAATATTTTTACATTTCCTTATTTATACCGAAGGTATATGGAAAAATTATTGTGTTAATAAAAAACTCCGAAACCGGGATGTCACCGGAATTATCCGTTTCAGGTGTTTTAAAGGCCTCCTGAGTGGTTTTCGCAAAGTTGTCTGTATATGTGTGTGTGTGTGTGCCGGTATCATCGTAGTTCTTAGTGTATTTATGCTAGAGAGCTGAAATTTTGTACAATAATCAGTCCTGTGCTGATTGTACTGTAGTTGTACTATTTGGAAAAAAATATGACGTCATTAACCCGCAATAATGACTCGGCGAATATTTCGAAAAACGCTGTTACGGAACAAACAGAGGCACAAAAAACTGGTTAAAACTAATTACTTTATTATAAACAATTACACATAAACAAGTCAAGCATTCATTTTAAACAAAGTCGACTTTTGAAAAAATAATTATTCAGTTATGTCCTCTCACCCAAGTATATTTAATTAAAAAATTAAATATTAACACAAACTTTTTAACTTTACACAAAGGTTAACATAGTTTTAAATAATTTAGTAAGATAATAAACTCCTTTTTTTAAAAAAAAAAATAAACTAAAAAAAATATATTGTGAAGTTTAAAAGAGAGGAACTAAAGGCACCAGCTGTAAAAAGGGTTTTGGAGAAAAGCCAAAAAAGGGATTTTGGGAACGTTTAATTTCTTTTGAGCATATTTTATTATAGTTAGTGTATATTGCTTGTCCTTTAGGGCTTATTCTTGCTTCGTCCCACAGCTTGTACAAACCACAGTATTAAAACTCGTATTTATAATGTAATCTTGTGAAAATAAAAGCTAAAGAACTCCTCTCCTAGATAGTCAAACGTGTTATAAAAATATTTAATAAGACACAAACTTCTTATGACTGAGAACAACAAATTAACAACAATAGTTGTTATTTCTCACTGTAGTTTTTGTTTTAATTTTGTTGATATTTCATTTGTCTTTTTTTAAAACTTTTAATTAAAAAAATCTTAACTGCTCCGGCGCGGAGGTCTGCAAACCGGACATGTTTTCTTTCAAATGCTTGTTTTCTAACTTAACAACCTATTATTTGTTTAAGGTTTCTGGTACATGCTTTATAACCCAAGCATTATATTATAAGCATCACTACTTGCTATTTAATTGACTAGACTTTGTAATAAAAGTAACATTATTATATGGTTGCACATTAATATCAATAAAAAAAGAGATAAAATAAATCAAGTGATAAATCAACTTAAAACTAAAGTTAAAAAATACACTAAGATATTAAAAAAATGAACTAAAAAAATAAAAAAATAGTTACTGCTCCGGCGCAGAGGTCTGCAAACCGGACATGTTTTCTTTGAAATGCTTGTTTTCAAACTTAACAACCTATTACTTGCTTAAGGTTTCCGGTACATTATAATCCGGTTCCGGCTTTATAACCCGAGCATTATAATTATAAGCATCACTACTTGCTATTTAATTTGAGCAGATTTTGTAATAAAAATGCGCACATGAATCCCTTAGATAATAGAAAACTATAGTCATCATTCATAAATATGCACTGCGGAGCTTTATTCCCATTCATTTAAAGTTTTATTTATGCTCATTTTTAGCGTATTTTATACAAAAAAAAAATCCGAAAAATAAATAACAATTTTGTGACGCTACTGCTCACAAATAAAGGTTATAAAGCATGTATCGGAAACTTGAACAAAATTGAATTGTTGAACAAGAAAGCGCGCATTTTAGAAAAAAATCGTCCGGCTTGCGGACCTTCGCGCCAGAATTATTATGTACTGTAAAGTCTTTTTACAATCCATTTATTTAATTTACATACAATAGTTATAGTACATGCACTTCTTATTTCCATGCCTGTTTTTATATATTATTAAATTGTTTATACTTAATTTAATTTAATTATTAATAATACATGTAATTTATTATTTAATTTATTTTTCTCAATTTAAATTTTTTATATTATTTATTATTTGTTTGTTTATATCTTTAGCCTTAGTTTAAACATTTAAGCTATTTATAGTTTTATAATTAACTATTTTGTAGTGTAAAAATGACGAAAAACACTATCGCCGGTACCAAAGTTTTGAACCTTGGGACCCTGGCTTGGAGTACTTTGAGTGCGGCACAAAAAACACGGAAAATGACAGACTACACTAAATTGTTGTTTATCGAACATATTCCAGCACTAAACAATGTAAACATAAATGTGAACATTTATGGACCATATAAGCACTAAACAATGTAAACATTAACCATGGACCGACCATATAAGCACTAAACAATGTAAACATAAATGTAAGCATTTATCGACCATATTCAGCACTAAACAATGTAAACATAAATGTGAACATTTATCCCGGCGGGAAATGATAACCCTTAATGAAACTGATTTTAATTTTTTTTTACTTTAAATTATTTATTTAAACCGATTGATTAAATTTTGTTGACTCAGTTTAGCATAGTGGTTTTTATTAAGCCTCGTCTCCCACCTAAGGTTGATTTTAGTACCAAGTTTAAAGATAACGTGAAGCAATCGAAAAATCAGCTACCGTCGATACTTGCTGTTGGATATAAATATCCCCTGACCGGTTTCGGCATAACGCCATCATCAGCAGGCGGGGCAACACTCGAGCTCTCAACAATAAAGTTATATCAGTGATTAACTTCTAGTCTCAATGAGCACGACGAGCCCTCTGAAGATGATGGCGTTATGCCGAAACCGGTCCAGGGATATTTATATCCAACAGGAAGTATCGACGGTAGCTGATTCTTCGATTGCTTCTTCAACTTGCTAACAATCTTTTTAATTATAATTGTTACTATTAATTACAATTACTTACTTTAATTTCAGTCCAATATGGACCATACTACAAAAATAACGTTTCCTTTATACATGTCAAGCCCCCTAAGTGTTTAGCCTCTATAAAACTGTTTAGAAAGAGATATATTACTAGATAGGACCTATTTTTCAAATTTTGAATCATCGATAAAGTAGCCTGAACACCTTACATTATTAATATAACCAAATATAAAGTACAAAAATTACAGAAACTTATATTGAGCATAGATATACCGGGTGGAACATTTCAGATTCCGCAACATGAAATCCTAAGAATTGAAGGGAAAACATGGTCTTCTTCAGAGGGCTCGTCGTGCTCATTGAGACTAGAAGTTAATCACTGATATAACTTTATTAGTTGAGAGCACGAGTGTTGCCCCACCTGCTGTCCAGGTATATTTATATCCAACAGTAAGTATGTCTTCAACTTGCGGTAAATAATATAAGATCTTTAATTAATCAATCCTCCACGCCTCGGCACACAGGATTGCCACATTGAGTTAGTGGGTCAGGTCTATCTGACGTCCGACCATTGGGGGTCACTACGAATCACGGCCCTGGCAAATAATGAAAAAAATATGAATTAAACATTCGTTTTGTGCATTAAACTTACCGGCAGCTTCAGTTCCTGGTATGTCGGGACAAGCCTGGTACCTTAGCACCAGCCTTGTATCTACAGTGCAGGCATCAGCCCGAGAAGCTGGTTGACTACAGTCACCATAACCCCGATTGTATATTAACGTAAACGGTGGATTCTTGAAGGGACAGGAGACGGGTGAGCCGTCCATACGAAACATGCTAATAAGAACAGCATCTCCTGGTATCTCGTTACATAAATCTTCTAAACTATTCTCTGGCATACAGTAAGCTGCAACAAACAATCAAATAAAAGACATTATAAATCATATATTAAATAAAAGATAAATTAGCAGTAAAGTAAAGTCTGATGTTCGTACCAGTAGTAATATAGGGGAGTGGTAGCAACTTCCAGGCCAGTAGGCCACGTTGTTGGGCCCTTTTTGCCAGCTTTTAATTTCAAGTGAAGGTATACTTCATCTAATCTAGACAAGAGAGCAGTGAATTTCTATGGTTCCTCTCATGCTTTTTTAAGCAATCATACATATTTTCACTGACTCATTAAGACTAGCGAAAAACTACACTTTAAACTACAAGGTATACACACTACACACTATAGTATTTTAATGAATCTACTATGAGGGTCCTAAATTTTGCCTATACCCAGTTTCATTTAAGGTAAGGGGTCTTTAACGAGTACCTGACAACGTACAGGCTCAAAAACAAGGGCTTCTAGGCAGTTTTAGGGTGAAAACAACACTTTTCTTTATAACTACGGTAGCACACAAAGAAAACTAAAAACAAGATAGAATCTGATGAATTTTAAACAACAAAAAGAGGGGAGTGTAAAAAATAAACAGAAAAAATAACGATATAATTCAAAAGCACCAGAAAACAAAATTATAATTTGAACGTCATATATTAACTCTTTCAACTGTACACCTGTAATATTTAATACTGAAAAGTATACAGTTTATTTTTACAACTGAATTGAACTTGTTTATTATTGAAATAGTACTTTACGAATAAATAGAAAGGAAAGGTCATTACTCCCCCCTCCATTATTCCCCCCCTCTCCAAAACTCCCTCCCTCCATTACCTCCCCGGAGAAACACATTTACAAGTGAATCAAAAATGTAAACATTTTTCTAGAGGGATTTCAACTGCTATTCGGAAAAAAGGTTATGTAAATGCAGAAAAAAAACTCGAGAGAAACAAGTTTGCAATTTTCGTCTGCGGACTATCTAGGTTCCTCCTCTTATTCCACCCTTAATGGTATTACTCGAAATGATGTTATAAAATTTTTATACAATTCGCTTGGCAGAATAATGCCACCGACCATTCTGACAATTTCCGGAAGCTCCTTTCTGCCTTGGAAACGGGTTTTTTTCTGGATCTCTTGCTCTTCTTTTCACGAGAGTAAATTAATCATTGATTATTAATCAAAGTTTAAAATATTTAAAAAGGTTTCTTCTATTTTAAAATCCATTTAAGCCTTACTTTAAAATTTGTTAAGGTAAAATATTTAAAATTTATTTTAACTACTCATGAAAATTTGAGCAAATTCCATTTGCTGGCGGAATGGAAGAGGAGACTTTTGTCTCAATTTCGCCAGTCTAAATAAATAAATAAATAAAAATTAAATACGGGCTTTCGGCCGGTAGCCGCAACGCAGCCACGTAGTTGTTGTTTTATTATTATTTGTTGTTTCATGGCAATATGCCCATTACCATAGAGATATATACTAGAGGGGGCATAGCCTATCTCATTACATTGAGAGGCCTGAAACATCTTTTTGTGGCTCTCAGGGGCTCTGTGTAACCTCAATGGAACCTCCTCTAAAGAGTGTGTCTTCCCTCACATATTTTGTGTTTTGATTTGTGTTTTAAACGTTCTACTATGTAAGAGTCTGTATTTTTGTTCTATTTATTTGATTATATTGATAGTCGAAGGTGTTCAGGTTACTTTTTCGATGTTTCAAAACTCAACCAATCGGGCCCCTCTAGTAATGTATCTCTATGCCCATTACGGTCTCTTTATAGTTCACACGGTTATATGTAGTATATATTTTTACATGGAATTTTTCTATGTATCCAGGAAATTTTCATCTATGTATGTATATCGTTTGCGCTACTTAAGATGGTCGGATTTAGCTAAATTGAGTTAGTTTGCCGTCTACCTGAATGAGTGTACCTTGTTTAAAAGCCATTGCAAGTTACAAAAAAATCAAGAAGTCATCACATAGGTTGATGACGTCGTAAATTTTAGAAAGCCTTTGATACTTATAGTTCAATAACCTAACTAGATCGATTCCGGTAGGAATGATAAATTGGATCGATACTTCCAAATGGAAATCGAACGTCGAAGCTCATACGATGTTTCAATCATCCGAAATGGAGGCATTTCGGATGATCCTTCCTCCCTTCCATTACATCGATGCATGTTAACATTATACTGGCATCAGATATCAGGAAGAGCGAACGATTCATCAGTCCAATTTATCGTTTAATGAGATTTAAACAACAAAATGCAAGTGAAATGGCGGCTGTATATTTTTTTGTAAATAAAGCTAGAATAAATAACAGAGATGAAACGATACATCGCTCCGATTTATCCTTTAGTCAGATTTATACAACAAGATGCAGGCTGTATATTTTGTTGTAAATATATTTAAGATAAGTAACTTTAAATAACAGAGAATAAACGATAAATTGCTCCTATTCATCGTTTAATGAGATTTCTCCAACAAAACGCAAGGTAATTGGCCGGCTTTCTGGGTTTAATCCAAATACATTTTTGTCTAGTACCAGTAGTGTTCCGGCTTTCACCAAAATACATTTTTGTCTGCGATCAATAGTGTTCCGACTTAACCCAAAATACATTTTTGTCTGCGATCAATAGTGTTCCGACTTAACCCAAAATACATTTTTGTCTGCGATCAATAGTGTTCCGACTTAACCCAAAATACATTTTTGTCTGCGATCAATAGTGTTCCGACTTAACCCAAAATACATTTTCGTCTGCGATCAATAGTGTTCCGACTTAACCCAAAATACATTTTTGTCTAGTACCAGTAGTGTTCCGGCTTTCACCAAAATACATTTTTGTCTGCGATCAATAGTGTCCGACTTAACCCAAAATACATTTTTGTCTAGTACCAGTAGTGTTCCGGCTTTCACCAAAATACATTTTTGTCTGCAATCAATAGTGTTCCGACGTAACCCAAAATACATTTTTGTCTAGTACCAGTAGTGTTCCGGCTTTCACCAAAATACATTTTTGTCTGCGATCAATAGTGTTCCGACTTAACCCAAAATACATTTTTGTCTAGTACCAGTAGTGTTCCGGCTTTCACCAAAATACATTTTTGTCTGCAATCAATAGTGTTCCGACTTAACCCAAAATACATTTTTGTCTAGTACCAGTAGTGTTCCGGCTTTCACCAAAATACATTTTTGTCTGCGATCAATAGTGTTCCGACTTAACCAAAATACATTTTTGTCTAGTACCAGTAGTGTTCCGGCTTTCACCAAAATAATTTTTTGTCTGCAATCAATAGTGTTCCGACTTAACCCAAAACATTTTGTCTAGTACCAGTAGTGTTCCGGCTTTCACCGAAATACATTTTTGTCTGCAATCAAAGTGTTCCGACTTAACCCAAAATACATTTTTGTCTAGTACCAGTAGTGTTCCGGCTTTCACCAAAATACATTTTTGTCTGCAATCATGTGTTCCGACTTAACCCAAAATACATTTTTGTCTAGTACCAGTAGTGTTCCGGCTTTCACCGAAATACATTTTTGTCTGCAATCAATAGTGTTCAAACTTTAACCAAAATAAATTCTTGTCAGAAACCAATAGTTTTGCGCCTCGAAGACAAAATTAGACGAAATATTTAATATAGGAAATGTAAGATTTCAAATCTTATTTAACTAGAAAATATTAATCATTCAATAAACTCTTCAAATATAACTCAACTCATAAAAGGTAAATTTTAACTTCGTTACATTATAATATCAAGAAGTATTATTAAATAAATAATAAAGGAATACCAAATAAAAAGTTTTTATTAGGTAGAATCCAGACAATTTTAAGTTTGACTCAGCAGCTTTGTGGCTAAGCTTTGTCACAATTTTAAGACGAAATTTAAATTGAAGACACTGGGAAGAGTACACGCAAGAGAAACCAAGGAACTTAACGTGTATCCTACTTTTATTTTTATTTTTCAAGTTTTAGTCTTAATTTTTGACTCGTCTCAATGTAGCAATAAAATTGCACTTACGGAGAAATAAACGATATGATATAAAGTGAAGAATTTACCAGAGATGACAGGTCCTCCCTTACCAACATTGATAATATAAGTTTTGCCTGTCCAGCATAATGGCTGTGAGAGAGCAGAGTGAATTCAAGAGCTGTCGGCACCCTCATTTCATACTTTATAAAATAACATACAAATTACTTTCTTGTATAATTTAAATCAAGACTAATAATCCTTAATATAAACAAATTAAGCCCCTTTGAAAGACAGCATTCCAGCGTGTGTTTAAACTTAAACAACAGGAAGAATGGCAGGAATTATTCCGAAAACCAAAGAATTAAACCCCAACGTGCAATGAAAGGGGAAAGTCAGATGAAATCCTGACTCGTAGACGAACCTTATCTGAAGGTTACTCCAAACATTTGATAGAGGCTTGAGTATGATATGGAGAAAAAGGTTGAGGAAAATTCAAAGAAACCTTTTCCTCGTCTCTAAACCAGCATTTCCTTATTCTTGGAGTCCTATCTAAACCCATAGATATTTACACATGACTGATTCCCAGTTAGAGGCCCTTCTGGAATCTAAGAAAGGAATTGCTAACAGTTTTAACATCTTTGGCGAGATTTGTCCCTTTCTTCTTGAGTTTAAAACTGAATTAGTGCGGTTAAATCATTTGTAGAATTTTATAAACATTTAGGTCTAGTAGACAATGGCTTCCGATCCAATACTAACTAACTACATTTAGGACTAGAACACAATGGCTTCCGATCCAATATTAACTAACTACATTTAGGACTAATACACAATGGCTTCCGAACTTATACTAACTAGCTAGATGTAGGTCTTGAACACAATGGCGTCGATTTATTATCTACTTATTGTGTTATGCATGTATAAGTAAATTTGTTCTATTTTTAAACAATAAAATTTTATTTATTATTATAATTATTTTTATATATTCCGTAAAATGCATATTAAAATAAACATTTTATAAATGCACCTAAAAATTATTTTTATAATTTTTCAGGAAGTTTAGAATAGTAAGTTATTGCAGTCTATGCTTTAGACTATCTCGAAAGTAAATTGGAACAATTCCAATAATTTTTATATATAGTGTCAAATTATTATTGTTTAGTACGAAAATGATGATAAAACATTTCAGCAACTTCTTACCATTTGCATAATTTTATAAGCATTAGTTTTTAACAATGAGTTTAATTATTTTGCATTATTTTTTTCTTTTCGTTATTTATACTGTAGTTATATAGGAAAAGTATTGTTTGCAAAAAAATCCAAAATTGGGATGTCACCTGAATTATCCGTTTCAGGCATAGAGATATATACTAGAGGGGGCAAAAGGCGTGAAACATCGTTTTGGGGCTCTAAGGGGCTCAGTGTAACCTCGTTGAAACCTTCTTCAAGAGTGAGTTAGGTTATATTAAATCAATTAATATTGGTTTCCCCCACATTGTTTGGGTTTTGATTAGTACTTTTAACGTTCTTCTATATACGTTAGTGTAATTCTGTAATTATTATTAGATTACATTTTTAGCAAAGGTGGTCAGGTTATTTTTTCGATGTTTCAAAATTCAACCAATAGGGCCCCTCTAGTAATATTATCTCTATGGTTTCAGTGTTTTTAAGACCTCCTAAGTGGTTTTCACAAGGTATCTGTCTGTATGCGTGTGTGTGAGTGTGTGTCTGTCTGTATGCGTGTGTGTGAGTGTGTGTCTGTCTGTATGCGTGTGTGTGAGTGTGTGTCTGTCTGTATGCGTGTGTGTGAGTGAGTGTCTGTCTGTATGCGTGTGTGTGTCTGTCTGTTATCATCATATTTCCCAGTTTATTAATGCTGGAGAGTGGAAACTTGGCACTAAACTCAATCTTTGTTTTTAGTGTTGCTATTAAAAAAAAATGACATCCTTATCCCCACAATAATGATTCGGTCAAAAATTAATAAAATATGGAAACATAAGTCAATCGGTTTGAGAATTGGTACGCATGTAGTCCAATATAAGATTAATATATGTGTAAAGTTTCATCTCACTATCAGCGTTATAATAATTTGTATCAAATGACTTGTATACGTTTTTTGAAAAAATCGTTTAAAAACTGAAAAATAATTTAATTTAGTTAAAAATTAGTACAAATATATCGTTTTATGTAAAAAGTAGGTACCAAGTTTCGTTTGAATACGGCAAGGATATCTACGATCTTTTGTAAGATCATAATATATCATTTGATACTACCGAGTTTTGCAAATGAATAATTGACACAATATAATTGTGCGAAAGACACCTAGGAAATGTAACAAGCAAAATGAAATGCTACATCTGGGAACTGTTCCATCATTCAAAATTTGTCATCATTGATGGCTCGACATAATGTCATGTCCCACTCTGTTTCGTTACGTCTAACTCATCAGGGCGCCGACAGAGCCTGAACTCACTCTGACCTTTAATTAATTCTGAAGAATATAATGTGAAGTATTTACCAGAAACGAGCGGTGCTCTCTTACCGCTATCATGCATGGTAAGCCCAACAGATATAATTTGTTTTGCAAAACATGAATAGTTGACACAATATACAGTCGGACCTCTATATAACGAACTTAAAGGTTCAAGTGAAAAAAATCGTTATATAGAAATTTCGTTGTATAGAAATTAAAAAAATAAATAACTCTGTACTATTTTATGATATTTTAATATATATTTAGGATGAATAATAACCTCGCAGTTGCATATTCAGCAGCTTTTTCTTTTATTAGCGGTCCTGTCACAGGCCTATTTTTGTCCCTTAACATTGTCACCCACTGTGAAATTGCGTCATCAATGTCTTCATACTTGCATATTCGAGATCTTTTTTTTAAATCGCCACTCGTTTCGTATAACCTAAGTATAGATTCCCGATTTTTTAAAATTGTTGATATAGAACTAGGAGCGATTTTATACTTCAGAGACAAGTCTTTGTGTTTGACTCCACCGTCAGAATCTTTTAATAAATTGATATTTTCAAAAAGGGACATCGGTTTCCGTTTTGACATTTTAATAAATTCGATTTACAAACAAATAAAAAGTTTCACAAACGAACTGGTCAGACCGAATACCAAATTAAAACTGAAAGATTTTTAGTTCTATGCTGTGTTAATCCTAATTTCATAGAAAATTGTAAAGAAAGAGTTCGCAAAATTAAATAAGGCAGGGCGAGAATCAATAAATAATTGTTCTGGGAAATTACAGAAAAACAAAAGTGCCGTTTTGGTCAATTCCTTAAAAGTTTGCGGGTCTTGTCTTCATCTTTATTTCTGGAAATTTTGTTCGTTATATAGAAATTTTTTTCGGTAAATAGAAACACTTTTAAACACAAAATTCAAGGGAACGTACAAAAATTCGTTACATACAGACTTTCGTTGCATAGAAGTTCGTTATATGGAGGTCCGACTGTAATTGTGCGAGAGTCACCTAGGAAATGTAACAAGCAAAATGCAATCCTACATCTGGGAACTGTTTCATCATTCGACATCATTAATGGGTCAGCATAATGTCATGTCCCACTCTTTAAAAAAAGTGTACCAAGTATCTTTCGAATACGGTAAGTAAATCCATAATTTTTTTTGGGTCATTACACTTAAACAGGACCGAGTTCTGAGGAAGCCCGTACCTGATTTTTAATAATCTAATTCACTATTTCGCATTACTTTTTTTTAATATTATTTTAATACTTCTTTAATAAACTGAGTAATTATTTTGTATTACTTTTTAATAATTAGTATAATTAATTTGTATTTTTTAATAATTCGTTTAATTATTTTGCATTACTTATTTAATAATATGTTTAATTTTTTTGCATTACATTATAATAACCAGTTTAATTATTTTGCATCACTTTTTGTTAATAAACTGAGTAATTATTTTGTATTACTTTTTAATAATTAGTTTAATTAATTTGTATTTTTTTAATAATTCGTTTAATTATTTTTCATTACTTTTTAATAATATGTTTAATTATTTTACATTACATTATAATAACCAGTTTAATTATTTTGCATTACTTTTTGGTAATAAATAATAATAAACTGAGTAATTATTTTGTATTACTTTTTAACAATCGGTTTAATTAATTTGTATTATTTTTTAATAATTCGTTTTATTATTTTTTTATTTCTTTATAATAAAATTATTCTTAAGAAACCATAACTAAAGGATTAATTTTGTCACAATAAATTTAGCTTTTATTTAGAAACGTCTTCCAATTTTTTTTTATTCAAGAAGTTTTTGAGGATCAGTCGAATTTTCTTTTTTCTTAATCTTGGGGTTTGGCTTGAATCCCAAAAAATTTCTTTAAGCCCTCGAAACCACAATCTAGGATTAAAGTAAATCTTTTCTCATTTCTTTAATTAAAACCTCGTTTTTTCCTGTTTGGAAAAAAGAATTATATTTTTCAGCTTTCTCCTATGTTAAAAAAATCATCAAATAACCTTAAAATCGATGGGCAACGTTTCAGCACCTTTTTCAGCACTTGCGACAATTCTATTAAAAATTTATTGGAAAACCCCACCAAAAGAAAAACTCATTCAATAAGAAAATAAAACTTGCAATGGTAGGAAATCGAATGAAAAACAAATATCAAGGGTAGAATCCTCTTAATCAATCTTATAAGAAAAATAAAAAGAAAAATCAAGTTAGAAAAAAAGTTAAATAATAGACAATAAAATAGAAAAAGTAAATAGGTGAGGAAAACTATGAGGTAACTTAACTAAAAACTTCATCTGGAACTTAGAAAAAAAGCACAATATCAATAAAGTAAAGTAATAGAGCTTTGGATAAATCAGGTTCCACAAAGCTCAAATAAAAGTCTATATATAAATCACAAGATAAAGTTAGGTCTAAGAATTTAAAATTAATTGTTAAAGAGAATTTAGCTTAAACTATTTAGTAGAAAAAAATTCTGGCACGGAGATGCGCATGCCTAGTAAATTTCCTGAAATAATTTCAATAATTTCATCCACGTCTTTTCCTCCAGAGTTTATTCTCATAAATTAATCAGAATTGTCTGGGGATTAAAAAATAAATCCCTTGGTTTAACCATATAGTATCACATAACATATTATAATAAAACACATACCGTAAGAAGGTTTAATTTGTCGAAAAATGAATAAAAATGGATACCCAATCAAATACTGACCACGCTTTAGAGATCTAAAATTAGATCTCTAATTTAAGAGATCTAAGCGCTGAAACAGAAGCAGTCTTACAATTGAGACAGGTTTCAGCTCAATCCGACCATTCCAAGTATATATATATATATATATATATATATATATATATATATATATATATATATATATATATATATATATATATATATATATATATATATATATAGTTTGACTCACATTTTATTATTTTACTGATGATGGTCTCAGGAGAAACTTCTTACATGACTTCATCCATCCAAATAAACCCCCTGAAATTATTATGGAGGATATTCTTTCTTTTTCCACTTTGTCCCAGGCCAACCTTGTTTATTATTTCTTTATAAATGTCATAAAAAGAAGGAATTTTCATTTGGAAGAATAATAATATAATTTCTAAATTCTATAACCTATTTGGACCTTAGTTGTCTGGTTCTTTAAAAAACGAATAATAAATAATATTATTAGATTAAATTATTTTTTAAAAAATTATTCCCTGGATTATAAATATATATATATATATTTTTTTTTTCATTTCCATGTTGTCAGGGCTGGGCTGTATTTGAAATACAAGTATTTCAAATGCATATTGCAATACTTTTTTTTTTAAAAAAAAAAGTATTATGTATTTGTATTTAGATACTTTTTATTCTTCAGTATTTTGTTTCTGTATTTTAAGTGCAAATACTAAGTGTTTTGTATTTGAAACCATGAAATACTTTTTTGGTTAAGAAAATATTATTGTTAAACAAGTATTTACTACAGAATAAAGGTATAAGCTTTAAGAAAAACTTAATTCTCTGATAATTTATTAATCTTGTTTTCTATTTTCGAACTTTAAATCATGTTTAAAAAAACAGTGTCAAAACTGTAACTTTTAAAACAGTGTGTATAAAAACTGTTTCCCTGCATACGTTGCTTATCTTTTTATTTTATTTTTTCTAAAAGTATTTCAAAAGGTATTTGGAAAATCGAATACAAAATACTTGTTTTTGTATCTGTTTTTTGAATACTTTTTTCAAAGTATTTTGTATCTGTATTTTTAAATACTTTTTTCAAGGTATTTTGTATTTGGATGCAAAATTTAAGTATTTTGCCCACCCCTGCATGTTATTTAGCTATTTCTTTCTTTTATTTTTGTTTTAATGTATTATCAATTGCATGACAAATATACTATTGTATATGCCTCATGGGCAACAATATTTGTATTAAGCCTAAATAAAGTTATTTTGATTTGATTTTGATTTATATATATATATATATATATATATATATATGTATGTGTGGGTGGGTGTGTGTTAAAAGTTTTGCCGAGTCATTATAGCGGATTAATGACGTCTTATAAAATTATTTTTCACATAGCACAATACCTAAAGACTAATGTACACACACACACACATACAGACAGATAACTTTGAGAAATCTAATATATATATATATATAATATATATATATATATATATATATATATATATTATATATAATATATATATATATATATATATATTAAATATATTATATATATATATTATAATATTATATATCCAATATTTCCATGAATTGTTTTGTTTCTCCTGTATTTCCTTGTTTTTGTTTGCTTCTCCTTTATTTTCTTGAATTTTTTTACTTCTTTTTCTGTTTTCTCGAATTGTGTTGTTCTTTACCTATATTATAACTTTACATTAAATAACCAAATGTCTAGAAACCCAACATCAACAAACACTAACTTTATCCAAGTAACTAAATTTTACATTTTGTCTCTATAAATTTAGGAAATATTACAAACTTTAAGTTATAAGAAAGTTAGTTTTCCATTTTATTAAAATTTCACCTACTTGCTTTGTGAATAAGTTCCAACCCCTTCAAGCTATAGTGAAACCTAAATAAGATAATTATTTTGAAATTTTGTAACTTTTTTATTTGTTTATGATTTCAATAAACTAATTTAAAACAGTAATTAAAAATTTATTACTAAGCAGTAAAATTTACCATATATTAAGGTAAATTTTACTGTTTAGTTATTAGTCTGTCTCGGTAGAGTATGAAAGTCTTGGCTTACTATACAGAAGGCTTCGGAATTGAGTCCTGGATTGTTATTTAGGTTTTTATGGATGAGAAGTACAAGTAGGCAAAAAATGATCAACTATATCCTATAAGTATAGGAATCAAGTTTCTCATCTAATTTCCTTAATTTATAGAGACAAAATACAAAATTTAGTTACTTGGATAAAGTTCGTGTTTGTTGATGTAGGGTTTCTAGTCATTTAGTTATTTAATGTAAAGTTTTAATATAGGTGAAGGAAAACAATTCGAGAAAACAGAAAAGAAGTAAAAAAATCCAAGAAAATATAGGAGAAGCAAAAAAGGGAAATACAGGAGAAACAAAACAATTCATGAAAATATTGGAAAAAACCCCAAGAAATGTTGGAGAAGCAAATCAATTAATGGAAATATTGGAGAAAAAAACAAAGATATATTGGATAAGCAAAACAATTCATGGAAATATTGAAGAAAAAAAAATAAAGAAACATTCAAGAAGCAAAACAATTTATAGAAATATAGGAGAAGCAAAAAAAAAAAGGAATTAGGAGATGCAAATCAATTAATGGAAATATTGGAGAAAAAAAACAAAGAAATATTGGAGAAGCAAAACAATTCATGGAAATATTGAAGAAAAAAACAAAGAAATATTCGAGAAGCAAAAAAATTTATAGAAATATAGGAGAAGCAAAAAAAAAGGAATTAGGAGATGCAAATCAATTAATGGAAATATTGGAGGAAAAAAACAAAGAAATATTGGAGAAGCAAAACAATTCTTGAAAATATATTAGAAAAAAACAAAGATATATTGGAAAAGAAAAAAAGTCATGGAAATTTAAAAGAAGGAAGGTCCCAATTTTTTCCAAAAGGAATTTGCTAAAATTATCGGCAATCATCATCGCCTTACATTTGTTTCAGTAACTTAACAACAAAATACTATCAAAAACCTTTCAAATTAAAGAAATAAAAATAATTTTGATTCATAAAGAAATACGTTCACCAATTCTTCAGGAATATTTTGATATGTGTGAAAAGTAGAATAAGCGAGAGTAGTGGGGGGTGGGGGCGGGTCAATATCAGGACACCGAGATAGTGAAGCTTTAGGAAATTAGTTGTCACTGTCTGCAACTCAAACTAAACCAAGCACTGGGGCATCATCTCTTGCCCCTCGTCATGTTTTGCTTTCTGTATTGGTTTCGCAATACATATCTCTACAATAGATTTTCCTCTTTTCATGGTTCCTTTATCTCTAAATATTTTTTACAGCTTTTTTTTATCGAATTTTCTTTATTTCGATAGAAAATTAAGGCGTTTACACAAAAAAAATCTGAAAGAAATAGGATTGAAAATAAAAATGTATCGACATGAGTGCCTTTTAGCTTTTCCCCAAAGCAACTTCGCGAAGTGAAGCAAGTGGGTACTTTATTGTTCTTCTTCGAAATTCCAGATACTTCTTATTGAAACTCCATAGAGAGTTGTTAGTTTCATTTACCTTCAACTGGTACAAGACTATTAAAATTTAAGAACCACATACGGGCCTACCGATTTTTATTAACACTCAACCATAACCTTCTTGTGCCCGCATAGCACATTGCTAAGGAATTTATAAAACTTAACCTGCTCTTTCCGTAGAGCACACAGCTAAGACATGTATAACACTTAACATGGTCTTTCCGTGGCCAGAGAGCACACTGCTAAGACCTTTATAACACTTAACATGGCCCTTCCGTGACCACAGAGCACACTGCTAAGACCTTTATAACACTTAACATGGCCCTTCCGTGACCTCAAAGCACACTGCTACCTTTATAAACTTAACCTGCTAAGACCTTTATAACACTTAACATGGCCCTTCCGTGGCCGCAGAGCACACTGCTAAGACATGTATAACACTTAACATGGCCTTTTCGTGGCCAGAGAGCACACTGCTAAGACCTTTATAACACTTAACATGGCCCTTCCGTGGCGACAGAGCACACTGCTAAGACCTTTATAACACTTAACATGGCCCTTCCGTGACCACAGAGCACAATACTAAGACCTTTATAACACTTAACATGGCCCTTCCGTGGCCGCAGATCACACTGCTAAGACCTTTATAACACTTAACATGGCCCTTCCGTGGCCACAGAGCACAATACTAAGACCTTTATAACACTTAACATGGCCCTTCCGTGGCCGCAGATCACACTGCTAAGACATTTATAACATTTAACATGGCCCTTCCGTGGCCACAGAGCACACTGCTAAGACCTTTATAACACTTAACATGGCCCTTCCGTGGCCACAGAGCACAATACTAAGACCTTTATAACACTTAACATGGCCCTTCCGTGGGCGCAGAGCATATTGCTAAGACATTTATAACACTTAACATGGCCCTTCCGTGGGCGCAGAGCATACTGCTAAGACATTTATAACAATTAACATGACCTCTCCGTGCTTTTACAGCTCACTGCTCAGACATTTATAACATTAAACAAGACCTTTCCGTGGCCGCATAGCACACTGCTAAGACCATTATAAAACTTAACATGGCCCTTCCGTGGCCACAGAGCACAATACTAAGACCTTTATAACACTTAACATGGCCCTTCCGTGGCCGCAGATCACACTGCTAAGACATTTATAACACTTAACATGGCCCTTCCGTGGGCGTAGAGCATACTGCTAAGACATTTATAACACTTAACATGGCGTGGGCGCAGAGCATACTGCTAAGACATTTATAACACCTTAACATGGCCCCTTCCGTGGGCGCAGAGCATACTGCTAAGACATTTATAACAATTAACATGGCCCTTCCGTGGCCACAGAGCACAATACTAAGACCTTTATAACACTTAACATGGCCCTTCCGTGGCCGCAGATCACACTGCTAAGACATTTATAACACTTAACATGGCCCTTCCGTGGGCGTAGAGCATACTGCTAAGACCACTTAACATGGCCCTTCCGTGGGCGCAGAGCATACTGCTAAGACATTTATAACACTTAACATGGCCCTTCCGTGGGCGCAGAGCATACTGCTAAGACATTTATAACATTAACATGGCCCTTCCGTGGCGCAGAGCATACTGCTAAGACATTTATAACAATTAACATGACCTCTCCGTGCTTTTACAGCTCACTGCTCAGACATTTATAACATTAAACAAGACCTTTCCGTGGCCGCATAGCACATCGCTCAGACATTTAAAACCTATATTTGGAATTTAAATTTCTTGAAGACTACAGTCCTTTATAAATATTAATTTATTTAATAAACTTTACATACATCTTTTACAACGTTTCATTGAGCGAAGCTCAACATCTTCAGGTGAAATCAAATGAAACTAAATTAAGTAATGTAAAAAATTTTTTATAAACGAAATATAAATTAATTTTGAAAATGACAGAAAATGTCAGTAAACCAAAATATTAGGAGGCATAGACAGATTATTAAGATGACGGTGATTTGTAGACGGAGGTACTGTATTTTTAGGGGGTCTTTTTAAATTTAAAATATTTGAATAAATGCTATTTATATTGTTAGTATCCTGTTTTTTATTCATGGTGTTGGGGTCAGTTTTGATGTAAAGACTTTCCAAAATGCGTCGTTTGTTCAAATGTTTTTCGGAATGTAATACTTTAACATTGTCGTTATCAATTTTATGTTTTTTCTTGGTCATATGTTCCGCTATAGCTGTATTTGTGTCTAAATTGTCTGCATTTTTATTATGAACCCTAAGCCTGTTTAGAAATAACTGTGAGGTTTCACCGGTATATGTTTATCACAATTTTTACAAGGAATTCGATAAACTATATTTGAACGGTCTAAAGTTGTAATAGGATCCTTGATTTTTGAATAAAAACGAGATTTTAAATTAGATGGATTTTTTTGAGCAATTTTGATGTTGTATGGGTTGAAAAGTTTTATAATCTGTTTAGTAGGATTTCCGAAATAAGGTATGGATGCAAATTTAGGATTTTGAACATTGGTGTTATTTGAATTTATATTTGTAGAGAGGATTGTTATTACTATTTTTTGATAGATTCTTGTGTATTGAAGTTATTGGAGATTTGTTATATATTATAGGACTAATTGGAGATGTCAAATTTAAAGGATTTTGTGAAGTTGAATTGAGATTAACACGGGATTGATTATAAGAAATAGGAGTGGAATGAATATTGACATTTAAATTTAAATTCTCAACTTTATTATCATTTAAATTACCTTCAATGTATTCTTTAATTAATCGGTCAACAAGTGTTGCCGGGTAATTGTTCTGTTTTAATATAATTTTTATTTTTTGAATGGTATCTCCGTGAAATTGAAAATCTGTGAGGTTAAGAGTTCTAGAAATTAAATTTTTTGCACAATTAATTTTATAGTTATGGGTTTGATGTGAAAAATAATTAAGAATCCGACCAGAATATGTTGGTTTTGTGTAGTGCTTTATCATTAGGTTTAATGTAGGTCCTTTGGTAATTAGTATGTCTAAGAAGGGAAGGCTATTGTTGTTTTCAAACTCGATAGTAAATTTTAAGTTAGGGTGAAATTTATTGAATTCTATTAATAATTTATCAACATAGTTTTTATTTATAATAAACAGACTATCATCCATGTATTTTTTTTTTACTAGTTTGATATTTGAGGAAAATGTAGGAACTATGAGATTAAAAATATGATCAAGGACCAAGTCAGCAATGATAGGTGAAAGGGGATCACCCATCGGTAGTCCTGATTTCTGATTGTATAAAATACCACGGAGTGAAAAATAAGAGTTATCAAGACATAAGTCTATCATTTTATTAAAACTTTCTTGAGAAATTGGAAATGAATCTTTTATTTTTTCCCAAAGAGGGTATATTAAACTTTTTGCTAAATCTATCGGTATAGAGGTAAATAAAGATTCAACATCAAGTGAAATCAAAACATCATCATGACTAAGTATTAAATTAGGATCCTTTAAGATATTTACAAGTTGAAAGGAATTTTTTAGATTATAATTAGTTGTATCACGAAAAGGTGAAATCAGTTCAACTAAAAATTTTGACAGATTATAAACTGGTGAACCAATACAAGAAACTATTGGTCTGAGTTTGACTGGATTTTTGTGAATTTTAACAAGGAAGTATATTTTTGGGGGTAGGGACGTATAAGAGGTTAAATTTTTCTTGGTTGGGTAATCATTATTAATTATTAATAGAATTCAATAAATTTCACCCTAACTTAAAATTTACTATCGAGTTTGAAAACAACAATAGCCTTCCCTTCTTAGACATACTAATTACCAAAGGACCTACATTAAACCTAATGATAAAGCACTACACAAAACCAACATATTCTGGTCGGATTCTTAATTATTTTTCACATCAAACCCATAACTATAAAATTAATTGTGCAAAAAATTTAATTTCTAGAACTCTTAACCTCACAGATTTTCAATTTCACGGAGATACCATTCAAAAAATAAAAATTATATTAAAACAGAACAATTACCCGGCAACACTTGTTGACCGATTAATTAAAGAATACATTGAAGGTAATTTAAATGATAATAAAGTTGAGAATTTAAATTTAAATGTCAATATTCATTCCACTCCTATTTCTTATAATCAATCCCGTGTTAATCTCAATTCAACTTCACAAAATCCTTTAAATTTGACATCTCCAATTAGTCCTATAATATATAACAAATCTCCAATAACTTCAATACACAAGAATCTATCAAAAAATAGTAATAACAATCCCTCTACAAATATAAATTCAAATAACACCAATGTTCAAAATCCTAAATTTGCATCCATACCTTATTTCGGAAATCCTACTAAACAGATTATAAAACTTTTCAACCCATACAACATCAAAATTGCTCAAAAAAATCCATCTAATTTAAAATCTCGTTTTTATTCAAAAATCAAGGATCCTATTACAACTTTAGACCGTTCAAATATAGTTTATCGAATTCCTTGTAAAAATTGTGATAAAACATATACCGGTGAAACCTCACAGTTATTTCTAAACAGGCTTAGGGTTCATAATAAAAATGCAGACAATTTAGACACAAATACAGCTATAGCGGAACATATGACCAAGAAAAAACATAAAATTGATAACGACAATGTTAAAGTATTACATTCCGAAAAACATTTGAACAAACGACGCATTTTGGAAAGTCTTTACATCAAAACTGACCCCAACACCATGAATAAAAAACAGGATACTAACAATATAAATAGCATTTATTCAAATATTTTAAATTTAAAAAGACCCCCTAAAAATACAGTACCTCCGTCTACAAATCACCGTCATCTTAATAATCTGTCTATGCCTCCTTAATATTTTGGTTTACTGACATTTTCTGTCATTTTCAAAATTAATTTATATTTCGTTTTATAAAAAATTTTTTACATTACTTAATTTAGTTTCATTTGATTTTCACCTGAAGATGTTGAGCTTCGCTCAATGAAACGTTGTAAAGATGTATGTAAAGTTTATTAAATAAATTAATATTTATAAAGGACTGTAGTCTTCAAGAAATTTAAATTCCAAATATATATCATACCAGTCCAACAAATTTACTCTTTTAAAACCTATAATATGGTTTCTTCCTGCTAATTTCAATTTAAGATCAATTAATATCTTCTTTGTACTTTCACAACAACCTCTAGCCCTTGTAACACATCTCTTCTATTAAAGACTTTGTTAATTTTATAATTTATGCATCTCGCGTAAGAGGTGAGAGAACATCATCGTTTCATTGATCTCACAGCAGACATTAAAATGAGCCTATTTTCGATTCAATGTATTAAATTTTAATAGTAAAATTCAAAATCTTTGTTTGAAGTCAATGCGACATTGATTTTAATTAACTTCCTTTTATATATTTTAAGTGCCTAAATTACGGCACTCAAGTGACTTTAATCATATTAAGCAGTTCAAATAAACCGCAGGTATTTCGAGCTATCAAGTTAAATCTATGGAAAATTACTTGTTTAAAATGTAATATTGCCTTACCAAGGCATTGCAAATTAAGATGAGAATAGTTTCAAGATTTTATAAATAAACGAATTTTAATAAAAGTTGAAGATATAATTAAAAACATAAATCGGGTATAGGGTACCTCGTAATTTTTCCTCAATACATCGGACTCACTACGCCCATCCATACCATTTCGGACTTACTTCGCTCGTCCTTAAATAGTAAATACATTCGTTTTGCTTCAAACGGTCCCCCATCCTGGCACTGACCTTGCTCGATTCGGCTTAACTTTTATGAACTAAAACATGCTTAGTTCATATGAAACAAAACTTGGCATATTTACTTATTCCACAAAGGGATTTGTACTAATTTTCAGCTCAATGGAATTATTTTTACTTATTTTAAAAAAATTAGTATCAAAACTTAGTAGTTGACATATAAAATGAGAACGGAGCAACTAGTTGACATTGGAAGTAAGAACTGAGTAAATAGTTGACATAGGAAATGAGAATTGAGCTACTAGTTGACATAGGAAGTAAGAACTGAGTAACTAGTTGACATTGGAAGTAAGAACTGAGCAACTAGTTGACATAGGAAGTAAGAACTGAGCAACTAGTTGACATAGGAAGTAAGAACTGAGCAACTAGTTGGCATAGGAAGTGAGAACTGGTGAATGCAAACGATTTAAAAAATACTCTTTATCGTAAGATAAAAATGTATTTTAATTTTGTTCTAAATAAACTTAAATATTTTATTTTAAATTTAGCACGGTTCAAACATACCGCCTACCATTAAAAAATGTAATATTCAAACATTGAATTATCGTCGGTTATTTATTTGCTTGCATCGATTGAAAAGCAATGATACGATTAATTCGTCATAACAAGAAAATAATTTTTCCTAAAAAGGTATGAAAAGCAGTTATGGAAAAATAATGAAATGTAAATCAACACAAAAATGGAAAATGGTTCATTATTCATCCGTTTCAATTTAAACAAAGAAATACAACTGATATTGGTTTTTTAGCCAGAGGGGATAACAATTCAGCTAATGTACTCACATTAAATAAAACTCTTCTATTGTGTAGTTCACGTATCAGAGGGTGGTTTCAGGAAAAGTTTGAGGTTTACCTTAAATAATTAATGTTGGTTTTTAAAAGCGGTGTTTATGTTTAAACTCGGTTTTATTGTCATACGAGGCACGACGCTGACATTCATTTTCATCTGATAACTCGATATCAGTAGCTTGTATCATTCTTTATGGAAAACCAAAAAAATAAAAACCTTTTGTTCTGGTGTTTTACCCATTTTTCAGTTTTTTCGTTCGGTAAAATTTAAAAGGCTCTTTTGTTTTATTGAAAATAAACTGTATACAAGATTAAGAAGATAATTCATAAAATCTAAATAGATTTACGCCTTTCGTAAATCATAAATTTTAATTACACTGTAGTCATTTGTATTTGCTATGAATTAACTAGTTTTGTCATTTTTATAAGTGAAATTTAAAGGTAATATTGGTTTAGAATATTACACTACAAATTTTTAATTTTTCGCCACAAAAAATTAAAAATGTGTCTACTAAATACACAGCCTTCTTATTTTTTAATGCTTTCCCTCCCAAATAACCTGCAGCCAAATACTGAACTAAAAGTTCAGTAGATTTTTAACAAAGTCATAATCGCAAAACGTCGAAGTCAACAAAATTTATATCATTTCAAGTGTTGATTTTATCGTGTTGTTTATGTGAGCAACTTACGGCTTTTACAAATGTATTTAGGACTTCGTTAATATTTTGGCACGTACGCTACTTACAAAGACATTAATGCGACAACCTAATACAGCATGACGCATGTGTCCGCGAAGCGGTTTCATAGCGCCGACAACGTGCTGCGACTAAGTCTTACTACTTCGCCTCTAATAAACTAGGAATAGAACTAAGCTTTTCTATTATTTTTCGCCCTTCAAAAAAATAGCACCAGAACTAAGCTTTTGAATTGTTACATTACTTCCCCTTCAAAAAACTAGCAACGGAACTAAGCTTTTCTAATGTTACATTTCTTGCCTTCCAAAAAACTAGCAACAGAACTAAGCTTTTAACATTTCTTAGCAACAGAACTTTTCTAATGTTACATTTCTTGCCTCCAAAAACTAGCAACAGAACTAAGCTTTTCTAATGTTACATTTCTTGCCCTCCAAAAACTAGCAACAGAACTAAGCTTTTCTAATGTTACATTTCTTGCCCTCCAAAAACTAGCAACAGAACTAAGCTTTTCTAATGTTACATTTCTTGCCCTCCAAAAAACTAGCAACAGAACGTAGCTTTCTAATGTTACATTTCTTGCCCTCCAAAAACTAGCAGCAGAACTAAGCATTTCTAATGCTACACTTCTTACCTTCCAAAAAACTAGCAACAGAACTAAGCTTTTCTATTGTTAAATTTCTTTAAAAAACCAGAACAGTTTTCCTATTTCTCAATAATTCCTTAAAAATAATAGCAGCACAATGTTCTTTTCCCCATTTTACGAGATAGAATAGAAATATTTAGTTGAACGTTTTAACTTTAAATTCAACTTTCGTCATTCCAAGAATCTCATTTTAGCGTAATTTGTAATAGACATTTGCTAAAAATTATAATCGTTTTCACAGTTATACTTAACATTCTAAATTTTAACGACTGTTCACATCTTTACACAAGTTTTGGATAAAAAAACTTGGGTGTATTTAAAGATTTCCACTAGTAAAGAAAAGTCGATATAAGTCAGAACATGGTGTCATAATGAAGTTTGCAATTGGATGAGGTCTGTCAAGTCAAATATACAGACAAGATGAAACTCCACGCTTAAAGTTTAGCATGAATAGAATTTTCACGTCATTTTCTCACTCAAAAAAAGTACCTTCAGTTCTTGTAAAAGTTATAATAGGGTGATGGAAAACTTGTTCGGACTCATTTTCTACTTAAAAAAACTTTCCCGGTGACGGAAAGACACCCTACTGTCAAATATTCCTTTGGGATCAAGTTTAAGAGTAATTTCTTTAACTTCCCTATCTTGTTTTTAACACATGCCATCTTAATAATAAAATACGAAGTTAAGAAATTAACAAAAGTATAATAAAAGACTTGGGGATCCCTTTGGTGCAATAGTTAACTCGTGTGCTTGCCTCTCAGATTAACTGGGATCGATCCCGGCTGAACCTTAAAGATTTTTATGCTAAGGATGAAAATCAAGTAACATCTAGTTTTATTCTATTGATGAATTTTTCAAATTTAAGCAATTTTTCTTTTTCTTTTTTTGTACCTGTTTTAAATAAATATTTTATTATTATTATAAAATCTTTATCTGTGCCGTCCTTTTAAGTCATTAGTTACGAGCGTCCGCAAGGGGGTCAAACGGGTCACTTGGCCCCCCCCCCTCCGAAAATCAGAAAAGTTAGATTGACCCGCACTGAAAATTATTAAAAATTTATTTAAAAAGTTAGTTTCCTTTATTTTATTATTTTACACTTGAACCCGTAGGTTTATTTTAGTATTTCTACTCTACTTTCTTGTCGCGCACAAGCATTGAGCTTATGCGACACAAATGGTAAATATATATTAATTTATTTTTTTATAATTTGTAATTTAATCTTTGTAAACAGGTATTATTAATGCAACTCTACTGAGAACCCCTAGAGTTTATGCAGACACTGCTCCAGGGAAGATCTCGGTACATCTACCCTCCCCTTTACGGCACTGCACCTGTGACCAAGTTCATAGTTTGTCTAGTATATTTTCTCCTGTCCCACTACCTAATCTGATCTCATTATCCTCACAATAAATAAAATATTACATAATTTGTTTAATGAATTAACATTTAGTTTAGCTAATCCCCACTCCTGTGATTTACTGAACTATCTCTGACTTTTGTCAAAGGGTGCTGAAAACTAAACCCGCAGCACATTATTGATGACTAAACTTGGCAGCTTTGACCCTCCCTGGAAAAAATCCTGCGGACGCCCATGGTTGTAATAATGGATGATATAAATTTCAAGCGGATCGCATTATTAGCGAAGGCTGTCTCTCTGAATAGAAACTATCGTAGAATGATTGTTAAAAAGATTCCTTAGGACAAGTAAAAATTTATACAACGATATACCTCTCGACAATATAGTGTAGCCCGGAATATGTTCCACTTTGAAATGAATAAATCATATTTAAATAACTTACATTCTTTGTACTGAAGAACATTGCGATGTTTCTCATACATCCCAAGACATCTATAGCAACTCTCTGATCTGTAAAACAAAAGTCAAACATCAGTTTTCAAAGTCATCAAAAGGACTATTAGCTAATCTTTACAAGACATATAGCAGGGAGGGAATCAGTTAAATTGAAATAAATTTATAGTACGTTGTTATCAGGTTATTTCTTAATTTATACCTAATTTTACATACCAACATACTGATATAACTACCAGTACGCCTCTCTAATTACCGAGGGGTACCTCGGAACTTTTCCTCAACACATCGCATTCGCTACCCTCATCTTCTCTACTTCAGTCTAGCTTTACTTGTCCTCAGATTTAAAAAATCACACTAAATTTATCTTGTGGCACGCTTTAGGACTTTAGGGCCCGTATTCAGAATGATCAAAAGTTGCAAAAAAAATCTCTCCTAGGTTCTTCTTAGGTTGTTCCTAGGTTGTTCCTAGCTTTTTCCTAGCTTCTTCCTAGCTTTAGTGTCCATTTTAGAACATTTTTAACCGTCCCTAGGGCTAGGAAGAGATCTCTCCTAGGTTTCTCCTAGCCTTTTCCTAACTTTGCACCTTAAATTCAAGGAAAAGGCTAGGAAAAAGCTAGGAACAACCTAGGAAGATCCAAGGTAGGTAGAGAGGTACCTTAAATCGTCCCTAGATTGTCTCTAGTCATTTTTTGTTCTATTTTAATAATTGTTTTTGAGCTTAAAATCCGTTTTGGGTAAACAAGAGTGGTTCAGGGCGAAAAAATTTGTTGGTTGTCACCCCCTTATAAATTTTGGGGGTGCTGACCCCAAAAAGTCAAATTTTTTTTATTGCTCCAAACAACTTCTTTTGACCTAAAACGGATTTCGAGCTAATAAAAACAATTTTTTGGTCGGCTCCCCCTTATAAATTTTGGGGGTGCTGCCCCCAAAAAGTCTAATTTTTTTATTGCTCCAAACAACTTCTTTTGACCTGAAACGGATTTTGAGGCAATAAAAAAATTTTTTTGGTCGGTTACCCCTTATAAATTTTGGGGTGCTGCCCCAAAAAAATCAAAAATTTGTTTTATTTGCTCCAAACAAATTCTATTGACCTGAAACGGATTTTGAGCCATTAAATTTTTTTTTTTTTGGTTGGCTCCCCCTTATAAATTTTGGGGGTGTTGCCCCCAAAAAAATCAAAAATTTGTTTTATTGCTCCAAACAACTTCTTTTGACCTGAAACGGATTTTGCGCCAGTAAAAAATGTTTTTTTGGACGTGTCCCCTAATAAATTTTGGGGTACCACCCCCGGGAAAATTACAAAAAATTATCGGAATTTCATTTTATTAGTATCAAATGTTCAGAATATGACGCAAAGGTTTGCTCCAATATAATCTAAAGTTACTGTAAAAAATCACATATTGGTAATATGATGACCATACATACCAGACGATTAACAACATAATAATTGGGTATTCAAACTTCCAGTTGTCAATTTAGTGGGGTTGTAACGAATTTTATCGCGATAGCTCCATACGAAGCTGAGTTAATCAAAGTGATGTATTGGTGAAATGCACCAGTGCAGGGTGAAATGCACCACCCATGTATATCTTCTTCATTAGCACTATGTTAATCGTCGCGAAAGTGTGACGTCACAAAATACATATTGGCTCATATCCAAACAAAATGAAACAAAGGATCCTATTATTTATTTATTGTGATCCTAAAGTGACCAATAGCATTGCTTTATTATGTAAACAAAGAAACGTTCTGCAACAAAACGTAACTTCCGTGACGTATTTATATTTGATATGGTCGATTATATACCCGAAGCAAATTTTTTACATTCCATTTACATTTTTTAATTTTTTGTTAAGCTATAACAAATGTTTTTCCCTAAGCAATAGGCTTATGAATACTATAAAAAATACACACAGTTCACGACGTAAAGAAAATCGTGATCTCTACGTTCACAACGTATGAACTCAGAGATGTTTAATGCTGATTTGATTAGAAAGATCAGTTAACTAACAATCATAACGGGGATAGTAAGCATTGTTTACATTATGTTGGTAGAGTAAACATTATACTTATTGATGTATCTCCCCATTAAAATGTGGGATTCAAAACTCTGCCTTAACGTGGTAGTGTTGTATATTCCCATCTAGAATGAAGTAGAGCTGTTAACTGTTTTGAAAATCCCCGTTTTGAGCGACCGTCTTCTTGATTGCTAACCTTGCAATAAATGCTATCAAATATTATAAATGGAAAGTATCATAAACTTGATGAAACCTTATAGAAAATAAATAAAATAATACTAGTGCTGAGTATATTTTATTGAATATATAATAATTACTGGAAAGGTCTAAACTAAACTAAATAATTACGGGCAAATTGGCTAACTTATAGCAGTAAACAAGACTGAAAAGTATATCATACATTTTGTTTGTTTTGTGTAGTTTTTAAACTGTTCACAATATCAACCGCTTTTAAAACGCCTAAAACGAACTAATTGCTACGTAAACTAATTTGACTTTACGTGATATGACTTTATAGATCAGTGTGAAAAATGGAAGTACCAACTGTAGGGTTTATACAACCCTATAATATGATGATTTATTTATGTCAAGTATAATAATTTCTCCTATAAACTTACAATTCAAAAATGTGGCACCCATACACTCTACGAAAGTTTAACCTGTTTTTATTATCACTTACTATGTTATTGTAAAAACATTTAAATAGTACATTAATGACATATAATGATTTCTTCATAAGTGAAAATAAAATGCAAATCATTCTCTAGTTTCAAACCTTCACTGGGTCAAGGTCACGCACTTTCACATTAGATATACTTTAAAATAATCGGCAACTATAAATAAGTTTGTTGTCATTACAAATTTAAGTATTTTAAGGGAGTTTATTCTGTGCCAGGTTTGTTTACACATCATTTGTTTATTTTTGTAGAATATCTCAATATTATTAGTTTTACAGTTCTCTACTAGGTAGCGCTAGTTGTAAAAAATGTCTGTTTACGTAAAATTGAGGTTCAAATTATTGTAAAGATAAATAATAAAATTAAGTTATAATTAACTCTAAAGTAAGTTTTTGTTATATTAACGTTTTAGCACGAATAAATTTACGTAAAATCATTCCTAGGGTTGATTTTTTAAAAGCTAGGAGAAGGCTAGGAAGAAGCTAGGAACAACCTAGGAGAGATTTCAAAAACTGATTCTGAATACCGCTAGGCCTAGGAGAAAGCTAGGAACAACCTAGGAGAAGGCTAGGAACAACCAGTATTGTCAGTATTGTACTCGCAGCCGTGTGAGTCACATCGCATAAATAAAAACAATATCAGTGTACGATGTATTCTGGAATTCCATTTAGAATCGTTTATGAAGTGTACCGGTCGATCCAATAATATTTATTGTGGCCAATACGATTAAAATCAAATCTTTATCTATTAAAATTTAGATTTCTTAACGGATAAGTAAATAAATGAATAAATGTGATTAATAAATTACAATATATATGTCATATAATATTATGTTATAAAGATATAAGATAAATAATATAAAACCTTTAATTATAAATAAAAATTAAAAAATAAATTTATTAAAAGATATAATAAACAAAATAATATATATACCAGATATAAATAAGTCAAATATAAAGCCGATAAAATGGCCCCTCAAACATGCAAACTGTGCAATATAGAAACTAAATCAACTAACGAAATAACGTGCAAAAAGTGTAAGTGCCAATTCCACTACTCTTGCGAGGGTATAAAATCACGAACATTTAAAGCTATGACAAAGAATAAGAAAACTAATTGGCAATGCAAAGATTGTAATAATAAAACGAATAAAAAAATTTGAAGATAAAAAAAATGAGAAGGCGATCAGCGAAAGAAGCGAAAATGAGTCATCAACTGACAGCGAAGAGAGTTCTGAGTCAGATGAAAGCACTGATGGTAACAGTGATGAAATATCTAAAAATGAAACCTCTGACTTGACACTACATACGCTAAATGAAAAATGAACGTGGTGATCAAATTTCTTAAAAAATTGGATAAAATTAATGAAAAAATTAATAAAATATCAAAAACTGTAAAAAAGCTAAAAAGCATAGTAAAGAAAAGGACGAAAAATTATGGCGCTAGAAAAGCAGATACAGAGTCTGAAGAGCGAAGTAGCAGTTAAAGATAATATGGTCCAGGAAGTTGAAGATTTAAACCAAAGAGGACGAATATTCAATCTAGAGATCACTGGAGTACCTGTCACAACAAATGAGGATTGTTATGCTGTGGTAGAAAAAATAGGGACAGAATTAGGTATTAAAAACCCTAAAGAACAAATAGATATATGTCACAGAGTTTCAACTAAAAAGAAAGGTAGTATAAAGCCTATAATAGTTCTTATGAAATCAAGGACTGAGAAAGCTAACTGGATTAGAAATGCTAAACAGAAGAAATTAACTGCTGATAAAATAAGCCCATCATTCAACAAAGACCTTAAGGTCGTTGTTAAGGAACACCTCACAAAAAGAAATAAAAAGCTGATATGGTTAACTAAATTAGTCGCCGCTAAGTATCAATATAAGTTTGTTTGGACAAGGGATGGAAATATTTTCTTAAAGCAGATAGAAGGAGCCTTCACTAAACGAATTTACTCAGAAAATCAACTTATTGAAATTGATAAGGAAAGATTAGTACAGGAACTTTACACCCCTCTCCCAGGACCAGCAGCAAATACACAGGATTCTCGCAGTTCAACACCTTTTTAACTGCTAAGCACAAATAATAATATATCACTATAGATCACCAGTTATATAAAAAAAAGTAATAAATGAATTAAAATACTACATTACTAATGTAGTACATACAATATGCTAATATAACATTTATTTGTTTTTACCAAATCACATATAAAATCAATTAACTCTTAAATTCTTAACTTATATATAATCATTAATCAAACAGCTTAGAAGGTAAATAATAAACTAACTTTAAAACTAATTTAATTTTAATTTTAGTAATTATAAATAATTGTATCCCATATTATTATTATTTATTATTTATTTATACTATTAATTCATTTTGGTCTATTCTATCTTACGAATTGATCAATCTAAAATAATTAACTATAAAACTATTTAATACTATTTAAGTTAATTAATTAATTTTTATTTAATTTATTCTTTTCTCGTTTCATTATTAACAATTACCTAATAGTAAAATACGAATACGAAATACGATACGAATTGTATAAAATTGCTATAGGAAATAAAATAAAATACAACTATAGCATTATACAGATCACCAAATGGTAGCACGGAAACATTCATAAATGAACTTGACAAGGAAATCAAAAGTTTAAAAAATGCAAACACAATTATTATAGGTGACATAAACATAAATATAAAGTACTGATAACGAAAGAGAACTAAAAACTGACGAAGCTTACTACTTAGATATAATGACAGATAACAGACTTATACCTATAATTAATACTTACACTCGAGTTACTAACACGACTAAACCACGATAGACCACGTTTTTGTTACTGATAACATACTAAGAAGTACTGAGGCAGCAGTAATCAAACTTACTTCTCAGATCACTACAGTTTGGCTGTAAATATAGTGCAAAATGAGAGTGTGGATGCTGGGCCTAAACCAAAGAAATATGAAACTAAACAAAAGTTAAACAAGGAAATGTTAAGGACGTTATTACAACAAGAAAAATGGGATAATATTCTAAACATGTCTGATCCAAATGATATTGCTAATAACTTAATAAAACAATTACAATCACTTATTACGATAGCAACTGAAACTGAAACCGTTAAAAAAACCAAACATACTAAGCTAAAACCATGGATTACGTACGGATTAATCACTAGCATAAGAAAGAGAGAAAACTAAGCAAAAAACTGAAAGAACAACATTCAACAAAAAACTAAAAGACTACTTACAAAAATACAAGACTAAACTGAACAAATTAATACAACAAACAAAAACAGAGTATTACAAAAAGAAACTAGAAAACAGTGAGAATAAAATCAATAAAGTTTGGGATATAGTACAAGAAATATACACTAAGAAAACAAAAGCAAAGCAAAATATCGAACAAATAAAAACTGAAAATGGCAAGGTTATAAATGTAAATGAAACTCCAACTGAAGCCGCTAATTACATGGCCAGACATTTTACTGAAGTAGGTAAAAAATGACTGAAAAAAATAAAGAACCTGAGCAACGTAGCGCATATAGAAACGACCCGACGGAACATAAAAACGATACTGATGACGAACTATACTTAGAAAATTGTACAATTGAAGACAAAGACATATATACTGCCATATCCGAGCTCAGAGGTAACTCTGGACCTGGATATGACTTTATAACTGTAGACATGATAAAGAACAACCTAGAATTTTTGCGTAAACCAATAATACATTTAGTCAAAGCTAGTCTTAGGAAAGTATATTCCCCGAGCGTTAAAAATCACAATTGTTTCTCCTATTATAAGTCAGTGATCCAGAAGTGACAAATTACCGACCAATATGTTTAATATCTAATATCGCAAAAATTATAGAAAAAGTGGTTAAAAAAAAGCTAGTAGAATTTTTAGAAAATAACTTCAAATTATCATCTGCTCAATTTGGGTTTAGAAGTGGATTAAGTACTCAAGATGCGATAACGGAAGTATGTCAATTCATTACCGATGAACTTGACAAAGGAACAAACCGATAGCGGTATTCATGGATGTGGCGAAAGCCTTCGACAGTGTGTCTCATAACAGATTAGTTACAAAATTAAGAAAAATAGGTATAAGGGGTACAATGCTTAAGTGGTTCATTAGCTATCTGCAGAGAAGAGTCTACAAAGTTAAAATAAATGATATAACCGGAGATGGCTTCACTACAGAGTATTCAATACCTCAAGGAAGTGTCCTCGGAAGTTTGCTATATTTAATTTTCACTAACGACTTACTTGAAATAAAACTTGACGGAATGCTTTACGCTTTTGCGGACGACACTGTTTACTTAACAGCTAACAAGACATTCACAGAGACATGTATGGTAGCAGAACAAGACTTAAGACTCGTGAAACAATGGCTTGATCGACACGGACTTATGTTAAATATAAAAAAAACAGTATACATTTGCTTTTCATTGACAGAAACAGGACAACCTACACAGACACGAATACAACTACATAACCACCTCCATGATGAAACTACTAACCCGTGTAACTGTCCAAATATTCAAAGAGTTGACTCGACTAAATACCTTGGAATGACAATAGATAAACTTATTACATGGAAAAAACATATCGACAGACTGACAACCTCATTGAGGAAATTAAGATATATTTTTATAAAAAGACAATTCCTTTCGCCAGAACAGCTAAGAGCAGTATATTATGGTTAGTAGATTCGATTATAAGATATGGTATTCTTGCATGGGGCTCTGCAAACGAAACTACAAAGAAACCTGTGTTGATACAGCAAAAAGCATTGATAAGGATCATTACATTTAAAACAAATACGAACATACAGTATCACATTTGACAAACTGACTATTCTGAAGACCGACAATATGTTTTCGACAGCAATGTTTAATTAGAATATACGACGGAAAACATTCTCTAAGACTTATTCATCACGACAGCATTAATACTAGAGCACAGACTAACCAACTTTATAGACTACCTCAGTATAAGACTACAACTGCACAAAGACAGTGGTTATATCAGGCAACTTACTTTGGAATGACTTACCTCACGACATTAAGCAGACCGATAAAAGAAATACTTTTAAGAATAAAATTAGACATATTTTACTTAAAAAACAACTTGAAGACGGACAAAAACTGATCAGATAACTGACACAACATAATAAATAGGGATAAATAATAACAACACAAAAAAAGAACATTAGATAATAAGGAAAATTTAATTATATTTTAAGAAAATAAAATTATAATTATAAGACTTTAAAATAAATAAATGGTGATTTAAGTACTGCAGTACAAAATACTTCTCTTCTACGACACAAGGATACGTAAGTATCCTTCTGTAGAGAGATAATCCTTATAAATTATATTAAAAAATAATAATGTACGAAAATATTTTGTAAATAAAGGATATGTTTAATAAAAAAATAAAAAAAAACCTAGGAGAGATTTTTTTAAAATGATTCTGAATACGGGCCTAGGAATCCGCGATAATGACTCAGCAAAAATTTCGAAAAATCAAAACGCGGAAACATGTTGTGATCAATTTGATACTTATCGCGCATGTAGCCATGTATAAGACCAACATATGTGCTAAAGTTTCATCTCATTATCAGCACTAGTACAATTTTCATCGAATAACTTATATACATTTTTTTATAATTTGAAAAAAATCGGTAGATAATGCAATTGTAGTTTAGTGCAATCCTGTAGTTTTGTAATTTTTGAAATATATTTTTTTTGAATTGAATTGAAAAAAAATTGAGTTTAAATTCGGCACAATTGTATAACTTTACGTAATAATTAAGTACACTAAGTTTCGTTACAATACGACAAATATATTCATTATTTTTGTTGGATCAAAAAAGTTAAGAAGCATGGAGCGTGATCAGTGCCTGGATGGGTTATTGGGAATGAAAAGAATTTGTTTAATATCTGAGGTAGAGCAAAGCGAATTCGAAGTAGGAAGGACGAGCGAATTTAATCTGATGTGACGAGGAATAGTTCCGAGGTACCTCGACGCCAATTATTTTTATATAAAATCAACCAACACAATTTGACTTTAAGTTTCTAATATTATAAGTCTGATATTATTCCAATTGAACACTTTTACCGAAAAATATAACAGGAGTGCTGCGTAACACTCGCACACAGACAGATGGTTATTGATAAAATCTCGGTTTCGGATTTTTCAGGTAAACGTAATACTTTTTCCAAAAAACCAACTGTAGGAGGTGAGGAAAAATAAAATACGAAAAACAAAAAATTCTCTATGCAAAGCATATTATATTTCTTACACAAAAGTCGACTGGGAGATTTATAAAGATGAAAGCGTATTAAGTCTCGACTAAAATATGGTAAGCTATAAATTTTGGTCGGAGAGGCTCCGGTGACAGATTTTTCATTTTAGCACTTTCCTCACGAGGCAGGAAAATTCTTACCCTGTCAAAAACAACTTCACTGTAAAAATATAACTTAATATTTATAAGTTTCTCTCTTGACAAAATTTATTAAATTTCATTTATATCAGTTTATTTAAGACAATTTATTTAAATTTTTCATTTCTTAATTTTAAAACTCATAAGAGAGATCATATTTTGCTTTCTTATCTGGTAAGGAAACGGAATCGTTTGCTTGGGACAGTGAAAACTATTTTTATTATTTATTTGCGTCCGTAATGTTTATTTTACAGTATTATGGTGTATTTAGTAATTTTCAGCGCGATTGCGGGAGATATCAGGGCTTTGATTTGTTCTCGCAGATAATTTGTGGCGGGGACGTAATGATAACATAAGCGTTACCTTCCTCTGATTAAGTTACTTATTACTAATGATTTTGAAAGCTTAAAGTCACTTTATTTAAAGAAACGTTCATCTGAAATTTACTAGTATTTTACAAGAGGGTGTACATCAAATTTTGGGAAATCGTCATAAATACCTCAACATTCAGTTTCGCCAATTTCAGAACTAGAAAAATTTTTGTCTTTAAAAAAAGGACAATATTTTTCACTTAAAAATACATATATGTTCTATAGTTCTACTATTGTATTCTTTGTCCATATATATGCTCAAAGTGTTCTAAGCTATAGTGTATTTCTTATCTTAGTGTTTTAGTCTATATGTAGTATATGTGTTAAAGCTAAGTGTTCTATAGTGTATTTCTTTGTCATATAGTGTTAAAGCTAAGTGTTCTATAGTGTATTTCTTTGTCATATATAGTGTTAAAGCTCAGTGTTCTATAGTGTATATTTAAGTGTTCTATAGTGTATTTCTTAGTCTTATATAGTGTTAAAGCTCAATGTTCTATAGTGTATTTCTTTGTCATATATAGTTTTAAAGCTCAGTGTTCTATAGTGTATTTCTTTGTCATATATTGTGCAAAAGGGCAGTGTTCTACAGTTCCCAGATGCAGCATTGCATCTTTCTTGTTACATTTCCTAGGTGTCTCTCACACAATTATATTGTGTCAACTTTTTCTTATATCTCCAAAAGTTGGCGAGGAAAAGTAAAAATAACTCAGTAAATAAATAATCTAAAGTAGGGCATCTAAGATCAATATCATAATATCAGAGATCAAACTGAATAACATGGTTTGTGCAAGTACTTAGGAAAAAAACTTAAAATAAAGTATTATCAAAGATGTGAGGTGAGGATTAACTGTAGACTTTACTTCCAAGTTTCACCGCCTACCGAGCAGCGCTAATATCGCTCTATTTCCTACTTTTTCTTAACTTTTAACATTGATAAATGGAAAGGTACAAAGTTTGACAAGGCTAACTTATAAGGACCTCAAAGTAAATTCAACAAAGGGATCAAGATTTTCTTCTCTTAAAAACTTAACAGTTTAATAAAAGGAAAACTTTTTAACTTTTTTTTCTCTCTGTTGTTATTAAGTTAGCTTAGGAAATTTAAGTAAAAGGATTATCGAAAAATAGTCAAGTTTGAATGTAAAATCAATTTTTTGAGATTACACTGTGACAGTTGAGCGATACACGGCGAAATTAAACTAAGCCCTCAATGATTTACAGCTCTGTGCTTAATATTTTTTAACAGTTAACTACTATCACGGAAAAATTGCTGTGATGGATTTTCCTTATCATGAATATTAAAAAGGCGCACGATAAATCTTTTAATAAATTAAGGATGAATGCTAGGTTCATACAAGTACCTAGCAATCTAATGCTAGGATACTCAGATTTTTTTTTTTTAAGTTTTGAACCTATCGTGTCTCTTCTATGTAAATAACAGCAACCAATCACCACCCTAACCACTCGGGCAACAAGTAGCGTCTCTGTATCCTACTATCCGTCAAGTTGTGAAAATAGGGTGCCAGATTTTATTCATTTAAGAACAAAGTTTCAAGAATCATTACTGTAGCCTCCGTCCCCAGGCTGCTTCGGCTCGCTCAACAAAAGATTCTTATTTTGGGTATTGTTTTGTATTGATTGTTGAATTATTATTATTAATTTTCCTCATTTATACCGTAGGTATGTGAAAAAGTAATTTGCAAAAAAATACGAAACTGGATTTTATTGAATCGTCCATGCAGGTGCCTTTTAGACTTCCAGATTAGTTTTTACAAAGTTTTTGTCTCTATAGGTGTGTGTCTGTTAACATCGTATCATCCAATATGTATATGCTGAAGAGTTGACATTTGGCAGGAAAACCAATTATAGGTCTAATTGTAATAACCGTAAAATAATGACCGGCAATAATGACTCAGTAAAGATTTAGAAAATTCATAAAGCTCGGAAAAAAGGTTTAGATCGATATGAAATTTAGTAAGTATGTAGTCATATATAATAGCAACAAATGTTGCATCTCATTAATAGATCAAGTTCTAGTTATAGTTAAGTATAGTTCTAGAAATAGTTAAGTTTAGTTCTAGTTATAGTTAAGTATACTTCTAGTTATTATTAAGTATTGTTCTAGTTATAGTTAAGTATAGTTCTAGTTATAGTTAAGTATAGTTCTAGTTATAGTTAAGTATTGTTTTAGTTATAGTTAAGTATAGTTCTAGTTAGTTAAGTATAGTTTTAGTTAGTTAAGTATAGTTCTAGTTATAAGTTAAGTTAAGTCACTAGTTCAAGTTTTATCGAATAACATGTATTATGGTTTCATTATTATGTATATGGTTTTTAAACAATAGTGAAATATCGAAAATATTCCAGATGAAATGGAATTTGGTTTGGTAAATTAATAAATAAGAATACCAAGTTTGATTTCAATATGTTAAGTGTATTTACGATTTTGGCGAATCAATTGAATCACATTGAGCGAGGTCAGTACCTGGATGGGCGACCACTGAAAAGTTTTCGAAATTTCGGGGACCGTCAAAATAAAAACTGTGTTCTGTATTATTTTTGTGGTTAGAAAGACCAGTATTATGTTTGTGGTTAAAAAGAACAGTATTATGTTTGTGGTTAGAAAGACCAGTATTATGTTTGTGGTTAAAAAGACCAGTATTATGTCTGTGGTTAGAAACCAGTATTATGTTTGTGGTTAAAGACCAGTATTATGTTTGTGGTTAGAAAGACCAGTATTAAGTTTATGGTTAGAAAGATGAGTATTGTTTGTGGTTAAAAAGACCAGTATTATTTTTGTGGTTACAAGACCAGTATTATGTTTGTGGTTAGAAAGACCAGTTTTATTTTTTATCTTTTTCGCAGTCATATTTATGTTAAATCAATCTTTTATTTTTAATGTAAAAAATAATAAACATTGTTTAGTTTTCTATGTAATCTCAGGGGCCTTGAAAACAGAATAGAGTAAGTTTTACACACTAATCCGGATTTAGCTCTTCCTTCTTTGTTTTTTTTTAAAAGCCGATTAGGGTTTTATTAAATTTTTTGAGTACTTGTAAATTAGGTAAAATTTTTTATTAATTTCTTTTAATTTAATGACATAGGATATTCCTTATTAGCATTATTATTATTGTCAATGTAATTATTGGAACATGAATTATTTGCAGTTTTAATGCAAAGTGCAATTTAAAAGTTTGCTAGGTAATTTAGGAAATTATTATATTTTTTAACAGCTAGTATTATTTTATCTATAAAAAGAATGTCATTTATTATACCAAATCATGCCAAGGTGCAATACGAAGTAATTAGTAATTTTCTTTAATTTATATTTTGTTTGGCTCTGATGATGACAAATGAGCAGTCATAGTGATCATGATAGTGATAAAGCTAAGTTATTTTATAAAAAAAAGGAACTTTGTGTAATAAAGTGTAATATAACTTTGTGTTTTCATTTATTATTTTTATAAGTAAGGTTTTATAAGTAATTTGCATTTTTTTATTTCCCTAGGGGGATACGTTATCTGATGAATTTAAATTTGGATCACCAAGTTTTATCTCATGATCAGCAGTGGTTGAATTTTTATTATTTAAAATGTTTTTAGGTATTAAAATGGTTTTTTGGAAAACTTGTTTAATGTATAAAAACCATTTAATTGGTGTAAAATTTGGCTTGAACTAAGAATTCCCATTTAGGATCAATCAATATGACGATGAATGCCTACTGGGAATAATTATTTTTCACTGTCTCAGGTCGAGCGAATCGAGTCTGCTGACACACTAGAATATAAATTAGGTGTTTTTCATACCATGACGACAAACGACGCGAGTCCTATAAGGTCAGGAAAGGTTCATAGGTACCTTCTACCCAACTTTTTGTTTTTAAATAAATAAATCTATGGAAAAAGAAAACATGTTGAGAGAAACATTGCAATAAAGCAAATGTCGTACTTTGATCAGTTCTATGTATACATTGTGCTAGATGTTTTTTTCTTTCCTTTCAAAATATATTTTAGGGTAGAAATAAGTTTGAATAAAATTATTATTTTTGTTAAAATGTTTTCAGATATGTATTTTTTTTAATATTCAACTTAGTTTTTCTTTTGAAAATATATTGGTTTGGTAAAAGAAAACCTCTAAACACAAAACAAGAACTTTCAAAGATTTTTTCGTGTTTATATTTATTTCTTATTTTCATCTTTTAGCTACTAAAGTTGTCTGTTTTTGAAGCTTTTTTTTGTTGAGAAAATGTGGGAGGGTTATTTGTTTGTGCTACTTACATAGCTTTTCTAGTGTGAAAAGTCAATCTGAATGTACCTCCAGAAAGAAAACTTTACTGTATAAACTCTCTTAAAAAAGATACGGTTTGTAACAAAAAAATATCTACTCTTATAAAAAATCTTTGAGAATAAGATGGGTAGGGTCTATAGTCCAGAACTTGAGCCAAATCACGTAGTTCTAGAGACTCCAGAGTTAAGACAGGACGTGACCAAACAACGCCCTCTAGATCCTCCAAACCAACCTATGGCTCTTTTTCTTTACTTAAAAATCCTACACTTGTATTAAAACTATATCTCACCTTTATCTTCTCAAAACAGGATATCTGTTTAAAAAGAACATTTTTAAGTCCATTATTAATTAATTCGGTCCATTCTGAAAAGATCTCTTTTTCTTTTCATAGTTTTGAAAAGTTTTTCACCCATAAAAATCCAATTTTCTTTCTATAATTTATCTTAAGAGTAATTTTATTATCCTTTTTATTGAACTAATATTTCTTTTTCTTCTTTAATTCATCGATTTCATACATTTTATAGTTGAAGGATAAATTTATACTTAATGAATAGAACATTAATTTTCTATTAGGACTTGCTTCGCTTGTCCACAGAATACAAGAAATGCCTAATTTAACATTTTAAATTTATTCGGAAACGCTTTGCTTCACTCGCCGTCTAACAGAAATGAGTTTAACCAAAGCGGTCACCCATCCGCCTATCGACCACCCTCGATGCTGCTTAAGAAAAGTAATCTCAGAAAAACCTTGAATATACTTGCCAAATTAATGTAAAACATTGCAATCTTGTGTATTGTTGGGATTTTGAGCCATATTTCAACTAAATTTCATAGTATCCAATTTTTAGCGATTCCAAATATGTTATTTGATGAAATTTTGATGAAACAAAATTTAATGAATGTTTTAGTCTTATATAGGACTTAATACTTTAAAAATTTCAAATCGATGTGATTATTTTTCTTTGTTTATAATTTTTCCAGATTCATAAACGATAGCCTATGACGGAAATATTTTTTTTCGGATAGCACAACTATAGCTAATATTGATTAGCTAATATTGATAAGCTAATATTGATTAGCTAATATTGATTAGCTAATATTGATAAGCTAATATTGATTAGCTAATAACATAAAATAATATACTCAGTTCCGAGATACCCTGTATCAGAATTTTACGGTTATTTTAATAAAAATAAATAAAAAAATACTTCAAGAAATATTTTTAGTATTAAAGAATTTTTTACTTAAACAATATTTTTACTTAAGACTGTAAAATATTAAATAATACATTATTTCAAGTCTATCTTATATTCTTTTTGAAAGAATAAAGAAGAAAAAAATAAGAAATTTCGTTGCTTTATAAAGATGATTTCTTGGTAGTAAATTCTAATAGGCTTTTCTTATACAGTAGGGAATGTTAGGGAGAGGGAGGAGGAGGGGTTAGTGGGGAAATTTTGAGTTTACTTTATGAGCTAAAGATGCTAAGAGTATGGGTAAGAATATTTTGCCCATTTGCTTTCTTTATTTTTTTCTCAAGCAGATTTAATATTCTGTTTTTTATGTTAGTTGAACATTGGAGTAGAAGAAAGATTCTTGGTTATTTTGAAGGAAACACTAAATACCACTATAAGGTCGTTTTTAAGTATTAAAGATAAGTGTTTCTTTAACTAATAAGTCTTATTTTAACTGAAGTCATATAAACATTCTTTATCTTTCAAATGTATTTTTCTAAGGTAATAATAATTAATGTAGAAAAGCCCTAATAGTACGAACAAAGAGATTATATTATAACGCAACATAAGTGTGTTAGAAACACTTTATTTCAGATGCATAACAGCAATGTAACGCTTCATTTGGAAAACTGTTCTACCATACGAAATTTGTATTGACAAATTTTGACGAGAAAAAGGTTTAAAAAATATGACAGCAGTCAAAAGAACTACACCTACCAAGTTTTTAACCAGGGATCCTGGTCGAAAGTTAGTTGCTGTTTTATTTAAAGAAAACCCCAGCAATTAAAAAATTTCACATCACCAAATCTAAGAGAAACAATAACAAATGATTAGAGTTATAAAATATAAAGGTATTATTATTATTGATTGTGAGGGTAGGTGTAAAACCTTTTGCACTGCGACTTTGAGTCTTTTGTACAAGTACCCTCGTGTTCTAAGCTTATAGGAGATCCTTTCCTTTTATTATTTCTAAAAGTTTATGTACTAAATTGGCATCTGGGTTTTCAATTCTGCTTAGTGTGGCTTCTCCAAACAACAGAAATCTCTTGTATGCTAGAGCTTCGCATTCAAAGATGATGTGTGATGATGTTTCAGGGCTTTGGCACAGAGTCTACAGACAGCTTTCTTGAAATATGCCGATTGTATGTATATGTTTGCGTAAGTGACAATGACCAGTTATTAAGCCCGTCACTATACTCAAGTTTTTCTTATTTAGCTTTAGAAGAGCATCTGTCAGTTTGGCTTGAGGACCTCTCAACATGAGTTTACTGTGCCTCAAACCAGGAGCATTATTCCAGTGTTGTTGGTGTTTACCTCTTAGCCATTCATTCACTGCCGTCTTGACTTGTGTTTTCGAAATGCCAATAACAGGTCCTATTGGAGTTTGATTTGAACCTTGTCTTGCTAAATCATCTGCAACCTCATTACCATCTATACCTTTATGTCCCGGAACCCATCTAGCTGATACTTGATTTTCAGCAGCCAAACTAGTAAGGTTTTGTAAACATTCCCACACCAGTTTAGAGTTAACTTTGTAGGATCCCAGGGCTTTTATGGCAGCTTGACTGTCAGTATAAATGAACACTGACGCTTGCTTAGTGTTTCGCTTGAGATTTTCGAGAATGCAGGTGTTAATTGAGAACACTTCTGACTGAAAGACTGAGACATGTTTGCCTATAGGGATAGAGATTTTATTTTCAGTGTTAAATTCATACACACCTCCACCTGATCCGCTGTCCATTTTAGATCCATCTGTAAACCACACAACAGCATCGTCTTTTGGTGGAAAGAAGTCTTCAACAAAGTTACAACTAAGTGAGAACGGTTGATCATAGGAGTAATAATAAAGGTAGGACTTCATAGGAAAATAAAGGTAACATAAGATTAGAGAAAATCAGTATATCGACATTCAAACTAAGTTTTCAACTCTGGTCAAACATCTGACAGTTTACAGAAACAGGACCCAGATCTATCATTCCAACCATATTCCAACTGTTTTTAGAGTCAGACAGTTTCTAGAAACAGAACCCATATCTATCTTTCTAACTAAGTTCCCAACTGTTGTGAAAGTCTGCCAGTTTTCAAAAACAGGATTCAGATCCATCATTCCAATAAAACATTATTGGAATTATAGATCTGGGACCTGTTTCTCAAAACTAGCAGAGAGATGGAAAAATTCAACTGTAGTTAGATACTGACAGTTTATGGAAAAAGGAACTAGGTATATCATTCTAACTATGTTTCCAGCTGCTGTAACTCAGGTTGTAGTAGCAAGACCCAGATCTAACATTCTAACCAAGTTTCTAATTGTTTTCAGGCTTTGGAAAATATAAATTCTATTTTTACTTTAGCTTGAGATTTAAGAATATTGATGTACCCACAAAAAAACCTTTTCTCAATTCATGCACAAAAATGATTCTATATATTTTTTTAAAAATGTCTATTTTTTAAGATTTTCAATACTATGGAAATCTTGAAAAAACAAAATACATAAACATTATTATACATTTATTCCTTTAGATAAAAATAAAATCAACAAAGGAATAGGTGGTTTTAAAAAATAAAATAAATAAACAATCCTTATTTACAGTTTACATTTACATAATATTTGTAAGGATTCCTTTAGTTTAAATCAATAGAGCAAATATTACATAAAATTGTTTATACTAATTTCAGTAGAGTGGGGTAATAAAAACACCGAAGGAGCATCACAAGAAGAAAAATATTCCAAAAGATAAAAAAAAATCAGGAATAAAGTAAATATTATTCATTCAAAGGGGCTTTTCGAGCTGAATCTTTAACCGTCCTAATGCCCTGGTCTGGCAACTCCTTTCCCTTGTAGAACGCTTTAAGTGTACTTTTTTAAGAAAATATTACATCAATTGTTTTCTGAATTGCAAATTTTATAAGTAGAATGAAATTTCGAATTGGAAGTAGAACGTAAAGAGAAAAAATATTTAGGCATTTGCAAGTCTCATTTATTAGAATTTTGGGAACCTCGATTCAATGTAAAATCAGATAGTTTTTTATTTGAATTTTCTTCTTTGTTTACTCACGTTAGTATTTAGGGAAAGTAGTGTGTTCGCTTTTATTTACTAGAGCTACCTGCATAGTATTACTGTAAAAAGCGACTAATACTGTTTAAATGTATTTTTCATCGGCAATTAATGGTGTATTTGAATTTATTGCGTTTTTTTAAGTTCGAAACTAAGATTTTGGCTAAATTATTTTTATATGGGGCATTATGAAAACCTCCTAAATGATTTCATGAATAAATGTGAGAAAAAAAACAAGAGCTAGGCACAAAAGGGTATGCAAAGCGCACTGGAGAAGTTATTAATACAACTGATCAAATTTTAAGTATCTATTTAAGTATTTTTATTATGAATGATAAAAATGTTTAGAAATACTTAGACATTTGAAGAGTAAGTAAAATAAAATTCCTAGAAATAATAAATAAAACCCTTGATTGCCAGTGTTGTTTTGGACCAGTTTAACTATATTTAACTAGGTATATTGAAGGTGTAGCTTAAAGAAAATTCTACTTCATGTTAAATTTAACACTTTCTTATCAAAGCTAAATTAATTAAAAGAAAAACAAATCCAATTCTGTAAGGAAAATCCAATTTGATTGGAAAAACATAAGAAACTTTCATTTTGGAAAAATTCAAAAATAAATTCAATAAAAAGGGTTACTCCATTTTTTAATAAAAATAAACCCCCCTCCCATTACAGTTAAATGGTATACCTGTGGGAAATACTTTTAAATGAAAATACTCGAGGAGAAATAACGGAAAAATTCTAATCAAACTCATTGCAGGTCGACAGTAAAACTCTATTTCCCGATACAAATAAAATGAAAAAGGAGCGGTAGTAAAGTTTGTTAGGATGGAGTTTTTCTGGTCTAGAACTACCCACTTGGGGATACCAAGCAGCTGAGGGATGAGCTCTAGCCGAACAGGTTTCTACCATTAGTATTATTACATTAGATAATCAATTAAAATTTACTCAAACCGTTTTATTCTCATTCTTTAAATTTTCTACTTACTCATCTAATTTTATTTCACAAATTTAAGTAAGAATGAAATACATTGATAAGTACTGTAGAGAAACCGTAATAAGTAAGTAGGCGATTCACATAACAATAGTATATTAAGCTACTAGACAGCAAAATGAATTTTGCAGGCGAGTTTTGTAAATTAGCCTCCGATCAAAAGGCGAGGACAGGCTAAACTTTTAAGCCGAGGTTGGTAATTAACTTATTTGACTGACGAGGCAAAGCCGAGTCAGGCAAATGGAGATTTGCATACAGAGGAGCCAATGCAGGTAATTACTGACACGAGTCGGCAATGCTTCCTTTGCTGCATAGTAGCATATACTATTTTATCTACTTACGGCTGAAAGTTAAACATAAGTATATTATTCTTTCAAATGCTAATAATTAATTTGTATTGGTTACAGAAAAAATAAGATTACAATAAATTATTAAATTAAGATAAGAAACTTATAGCTGAAATAAATGAACAAATAGAAAAGGGGTTTTAAATACTTGCTACGAGATTTTAGAGGCAGCAATCATTGCTTTGAAATAGTTAACTCTCACAATGTCAGGGAGAGTTAGTCTTGTAAATTGTCAATCCTAATAAACTTCCCATGTTAATTTTTTCACGATTATTCTGATTCATTATATTTAATAGCAAAATTAGTTTACCTTGTTTACATTTTAAGTAATTATTTACAACGTTTTATGTTGGTGACTTTACTAAAACGAAATAAATCAACAAATAATGAAATAAGAGACAAAACAAATAATACAAATCTGCTGATTCATAATTAGCTGGTAACAAATTAAAACACGGCATAAATATCAGTGTTGCCAATATTATATTTAAAATAATATTTAAAAGGTTTTATACTTACAAGGTTAATACTTAATAACATAGAGATATATACTAGAGGAGGCATAGCATATCTAAATACATTGAGAGGCCTGAAACATCTTTTTGGGGCTCTCAGGGGCTCTGTGTAACCTTATTAAAACCTCCTTCAAGAGTAAGTTAAAGTTAAAATAAATGTATTGTTATTTGGCTTCCCGAATATTATCGTGTTTTTAACACAGATTACTGTGTTAAAAACAAGTAATCTGTGTTTTTAGCGAATTTTCATTATGAAAATGACGCTTATGAGGTTGTTCGGATGACGGAAGTTGAGGGTGGGAGTGAGCGGAATCGGTTCCTATTGACTTCCTGATAACAAAAAATATGTCCGAAAAAAGTTTATATATATGTATATATATATATATATATATATATATATAATATATATATATATATATATATATATATATATATATATATATATAATATATATATATATATGTATATATATATATATGTATGTAAGAGTTTCTACCTTTCGTATGGCGAACGATAACTCTCGAAGGCGTTCTCAAATTGAAACGAAACTTTGCAAATCGCGAGATGTCGAGGAGGTTACGAGGCCTATTGTTTATAAAAACATTATGACGTCATCAACCAAAGTTATGACGTCATGAAAAAATTTTTTTTTTTGAAACTTGAAATGCTATAAACAAGGTATTTCGTGTTTAGGTAGACGGCTAGCTGAATCGATTAAGACCGATTTCAGCTCAATCGAACCATCACAAATGGCGCAAACGGTATACATATATATATAATCTTGTATAAATGTATACGTCTAGGTCAAAGACTCGTACGATATCTGTTGGGTTCAGTAGTGTTAGAGGGTGGTGATATAGTATAAAAGAGGGGCCTCTACCTCTAGCTCCATCCTGGTAAGCCTACTGTCCCAGAGAGACAGGACAAAAATGGCTTCCACTAAACCACGCCGAGCTAAGCAGGCCCGTAAAGCGGAAGAACCTCGAAGTAGTCTTTATATGGTCGAAGTCATTCTAAAACGATTGCGACCGGTTTCAGCTCAATCAGGCAATCTTAAGTGACGGAAACGGTATTTTTATTTAAAAACTAAAATCATGAATATATTTTTGTTTATAATTGTCGCGGCCGCCGCTAGGTTTATTTTTATCTATATTTGTTTTGTTTTTTTTTTGTAATGTTTTTGTTTTGGACAACACTGTCAGGAAAGAATTATGTTTGACGTATTTTATTCTAGTTTTTCGATTCGTTTCAAGTTTTATTAGTATAGACGGTAAAATATTCTTTTACGGGTTCTAACCAGGGTTCAAACGGGTTTTTACGGGTTCTTGTTCGATTATTGTTCGCGAAAACGGGAAGTTTTATGTTACAGTTGTTCCTTCTTCGTATCGATACTTATATCAATAAAACTCTGTGAAAGTTAAAGCTGTCTGACTTTAAATTTGTGTAGCTAGAATGAATTTCGTGACGATTGTTGCGCGATTGCCGGCACAATAATGCTTCTTAATTTTAATATTATAGCATACTATTAATAATAGAGTATGAATAAAATCTCAATTAGCAAAATCAAATTTGTGAGAAAGCCTCTCAGGCCTGCGAAGCGGGCCTGTGTGGAAAGGCTGTGAAAATTCGCTAGATACATGGCAAAATGCCATGTAACAAGAACAACACATAATACAAACCAACAACAATGTGGCCGCGAAGCGGCCACAGGGAGGCCCCCCGGGCCGCGAAGCGGCCCGGTGGGCCGACGCTGTGTAGCAGACGAGGCGCGAAGCGCCGAGGCCGCGTAGCGGCTACGGGCCGAAGGCCCGTATTAATATGTATTTAAACGTTTTTTAGCGAATTTTCATAATGAAAATGACGCTTATGAGGTTGTTCGGATGACGGAAGTTGAGGGTGGGAGTGAGCGGAATCGGTTCCTATTGGCTTCCTGATAACAAAAAAATATGTCCGAAAAAAGTTTATATATATATGTATATATATAATACATATATATATATATATTATATATATGTATGTAAGAGTTTCTACCCTTTCGTATGGCGAACGATAACTCTCGAAGGCATTCTCAAATTGAAACGAAACTTTGCAAATCGCGAGATGTTGTGGAGGTTACGAGGCCTATTGTTTATAAAAACATTATGACGTCATCAATCAAAGTTATGACGTCAAGAAAAAAAATTTTTTTTGAAACTTGAAATGGCTTTAAAACAAGGTATTACATGTTTAGGTAGACAGCTAGCTGAATCGATTAAGACCAATTTCAGCTGAATCGAACCATCACAAATGGCGCAAACAGTATACATATTTATATAATGTTGTATATATGTATACGTCCATGTCAAAGACTCGTACGATATCTGTTGGGTTCAGTAGTGTTAGAGGGTGGTGATATAGTATAAAAGAGGGGCCTCTACCTCTTGCTCCATCCTGGTAAGCCTGCTGTCCTAGAGAGACAGGACAAAAATGGCTTCCACTAAACCACGGCGAGCAAAGCAGGCCCTTAAAGCGGAAGAACCTCGAAGTAGTCTTTATATGGTCGAATTCATTCTAAAACGATTGCGACGATTTCAGCTCAATCAGACAATCCTAAGCCTAGATAAACAATATTAACATAGATGGTTCACTCCCGAGTGTAGTAGGAACACTCAATTGACAAGTTTGTGTTTATGATTTAAGTTGGAGGCCTCATCACTAGAGTCTTGAATAGCGCTAGTAGTAAAAATATATTTGCTCTATTCTCTACTAGATTGTGCTGTAGTATTTGTTTAAATACAAACAGTTGCCAATCGTTAGTAAAATAAAATAAAAGTAAACAAAGATCTATGGTATGCTGTAGTATTCGCGATGTATTTTTTGTTTTTCAAAACTTGGGGGCCTCATCACGCGAAGCAGCACCATTGTTTCTTAAAAAAATAACAATAATTAATTTTCAGTGTTTTAGACTTAAGATTCAGCGCTGAAAAGCGGATGGAAAGACTTGATTACCCTCAACAGCTCGTTGTTTGGTTGAATAAAAATAAATAAATAAAAGTGTCAGAAATAAAAATATCTGACAGTTTCGCGTTGTCACCACTAGACTTACTACTTGAGCCTCCTGCATCCCATCAACTATTTTTTTTTTAAATCTTTGAGTGAGCCATCTATGTTAATATTGTTTATCTATGATCCTAAGTGACGGAAACGGTTTTTTATTTAAAAACAAAAGTCATGAATATATTGTTTATAACGCTTGTTAGTTTTAATATTATAGCATACTATTAATAATAAAGTATTAATAAAATCTTAATTAGTAAAATCAAATTTGTGAGAAAGCCTCTCAGGCCCGCGAAGCGGGCCTGTGTGGAGAGGCTGTGAAAATTCGCTAGGTACATGGCAAAATGCCATGTAACAAGAACAATAATGAACAACACATCATACAAAACAACAACAATGTGGCGCGAAGCGGCCACAGGGAGGCCCCCGGGCCGCGAAGCGGCCCGGTGGGCCGACGCCGCGGAGCGGACGAGGCGCTAAGCGCCGAGGTCGCGTAGCGGCTACGGGCCGAAGGCCCGTATTTTTAATATATGTTACTGTAATTGTGTTCTGTTCTGGTGGTCAGGTTATTTTTTCGATGTTTCAAATTCAACCAATAGGTCTCCTCTAGTAATAATATCACTTTGCTTAATAGTATATCGTATTTTAAGTAATATTATATACAAAATATTATTATAAACAATTATCATGTTTACCAGACGAAAAACATCAAAATTAACTTAATAACCTGCAACATAATAACCTCAACTCATTCATTTCTCCTCCTAGGGTGTTTTGACTTATTTACCATTACATTTAAATGTACTATAACTCCCTAAGTAGAAGGTAGAGTATTACCAGGAAAATTTCTCATCCTATTTTAAAATATTTTTTCAACAGTGTTGGTAAAATGACATTTTGCCGTAAGTAGAAAGAAAAGATATAAATTTTGTCTTAACACCTTTAGATTTAGTTGTAACATAGATTTTGGTATAAACTCATTTATTTGATGTAATCTTAGTAGTAATAAGTAGTAATATGGGGGGAGTTGTAGTAACTACCAGGCAAGTAGGCCACGTTGTTGGGCGCTTTTTGCCAGCTCCCTAAGGTAGTGTTCTACTCCTTTTAATTTCAAGTGTAGGTATATTTCATCTAATCTAGACAGAAGAGCCGTGAATTTCTATGGTTCCTCTCATGCTTTTTTCAAGCAGTCATACATATTGTCACTGACTCTTATAGTCTAGTGGAAACTAGAACAACACATGCCCTCAATGTTAAACCAAACCTCCACACACTTTAAACCACAAGGCAGAAACAGTACAGTATTATAATGAATCTACTATGAGGGTCCTAAACTTTTCCTATACCCAGTTTCATTTAGGGTAAGGGATCTTTAACGAGTACCTGACATCGCACAGGCTCGAGACCATCGGCTTTACGTCCCTCCTGAAGGACGTGGTACGCAGAATTTTTATCCTTCTCATAAAAATCCCAGAGGTCCGTGCTGGGATTGAACCCATGACTAAATAAACTCGGAAGTTTAAAGTCCATTTATTCTGTGTATTGGCCGTGCACCTTAACCACTACATCACGGGTGACTCTTGATGTAATCATAATTACCTCATTTTTGGTTTTCATAACATATCTTTTACAAAAGGTATTCGGTTTTAGTAAAAAAATGAATACCTTTCACGTACCAACAGTGGGACACGAACCACACTTTGAAAAACTCTGCCTTAAGAGGATTACATTAAATTATGCTACTAGGCAGCAAATTAAGAAAATAATAATAAATAAGTAATCTCTGTAACAGCCTCTGCCGTGTATCTAAACCCGCAATACAAGTATTAAATAGTATGATTAAACCTAAACCTCCTCACTAATGTTATACTAGTACTTCAGCAGTATAAAAGTTATTTTTTTATGGTATATTTTATTCTCGTGAGTCATCTGATAAGATAATCGTGTGAACTTTTATCACACTATAGTAATAAAAGTTCAAAGGATTTTCCAGTCTAATGTAAGCACGAGACGAAAAGTATCACAAATGATTAAACATCTTAGAGAAAAAGTATTCAACCGAATAGAAAAACTAAATTTCTTTAAAAAGTTTTAGTACGAAGGATTTTAATAAAATCATATTTTCGATCAATTTTAGAGAACGGAACCAATTTTTACACATTATAAAAACAAGAGGCCTTTGACTACTACCTTATAAGCGTAGAGTACTACTAATATAGAAGGAGCATAGGACCGTAAACACAATGAAATTCCATTAATAACACGAAAGCCGGTTGACTGTTGGTCTTCACTCGGGGTACCCCCCAAACAACAAAACATTATTTTATAAATGTGTTACAAATATACACTAATGAAAAAAAGATCTTAAGTAACTAATAAAAAAACTTAAAAACCTGGCTAAGTACTTAATAAAATCGGTCTTAGGGGTAGCAAAAAGGCAGGGGAATACATGAATCTACATTTAGTAGACGAGGACTACTTTTAACATACTTTTAACAACGTTAAAATACAATTTAAAATGCTTAAAATATTGTAATGCACCAATATTAACATTATTTTTTTAAGAATAATCAATCATTAATTAATAATAGAACGCAATAATTCAGCAACCGGAAATATTGCCAACTTCGTTAAAAAAACATGTTATTTTGTCAGATGACAGCATTACTTAAGTCCACCAGTGAACCGGCTTTCGTGTTATCAGAAGTGCTCCTTCTATTTATAGTATTATTTTAAGTTTATTTGTTTTGAAAATTCACTAAAATAATAAAATAAATAAAATAGATTAAACAGAAAAGGTAGAACGGCTGACAGGGGTTATATGTAGAACATGATAGATTAATAACCAAATAGGTTTAATAAGATGATTCATAATAGAACCTTTTATGAGAAAAGCTATGGTTTATTTCTTGCCCTTTGTCACTTATGAAATTTCATTTTCTCCGTTATATAAACAAATTCAGTAAAGATTATGGTAAAAGTATTAATTTGATTAATTGTTGTATTTTAATAATATTTGTTATAATAATATTAAAAACAATCGGCTTTTTTTGAGGCGCTGAATTCAAAAGAGCAGGTTTAAAGTTACCAAAATTCAACAAAAAATATATACTTTATTAGCCAAATGCAAAAAATAAAACAGGTATAGAACAAACGCAAAACACTTAAATGGAATATTTATTAAGTAAAAACAGAGTATTCTAAGAAAAACCTAAATCGAAATACAAACCTAAGAAAAGAAACACTGATTAAACTGAACAAAGAAAGCACACTTTCAAGTACTAATATAGGCATATGTTTCCAGAGCTGAAAAAGGGAAAGTAGAGACCTTTTAGTGTTGGGCGTATTTTAGTATTTCCTTGTCTCCGTAGAGCAACCTTCATTATGTTACGAGCTTTTTGTGCCGTGGAATAGCTAGAGACACAAGTTATATATCATATAATTTTACGAGGTACTGCAAAATATCTCTGCTTTTTACTCTTTTTTATCCAACCTAACATAACTTAGCTTCTCTTTAAACCTTCTCTCAAACAGAGAGACTCTTAAAACTCTCAAGAGCCTTCTCACAACAATTATGAATTTGTGATGTTTTTTACCCTTCAGTGTGTCCGCATGTAAGTCGAAATTTGACAAACGGAATAATTAACTTTGTTCTTTTGAATACTTGAACCAAAAATATGTTTGTTCAATCCTTCATTGTCTAAAACCCTTACAATAAAAAGTTCTTGTCGGAAATATTTGTCGAATAATTAATGGAGTTTATAGTAAATTTAAATAATATTTTGAGCTAAAACATAATAATACGTCAGTAAAAATATTATTTGCCTTTTAATTACATACAATATTTTTCCTATATACCTACGATAGCATGGATATATTACTAGAGGAGCCCCAAACGGTTGAATTTTTAAACGTCGAAAAAGTTACCTTCGACTGTGAATATAATTATGTAAACAGAAGAAAAGAACAAAAACTTATAGCAGAAAATTTCAAATACAAAATAAAATAGAAACAATGTGTGAAACACGGACGACAATTGTTTTATTACAACCTTAAAGGTGCTGCTTTCAGAATACTGCGGTAGCGATGCGTCCGGCCGTTGCGTGCGTAGCGGTCATTGCGATGCTTACTATCGTACATATATTATAATTCTAGTGAGGGTATAGGTATAGCCTATACCAGGGGTCTCCAGACTAGGGAACGCGTATCCCAGGGGGTACAAAATAAGAAGCTACGCGAGACCCTAGGATATTTTAGGGGGTACAAATATTAATATAAATAAAAATAAAATTTAAAAAATTTTGGAAAAAATGTGTAAAGGGATCAAAGAAGGTGGTTAAAGATAAATAATGTTCGAACTAATAAGTATAATACATAAGATAATCCTTATATCAAAGCTACAAAATTACAGGATGTAATATAACTAAGATATGAAGATTTCTTTTTCTTTTTTTGTTTCACCTTTTATTACTTCTGTAATTCTTATCACCAAACATATCTAACTCAATTTTGTTAACTGATACTTTCCTTTGTTATCGATTTAGTCTTCATTTTACTATCGTGCTGTTTAAAGGTGATTTAATGTGTGTTATATATTTTACAGTGTCTTATTCGCTGATTTGTTTTTTTGTGTGCTAACGTTTACAGAGGAAAAGTAATAAGAGTAAATAACAAATTCAGGAAATTTGTATCAAAACATGACGCTTATCCACATGACGTAAATAGAGGGGGGGGGGGGTTGAGGGAGAATCGATTCCGCTTGACCCCCTAATCCCAAAAATGAATATTTTAAAAGTGATACATTAATATTTTGTTTAAAAGAACGATCTGCTTTTAAATCTTTTATAGTTTAAAAGATGGATGGATATTGGAGGATAAAACCGAAAACTTAGAGCCAGGGGATCAATGTTTAAAATAAGAGGAAGGGAGGAATAGAAGCAAACTCTAAGAGGATTAAAGCAACTTTGGTAAAATCCTTGTGTAAAACAAAAGGGATTAACGACGGGAAAGTATACTACCGATAGTCCTTTGTATACTCTATACTTATCATTAAAAATATACCTAAACTTTTCAAAATGTTCCTTTTTATCATTTCGAAATTTCTGAAGTTTATAAGATCCTAAGTATGATCCGTCGATAAACTAAGTTAAATGTGTTTTAAATGACTTTGGAATAAATGATGGACGAATGATTAATGAATGGAAGCAAGCTAAAGGATTATCCAGTTGAGAGTTTATCAAATACGTGAATGTGAAAGTTTAAAGGAGATATAATCCAGTTCTAGTCTCTCACCTTTGTGGTAAATGAATGCCAAGTTAAGCAGTAGCTTCTTAAATAAGTAAAAAAACACATACAACACATACATACATACATACATGCATACATATATATATATATATATATATATATATATATATATATATATATATATATATATATATATATATATTATATCGTGAGTGTACTTCTTTCTTTCTTTCATAATCTCAACCTTATATGCTTATTTTTCCTTTGGTAATTGTATGTGCTATTACCATAGCACATACTAAAGGTATATCAGGTATAGCATGTATGGCAGGTATATCATGTGCTAAAAGTAGCACATGATTATCTTTTTCGGGCTACCTTGTATCTCACACGGACGTAACCTCTAACAATTTTATATACAATTATGATCAGTCTTAGAAATCAAAGACTACATTAGACTACATACAATATACATTCGATTTATTCCCAGCGGTCATCTACCCAGGCACTGACCTCGTTCAATGCTGTTTATCGTTTATGATCGAACAAAAAACGTAGATATACTGGTGCTTTTGAAACAAAACTAGGTGTATTTATTTATAACGTAAAGGGAAACACTTGAACTAAATTTAAACTCAATTGGGTTATTTGTTTTATTTTTTACAATTAAAAAAAATGATATAAGTCATTCGATAAAAATCAAACTAATGCTAATAATGAGATAAAACTTAGCACATATTTTGATCTTATATATGACCTGCGTGAAAAATTTCAAAGTCATTTTTTTCAGTTGATGACGACATAAAACATATTTCCTGGAATACGAGTAAAGATTCAAATCAGGCATACTTTACAATTGGAAAATTACAAAGAAAGAGCTCTAATGTCTATTTATCTATTCATTTCATTAGAAATATTAATTTCATTTTTTTTTATATTTAGTCAGTAAATTATCAATTATGGCCAGTAAAAATGCGAATTATTTGCGCATGCATCAAGTTATTTTACTTAAGAACCTTGATAAAAAAATATGATTAATAATAATCTTTGCCATGCCTTAATCTAAAGATAAGATATGAAATAAAAAAATGTAAAAAAATATATGTTGTACATACATAATGATATCTCATAAAATAAAATAACATATTTATTTTGAGACAAAAAAATTGTATATAATATAAAATTTTATTTGTATTGATTAATAGTACAGTTGCCCCTAAGTTTACCATGCTTTAATCCCTTCTGAATTCGCTCCAGTAGTTATAAGAATACAAAATCTAATACGCTACAAGTGATTGACATCCATATAATTACAGATAAGGGGAGATTGTGTCGAGAGAAAATCAAGAAAATCCACAGGTATAATCTACATATTGAAGCTATTAGAGTCTGAATAATTCCCTTCAATTCCAATTATCTAGGGGGGTGTTATCTCGAGGGAATTATCCTGTATTCTCTTTATGTCGACACGGATTCCCTTTCCTATGATTTGTGGTGTCAAGACATCCTTCAGCTCTGTTTCCCCGAGAGGTTTTCGAGGAAAAGAGAATTCCTTGGATTAATCAACTGAGCTAGGGTGAAATGTTAACAGTTAGATAAAGAAAGATATTTGATTGACTCAATAATCTTCTAAGTAAGAAAACGCCAATCAATATAAGTCCTTGCTTATAAAGCTCATTATAATTGCGGCGACACAAGCCAGTATATATCTAATCTTTAATAACATATTTATCACTCAAACCTTTTCTTAGGTCATATTACAGTAATAATGTCCGAATAAACTTCCTACCACATCAGGAATGACCCCTGTAAAAATTCCAGGTGGCTTTGTAGACGCCATTACAATAAAAAGCGAATCTGAATTAAGTTAAGAGAGTGAGAGATCAGTATATATATATATATATATATATATATATATATATATATATATATATATATATATATATATATATGTGTGTGGTGTGTGTGTGTGTTGAGAAAAATAAAAAAGCAGTGTAGGAAGATATGACAACGCGATGTTTTGTATATGACTCTTATATATATTTTATTTTTTCTTTGTGCATAAGTATTATTAATTGTTTATTTTTATTTTATGCATATATCTAGACAACTAAGTGTCGAGATCGTTAAAGTGGTAGTATACTATCCTTTGACTCCACGGAAATCTGGAGTTCGAATCCCATGTTAAACTCTCTGTTTATATTAGATAATTCAACATTAGGATACGTTTAAATAAATTATCACCAAATTTAGAGTTTCGTTTAAACGTAAAACGGTTTCCCCTACAACCTGAGATGGTTCCCGTAGGAGATTGATAAGCTGCAAGACAGACTATAAATGGGCATAAAGTATATTTTAATTAGAGTAAAAGAGTCCTTTATAAAAAATTATAGTCTATAAATCTAAGTAGATAAATAATGCTCAAAAATAATATAGATTAATAGATTAATATAACGCGCGAAATAGAATAATTAACCTTATCAATAATCTCTTCTTGGTGACGGACATTAAGTCTAACGGTATAATGTCCGTAAGTCATGTAAACGGGATTGAACTTGGGGTTTAACCCTAGAACTCAGGTTAGAGTCTAAACTATAGAATAAAAATACCATGTGAACAGTTGGGGTTGAACACAGGAATGGACCTCCAGCCAAACTCCGCGTGTGAACGAAGTAAATGTAATAATGATCGAGGTTCCTATGTTTAATGCTTATATTTATACCTTAGTTCTTGTTCAGAATCTATATATCCGTATTCAACACCCCTGCTTATCGTTGTCTGTATTGAATCATCCCCCTTTTCATTTATTGTCTAGAGTAGATGATGTGACTAATCAGTAGCATCCAATATCTGTCAGTAACAGCGTGTAATACTCATGTTGCTACTCTGACGAGGAGGTCAAATCTCAATACAAGGGGGTACATAATCGACGAAATAGCTGAATTCGTTTCACTCGTCAATGAGAAGACGTCTACAGGGTGTTCTTCTTTCCGTTAATTATTGTCAAGTCACGCAATCGAAATTTTGTACAAATCTGATGCTTATTTGAAATGTCGAAAATTGCTTTATTCCTATATTTTATGTTACGTTTATTTGTCCTTTAGTTAAATATTCTATTTTGTCAATTCATCCGTGAAAAAGTGGTTTGTTTTTACTTTTCCTCATTTATACTAAAGGTATATAGGAAAAGTATTGTGTTTGCAAAATAAGATGGATATCATCTGAATTATCCGTTTCAGGTGTTTTTAAGTGCCTCATAAGTGGCTATACAAAGTCATCAGTCTGTCTATGTGGGTGTGTGTGGATGTTATATTATCATCCCACCTCCCAGTGTATTTATGCCAGAGTATTTTGAAACTTGGTACAAAATCAATCTTTAGGAGTCATTTTTTATAACGTATTTTTTCCGCAATAATGACTCAGCATGAATTTCGAAAATTCATAAAAAGCAGAAAAATTTGATGATCGGTTTTGAGATTTAGCAAGCACGCATGCAGACATATATTAAGACTAAAATATGTTCCAAGTTTCGTCACATTATCAGCATTAGTTCAATTTTCATCGAATAACTTAAATAAGTTTTTTTAATATTTGAAAAATCGGAAAATAATGTAATTAATTGAGTTGAAATTTGGTACACGTATATCTCTTTATATAATAAATAGGTTTATTACGTTTCGTTTTAATACGGCAAGTATATCTATTGTTTATGTTGGGTCATAAAAGTTTAGCCTTGAGGTCAGTGCTTGGATGGGTAATCACAGCAAATAAAACGAATGTGCATAATGTCAAAGATAAGCGTAGAGTCCGAAGACTTGCTGTAGTACATTCAGTGATTCGTATATTATGAGGACGAGCGTAGCAAATCCGATTTTCTAAGGAAAAGTTCCGAGTAACCCCGTACCCGATTCTTTTTCTTAAATACGAATTCTAGTTTTGTTTAGGTAGAAACAATCAAACTAGTGAGACTTGTTGTTGAATACCTTCAACTAATTTATCCATTCGGGGAATAGACGCGCTTGAAACAAGTCGAAGATACGATTCAATGTGCAGGTTCCTTATTTTGGTCAATATTTATCATTAAAGAGAAACTTTTTACATATAGATATGTTAACCCGAAAGTCAATAAGTTTTCTTTATTGCTATGGTTGATAATTATATACGAGTAAATTTCTGGAATGATATTCAATATATAATTAAGATTAATTATATATTTAGGACTGCAGTCTTCATTTATCTTAATTATATATGGTTGATAATAGTGGATATTAGATAGATTGTGTATTCAAAATTTTGAAATATGTAATCTTGGGCTAACTTAAATAAACTATCTTTATCGACCAACAGTAAATTAATAGTTTCCACATTTTAGTTTTTTTTTCAAAAAGTATTGAGGGCCTCCAAGAGCCCTTCCACGGCCCAAAAAGGGTCGTAGAAGGGCCCACTTTTTACCACTGTGTAAAATATTATCTGCAAAATTAAACTTTTACAGGGTTTTAGCTAAAATATACGTATAACTTTTTCTTGGAGGCAAGGAAATAGTATCACATGAGGTACCTTAATCAAAAATGGTTACTGTATTGGAGTGGAACTATCATTCTTAAAATACGTCATCTATTCACGTATACAAACCTCCTAGACACTGTTATCAATTCCCAAAGTCTAAAACATCAAGTCAATAGCGTAATTTTGTGAGATAAATATAATTTGTTAAATACAAAGTATTGATGTGTTAACTAAGAGATACTTATATCAATACGTACTATTGTAAGCCTTTGATTCGCGGAAACAGCATTACTTAGCATAATTCTATAATATTCAATGCTATAAATAAGATATATTAACTATGTCTAACTATATTACATAATATTAATTTAACATAGTATCTATTGCGGTACTATTATATCATCTGCATAATCACTTTACTTAACCATAAACCGATATTACATTACTGATAAGAAATGTACTACTAAGCACTAAGTATAGCTTGGAAACTTTATGGGTCTAATAACCCTAAACATTTGAAATTTAATATAAGGAAATTCCTTAGATTACGCTGGGAAAATTGCTAAGTTAGAAAACGACGTGGAAAAGCTGACGTGAGGGATTCCCTATGAGGAGCCAAAGATAAGAAAAGGACTTTGAAAAGCAGTGATGAACAGTTAATCAATTTTCACTTAGTCCCCATTACTCCCACTTTGTAACATCTAACCTTTAAATTCTGTTTTCACGCTTTATGAAAATCCCTAGCTATATTTTAAGCTTTAATACTTGATCAGATTTGAAATATTTGGATTGAATAATTGATTACTGTTTAAAAATATAGTCTTAAAAATCAATATACAATTATATTCGAGATGATAGATAATTAGGTAGAAAGCAGACTAACTTAACAATCCCGGATGCTGAACCTGTTTTCAAAATAAGCAGGCATTCCTTGAAAAACTGCTAAGGATAAAAAGGTCACCCTACTTATATTGTGACATTTCTGGACACAACATGACGGACGGTATAATAGGGGAAAACGAGTTCTTTTAATTATGTTTATTAGAGATTCCTTTTGAGCGACGAATCATATTTATTCCACTGCGTTTAACAACATGAAATTTGTTTCGGTACTCATAAGGTATACCAGGGGGAAATTTTCAAATGCACTAACATAGAATCATTAAAAATTAGAGAAAAACATGGTCATAGACTTTCGAAAATGTTGTTTACCTCGAGTAAATTAACTCTTGTGAATTCAAATTTATCATTTGTATTTTGGCTACTATTCCCCAAATATGGTAATTTTGTTACCTATTTTAGTAACTTTGAAAAGTCATATTAGATCATATAGTAATATTGCCTTAGAAAATACATTAAATTCTTAAATATCAACTTCTTAAGGTATTTCTTAAGGTATAAAACCTTTAATCCGATTACGTTTTATCAGGTTATTGTTTGATATATATCGCAGTGCAAACAAACTAAACACTTAGATTAACAAATGTTCTTTTATTTCTCTTAATACAAGCGTTAGTAATTGTACTCAAAAACTTACGAATTTCACATATCGAAAAAGGATCGAAGACCATACGCATGCGCATGCTCATCATTCAGACTTTTAAACGCTACAATCGGCCATCCAAAAAAAGAATATTGTTTTTTTTTGTCATAAATTCAGTAAGATCTCTTCTTAATATTAATGTTAATGCCAGGCTTGTGCAATCACGGAATCAATCTGTACATAATTTAAATTTTGCTGGTTGGCAAATAATAATAATTCTGTGTATAAGATAAATAACAGCATGACTAATATGGATCGATTATTGGACATGTTAGTCCAAGTTTTAGGTAGAAAAAATGAACCCACAGATTTCCGCATTATGCCTGATCCAGAAAATAATGTTGCTAAGTATTTAAGAATTAAGTTTAATGGACTGTGAGAAATCTTAATTAGGAAAAGTAATATTGAAGTAAGCAGTCCGAATTTTGTTCGATTAATTTATTTCATCAGAGCTTTCGCACAAGCGATGCTTGGCATCCTCAGTGAATCTAATAAGTAAACAAAACCATAAACCAATTACAAAAAACAGAAATAAAAATACATACCAAACAAGGCAAAAAACAAATGCAAGCATCGCTTGTGCGAAAGCTCTGATGAAATAAATTAATCGAACAAAACTCGGACTGCTGTCTTCATTATTACTTTTCCTAATTAAGTTGCAAAGTATGATAGGGAATACTTGGGTAGTAGGCTAGGAATTGGCTAAAAGATATTAACAGTTTGGCTCAGATGCATTGCTGGCCTGATTCTTTTAAGTTAGTGCAAGTTAGAATGAATTTAACGGGAGCAGCTTGCAGCTAGTTCAATAGTCGGCGATCTTAAATTGATAACTGGTTTGAGTATGAAATAGCAAATCTTTTATTGGCAATTATAACCTACATGATAAGTTGAAACAAGCCACTGCCAGATTATAACAGCTAAATGAGGCAGTGACCAGTTATTTTCATGCAAAATTTAATTTGATGGAAGGGTTACCTATAAATTTGTTTCGATGCTATAAAATTGTTTAAGAAACCCAGAATATATTTGATTTTTATGAAACCTCAAAAAAATATTTACAAAAAATATTTTTTAAAATTTAAAGTAGTTTTTAAAATAGTCATCATTATGGCTCCAATTTCACCTTTCAAATTAACCAAAAATGGTACCAAAATTACCATATTTCTGTAATAATGACCAAAATAATTATTGTAAATTTAACTCACAAGTCTAGGAATATAATTTGCCCTTATTTAAAGGTATTTAATGTTGGTACGTCTGAATTGTTTCACCCCGTATATATCTATGCTAAATATTAAAATAAATTCAATATGTAACTATTTAACATGGTTTAGCATGTATTATAAAAGGTAAGGATATGTTAAAATCATGATTAACATGTCATTTAAATCAATAATAAAATCAGATGTTGATTATTCAAATCTGTCTATATATGAAAAGTTATATCATCTAAATATTTCCCTTGATTAATTCCAATGAATATTTATGAAAAGTTAACAATACGCTTTTATAAAACTTCCAAAAAAAGTATTTTAGCGCAGTGTAGACAGAATGTTTCGATTGAGCTGAAGCCGGTATCACTCGATTCAGCATGACATAAACTAAAAATATCGATACCTTGCACAATCCCCTCCCACACCCGGTAATTGTAGTTTTCTTAAATTTTCGACGTTATTGACGTCATAAATTATTCATAAGTAATAGTCCTTTGTAGTTCAATATGATAATTTGTGCTCACTTCATCCCAATTAGAGAGAGCACTCGAAATTTGTCATAAAACACCAAAAAAGACACGGAACACGCCTCAGTAAAAATAGGCTTAATTTGCTTGGCGCAGGTCTCGGTGGGGAAAGTAAAATGAAGCAGGTTTGTGATTTTTTGAAATGTTTTTGGGGTAATTATTGTGGCTTAATGACGTCACGCATATTTCATAAACAATAAGGCTCTGGACATTAAAAAGGTTAATATTTGTATAAAGTTTCATTTCGATCCGAGAAAGCGTTCAAAAGATATCGAGTCCCATAGAAATGCGTAGAAACAAAAATCTTGTGCATACACACACACACACACACACACACACACACATATATATATATATATATATATATATATATATATATATATATATATATATATATATATATATATAAATATAAAACCTCATCAATATTAAAATTATTTTAATTAATATTTACAATAATTTAAATATTATTCTTGATCAGTGAGTCCTCCCTACCAAAACATCCACCCCAAACCCTGCCCCCCTCTATGATCCCAAAAAACTTATTTTTTCTACAAAATGTTGCTGAAATCCAAAAAAGATTAATAAAACACTATAAAAATGCAAATATTAGATGAGCTGTAGCTAGTACGTTTAGATGAAACTCGATACGACTTTTTGGCTTTTCTTATTATATTTATATCAACTACTTTTTATATTTTTTAAAACTTAAGGAATAGGTTAGATACTTGTTTCCTTCTATAAGTAGTGTTTTGCTTACATCAAGAAAAATTTTAGTAGTCAGAATAGAAAGTAAAGGAGGAGGGTTTTCCTACTGATTTTCTAAAAGGATTTCCCGAGCAGAATCAACCCTCAAGATAATACAAAATTATGCAAATGCTTTTTGCTTCTTCGACTTCGCCAGGAGTGCGAATGTAGAGTAAGAGAGCTCGGACTACGGAATCCTTTCCTTCCCTGTCCCAAATAGTCAAGTTCAAAGATTTTCTTAACTTTCCTCTCAAAATGTTATAGGCTTAAAAAGCTAAAATCATAGACATAGACTTATGCAAAATATATAAAATGAGTTTTTTTTCAGCAAGAAGATTTTAAATAGCATTAAATAGCCTATATTATTCTACACAAAGAAATGGTAAAGATGAACTTTCCTATTTTGCAATTATTGATTCCTGATCAGTCATTTAACTAGAAATATACATTTTTAACGAACGGAAGAAGATCTACAGATCTAAGGCGCCTAGCCTAGCCTTACATACTTTTTGCTAAATTTTAACGCCTACACATGTTCCGGTAGGTTGGAATTCCAGTCAGGATGATTTCTGTTCCACTAGTTTCACATAGTGAGTTTCTTGAGTTATACAAATGGTGAAACAAGTATTAATATATACATACATAATATATATATATATATATATATATATATATATATATATATATATATATATATATATATATATATATATATATATATATATATATATATAAATATAATATTATATTCATCTAAGCAAGTACATCTGAAACGGATCCACCTCACAGCATACCACCTCTTTAGCGAAAGTTTTGCAAAGGAAATGCGCTAAAAAGAATATTAAAAACGTAATTATATTTCACAGGTTATCCATACTTATATTTGAGCATATTATTATCATAGTAAAACTTGTACCTCTATATTACTCTAATAAAAAGTAATGATCGTTATATTTCTTATAAAACATTAAATAAAGGAATAAAAACACAAGAACGCGATATAGACTAATATAAACATTTATAAAACACTCATAAATTTCACTATTTTTTACAATCCTAATAATCCTATAAGTTCAAGGAAAAAATTCTGTATCACTCATAAAATATAGAGAATACATAATAAATAAAGCAGAAAAATACGCAAAATAAATAATAAATAAAAGTTAAAGCGTTAATATGATGTAGTACATAAATTACATAATAATAAAATGTCAGTAAAAATTATATAAAAATAAATTATTTCTTTTAATAAAAAAAAGAAAGTGTTCTCTTTAAGTAATAAAGATATAAAATATATAATTAATAACTATAAAATGAGAGAAAATAAAGGTGTATTAAAAAGATTATTACCTAATTTAAAAAAAATATGTAACCATACAATATGCGCTATATAAAGTTTATAAAACGTTTTAACGCTGAAAATAATGTAAAATAAAATAGAAAAATGTAATATCTGAGGTTATGAAAACCCGGGAAATTTTCGAAAAATTAACTCCTATATGAAAATAGTAAATTTAAAGAATAGGTGACTTTTAGTTCAATGAATATAAGTTTTTATGAGTTCTGGTAAATGTTACTATTTATACAGTGGAATATTTTTTTATAAAGAATATTATAAATAAAATGAATGATAATAGTGGTAGAAGAATAAGACTGAGTAAGAATATTCAAGGTAAACTATAAGTCTTGCAATTAAATTTTAACCTTAGAGATATATTAATAGAGAAGACGTATTCAATCTCAATAAAGTGGGTGACTTGAAACATTGTACAAACCAGGGCCCTCAAGAATCAGTGAAACCTTATTGTATCTTTCACCCAACGTCTTTGAATAAAGGGGACGAGTCAAGTCCATTTGCAAAATAAATTAGTGACCCCACAAAGGATTGATTTTGCACAAAACAGGTCAAAATTAAACTGCAGTCATTGCATTAACGCAGGCCTTAAATTTAGAGGAAAATTTACCTCCCGAAGGGTTTACCATTGTTTTGTTTAGTTGGAAGGTTATATTATACAAAATGTAAAGTCTTTTCACAAATAAAAAAAAAATCTTTTTTTAACTGTTTTATTTTCATTGTCTTAAATTGGCTTACCAAAAGTAACTAAAACCATTTCAAACGGTGAAAGACAAGCACAGAAGAAAGTTAAGAAGCCAACTCGACATATCTTTGTTGTGTATTACCTGCGTTTCTTACTATAACCATGGGAAGGTAATTTTGCTCTTATTTCTCTATCTAATACAACATCCATGGGGTCAGAAAGTTCCCTATCGTGTCATCCCCTTCGTTCACGACTCACGCTTTCTCCAAGAGAGTTTTAAGATGATAATAAATTTGCTTTTGTTATGTTTTGCAATATAAACATTATGTTATGAACATTTTAGACGCACCAACATTAAATCCTTAAAAATAAAGGGAAACGTGGCCCTAGACTTAAATGGTCACTTCCCTTCAGTAAATTAACCCCAAGAAGTTCAAATTTATCATTATTATTTTGATAATTTTTACCCAAGTATGGCAATTTTGATAAATTAGAGCATACCATATCAATTTTTATTTTTGAAACTACATTACATCCTAAGAAATGTGGTACCAATCTAGGACTCTAATCAAATTTACATAAAGCTATTGTTTAAAATTTACAATAAATTCTTGTTTGAAACCCACAAGAAAGAAATATATTTGAACCAAAGTATGTGTCAAACAATAACTCGATGAAAAACTACCAGATTATAGTGTTATTGGTATCAAATGTCTTAGGATTTGATGTAGTTTCTGAAATAGACATTATTATGATATGCTCTTATTTAACTTTTCAAAGTTGCTAAAAGGGGTAACAAAATTACCATCTTTGGGTAATAGTAACCAAAATATTAATGGAAAGTATGAACTCTCAAGAGTCAATTTGCAGGAGATAGAAAAAGACCATTTACGAAAGTCTAAGGCCATGTTTTCCCTTTAATTTGAAGGATTTCATGCTGTGGCATCTGAAATGTTCCACTCGCCTCTGAAAATGTTCATCCCCTTGACCTGTTGGCCATAATAGAAAACAGTGCAAAAATTAAATAATAGTATAATGCATATAAAATGTTTGAATTAAAGTATAAGAAGCTAATAAGAATTCAACATAAGAATGGAACCATGAACTAATATAAAATTTGATATTAAAAATACTACACATATATTATACAACCTAAAATACTAAATCTTACAAATGCATTATTTACAATACAGAATAATACATAAAAAAATATTATAACAGGTGTAAATAACATGTTATCAAATAAACGTTAGATAAAAGTTATGACACCCTTAAAAATCTAAAAATGACTTGACAATACAAGAAAATATAACCTATCAGGCATTCCATTCACAGGTATACCTTGCACCGGGAGAGGGCAGGCAGTGCGTTCGGGGGTCTGAGTTTGAAACATCACATTCCCTGCCCCCACTCCTATCTGTCCCTTTTTACCTTTTAGTACTAAATCATATTGCCTTTTCCAGTCCTTTTCCTGTCTCCCTCTCGTGACAGAAAAAACAGAAAATTGGTAACAAAAAAAAACTTTCTCATTTTTTTACGTAGAGAAATATTTTCTTCTCCCTCCCATATATTTTTTTTACCGTAAAACTCACTTTTTGCTGTCTTTTACACTGTTTAGCTCTAATTCAAAAAATCCAGGACTACTATATTATTGTTTTTTTTACATAAAATAAACATAAACTTTGCACATTGTAACGAATAGTTGGATGTCTGGTGAATTTCTGTCGGCCGTCTTCCACGGAAAGAGCAATTAATACATGTATAATTGCAAAAGAGAAGATGCATATTACTATGTTTAAAAATCACTTACAGTAAAAATATTGAATTTTAAAACCCTCCAGAGTTTTAAAACCTATCCAAGTGTCGTAAAATAGAAATAAAAAAATAAGCTAGACCAGGATTTTTAAACTTTTAGTCATCACGTACCACTAACCAACCAAAATAATATTTGGCATACCACCATGTGTTATAATACATTAAGGAAGGCTGGGACTAACAGCCCCCTGTCTCTACAACAGTTGTAATAAGCTTCTGATATACTGTCCGTACCCCTAACCCCGATAAGGCTAAGCCAGAAAAGGGAAAAATGAAAGGGCGCCCCTTTTCATCCTATAATGACGATTTTTATTTTGGAATAGTTTATAAAATAAAATGCAGTTAAAGTACATTTTCTTATTGATAATATAATGAACAATATATATATAGAAGTACCCAAAATATTTTCCAAAATTATAAATATTAAAAATCTGCTAGAAAGTACTGAACTACTTTTAATTCTTATTTTTCTCTTTTGAGTATTTTTTAACTTTCTTTTTGCTACAGCTATTAGATTTTTCTGCGAACCATTAGGTACACTACGCTTTGAGAACTCCTGAAATAGACTTTTACTAAACAACGAAAAATACAGAATTTTATGTTTATAAGTGAATTGCTAAATAAGTAAGAACATAATAAAAAATCTGGTAGGATATTTAGAAATTTAATTTTTTGTTTTAATCCATGTCCGGTTTAATCCATGTCTATTATTAAGATTTGAACAGATATATAAGACTTACCCACCACCGAGTAAAACGGTTAATATATTTCGTTAATCACCTGTAACACACAAAAAGAAACATTAACAATAAGTAAACCATACATGCGGATAGAATGTAAATTACTAATCAAATGTAAAATGGCTGATCAATATTTAAAGAATAAAAACCATTGATCGTTCATATATAGTGAAGATTCAACGATATGTTCTTGATTAGTGAAAGTTAAAGAAAGGAATAAAGTGATGATGTTCGCTAAAAGGAATTTTAGGACAGGAATACAGTGATGATGTTCACTAGACAGGAATACAGTGAGTGAATGGATACAGTGATGATTTCACTAGAAAGAATTTACAGGAATACAGTGACACTAGAAGAATATTAGGACAGGAAGTGATGATGTTCACTAGAAAGATTTAGGACAGGAATACAGTGATGATGTTCACTAGAAAGAATATTAGGACAGGAATACAGTGATGATGTTCACTAGAAGGACAGGAATACAGTGATGATGTTCATTAGAAAGTTTTTCCATTTCACCCATGTCAATTATCAAGATCAGAATAGCAGAATTAGTATACAGGGTGACACATTTCAAATACGCCGTTCTGTATACTCACCTCAGTACGGAGCCATAGTGATAAAATTTATATATACCCCCACTGAATCGATCCCTGCGAGTTTAAATACCTAATTATTTTTTCGGTAATCGTCTAACGTGTATGGTAATTTGATAACCAAAATATGTTTTTTTGAGCGGTAACATTAAAAAGAAAATTAGGGCATACCATTATATGGATCAACTGAAACTATGTCATATCCTGGACAATTTGATACCAATGTCGTTGTATTATGTAATGTATTAGAAGTGATGCATTCTGGTGTACCAGTAAGCTTATTAGTTTTCATCATTTATACCGTAGGTCTATAGGTAAAGTATAAGACCCCGTACCCTATTTTTTGTTTTGTATTAAAGCTTAAACAAAACTAAGATTTGATTTTTTTTAAAGTATAAAGTAAGCTTCATAAAGAAGCTTCAAGTCTCAAAACTTAATTTTTTGTAACCCTTCCCCGCGATAAGAAAAATATACACATTAAGAAAAAGTTTAATAATTTTCTTTTAAAAACATTCGATAACAAAATTTTGTATCCATTAAAGTCAATATCAGATATATCTCTTTAATGTCAAAAAAAAATGTTCAAAGTATAAATACACAGCCTTTAAAATTTAATACTTCTGAAGATGCTATGATTCTTTTTAAAGTTCAAGCAGCATAAAATTGTATTTAAAGTGTTTAAAGGCAATAATCAATCAATAAAATCAGTGTTTCAAAATGTCTGTTATTGAAAACATTTTACAGCATAAAACTTTAACATCAAAAAGGTAGAAAATTATTTTACTCTCTCCTCAGAAAATTGAAAATTAATAAAAGGTGAAACGTTTTTAAAAAACTTACCGCAAAAAAAGTTAAAAACTACGAAACTTTTTTTAAGAAAATATTTACTAAAAAAGATTTTCGGGGTTGGAAAATTTCCAGTATGAAAAAATTAAAATTTAGAAATGTGTATCAGACTTTCCTTTTTTAGAAAAGTTTAAATTAAGTTTCTTTTTATAAAAACTTTAATTTAATTTTGTTTTAAAGTCTTTGTACCGAATTTGCAAGAATGGGTTTTATTAAAACAAAAACACAGTTATGGGAAAATTTATAGGTTAGAATTAAAAGATGTTTGGAGGTTAGAATTAAAAATATGTTTTGGGGAACACAGGAAGCAAATTAAGAAGTGTCTAGAGAGTAATTTGATATAATACCTTAAATTTCAAAGAATTTTAATTCAGGACTTTGACTTAGAGCTAGAATAGATAAAAATTGGTTAAAATAGATGGAAATTACACTGGCTGAATGAAAATTAAAAACTGGCTATACGAAGTGAAAACCCGGCATTCTTATTTTTCCTAACTTCTCGGTCGCCTTCTTTCGACTAATTATCCAAAAAAATACCTTTAAAAAATAATAGATGCTTAAAATTAAGTTAGGGTCAAAAGGACGATTCGCTAAGAGGATTTCCCCCAAAGCAATATATTTTAGGTCCCGGTTTACTTTAAAGAAACTTTAAAAAAATGTGTTACGATTCATATTTTTTAAACAACGTTGTCACTGGCAATAATTAACTAACCTAATAGAGGAAAGTAAAGATTTTTAGGGTTTAAACCACCCTTAAATTACCATATTAAAAAGCCTAAAATAAAAAAAGTAATTAATACAATTTATAACTTTATTCTCTCATAAATTAAACATCTTCAGTATAATTTTTAATAGGAAAATATTAATATAACAGTGTCTTTATATTAAAAGGGTTATAATCAGGGAAATTTAGGAGTTGACATACTTTTTAGTGAGGAAATATTCCTCACTACACCCGTAGCAAAGTCCGTAGATTGATGACGCCAACTTTAAACTTTTACAGGTTGGGCGCCAAAGATAAGAACACTCAACGGCCATTTGTCAGACCAAGGGACAGCCATTTCCCATCCCTTAAGTAAACATCATAGATTTAATCTTAATCTCCCTCTAGATGGAGGGAGGGGCGCCTAATATACCGCCACTTTTACACAATCCAGTGACCAACATTTAAAGTTTTCACGAAGGCTTTTTTTCTGGTCGTATAATTTTTCAGTTTTCCCTGTATCAGTAGACATAATTCTTTTTTCAATTTTACTATTTTATGAGATAAACCTTAATAACATTAAATGGCTCATAATTCATTAGAATTTTTACAAAAATCAGTTTTTGTTTATAATTCACTTTGTATTTTTGTAAAACATTCTTTTTATATATATATATATATAAGACTGATAGAGTATAATAGATATATGTATACATAATACAGGTTTACATAAAATAATATGTTGCGGGGTTTAGTATTTAGTTTATCAAATGCCTTGTAACCTTCACCGAGTTTCTTATAAACCAATGGAAATTCTCCACAAAAAGGTAAAAGCACATATTGGTATGAATGACCTAACCTAGAGGATTGGTTAGGGTTCTTTAACTTAATGGATAAAGAACCTAACCAATTCAAACTATTAAGTGAACTTTTTTTATATATTTTATATTGAGTAATACGACAACAATTATTGTTACAAGTATTAGAGTTAGTATAGTTTCATGGTTTGATAAGTCTGGTAAGAGAAACAGTCCACTGATTGCACTCTGGCGGGAGTTAATAGATGAGTTATTTAGTATATGGACGATATTATAGTGATAATTATATTACAAGAGATAGATTAGATACAGATAACATAATACAATAGATTTATATAAAAATTAATTCGGATAAAATATATAAAATAAATAGGTAATAAGTTAAGTGAACTTAAGAAAATTTTGTGATTGAAGATACTTAAACTAGGGGTTTAAGTTTGGTTATATCAAGTATTGAGGAATAGTATAATGACATTTTTCGTGTAGGGGGTCTTCAACCCATTAACCTCCCTCCTGGTTGTGCCTCAGCGTACAGACATACAATTGGTCAAACCCATTCGTGATGTCTTAAAACTATATGAAACGGATAATTTAGACTAGACGTTGTAGCGAGCCATTTGGTTAACACTTCTAGTAAAGTGTATATTACTGTGTGGGTAGGTATTTGAGTATATCTAGTGAGAGAGGTGGGGAGTAATACTCTTGCGTCTCCTGCAACCAATAAGCGAGAGGGGCTCGTCTCTATAGAATGGATATTTCTTATCATTATACTATTTATGACCGTTAATCTAATATCAAATTATTCTTTTTTTAAATGCTTAATCTCTTGCACCTACTTTTTTAAAAATATTTTGTTATTCTTCAAGAAATCAAGCTATGTCTTAATTTATTGATTCAAAGTAAAATAATAGAGACTAAAGATAGAAGTCAAAAGAAATCAAGCTCTGTCTTCATTTATTGATTCAATGTAAAATAATAGAGATATAACGATAGAAGTCATCAGACATAGAATTATAATATAATATAAAGTACAGTTTAATTTAAAATAAAATACAATAAAATAGAGAAAGAAGAAAAATTGACTTGAGTTCTATACAATTAAATTACTTTAAATCAATTAACTTTATACATGAAGATACAAAAAATACATTAACACACAAAAATTGAAGAATTAGACAAACACGATGATTAATTTAATAATATGAATCTTAAAATTTAATATCAATTTATTAATCAATTACGGTCTTAATTAAAATAAATAATGCTTTACGAGGTATAATCAGGGAAGAACTGTAAAATCTGAAGGGGTAGAATAGAAAGACCTTGTAGTTGACGAGGTGGGGGAAGTGGAATCGTATATCCCCATCTCACTGCGAGCTGAAACAACTAATATAAGTGTTAACCAAATGGCTCGCTACAACGTCTAGTATAATTTAGGCGTAATCTTGGTTTGATTATTTATTATAAATACAATAATATCCCTATATAACTACAGCACAGATAAAGAAACATAAAATGAAATATTCTCCTGTGTTTATAATATGGTCATTTGCGCTGTGAATTCTACGCATATCAAATGTATTTATTATCACATATACGACGATACAGATGAAGTTACAAGCTAAACTAAATTTATAACTTCGCTTTAATAACTCAATACAAACAGAATAAAGTCAGAAACAAACATCATAATTACAGCATCGTTTATATTACATCACGAATCCTAACCCAGTAACTGTCAAATAAACATGTCAGTACTAATCAAACACAAAAGACACGTACTCTATTTTCATTTATTTTATCAGAGAGTTTTCACAAAATAGAGAAAACTCGTGACATTAATTAGACAAGAAAATTAATTATTTTACTGCTTGTCTAAAATCAACAAAATTTTAAGGGGGTTTTCATCCAAACAAATTACATCTCTATTAAAGGAATCAAATTAATTTTATACCTGTATAGAAGTTGTCAGTAATTTCAGAAAAAAACTACTATACTTGTTTTATGTTGAAATTTCAAAATTTAAATTTAATTTTAAAAGGATTTAATGAATGGGAATTCATAGGAGCATTATTCTGTAATAACATTGAAACATACATATTATGTTTATGTTGTATTCCTCTTTTCTGAAATTCGTCGTTGTAATATCAACATAACGTGATGAATTGTAGAGTTAATTGACTCTAAATAAACAACAAGTTGTTTTATTGACAAAAGATATTGACATTAAACCCACCTACAAACGGAAACTAATAAAATTAGAGCACTTTTCTCAGTAGAAATACCTTAGGGAGAAAATTTATAAATAGAATTTCAAATTTGCAGATTTTATTGGCAATAAATAGGATATCACTAGTATCATGAGCTTTTTTCAAATTGAGCAATTTCATTCCAGCATTTTTAAATTAAACCACAAAGAAATCTGTTTATAAAGTAACTTTTATAAAATCTTAAAAAATATGTAGGGAAAAACTTTAATTTAAATCTATTCCTCTTATAAATATAATTAATAATATAAATCAAGTGAAAAGGTTTATAAAAGAAGACAGCAGTCCAAATATAGTTGAAAAACAACTACCGAGCTTTCAACAATATCAGAGTAAATACAATATGTATATTTACCTTGATGACGACCAGGATCTCTAGTTGAAAGCTCGGTAGTTGTTTTTCAACTATATTTGGACTGCTGTCTTCTTTTATAAACCTTTTCACTGGTTAAATTTTTACAGTCTATTAATACTTATTTTTGAATAATGTAAATGTATTAAGTTTTATAAACCGAAGTGCTGTTTATATCTTTCCTCATTTATGCCATGGGTATATAGAATAGTTATTTATGCCATAAGGCTGAGAAGTGTGTCTTTATGTCACGGCAATTAGATTTACCGACGAGCGAAGCGAGTCGGGAAAAATTGCCAAGACATAAAGACATTCTCAGTCGGATGGCATACACTATTTTTTTTGAGGTCGCACTCATTAAAAAAAATCAAAAAAATAGCACTCATTAAACTGCGCTATATACTTAATTGAAAAAAAACGTCCAATTATTATTAACTCCATATTATCGCCGTCATTAAATTCATCCATAGCTTCACACTTTTACTCAAAAATGTAAAAGCTTTACAAATAAACACACAAAAATTGTCAATTAGAACACCTTTTAAAAACGAAATAAAAATTAGTCTACGAACAAAAACAGAAACAAAATGAACGTTTTTAAAGAAAACTCATGAAGGTTTAACACAGATTGTTTTTGAACACGCTACATTACAGTAATGGCGGCAACATATGAATTACTTTTACGTCCTAGGAGTTTTTTTTACATTCATTATTGTCCTCGGAGGTGAAAAGTACTAAATAACCTCCTATAACAATAATGATTGGCTTCTTATCCTAAAAACGGTCCAATAAAGTGCTCAATTACGTACTACCACAAAAAAAAATATTGTGTTACCACTAAAAATCTGAAATCGAGATTTCACCTATATTATCCGTCTTAGGTGTTTAAGACCTCCTGAATGGTTTTCACAAAGTCTCTAAGTGTGTGTGTGAGTGAGTCTGTGTGTTTATGTGTCTGTTATTATCGTATTTCTTGGTGTATTAATGCTGGATAGTTAAAACTTGGTACATAAATCAATCATGAGATCTAGCTTTTAAATTATCCTAACAGAGATAAGTAATATTAACAAAGAGTATGTGTTGTTGATAAGAGATAAATGTATCTCAGGTAACCCTCCTAGTTTAAACGAAAATGCACACATTTTTAACAGTGATAAATACTACTAGATTATTAAGAACTGCAGCACCAAAATGTGAACATTTCATGAAAAACGTGGATTTTACTTACTATAACACAGCTTTCTCTTCTTAGCAAATAAGGAAGCAATACAAGTCACATTTTTATGATATCCTTTTCCCTTACCATTGTTAGCAAAGAGGAAAACAATTTTACTTTTAATAAATTTAACAACACCGAAAAAAGTAATTTGTCGCGTTATTCCTACACCTATGTTTTTATATCGTCTTTTAACACCTTTAAAGCTCTTGTTTTTCTATATTAGTTCTCCACGTGCGTGAGGGTGACATTTACACCGGCCGCAAAAACTAATAAAATGTTAAGGCAAAGAGCAGCCATTCTAAAATAAACTCTTAAAGTATAGTGACCAATAAAATTCACTCCTTACAATATGTTCTTTTTCCCCTCCGTGAAATTTTTATGGCTCCCAAAAAAGAATGAGATATAACTCTATCCGTTTTGCCATCCTTTCTCATTTTACTACAGTGTAATAACAATCAATAATATTCTTACTTTTATTATTGTTCAAGGGCTAAAGCGAATTTCGATCGAATTTATTCGTTGATAAGACTGACAAAAAACAAGAATGCCAACTTTAGTCCCAAAAAATAAATGGGTTAATTCAATTAAATGAAAATCGCAAGAAATAAAAAAAAATAATTATGGGTAGAAATTGTTTCTTACAACGAAAAAAAAAATTAGATAAATTTAGCTGAATCAAAATTTATCCACTAGATATATCTTCTTATTCAGAGCTTTATTTGTACACAATATTTTACAATATTTGTATCAATTTTTTAAAGATAACTATTAGATTGGATCTTGTTTGTGTCATATAGCAATTTGAAGTAATTTCTCTTGCTAATGTTGTTTGGAGTACCACAAGGCTCGGTTCAAGGGCATCTTGTGTTCATGTTTTAAGCTAATTAATAAGTCACTTGTTAATGAGTCGATAGCTTTGCGGACCACTGTTCACAAATCTTAGGATTTTTACCTTTTTCTATATTATTAATAAGCTAAATTCTACAAGAGATGCGTAACCATTAAATAATCAAGTTAATCATAATAAACACAAGATATTAGCGTAGTCATTATGGCAACAATTTGGTCCTATTCTGGACTATTGCTACTAAGCACGGAAAATACTCGCCATGTATACAATCTAGTAAGAAAGCTAGCTGACACTTTAAGGCATTTGAGCCCATAATTAAGGGACTTCATTTACTATTAAATACTTTTAATTTTATTACTATATTTTTCAATGTATGGAATCTCGAAGTATCTTTTCTTTAGTACGCAAAAAGTCCTGCACATTTAGTCAAGGATTTATCACCATATTTACCGTAAACTTAATAATTATTATTAAAAAAATCGGGGATAAACTTAGTCTATATCTAAAAAAAAATGCAGGAAAGAACGTTCGTTTAAAAAATCATATGCAGTATAAACAACACACTAATTATAAATGATTAAATATAAAATATTTACGTTTAAAGAAATAAAATTATAAAGATAAAATTATAGAAAATGCAAGAATAAAAAAAAATAAAATTCGTTCGATTCGATGAATATTTCACTTTGAATATCACAAGATTCACACATACGAACACACTCGTGAAAAAGGAGGACAACAACAAAAAATGCGACACCATCAGGAAAAAACCATCCACATAAAGAAATATATAACCGCATACAATGAATAATAAAACTATAAACTTTCTTCCTCTATATACTTGCCTTTAAGGACATTACACTAAAGGGGTAAGTAGATGCCGTTCTAGAATAAAAAAGTTACCCCTTTCTCAATAGGAGTGTATTAGTGTGATAAAAATATATTTTGAAATTTATAAGAGGCAAACTTAATACCGAAAGATATTCCCTTGAAATTATACAAGCTGGAATATACTTTTATAAATTAAGAATGCCATTATATGTTATAGTAATATATTCCATATGACTATTCATATTAGTTTTGCCTTGAATTATAAGGGACGATTAGACAACGTAAAAGCGAGAATTGAATAAACGATTTAAACATTTATTAGTTAAGTAATGGTAAAATATGCATACAATGAAGATAAATAATATTTATTGCTCATTTTATGGTGTTTTGTTTCATCAGAGTATCTAAACTAATAATTTTAAATTGGACTTTAGGGGACAAAATTATGTCCTAATTATGTCAATCGGAAAGTAAAAATATTGTGAAGAACAGTGTAAAAGGTTTATACACATATGTGAAGAAGAAGACATTTCTATGCTTGGTAGAAGAGATCTACCTGCTTATGACCTTCCCATGACACACTTGGTAGAGGCAAGACTAAGGAAATCGGTGCTGAAAACTAGGGCTGAAAAACTTGGCCTGCTCGTCTGCCATTGAATCCTCACCCAACAACAACTCAATACTATGGTAGATAATACTCAAGATTACCCTATAATATATATACAGTGCAGATAAAAGGTTTTTTTTAATATTAAGAATAATTTTGTTTAACAAAAATGTATCAAACATTTCTATGGAGGGTAAAAATAAAAATAAATAATCTTAGATAAAAACAAAATTCAAACTCATAAAGCGTAAACAAACTTAAATTTATTTTTGAGGGTTGATATAAATACAAAAAAACTTAATAAATTTTGTTATAAGGCTTAGTATCTTTAATGTACAGATGAATTACTTCGCATAGTGGACATGTAAATATAATCACCTAAATCTATTTTACATTTTTAGTAGAGTTTTATAAAAGGGTCGACAGTAGACTGTCATTCTATTTTTTCATACTTTTTTGCATTCCGACAAAAGGAGGGGAATGTTTCGAACAGAGATATGAATGGAATTTGATAGGTGAATTTGAATAAATGTTCTTAGATTTATATATTTTAATATTTACTGAAGCGGAAACCAATATACAATATCATTATTCAAATACAGTTTTGTATTAAGTAGGGTTTTCTTTACGCATCAGGGTAAATCGTTGACCTGTGTCAGAGATTTTAGTATTTTCACAAAAAATATAAGAAAAATAACCTGAAGCTACAACAAAATATAACCAAATAACACAAATGTGTTTTAATAATTGCTTTACTATAACAATACTTTTTACAAAAGTAATATTTAAACAATATTTTGTGATTTTTTTTAGACACAACGTAGATCGTAGTGAAGGTAAAATTTATATTAAAGAAGAGGTACTAATATCGACATTAGGGAACTCCAAACAATATTAGCAATGTCATTACGTATTGTAATGATATAATGAATATCAATTACATATTGTCAAAGGAAACAAATTAGAACCTTTTCCTATGATAGGACATCACATGATTCAATAAAATAGAGTTATATTTGAACAATTATATTTCCCCGACCATCCAACTATTATAAGAGAGGGGAACCATTATATCAAACTTTAGTACGTAGAACACATATTTGCGAGCTTTTAATAAACTTTATGATAGTAGCAGAACTTAATTAAATCGCAATCCTTAATGAAACAAAAAACTGTTCTGACCAGAAATCAAACCTCGATTAGAATTGTTTTAAGTTGCTCAAAAAGAGGTTACTTAATGTAGCATCCAAGTCCCCGAGGCTGTTTAAGATCTTTTAAGTACACATCATAAAATTGGTAAATATTTTTTACTAAAATTACATACATTAATATCAAAAAGTCAAAACTAGTAACTAACTATATATACTAATCAACAATACAAGGAATAAACGGAAAACATATAATTATAATGAAGAAAACTCAAGTTAAGTCTAAAAATATGCATCTGAAGTAAAATATGATCTAACATTAAGCATTGCGAAGCGTATTGTCCAATCAAGTGTCTTGTTTTCCCTTATAATTTTCATAAACATCAAGACTAGATTAATTACAAACAAGACCCGATGTTAATATTAACATGTAATTAAACCGGCTTAACACGTAATTGCACTTAATCAATTGATAATAATGTCAAAGTCATGGCAGATACAAATATTAATTAATTAATCGACAAAATTATCAAATAAACACAGGGAAAATATATTATATATAAATATATATATATATATATATATATATATATATATCACGTAATTATTATTCTATTAAATTATATTTATATAAATATTCATAATTATTGAAATTAGTATAGCATGATTACTTTCATTCTTAGAGTCCCTTTAATGTATAATTTGTTTTGAATGAGTCTCTTAAGAAATACATATTTATTTACAGAAATATATTCATTCTGCTACATAAAAGAACTACATTCCGCCCTTTAATCTTAAAGAATAGTAATAGTGATAGTAATTAGGGAGATGTGATAGATCACCTTGCAAGTAGGCCACGCCGTTGGGCCCCTTTTGCCAGCTCGTATAGATGAAAGGTAGTGTTCTTACTTTATGAGTTCAAGTGAAGGTATTTTGCATTTAATGCACAAAAGAGCCGTGATGCTGTAAGTTTTCATACCTTTAACTAGAAACAACACGTGCCCCACAGCCTGACTAAGCTATCCTACTCTCGAAGCCATATTAGACTATTTATTTAAGCTATTATGAAAGGATCAATTTTTTTTTTTCATAAAACAGAATCTTTTAAGGTTAGAAATAATTTATAAGTACCTGACATCGATTAGGCTCGTAGCCACCGGCTTTAAGCCCCTTTTGAAAGACGTCATTTTTAAGGATTTCTATCCCTTTCATGAAACCTTAGATACCCCGACCGGGATTGAACTCGGACTGTCTGGGTAGAAGACACACATGCACCCATGCATTACACTCACACACTTATTAAATCAAAGCAATGTTTGTTACCCGTTGATTACATAGTTTACGGCAAAGGAAAAATGATAGTGTAGCCACTGGTCACATTTCCGTTTGGTCCTGTGTAACAAACTATTTTAATCAACTGCGTAGGCTTCCGCGGTTATTGTCATGAAGGTTTAGGTCTTCCGGTGGTGACCACGTTAATGTAGATGAAGAATCCGACGTTTCGCTTCCACTGTGGGAGGCATCTATGGACAGAAACACAATGCTCTACCGGTTCAACAAGAAGCCAGGGCCTTCAGTTCAGAGTTCAGTTTTGTAGAGCATTGTGTTTCTATCCATAATGTCTAATATCCCTGAAGATGCCTCCCACACTGGAAGCGAAATGTCGGATTTTTTATCTACATTAACGCGGTCACCACCGGAAGACCTACATCTTCAAACTATTTTAATTTTATGTTCAAAATGTAACAGCTCCCCTGTGGAACTTTTAGTTCAACACATTTAAACTCATGCTTTCTGGCCCTCTTTTAAAAAACGAGCTAAGGCTTTTATCGCTAAGCAAAAGGACTTGTTATGGGAGAACGGGTGTTCTTACAGGTTACTGTAGACTTAAAAGACATTTGCATCTTATAGGTCTAGTGAACAGCCCAATCTGCAGATTTTGCGATGAAGAAGATGAAGCGCTATCACATCTGATTGGGTCGTGTCCTGCTTTTAACTCTCAAAGTTTGCTGATCTTAATTGTATTTACACCAGGGCAAGTTAAAGAAATAGAGATCAGTAAGCTAATAAAATTTTGCAAATCCACTTTAATTTTTAATCAAATGGGGGAAACCTTTTTCATAATTTCATAATTATTTTATATGGTTTTATTTAATAAAAATCTCTTATTATTCATAATCAACTATCTTTCTTTATTTACTTCATATACTTATGTATTTATTAGTATATAAATCTTATCCTATATAATAACTTATTAGGAACGGGCACAGTGGACCCACATAAGAGGTCTAAGTGCCTTAGAGATAATCTCCTCCGGGAAAAAACAGGACCTCAACAACAGCTGTGGCTAAGCGCAGTTCTCGAGGTATCATAGATAAAAAGCTTATTAAATTTTCTTGAAGATCATAAAATGCATGAAGTTAGCTTCAATACGAAAAAATACAAGAGTATATTTCCGTAAAGAGTGCTTGAGTCTAACTCGTGAGAAAGAGGAGAATTTGGCAAAACCACTCGAAGTGATGTCATCTAGAAGAGCTCTTTCAACCTACCAGATATTTTTCCAAACCTTTGAGTCGGAAAAGTAGTTATTCGGGTTTGGTTTCCCCTCTTCTATTGATTCTCTTATTTTAAACAAACTATACTGGAATTTTTCCCCCAGTTAGTCAAAAGGTTATATTTATTTTAAGTGACATACGAATGTTTTAACTGCAGTAAACAGATATTTACTTTTTCATTTAAGTTTAGGTATTATATTTTTTATATTTTTTTAGATAAACTAAGTTGCTTTGGAGGTTACAGATTGTTTTTCTTTTCTCACCTATACTACCGTATGTATAAGGAAAAGTGTTGCGTTTATCCTAAAAATACGAAACCGAGGTTTCACTCGGTTTAGGTTTTAATTTTCCGTTTCAGGTATTTTTTTTGACGCTCTATGAGGGGGTTTTTCATCATGCTATCTGTGAGAGTGTGTGGCTGTCTGAGTCACGCATAACTCCCTCTGCGTTTATGCAAGAGAGTTAAAACTCTTTGTTTACCCAGAAGATATATTTTAGAATACAAATTCCTATTTTGCAAAGTCATCAAGAATTAAAAGAAAAATCGTTAAAATCGAAAATTAGACTGATCAAATTGACATTTGACACAGATTTACATCGATAGGTAGTCAGTCAATCCACAAAATTTCGTTTTATTTTTATAACCATTTTGAGAATATTGACTGTTACATTTAAAAACTTTAACGGCCTAAAAATTTAAATTTGTTTTATTGCTTTTCGGACATTTTAGTAAACACTTCATAATAACCACGTTTTAAAACCCCTTACATTCTGAGATTGAGCGCAGCGAGACCGAAGAAATATCACCTTAGGCTATAGATAATCATGATATTCTGAGAAAGAGCAAAGCAAGTCCGAATATCGCTCGTTATAACACCCTTAACATCTAATAACCACTAAATTCTAAGGCCGCGGGCAATGAAACAGAAGAAATGCCACCTTAAGATTTAGAAAATTATGGCATTCTGAGGACAAGCGAACCGAGTCTAAAGTTGTGACGAAAAAGTCTTAAAGTTTAGGACCCAATTTTTTACTCTGGGCCACCAGAAAACTTTTAAAATATCACCTTCTTGCATCAAGATGGCTCTAGTTACTCACTCAATATGTCTTTATATATATTATATATATATATATATATATATTATATATATAAATATATAAAACACAATCTAAATCCTTCATCGCTTGATTTATAGCAAGAATTTTATACGTATAAGTGTGATACAAACGTTAATAAATTTAAACGTTTTTAAAAAGAACAAAACTAATTTATATAATGGAATGGATACCCGATACTATCAATTTACTTCCTCTTTTTGATTATTTGCATTTTTTTTTAAAACAGACTTTTTAACTCGGTTAAACTGCTTTTTTTAGATTTTTTAATGCTTACTAATACTTTTAAGCGTTTTATTTAACTGGTACAGAGTTGAGGTTAGAAAAGAAGAGGTTTTCCGTATTTTTCTTGTTTGCTTGTGCCCTGAGCCGAGGTTAAAGTGAATCGGGTTTAGATAAAATATCAGGATCGGTTCAACGCTTTTCACCACGTATTTTCAGTTTAGTATTGAAGAAGAGTTTAAACGAAGATAAAATCGTTTTCTTTCGCTCACTCGTGCATTTACGTATACATGGGTTATTTATCTTGTTGAGTTTATTTATTTTATTTAAATACCTAATAGCATGACGACTAGATTAAAAGTTAAATTAGATGTAAATAAACTATTTATTTGTACTCTAACCACCAATCTCTACACCTTTTAGCAATCGGAACTTACTGTTGTATTTTTACTTAAATTGTTAGCTCTTACGTTAGGGAAAAGTATTATGTGAGACTCCTAGGTGTTTATAGACAAAGGCTAGTTAGAAATTATAAACCCTAAATTAATGTATTTTTAAGGGTGTGTCAATGAAAAGAGTAAATCATTAAAGACCTAGGTAAATATGTTTCTTACCAAGTTTAAAATAAATCTTATACCCATTAAAAAGACCTCTTATGTAATGTTATTGTAACAATATAAAAATTTAAAATTAATAGATAAATAAAATAGACTCATAAAGCATTCTGAATGAGATAAAAACTATGTGACTATTTTTCAATGTTTTTCCAAGCAAGAACATAAATTTTAGTTAAAAGGATGAAATTTGAAAAATATAGTGGTTAGTTTTCCTTTTAAAGATTAAAAATATGGAAGTACTTGTTGAATGAAAGTTAAAAACGATATTTCACCTCACAGCTTCTAAATATCAGTTAAAAATCATTTCTAACAACATCGTGTTTTGATAAAAAAAAAGTCACAGACAAAAAAACGATAGAAAAGAAATAGAGGAAATATAAATTTACATAAAAACTCTAGAAAATATATCGACTGATTGAGGAATAACAGCCTTTATGGTAATACTAAAAAACCTGTAGAGACTAATATGGTAAAAAAAATCTTGGAATTCTACAGAGAAGGTTTATAAATCCTAGTCTAATATGATTATAATTTTTTTCACTTGGGTATTTCCCTGACTTATTCAACATGTAATATAAGTGTGATGTTCCAGGATAGCTATTTTTACTCTACTCGATATGCTTTATATTCTAAAGATTTTTTTTCAGAAGGGTCGGGGAAGTATTTTTCCACCTGATTTTTTATTGGAATTTCCCTCTTTTTTATATGCTAACACACTATTATATAAAAAGTGTTACTCTCTAAAAAATTGAGAAAGTTGGTTATTGATAGAAAAGTTGTATTTATTTATATACTTTATTTATGTTTTAACAATAAATAAAAATTAGGTACTAAGGGTGCTATTCCTTCTCCATCTACAAAGTTTAGTGTAACAAAGGAGGGAGTTTGCGTCTCAGCTTACTTAAACAGAGGATCTGAAATGGCGTACTAGATTAGCTTTCAACTTTTCTTTTAACTAAATTGTAATAAAAATTCAACGTCAACTTTAATATTCGTTTAAGGCACGTCAGAGGACGGAAAAATACCATCTAAAATGCTGACTTACAAATGGTACATAGATATTATTGCATTTTGGGAGATTACTCAATTGGCATTATACCTTTAATTAAAAAAATTAGGCAGTGTCAAAATTTAAAGTTACATAACATCATATTTGAATTTAACGATGTCAATAAATTATTCTTGTGGAATAAATTATCTTATTTATGTTTACACATGATAGCGTTTAAAAATATGAAAGAGGGACGACAAAATAATAAGTCCCAAGAAAGAAAAAATATAAGAAAACATTGTATAAATCAATATTCATCAGCGAAAATTGTGAAAGAAAAATTACCCCGCAGGGCTTAGGAAAAAATGATTGTTTTTTATTATGTTAATATTATATAAACGTTTTATTATATAAAGAATAGTGAGATGTATACAAGTGGGTTAGACCAAGCGTGATGCTAAATCCTTTATAGCATTATACTGTACTGTGTAGAAAGGGAATCAAATCAACTTTACAAAGAAAACTAAAGCATAGAGTGGAGATGTTTCCAACAAACTCTGGTCTAGAATACTCCTACTTATACTACTATAGAGAATATTGAGAAGAGAAGCTTGGGACTCGGTTTGAGCCCTGAGGCAAACCTTCTTGTCAAACCAACCGTGATCTTTTAGTAATATCACCCCTTTGGCGTTTTCATCTACACTGACACGGGCCTTTTGTCTAGATATTCATACTTTACCCAAGAATGTTATAAAATTGATTTTTTTTCAAAATAAAAGGTAGTTGGTTTAAAATATGCTCCTTTTGTCTTTAAAAAAGCTAATATTATGTAAAAATTATTTTAATAACTCAAAATGTAATTGCTGTATAATTTACTTACTATTTAGGTTCTTTAAACTTAACTCTGTTTTAAAAATCTTTAAACCCCATTTTCTTCCTACTAGACAGGATAAAATAGAAGTTAAAGTAATAAGATGAAAACGTTTATAAAAAGCAACAACAAAAGACATTTGTTGTTGTAATATTTGTAATATTACAATCAATTCTACCATTGAATTTATATTAAGTACATCTTAAATTGACCTTATTCAAAAGTTAGTTCAACATTCATAAAGACCTTCTTCCAAAGATAGATGACTCTTAAAATAAGACATCTTATAAAGTTTTCAGTGTCTTTTATGTACTTTTTGGTAACCAAAGATTTTAGCCTTTTTGATGTTAACTTTTAGGGTTCTTATCTTATATTTCTTTACTTAGGCTTTCCTTTACTTGTTTGTCATATCTTTTAAAATCCTTCTTCTCTTAAGAAGTTTAAAATTAACCTCAAAATCCGTTTTAGTATTTCTTGATCACGAAAATTAAATTTATTTTTAATCTTTTTTGAAAGTTTATTAAAAAGCGGTTTGAAATGATTCTATGATAAGATTTTACTTTAAGAAGGCAATCCTTATAATTTTAGAGGGCATTATTTAGGGTTTAAAATAGACAGTAAAATACTAAGGCATCGTAAAAATAATTAATACATATTTATAAGATACTTATAACAATATAAATATTGTTTAGCATGGTAGATAAACCCAAAAGGCAGTTGTTACGACCAAACTTAGTCATGGCAGGATAGACCACTGTCCATGCATTATGAAACCACAGAAGAGGATTTTAATTTTTTCTTTTAGTGCTATTTGACCAATTATGGGTGCGAATTCTAAAGTAACGTCTTTGGGAAGTCACCCATACCTTTATAAGAGTTTTTCACATGTTAATACAAAGGAAAATGTTTTCAAAGCTTTATTTATTGACGAAGCTTAGTCATTATTTTAGGTTATTGATATCATAAATATTTCATAAACAATAGGGTTCGACATTTTTATATGATTTATCGATTTATATGACGATTTTTATACGACTAAGGTCTAAAACTTGTAGAAATATTTATTGGCTCATGCATGTACTTTACTTAATATATAATTTATTAGTCTTTACTTTTCTTTATTTGTCTATAAGATAGACAAAAGACTTGAGAACCTTAGCTAATCGGGTTTGCACTGATGATGGCCTCTCGCTACGTAAAAAGCGCTATGCCAATAAAGTTTTATTTTTTTTCATCTCTATTCTTTCCAAAAAAGTGGAGAAACTTTTCTTTTATTATTTATAATAAACTTCATTCACCCTCATTCTCAAACTTAAAATAATATGTTTTGTAAGATAAAAAAGCAAGGAGAACTGCGTCAGTTTCAATATTTGTTATTCCAATATTAAAAAGGTGCGCTGAGAGTTCTCAGTATTGCTTGGGATCTTTTACGAGTATCTGACATCGCACATACGAGGAATCACCCGATCTCTATATTATTTCTATATATTTATAAAAAAAAATAATATTTTGTTGATGTTTCCTACGTCTCTTTAGAACACGTAATACAATTTAAATTTATCAATACAAACTTTGTTTAGCTGCCATAACTTAGTTATTTTACTGAAAATAAGTTCCGTAAAATATAAAATAAACCGGATTCTGGACAAAAGAAAGTTAGAGAAACACTTTGCTTCTCGCACTGCTGCACTAAAAGCATTTCTAAACAGTCACACAATTTAAAATAAAAGTTTCATGAAAAACTTTTCCTTGGTATGTGGAATTTTCTCCTTTAAAGTTTAATATATAGATAAAATTAAACCTAGATGCATTTCAGCTTTTTTTGTCCCTGTTACAAATTATTTGATTTTTGTCTAATTTGTGCACGTCCCTTACCTATTGATAAAAATAGAGTATGCGATACTTTGAAATTCTTCCTCACCATATCAGATATGCTACCTTTATTTTCATCACTTCGGACTCGGCTCGTCCTCAGGCAGTAAAAACGTCCGTTTTATTCGCAAACGTCACTTCAAAACGTCACGCAAAAATTTCAAATGGTACAACTAAACATAAAAATTTGGGTGGATACGTTCCGTCGACAAAATCAGATGGTCGACATTTGACGGAATAATTTCTTGAAGGAACAATACGGATCCTCAAAAAATAATTTTTGTACGAAGTTTCAACTCTCTTGCGTAAAGGAGCAGATGAAGAGATGTAAATGAACAACTGTTAATTTACATGAAACTTCGAAAAAACCACTGAGGTGGACCTAAAAACCTAAAAACGAATTACTCAGTGGAGATCCTGGCTATCGATTTTTGGTGCATACACCAAAAATACTACACTTTTATACCTACGATACAAATAAGGAGAAGTAAACATTTGTGTCGTATTCCGAGGTTCAACTCCCGCCATGACGCCTATCCTATTAGCGAATTTTTTCCAAAGGAAATTTCCTAAAATGTGACTTACTATCTCTAAACACGGCAATAACAATAGTATTAAACTAAAATATGCACTTAATCACACAAACAAATCTAAAGAAGTATAGGTTACTTTATGATCATAATAACATTTTGTAATTAGCGTTTCTTTGAGGCAAGGGATACCAATTATTTAAGAGTAATTGTTTAATTATTAATAATAATAATAATTCTTTATTGTTCTCAACAAGTACATATTATACAGAAACAAAAACGATTCAACAATAATTAACGACACAAATTTACAATATAAACATTAAATATGAATTTTAACATGTTAAAATTCATTAAAAGCAGAAAAATACTTAAATACTAAAACAAATGTATTGGGGGGCACAACCCTGTTTTTTCCACTTAAGCGTGGACTATAAAGCATTCGCATTTGGGTTTAAAGATCTATGGACCCATCAAAATATCAAGAGAAAAAATTGTAATAAAATCTTCCACAGACATAAAATGGATTTGGGCCAGTAAAAAAATCCTCACCTTAACAAACAAGTTACCTTATCGTAAGCAGTTATTGGTTTTCGAAGCGTAGCCAATGAAACAAATATAGTTTTATCCCGACACTCGCGACAATGCCTTTGGGTTTAATTACTCATACACTTATTTGTTCAGTTAATTTATCGACTCTAGAGCCAATAAACATGATGGGGCATAATGACTGTGATTTTTCACTTGGCGTGTAAATAATTACAGTCAATGAAAAATAAAATTGTAAGAGATAAATTTATTTTAAAATAATTGATTATAATAAAATATTAAAGTAATTGCGTTTCACTAACGCTCTTTTTATAAAGATGCTTTTTGAATAAACATCCGCTTTTATTTTTTGGTTTATGACATTATAATTGCATTAAACAATTCCCTTTCTACAATAAAATAAAAGAAGAAAATGAAATTTTCATTCTAGATAAGTAAAGTTTTAATTATTAATAAAACGATACGAGCATAACTTATTTATTAAGGCAAAAAAGTAGGTTTTGTGTGGTTACATTTCTGCCTCGGCACTGTGATTCAAAAACAGAATAAAAACAATGATATAAAGGAAGAGGAGTGTATACGAAGGAAAAATTTCATAATTAGATATTCTTTATAATTATAACAGAGTCCAGGAGACCCTAAAAGGGATAAGGTCCCTTTGTGCAACCATCATTATTCTTTTAGAATTTCTTTTTTACCCTTTCTGCCCGGAGACCAGCAATTAGTAAGGGACAGGACGGATACACAAAGGCTCTATAACTGTATCATACCTTATATAACAAAAGTGTGTTTCTGAAATAGGGCTCTAAGGGATAAATATGTTAACGTTTTATGAGTTAAAACAACTAACTTTTAACAGAGTGTGTTTTAGTGGGAGTGTATTTGCTTTCAGTATTAAATGTGTAATAGATAACAAAATAATTTAAATATATTTAGAGTTTATCGATTAATAAAAGAAAAGGGCTTAGGCTTCGTGGCCGCTCCGAGGCCGTTTAGTTGTCTTGTGTTTTGGCCGTTTAATTGTGTTGTGTTTTGGCCGTTTAGTTGTGTTGTGTTTTGGCCGTTTCGTTGTGTTGTGTTTTGGCCGTTTAGTTGTGTTGTGTTGGCCGTTTGTCTTGGTTGGCCGTTCAGTTGTGTTGTTTGGCCGTTTCGTTCGTTGTCTTGTTTGGCCGTTTAGTTGTCTTTTGATTTGGCCGTTTGGTTGTCTTGTGTTTAACATAGTTTATACAGTGCGGCAACCCCTGGATGGGGTTGCCTACACGTGTAAATGACAAAAAAATTCATTTTTTAAAAAAAAGTCATTTTTGATAAAAGCTCCTGCATGTTTTTAAACTAAGATTTTTCATATATATTTTTATTTTTAATGATAGACTCAAAACTGCTATTTTTGAAAAATGGACGAAAAGTAAAGTAGGCTTAATTTTGACTTTTCGATAAAAAAAGTATTCTTCATAAAATTGTTTCATTGTCCCCCTGAGACAATTTTTCCATAAAAAAATTAAAATAAAAATTTTCAAAATTCACCCATTTACCCAAATTACACATTTACATCACCCAAATTTTGGAAAAATTAAAAGTTGTTCAATCTGGATTAATGATAAATCGTTCTAAAGGTCTTGACTATTGGAACAAAAATAGTTGTATTGTAAACTTCGATTTAAGTAACACTAACTGAGATATTCTAATAAAACGGGAAAGTGTTAATTTTACCTACTGTCAAAAATAATAAAAATAAACAATAACAAATAAACAGTTTTTATTTGTTATTATAAAACAACAATAAAATTGTAGTAACCCTGCCTTAAAGGGCACTATTTAATAGAATAACACAAAATCGACACATTTCAGTGCTAAGACATGTTTAAAGAACCACTGATATTAACTAAATATCAAAGTCTTGACGAATCGAAGGATTTTTACATAACCAGACCTCTAGTGTACGATTGTTAAATTAATATCTTTATTATTTATTATTTCTTGAAATGAGGTGTTTTGAAAAGATTCCTCTCATGAGTTCTGTAAACTATTTTTTAAGTATATAACCCTAAAGTTTAAATATTCATCCATTGATATGAAAGGTCCTCAGGTGTTCCATTTTGGGCTCTGTTTTTATTACATGTTTCGTTTGGAGTGAAATATATCTTTCTAATACACCAAAACCAACCCGTCTTCCATTTTTAGAGAATTTTTACAGAAAAATGAGATTACGAGATAGGGCTCATAGAGGGGGTTACCCAATATAGATATCGCTAGTTAACAAATATCTAAATGAGAAAAGATACTTAAGAATGTAACACTTTAAACTTATAAAGCTCATAAAGAAGATAATAACTACCTACTTACTAAATACACGTAAACAAAGTAATTAGCAACTAAAGTTATAGCTTCATTTACAATAAACATACTTTTAATACTAGTCTACTGCCTATACTTACTTCTACTTTAGTACTCTCTTACTACTTCTTTCACAGCTACTCTACTACTTCTTTACAGCTACCTTAGTACAACCTTACGATTGCTTTACTGCTACTCTTACTACTTCTTTCACAGCTACTCTAAGTACAACCTCTTACGACTCTAGCTTACTCTACATTTTTCACAGCTACTCTACAAACACTCTACACGCTGCCTTACTGCTACTCTTACTACTTCTTCACAGCTACTCTTACTACAACTCTTACGACTGCTCTTACTGCTACTCTTACTACTTCTTTCACAGCTACTCTTACTACAACTCTTACGACTGCCTTACTGCTACTCTTACTACTTCTTTCACAGCTACTCTTACTACAACTCTTACGACTGCTCTTACTGCTACTCTTACTACTTCTTTCACAGCCACTCTTACTACATCTTCCTTCTTACTGCTCTTACTGTACTCTTACCTCTTAAAAAAAAGTCATTTTTGATAAAAGCTCCTGCATGTCTTTAAACTAAGATTTTTCATATATATTTTTATTTTTAATGATAGACTCAAAACTGCTATTTTTGAAAAATGGACGAAGAGTAAAGTAGGCTTAATTTTGACTTTTCGATAAAAAAGTATTCTTCATAAAATTGTTTCATTGTCCCCCTGAGACAATTTTTCCATAAAAAATTTAAAATAAAAATTTTCAAAACTCACCCATTTACCCAAATTACACATTTACATCACCCAAATTTTGGAAAAATTAAATTTGTTCATCTGGATAATGATACATCGTTTAAAGGTCTTGGCTAGTGGAACAAAAATAGTTGTATTGTAAACTTCGATTTAAGTAACACTAACTGAGATATTCTAATAAAACGGGAAAGTGTTAATTTTACCTACTGTCAAAAATAACAAATAATAGTTATTATCCATAAGGCTGAGAAGTGTCTTTATGTCACGGCAATTAGATTTACCGACGAGCGAAGCGAGTCGGGAAAAATTGCCAAGACATAAAGACATTCTCAGCCGGATGGCATACACTATTTTTTTGAGGTAGCACTCATTAAATAAAGCACTCATTAAAAAAAAATCAAAAAATAGCACTCATTAAACTGCGCTATTTACTTAATTGAAAAAAATGTCCAATTATTATTAACTCCATATTATCGCCGTCATTAAATTCATCCATTGCTTCACACTTTTACTCAAAAATGTAAAAAGCTTTACAAAACAACACACAAAAATTGTCAATTAGAACACCTTTTAAAAACGAAAAAAAAAATTAGTCTTCGAACAAAAACAGAAACAAAATGAACGTTTTTAAATAAAGCTCATGAAGGTTTAACACAGATTGTTTTTTGAACACGCTACATTACAGTAATGGCGGCAACATATGAATTACTTTTACGTCCTAGGAGTTTTTTTACATTCGTTATTGTCCTCGGAGGTGAAAATTATTAAATAACCTCCTATAACAATAATGATTGGCTTTTCATCCTAAAAACGGTCCAATAAAGTGCTCAATTACGTACTACCTCAAAAAAACAGTTTTTATTTGTTATTATAAAACAACAATAAAATTGTAGTAACCCTGCCTTAAAGGGCACTATTTAATAGAATAACACAAAATCGACACATTTCAGTGCTAAGACATGTTTAAAGAACCACTGATATTAACTAGAAATATCAAAGTCTTGACGAATCGAAGGATTTTACATAACCAGACCTCTAGTGTACGATTGTTAAATTTAATATCTTTATTATTTTATACTTCATCATTTCTTGAAATTTAGAGGTGTTTTGAAAAGATTTTCTCATGAGTTCTGTAAACTATTTTTAAGTATATAACCCTAAAGGTTTTTAAATATTCATCCATTGATATGACAGGTCCTCAGGTGTTCCATTTTGGGCTCTCTGTTATAATTACATGTTTCGTTTGGAGTGAAATATATCTTTCTAATACACCAAAACCAACCTGTCTTCCATTTTCAGAGAATTTTTACAGAAAAATGAGATTACGAGATAGGGCTCATAGAGGGGGTTACCCAATATAGATATCGCTAGTTACACAAATATCTAAATGAGAAAGATACTTAAGAATGTAACACTTTTTAAACTTATAAAGCTCATAAAGAAGATAACAACTACCTACTTACTAAATACACGTAAACAAAGTAATTAGCAACTAAAGTTATAGCTTCATTTACTAATAAACATACTTATTAATACTAGTCTTACTGCTATACTTACTTCTACTTTAGTACTACTCTTACTACTTCTTTCACAGCTACTCTTACTACAACTCTTACGACTGCTTTTACTGCTACTCTTACGACTGCTCTTACTGCTACTCTTACTACTTCTTTTCACAGCTACTCTTACTACAACTCTTACGACTGCTCTTACTGCTTCTCTTACTACTTTCTTTCACAGCTACTCTTACTACAACCTTACGACTGCTCTTACTGCTACTCTTACTACTTCTTTCACAGCTACTGCTTTTAACTGCGCTACTACAACTCTTACGACTGCTTTTACTGCACACTTGCTTTACTGCTCTCTACTACTGCATCTTACTCTCTATACGCTACTCTTACACAACTCTACGACTGCTTTACCTACTCTTACTATTTCTTTCACAGCTACTCTAACTACAACTCTTACGACTGCTTTTACTGCTACTCTTACTACAACTCTTACGACTACTTTTACTATACTCTTACTCATAGTTATCAAAGAAAATGAATTAAATATTTTCCAAAATAGTAGCTCATTTATTAAATTATAATTACATCAGGTTACTAAAGTAAAACGAATCACACAACTAAACAATAGCCCCAGTATAATATCTATTAAGAGATCATTTATGGCTGAGTCAATTTATTTATTTATGAAATAATAAAAACAAAACGAACTTTTAATCTAATATACATAATACAAACAATTCACAAACATTAACATTACAAAAATTGTTTACTAAATGTAGTTGTTACAGTAACCTTTTGAGGATATAGTAAATTTGTTTTGTTTGTATTTAAATTTTAACCTAGTTACCTTATGAATAATGCTTTGTTATTGTAATGTTTTTGGGTAAAATGTTTTATACTTGTTGATTGTTAATTAGTCCTAGAGATGACCCAAAGGGGTTGAAATATATAGTTTTCTTTTAAAAATACTTGTAGATCCAAACTCAACCTTTTTCAAATAATTTTGGAGTTGTACAAAAAAGACTTTTCGCTAATTAACTACTTGATAAAAACATTAAAATATAAGGCTTAATTATTAGATTAAGGAACATAAAAAAATTCTAGTTATCTTTAGATCAATAACTACACCAATAGAATAAAAAAAGATTAAGCGGTCACCTACACAATAAATGACCTCACTATAGCTATGCTTCTGAGAGCTACTAATAAAAATATTAGCCATCCTGAAAATGCTGAATACGCATTGAATTTCTTTTAATAACCAATTTCAAATTTTATATATCAATAAGAAAAAAAATTAATGTGACAAACTAAACCCGATAAACACTTTACTAAGCATATTGCAAAAATATTAAATTCTTCTTTTCAAAAGCGCTTTAACAATTCTGTCGCACAAAAATTTCAAATAAAAACAAGATATAAAAAGTTTCTTTGATTAAATAGATGTTCTTAGATAACTATTTAAAATGTTTAAATTGAATGTAGGAGGGAACGAGAGAAATAGAATGGGGGGGGGGGCGACTTCTTGAAAAAACTAAAAGACTCACAGAAAAGGATTTTATCTAAAAAGCAGCTGGGAAAACTTTTCGATTTCTATTTCCTTCTTTACTTTGTTAACTAACTTTAGGTTTTTCTTTTTGTAAGTCGGGTTTTTTAGTTAATAAATTATCAGAAAGCAAGACTTCTTCTGTTTTTGCAAGTTTTGGTTTGAAGGTATAAAACCTCAAAAACCTTCTTGCTAATTGTTTACAAGTGTTTTTAAGACAGATGTGCCCTATTCGTTGGTTTTAAGGGCGAAGTTAACTTTGTTATTGTTTTTTTCTTTTTCTTTATTTGTGATGAATCATGTGGTTTCAATTAGAATTGAAGAGCATAAGGAATGGTGTTAATATTCATGAGTTTCTAAAGTAACGTAAAGTATTATTTAAGTCAAAGTATCTAAAACAACCTAAATTATTTCGTTCTTCATCTTAAACGATTAACTGGAAAAAAAACTATTTAATTAATTACTTTGGGAAACGTTGTAGCAGACAAAAGTCACTTACTTTATAAGCATAATTTCTATTGAAAATTGCTTGAAGTTCTTTTTATCCCACGTTTCAGCACCCACAGATCACAAATATAAAAAAAAAATATTGTAGCGCAGAGGACCTCAAGCCGGGTTAATAATCTTTGGATATCTTGCTTCTTACTTATCAATTCACCTCTTGTTCAGGTTTTAAGTTTAATATGTCATACTCTGAACTGTGTCACTATTACTAGTTAGTCAATATGCCTGGATTTTTCCGAGGAAATGAGCATTTTCATTGCACGAATCAGTTTCTGCACAAAATTGTACGTAGTTTTACAATTTCTTTGGCTAATTCATTTCTTGATTTCTTGCTCAACGATTAATTCCTTGCTTAATCTTCTGTTATGCCCTTTACTTTTCCTTATTTATATACGACAGTATTGCGTTTTCAAAAAAAATCCGTAACTTGGATTTTACCTGAATTATCCGTTTTAGCTGTTTTAAAAGCATTTTAAATTGTTTCCACAACACTATGTGTGTGAATTATCATCATAGCTCCCTAAAGAGTTGACCCTTGGTACAAAAACCAATCTTTAAGTGTAATTGTGCTATCCGGAAAAAATATTTTTTCTGACGTCATCAACACGTAATGATGAATCAGCAAAAATTTTGAAAATTCAACAAACGCGGAAAAATGTTTTAATCGGTTTGCGATTTGGTACGCATTTAGTCATATATAAGTCCAAAATTTATGCTAAGCTTTATTTAATTATCAGCATTAGTTTAATTTACATCAAATGACTTGTATACGTATTTAAAAAAAATTGTAAAAAATCAAAAATTTATTCAATTGAGTCGAAATTGGTACAAGTGTATACCTTTACGTAATAAATAAGTACACGAAGTACCACGTGCGAATTTTGTCAACTCATAAACTCATTTAATAGACCAATTCACTGAAATAAATAAAACCCCAGGTATATGCTTTACTATCCCTAAACAAAATTAATTTAAACTTTTTTATCAGCTTGGCTCGGTGTGTCGGGCATACAAAGCTTTTGAAAAATAAAACAAAAAAATATTTTATCATAAAAGAGTTACAATCTTAATTCTTATCCTGTCAGTCTAATCAATTGACTTATATTGCCATTAAAGTCTCGGATGCACTTGCTTTCTTCAGCAGTACAAAAGAAAAGAATATATTTATTACTTATCCATAAGGTCCGGAGCCTGCTCACTGTACTTCCTTCCTTTTCAACAAATGATGTAATCCTAGAGGGATAAAAGCAAAGAAATCCCCCTTCATCTAAGGGTAAGGATAACTTAGTAAAGCACCTCTGTTTTTCTTAATATAGACAGGGGGCTTTTCACCAGAAGCAAGAGGTCGCCTTACACGACTCTCTTTTTCTTAAAAGAAGAACACAAAGAAAATTAAAACATTCCTCTTTTCTTTCTTTTTCTTCTTTTAACCCCTCGAGCTGTTTTTACTTAAAGTATTTTATGGAACCAGACAGGTCTGTAGAAGCATTTTTCAGCAACTAAACATAAGAAAAAATATTTCAACTTGAATTGTTTATTTATAAACAAAATAACTTTTTTTCTTGACTTAAAACAGAATAACTAGAATGACTGACAAGAACGAAAAATCAGAAGGAATACAGTATTTAATTAATTCATTTTTTAAGAGGGGTTATGTTTTTTATTTCTAAACAAAGATTCCCTTTTTGACTAATCAAATAATCTGTTGAAACATAAAAAGACATCCTGTAAAATGTTTTTCAAGAATAAAATAAAAGTGAAATTTTAATTGGTTGAAAATTGTTTTTATCCTTAAGATAGAAAGTAAAAGCATACTTTCTTGATTTCATGAATATTGTATTGAATTTAGACTTTAATGCTATTATATTTTTTAAAGTGCACTGGTCTTTAGGAGAAAATACTAACAACAATGTTTGGCTAGTGCGTTAGTTGCTGCAATGTTGGTTGCAAATTTTATATTTTTTTCTATTGTGATTTTGAGCTTAGAGTGAAAAAGTTTGTGCTTGAATTTGTAAAAAAAGTCAAATATATGATATTTTTTTATTAACTATATTATTGATAGTAGGCAATGTACAGGCATAATGTATCACTTCAACTTTTTAATATAATAAATGCTAATATATTTTTTAATTAATAGGGTACCTCTTTGTGGCAAAAATATATTATACCTATTCCTGATATTGGTAGCCTTTAAGTTTATCTTTTATGAGGGTAGTTTGTACCAGTACATCACCGGTGTCTTGGTGGTATAATGGTTAGCGCGTATGCCTTATACAAAAACAGTCCGGGCTCGATCCCAGTCAGGTACTCTAGAATTTTCATGCGAGGGACGTTAAGTCGATGGTTTCAAGCCTATGTGATGTCAAGTACTCGTAAAAGATATCTAACCCCAAATTAACCTAGGTTTAGGCAAAATTTAAGATCCTCAATTTAGGCAATATAAATAATAACAAAGACATTATTAGGCAATGAAGCACATGTTGTTTCTAGTCGAAGCTGTAGAACCCTGTAAAAGGAACGGCTTTTCTGTGGTATAAAAGTATAACGCCCGCACTATATAGAAGTCATAATGTAGAACACTATCTGCTATTTAAGGGAGTTTTGTAAAAAGCCCTCAACAACGTGGCATATTTCCAGATGATCTATCACTGTCTCTAAAATTACTATCACTCTCACTAAACATTAACAGTTACTGTACAAGTTATAAAAAAATCAAAACTCAAAATGGTGTCAAAAGTTAAATTAATTAATAGAAAAGTTTACACAGACATAATTTTCAAAGTTATAATCTTATTTGTGAAACATAACAAGAAAAGTCTCAAAGCGCTGATATTTCCACTAAATCAACATCAAGATGAAAACTACTCGCCCTTCTTAAGATTTCCAAGAAAACTAAAGGTTTTATAAGGAAATATAGTCTCTTTGTAATCACTAACCTATGTTACTTAGACTAAAAGGAGAAATTTGAACATTATATCTTTACATTGACTCAACATAATGTATGCTGCTTAAGAAACTTTACTAAGAAAAAGCTGCTTGCAATGTTTGTCAAAAGCTTTGCGGTTTGTGCAATCGATTTCTTGCTTTTTGTTCCCTAGGTAGAAGATATTAACCTTCTTAAAAAGTTTTTTTGATGTCATTAAATATTTTATCAGGTTGTGCAAAGTCTAAAACTCGGAGACTTGTACAGTTCAGCAGTTAATCTCTTTGAATATCTTATGCCTCTTTTATTAAAACTTGCTCTTTTAACCTTTTATCCAAAATATATTTTCTGTTACTTCCTTTTCTTTTATTATCAAATATTACTTAGCGATTTATTTTAAAAATTTAAGCACAGATTAAGAACAATAACAATCCTTTTATTATATATTTATCCTAATACTTTTTAAATCCAGGATTATACCATAATTTTGGACTTTTTTTAATTTAGGATAATTTAAAATAAAAAATTATCTTGAAATCTTTACTTTGATATTTTAGCATAGATTCAAACCCAGGAAGGTTCATTAGGAAGATTAATGAGGCTTTTATTAATTAGGTTTTATAATAAAGTAACGGCTTTGATTTATCGACAAAATATAAATAATGAGGGCTTAAAAAATTGAAGGGAAATATTTAGGATTTACTTTTCCTTATATATAACGTAGGTATATAGAAAAAGTATTGTGTTGCACTAATCATCCAAAACCCTGTTCTTTTCAGATACGGCAAATCGACTTAGCGAAGCTAATTTCCTTCAATCAAGAACCTTGGACTGTACGTGCGTGTATGGTCTGCAGTCATCATCCCCGTGTGTTTACGCAAGACACTTGAAACTTTAATAATCAATCTTTCAATTATTACTCTTCCTCATTTATACCGAAGATAGGAAAAAGTATTGTGTTTGCAACAAAATCCGAAACCGGGATGTCACCGAAATTATCCGTTTCAGGTGTTTCTAAGCCCTCCTGAGTGGTTTTCACAAAGTTGTCTGTCTATATGTGTGTGTATCTGTTATCATCGTAGCTCCCAGTGTATTTATGCTAGACAGTTGAAACTTTGTACAAAAATCAGTCCACAGCTGTAATTTTGCTATTCGGAAAATATTTTTTATGACGTCATTAACCCGCAATAATGACTCAGCAAAAATTATAAACCGCGGACAAATTATGCGATCCGATTAAAATTTTGCAAGTATGTAGCCATGTATAAGGTTAACATATGTGCTAAGTTTCATCTTATTATCAACATTAGTTTAATTTTTATTGAATGACTTGTGTACATTTTTTAAAAACTTGTAAAAAATCGAAAAATAATCTTATTGTGTTGAAATTTAGTTCAAGTGTACACCTTTACGTAATACATAAGAACACTAAGTTTCGTTTAATACAAGTATGTCCATGCTTTTTTAGATCATAAAAGTCAAGCAGCATTGAGCGTGGTGTTGTGTCTACCGATAAGAATGAAACGAATGCATAAACTATCAGAGGACCAGCGAAGCGAGTCCGAAGTAGGGAGGATGAGCGTAACGCCGATGTGATGAGGAAAAGTTACGAGATACCTCGTACCCGATTTCCTTTATAAGACGTCATTAACTGTCATTAATGACTCAATAAAAATTTCAAAACTTCATAAAACACGGAAAAATCTTATATTGACAGGAATAAAATTAACATTTTTATGTAAGAACAAATGAAGTGCGAAGTGGTAGTAAGGACACGATAGACACTTTTTTAAAATATCCACAATCTAACTTTTCTTAACAAGGTATAATCTTTATGCCGTATTTAATCTAAATTGGAACACTAGTTAGGCCTACATTGTGTTCATAAGAAACACCCAGACATGCACACACGTTGGTATCTGTAAGTACCGAAACGTAGAAATTTTGCAAGATTTTCTTTTTGCTGTTATAACGATACTTTTACTTGATATGGAGGAAGAAAATCAAAGGGTTTACGCTTAACCGACTTATTTATGAATTAACATAAAACATTATTATATAATCAAATACAATTTATGCTTAATAAATTTAATCTATTTTCTAAGTTATAATTTAAAGGTATAGCGTTTAAACTTTGCCGAACTAATTCCAAATTCAAAATTATTAAAGTTTTACTCAAAACTAGCAAGTTAGAAATCCATTAATGGTATGAATGGTATTTTGTAGAGGAGAAGGTTTTAGTGGTAATGTTTGGAAGTGGGTCCAATTGGGCGTGTCACATAGTAGGATTGTGTTTGGAGAGATCGATGACAAGACAGGGGTTTTAGATACAAGTTTTACCCTCCTACCCCCGAGCCATTCATGTAAAATATCTAGGAAAATTTTGAAACATCTATGTTTCAGTTATGGTAATAGAAATGGATTATAGATTTTAAGATGAGGAGGGGGATTGTTTTGCTTAACAATAGATTTTAAAGTGTTTTCAATTTTGAAATGAAGACTACACTTAAAACTTAACCCTTATCTAATAAATATGCATAGTATAGCTAAGAGAACAAAGTGAAAATATTATTTAATATTGAACATAATAGAATACAAACAACAGATTCCTTTTAAAATGATCATGTTATGATCACTTAAAATTACATACAAAATTGTCTAGGTGAACTAAAAAAAATTAGGTACTGAGAACTCCGAAATATTACGTTCACCACATCGGATTTACTAAGCTCATTCTCATCACTCCGGACTCGCTTTGCTCGTCCTCAAATAGTAAAATTTTACGTTTTACTACCGGCGGTCATCTATGCCAAGAACTGACCTATCTAAATTAAGATTCTTCGGGATTTTTACTATTGAATGTATTAAAAGTAGGAGATGTAAAAGATTAAGGAGAACCACTTGTTTAAACGAAGCCCAACATTTCTTTAAAGCAATTAAGCCATACCCAAAACTGTAGCCAAAGGTGTAATTAAAGATCAGCTCTTAACCAATTCCCTGCACCACTGGAACAAATCCTCTGGCATGAGGCACAGTAAACTTATGTTATAAGAACCCAGTCCCAAAGTAACTGAGGACCTCTTCAGTCTAAGCAGTAGGGACCTTAGAACAGTAACTGGACTACTGACTGGTCGCTGTTACCTCCGAAAATATTTCCATGCCATTGGTATCTATAAAAATAACCCAGTGTGTAGGCTTTGTGAATCGGAAACCGAAACTGCCTCTCACATACTTCTGAGATGTGAAGCCCTAGTCTTTCAAAGGTTCTCCGACTATAGTAGAAGCACTCTCACTAAGTTTGACTCTACCTACCTATTAATCACTGGTCAAAAAGATCCTAGACCTAGTCCGGGAAAAGGATTATTCTGATTTGGACCAATTGAGGGGATTGTACAATAGACTTCAAGTTGCAGTGCAAATGGGGTCTATCCTCGACTCTAACCCCAATCATTAATAATAATAATGATAAAGCTATTAAAACTGCCTCGTAATAGCAGAACATATACACGACCGGGATTCGAACTAAAACAACAGTAAAATAAAACAGAGTCTGGAGATAGCGGTTAGTCTAGTCTCCTGACTCTTTTCTTTGCTGTTCGCTGGCACTGTTGACGATTTGTTAAGATTAAAAGCTGGCTATGTCAAATATATATCATAATTGGAGAGAATTTGTTTGAGTGCATTACTTGAAACTCTACAACTAATTTTTCCATATTAAATACAACAGTGTTTAAATAGATATAGATTAGTCCAATGGTCTAATAGATCAGGTTTAAAGTAGTGGGGATGAGCGTAATCCAATGAGGCGAGAAAACGTTCCGAGGTATCCCGTACCTGATTTTATTTTATTTAAATATTAACTGTTAAAAAATTGTATGAACAGTAAATTTATAATAATAATAACTAAAATCCCTTTGAAGATTTAAAATTAAACAGAACTTATTACATTTAAATATCAAAGGCCTTTTGCTATATTCAAATAAAATAAAAAAAACCTCATACATATCCCTGGAAAAGATAAAAGAATCAACTTAAACAAAGAAATGTATAATTTTCTATTTAATTTTGTCGGCGACATGGAGTTTCGGGGAGGAAATTCGTGACAGCATCTGGTTCTGACTTATCCTTTTCCAATTCAGCTTTAAAAAATAATATTAATTGTTCTCATTTTTTTACTCTTTTATGTATTTTATTAAGGTTACTTTTTCAGGAAACCACTTTTTATTGTATTTAACAAAATAAAGGATTTTATTTTTTTTTTTTTATACATTATAAATAGTATATTACGCTACTAGGCAGCAAAATGGAATTTTATAGAAGAGTTATATAAATTAGCTCCCGAGAAGAAGGCGAGGGCAGGCTATGAAATTAACCCATTAATGGGATAATTTGACGAGATTAGATTAATTAATTAGACTGATAAGGTGGCAATGGCGATTTGCCTGCAGAGGTGGAGCCAATGCAGGCAATAATCCTTACGATGGTAATCGTAAGGATTATTATCAAATGCATTTTGTAAATTTTATGAGAATATTTAAAATTTATTTCATGTTTAATTGTATTGTTCTAATCAGTATTGTTTCATTGCTTTATGTATCATAAACATATAAAGCTAAAAAGATTGTCTTCGTTTCAGGTAAACAAATATATAACAGTCAATAAATGTGGAGTATATGATCCTTATAAAAAGAGTATAAGAAGCATAGAAAATATATAAATTAATAATAATAAGCGTAAAAAACATAAAAATTAATTATAAGCATAGAAATTTTGTGGTATACTTGGCAGAGTTTTTAATATCTAGATACATTTCACTAAGATGTGTTAAACATTGAATGATTTCAGCACTAATAGGATTAAGGATTGTTAATAAGTTGAACCTTAATTTGTCTTTTTTCAAAATTGTCTTCATTCAAAATACATTACATTTCTTGCTACTTAATTTGTCTTGATACTAATGGAATTTTTGTTCTTATTTATTATAATATTAAGTAGTTATCGTAGTATTCTCATTTATTATAATATTAAGTTATCGTTGTAGTTCTCATTTATATCTCATTTATTATAATATTAAATAGTTATCGTTGTAGTTCTCATTTATTATAATATTAAATAGTTATTGTTGTAGTTCTCATTTATTATAATATTAAATAGTTATCGTTGTAGTTCTCATTTATTATAATATAAAATAGTTATCGAAGTAGTTCTTATTTATTACAATATTAAATAGTTTACGTCTTTCCAATAACCTTACTAAAATATACCTAATTATCTAAAAACTCATCATAATAAAAGTAGATTGAAACAAAAAGTTTTTGAAGCATCACAATGAAACAAGTAATTAATTATTAATAGTTAATTAAACATTTAAAACTTTAATTTATCTCTGAGTTTTGAAATAGTTTATTTTTTAAGTAAATAAATAAAATACTTTAAAAAAAGTAAAGGAGGAAAAAAAACTTTTCAACTAAGTGAAAAGTTAAAAAAACACCTCATTAGAACTTAATTATTTTATCAAAAAAAACAACTTCGGTGAAAAAATTAACAAAGTCCTAAGACTTAAAAATTAAATTTCAATTTTACGCATGCCTAATTTTTTTTTCCTGAAAGGAAATTACTTTCTTTGTGCAGTAAAGGACTGTAAATAGCACGTGTTTACACGTGAGTTTAGCAGATCAACAGCTTTAGATAACAGCTTTTAAACTTGACTTTAAAATAAACCTCTTGAGCCAGTTTTTACACTGAAGTGTTTAAAAAAAAATTTAAGTTGGAATTCTTTCATACTTAAAGAGTTATGCTTTGAAAGAATTATACTTTGAAATTTTTTTAAGACTATGTTTAAATAATCTTAACCTTTTTACTTTTCCTCAGATAACTCTGTTGGTAAATACATAACAAAATACTTCGTTGACATTTCCTTGTTCTTTACTTGATTTTCTAACCCTTTAGAATCAAAATAAACTCCTATCACTAAAACCATCGGAGCCTAGATTAGAACGCGTTGAAAATTCATGAAGGAGATGAGATATCAACGAATCATTGGTAAATCGCTTCAAGTATTCTTCGGAATCTTAATCTTCTCCAACTTTCTATTAAATCGCTCAATCAAAACAAGTTTACATTTGCTTAGAAAACTTTATTGTTTTTAAGCTTTCAGAATCTATCTTAAAAATTAGAATGAATAAATAGGAACAACTCTTTCTAATCCACACTATAAATAAAATAAAACCCAATCTAAGAACTAAACTTTTTCTAAAATTATCCTACTTATTTGATTACAATAGTTTTTATTTATCTTTACACATATATGCTCTCCACGCACACTTTACTCATAAACTATTAATAAAATAATTTTATTTGTACATCTCTATAATAATATATAAAGAGTAACTTTCGATTCCCTCGGCAAACACAACTTGGAACTAATTCAATAATAAACTTCTTAGACTACAATAAACTATTTTTTATTCAACACTATTTCTTTCCTTTTCTACTTAATGTAAGTGCTTTGTATTCTACTTTACAATCTAAGTAGCAAATAAACTTTTTTACTTTTTTTTTATTGTTTGCTTATTTATTTATTTATTCAAGACTTATTTTTATTTCTTTTCTTAAGTTGTCTTTAGTTTCATAACTGTTTAAGTATGTTTTTTTTTCGTTCAAGTTATTTTTAACTTTTGAGAGAAATTTCTTAGAATTTTTTTACTTAAAAGCTTCTTTCCACAAAATGATTAGCATAAAAATGCAGCTTGAAACTATTAGAAAATGTTTCATGTAGCATTCGTTCTAAATAGATTAGAAAAGACATTGGAGTTGACAAAAGACGAAAGAAATTGTGGTACTCCTTTTGAAAGCCACAAGAAAAGAGTCATTTCGATAAAGTTGTAATGTCTTATGTTTTTCGTAATGACTTCGGTTCTACGTACTAATGTCCATTGAAATGATTAAGAGATTAAAATATTCAAACATTACAACAGTATTAAACAATAATGGCTTAACATAAAATTGAGCTTAAGACATTTTGGGTCATTATTATACTAAAAATAAATGTTGAAGATTTTTAAGACTATCAGTATCGCTGTAAAGTAAATATTATTATATTGCAAAAAAAGAAAACCCACTACTTTAAACCCAGATGTATAGACAATTTTGTAATAGTTGAACTCGGTGTTCAATTAAACCAAAACCACCCCCCCCCCTCATTTAATGCAGTGTAATTTTTTTTTAATATTACTAATGGTACACTATTTTAGACTTAATGTACATAAGTCTAAAATAGAGTCCCACTTATTTTAATCAGCGTCAGCACTTACATAAGCAGAGAGTAACTAAGAACCTGAGAGAGTGAGTGCGTCAACATGAGTAAACGGTAGCTTACTAGAGGACCTTAGGGAGAAATGTTTTTACTCTGAGCTAAAATATAAGTAATTGTCGATTTGTCATTTTAGATTTATCCATTTCAAAAATATATATATATATATATATATATATATATATATATATATATATATATATATATATATATATATATATATAATATATATATATTATTCTTTAAAAAGCTATACCACTAATATAGCTTTTATTATGTGTTCGTAATATTACACATACCCTTAGTGTTTTCATGTATTCTATACAGGAACCCGGAACCGAGCCGTCACAATTTTTTCACTAATTTATTTATTGTTTAAAAGACTATAAGCTTTGCCGCCGATAAAAATAAGTGCACATTACAGGGATCTAATTAATTACCCTTACACCCCTTACCACAATATTTTCAGATTTTAGTATAACGGGTTTTGACCAAGTTTCCCTTTACAGTGGAAATTGATGTTGACTAATGGTTAGTAATGATTATGAATGATTACTAGAGTTCACCATGATTGTACTTTAGATAAAGGAACAGTCCTGTGAATACTGCATCTTAAATACAAAAATATAATAAGAAAAAATAATAAGGGATGGAAGGGGTGGTAGTAACGAAAGAAACTAAGAGACCACTCTAGCCGGGGTTCGAACACCTGATTCGGTAATATATAGCTGAAAGACTGTAGATCATAACACCCTACACTCATTCATTCAACTAACGCAGAAGTATATGTAGTAGATAGACTGAAGTATCATTTTCATCACATTATTTAGCATATAAACAACATCCTACAACGAAGCACCATCGCACAGTGTAACATCGATCAAAACTGTAACATTATACCCTGAGCATTACACTGATATTTTCAAAGGCATTCTAAAATTTCAACAACACCCTCTATAAAATGAAACTTTTAGCACATTTTTTGACTATTTATTTAAGGTCTATAGAAAAGAATTTCGGGTAGAAAATGTGTCGATTTTTCACATCTCAAATTTCCGTCAGCCTCGTTTAATATTTTTTAGTTCACATTTTTTATTACACTGAATATTGTATTATATTGTTAAAACATGTAAATTGAGTCGGGTTATGCTTTATTTATACAGAAAAAAGCACTGGGATATATATTATGATAGTTCATATTTTAACTTACTCACAGTAATATAATACTCTTTTTTTCTAATAGAGTTTTATGGATGCTCAAAAATAATAGATTGAGTACATTATGCCTTTTATTTTTACTTTTCCTAATTTATACTGTAAATATATAGGAAAAGTATTGTGTTTGCAAAAAAATCGAAATCGGGATATCACCGGAATTATCCGTTACAGGTATTTTTATAGCCTCCGAAGTGGTTTTCACAAAGTTGTCTGTTTCTATGAGTGTGTGTCTGTTATCATCGTAGCTCCCAGTGTATATATGCTAGAGAGTTGAAACACTGTACAAAAATCAGTCTGATTTTTCTATTCAGACTTTTTTTTATGACGTCACAGACCCGCAATAATGACTCAGCCAAAATTTCGAAAAATCATAAAACGCAGAAAAATGATGCAATCGGATGATATTTGTCATGCATGTAGCAATGTATGAGACTAGCATATGTGCCATGGTTCATTTTATTATCAGCATTAGTTAAATTTTTATCACATTAATTGTGTACGATTTTTTTTTAAAATGTATAAAATAAAAAAAATCCTATTAAATTGAAATTTAGTACAAGTGTAAACCTTGAAGTCATAACTAAGTACAGCAAGTTCAGTTTCAATACGACAAGTATATCTATCGTTTTTGTTGGATTATAAAAGTTCAGCAGCATCGAGCGAGGTCAGGGCCTGGATGAAACGGATGCATTTACAATCTGAGGACGAGCGAAGTAAGTCCGAAGAAGTATTGCAGTATACATTTGACGAATTGTATTGATGAGAGTAGCGAATTCGATGTGATGAGAAAAGTTCCGGGGTACCCCGTACCCGATATTTTTTCTCGATTTTTTTTTAGAAAATTCTATAATCTAATTAATATTTTTTTTGTTATAACAGAGAACCAATAATTTTGTATAATATTTTATTTCCTTGTCCTATAGATGTCCTAATTTCCATATTATAATTAAATAATAATAATAATCTTTACTAGTAATTATTCTATAAATATCGTACATATTTTTAAGTTTTGTATATTTGTTGTTTAAAAGTTTGTATATTTGTTTGTTAAAGTTTTGTATATTTGTTTGTTTAAAGTTTTGTATATAATATACTATTTATAATCTTTTACTTGTGGCGAATAAAGATTGTTTGTATTGTATACTTAAATTAATATAAAATACTATTAATGTATTTAAATGATAGGGAATATACATAATCATTTCTTATTTCACATATATAACTTTATTCGCCCCCTAATCGTCCTAATCCATACTAATACATTAGCTTAGATTGAGGGAACAGTCAGAGTTTAAAAAAATATATTTTATTAAACACAACATAATTGTGCAAGAGATATTTATATGAAACAATAATATTAAAAAATTCTGGCGCGGTGGTCCGCATGTCGGGCGAATTTCCTTTGGATGCGTGTTTCCGTGCTTTTTACATTATATAAGTTTACAACTACTAAATAAATAATTCCGGCGCGGTGGTCCGCTGTCGGGCGATTTCATTTAGAATGCGTGTTTCCGTGCTAAACAACCCATTTCTTGCTTATGCAAGAACCATGCCCATTGCGTGGTTCAGGTTCATGCTTTAGAACCTAAGCAGTTACTCAATTGTCAAGCACTGCTCGTAACTCATTTTGTCTGTATTTTACAAAGGAAATGCGCATAACCATCCAGTCGTACAAAACTCTGCCTCTAAAATTAGAAGTACGCACTATTATTTGCACTAGTTTAAAGCTTAGTTAGTCAGTTATGTTTAAAGGTTTCAGCGCATTTCCTTTGTAAAATACAGACAAAATGAGTTACGAGCAGTGCTTGACAATTGAGTAACTGCTTAGGTTCTAAAGCATGAACCTGAACCACGCAATGGGCATGGTTCTTGCATAAGCAAGAAATGGGTTGTTTAGCACGGAAACACGCATTCTAAATGAAACTCGCCCGACAGCGGACCACCGCGCCGGAATTATTTATTTAGTAGTTGTAAACTTATATAATGTAAAAAGCACGGAAACACGCATCCAAAGGAAATTCGCCCGACATGCGGACCACCGCGCCAGAATTATTTTCTAGTTGTAAACTTATATTAAGTAAAAAAAACTATAAAAATTTATCGACCCTTCCAGGATGTGAACCCAGGTACCCTGAGTTTGAGTGGTCGTATTGACTTCGGACTACTGGCATTCAACTCAGAGGCCCAAAAAACATCGAAAACGACACCCTACTCGAAATTTAATTTTTAACGACCGTAATTTTGGTTTTCTATAACTTTTGTGGTTTTTTCGACTTTTTGGTAACTTAAAGTGGTCTTATCGACTTCGGACCGGTTTCATTCGATTCAGCGCCCAAAATTACATAGAAATTGACACCCTACTCGAAATTTATTTTTTATGGACTTAAATTTTGGTTTTTGGTAATTTACAATGGTTTTTTCGATTTTTAGGTCACTTAAAGTAGTCGTATCGACTTCGGACCGGTTTCATTCGATTCAGCGTCTCAAAAAACATAACTATTGACCTTTTTCGCGGCAAAAAATATTAACCCTGAATTTTGCCGATTTTTTTTGAAAATTTCGCTGACTCAGCAAACCGGGTTAATGACGTCACAAAAACCTGGTTTTCAATAGGGTTCGTGTCCTCCCGAAGGTTGATTTTTGTACCAAGTTTTGTTAAAAAATATTAATCCGTTCGAAAGATAGAGTGTTTACAAGAAAGTGTCTAGAAATACATATGTATATATATACATAAAAACGGCTACCCAAATAGAGTTATAAATTCTATCATCTATAACAGAGATAATAGTAATGCCTTGGAATTAAGACCTCCGCCCCCTATGGGCTATTTCCGGTTGCCTTATGTGAAAGGGTTGACTGAAAAGCTTACTGGTGTCCTTAGAGGCTCAGTGCCAAATATGTCTTTTGCCAAATATTCCATCAGGAAGGTGGGTAATCTATTTAGCCGGACTAAGGACGTGACCCCTATGGCTAAGAAGTCTGGTATTATATATCAGATTGGCTGTAAGGACTGTAACAAAGTGTATATTGGCGAAACATCCACTTACTTCGCTACCGTAAAAACTCACATAAAAATTACATTGATAGGGCGAACGCCAAAGGACAGCCTTGACAGCTCACTGCGTTGACCTAGGCATCACGCAGATCTTGAACCGGAAAATGTCAAAGCACTTTGCACGGAGAAAAATAATAGAAGCGTAAGATTCTTGAAATGCTCTACATTCGGGGAATAAAAACGCTATGAACAACAGAGCTGATTGTCAAAGATAATAGACTCTTATAAATATCTCCTAGGACCTGCTTCAACCCCACCTAAGTCTCTTGTTTATTTTTCTTCTTCCATCGCAACATTGTCGTCCATCTTTAGTTTCTTTTTCACTTAATACTTCTCTTCTCACCTACAGTGCTGCTTATCTTTTATCACTTTGTTTACTTTTTTACACTGTCATGTAGTAGTTTTTCTATATCTTTTGCTCATTTAATTAATTTTATACTTTTATATATTATGTGAACTATCTTTAATTTAGCTTTACGTAAGTCTTCATTTCTAGTCAATTTATGTTAGGTTTTTTGTTATCTATTTTTGATACCTTGTTTGATACTTTCTATTTTTGATATATTGTTTGTACTATGTTTTAGTTTTGCCCTGAATGATGGCTACATTATAGTCGCCGAAACGTTGCTAAGTAATATATTTTTCTACCGAGACCGATTACCGAGTTGAGTGAGGTGTATGAACTGTATATATATATTATATATTATAATATATTATATATATATATATATATATATATATATATAAATATATATATATATATAATATATATAAAAGTCTTGCAAAACGTATTTTTTCGTCATTAGGGACCTCTGAAACGGATTTGTGTCGTGGTCCGAGGTTCGAATTCCGCCATGACGCCTATCCCATTAGGCGAATTTTCAAAGGAAATTCGCTAAAAGTCGTTCGAAATAAAAGCACAAAATGTTATAGAATAAACTCTAAACAATTTTTTTGTTCATTAATTTTTAATATGAGAGAGAACAATTAATAATCTATAGGCAAGTGTAAACAATTTAAACAATAATTTTAATATGACGAAAAAGAAAATTCAATTTAAACGGACTTTTCCTTAAAAGCATCATTTACATAATATTATCAAAAAAACAGTTTTCTTAAAATGATATCACATAATTATATTCAAAACTGAAGTTTTCAAACGAATTTTAATTTTGTTTAACATTTATATAATCATTTATTAAATTATTTTTATAAAAGTTTATTTTATATAATTAAACAAATTTTGACAAAGTATATTAAAGTTTAGAAAGTAATTAATGCATTAATAAGTATAAAATAATTTTCTAAATTGCATTCATTAAAAAATAATTATAATATTTTTTAAATTAATTTTTATGTAGATTCTTTTAATATTTTTAACCTTATTTTTAATTATTTTATAAGAACAAAATTAATACTAAAAGAAGAGGTAATTTAAAACATTTTTATTGACAAAAGAGTAATAAAAATATCAAGACAAACCCCGGTGTATAGCAACAAAGTAATAGTAATAAGTAATGGTAAGAGTCAAAATAAGTAACAAAGTAATGGTAACAGAGTCAAAATATTAAAACAATGTAATAATACCAATAATGACAAATAAATGGAGTGAGCAACAAAGTAATAATAAAAAGTAATGGTAAGAGTCAAAATAACTAGCAACAAAGTAATAGTAATAAGTAATGGTAAGAGTCAAAATAACTAACAAAGTAATGGTAACAGAGTCAAAATATTAAAACAAAGTAATAATACCAATAATGACAAATAAGTGGAGAGAGGAACAAAGTAATTATAAAAAGTAATGGTAAGAGCCAAAATAACTAGCAACAAAGTAATAGTAATAAGTTATGGTAAGAGTCAAAATAACTAACAAAGTAATAATAACAGAGTCATAATATTAAAAAAAGTAATAATACCAATAATGACAAATAAGTAGAGAGAGGAACAAAGTAATAATAAAAAGTAATGGTAAGTGTCAAAATAAGCAACAAAGTAATGGTGCTGCTTTGATTCCGAGGGATAAAGCTTTCGTCTAGAGGCCGTCGCGTTTCCCCTCCGTTGACAAAAAAAAAGTAATGGTAAGAAGTGAAGGTTACATAGTTAAAATACTAAAAGCTGGAAAATAATAACGAATAATGACAAATAAGTAAAATAAGCAACAAAGTCAACAAAATTAAAGTAACAAGTAATGATAATAGAGTTAAAATAAGAAAAAGTTACTAATAAACGGGGAATGACAACTAAATCGAAGTAAGCATCGTAGTAATAGTAACATGTAATAGTTAGAGTGTAAAAGTAAGCATAAAAGTAACAAAATACAAGTAAGCATAAATTAATTATTAATTCAGCTTATACTTTGCATAGAAATGTATCAAATAGAAAACATAGCCGAGGCAACGAACTAAAGTTTCACGTGGTTAAAAAAAGAGTAGTAGTTCGATTGGTCAGAGCTAGACAGGGTTTTATGATGATAAGAAAATATAAATACTTACAAAGAAAAGAACCAGTTAGAAAAACATTAATTTACCTGAAACAAATAAAAATTATATAAATAAATAACATATTCAACAAAAATATACTTAAATAATAATATTTAAACTCAACAAGTTTTCGTCTCCACACTCATTAATATTGTGAGACTACAGAGTTTTATTAATAAGTAAAAAAAGGTTAACAAGATTAAACATTCGCTTCTAGTAAAAAGTACTGATTTTTTTCAATAGATAAAGTTAAATAGATATTCTAATATTTGCCAAAGTCAGTAAAGAATGTAGCTATTAAGGCTGTCAATTGTCATGACAGATTATGTCATGCTTTTATTTTGTAGTCATATTATCATGAATATAGTTTCTTTATAGTTTCAACTAAAATAACAAGACGAGACAATAAAATATAAATTATTACAGTTAATAATATCCTACTTAGAAGTTGGCTGACCAGATAAAAAAAATACCTAAACAAGTTGGCATCTTTTTTGACAAACGGCATGAACTTTCTTATGAAAGAAAAATATTTTTATAGAAGGGCAGAATAGTGATAACTAAAACAATAAGAAAGGGAATACTAAAAAAATAAACGAAGGACACCCAGGGATTCCTGCGATAAGGTCGATTGCAAGATTCCATGTATGGTAGCCAAACATAGACATGGATATAGAAGAAGCAGTCAAACGTTGTGTCAAATGCCAAGAGAACAGAGCAGCCAATCTTAACGTACCACTTCAATCTTGGACTATCCCTAGCGAGCCCTGGACCAGGTTACACATGTATTTTGCCGGTCTTTTTGAAGGATTATACAGGTTGGTAGTAGTAGACGTGACCTCTAAATGATAAGAAGTAGTGCCATTACATAGCACTACTGCAACCAAAACTGTTGCTGCTTTACAAACAATCGCAAAACAATTGCAATCGCCTGTTTCGGTTTGCCAAAAATTATTGTTTCAGATAACAGTTCACAATTTATACCGAAAATTTTTAGTTCGAGTATCTCCGTATCATTCAATGAGTAACGGTTTGGCTGAGAGAGCAGTACAAACGTTTAAGAGAAGATTTAAAGCTTCAAAAGGCAATGGAGAAGACGTCAATACTCCATTATCAAAATTTTTAATCTCTTACAGATCTACACCTAATAAAACTACAGAGAGAACACCTGCAGAAATTTTATTTGGAAGACAAATCACAACTAAATTAAGCTTGTTAAAACCAAATTTTTGAGACGACGTTGACATTGCACTACCTAAACAAAAGAAATATCACGATAAAGGAACAAGAGATAAAGTGTATTATGAGGGTCAAGATGTATGGATCAGAAAAACTGATAACTCTGGATACATTGGAGGGAAGGTTATTAAAAGAACCGGAACATTGACCTATGAGGTACTCTTAAATGGAAGAGAACGAAAAAAACATGCAGAGCAGTTGAGACCCCACTTAGGGAACTCCTGAGAGGGGAAGGTGTCATTACAGATTACGTCATGCTTATTATTTTGTTGTCATATTATCATGAATAGAGTTAATTTATAGTTTCAACTAAAATCATTAATTTAGTGAAACTTACACCAATGCTATGTATGTATGGCTAGGTATCTACAAAAGTCTACTAGTCCTTCTAAAGGAAGTTATCCTATAATGATAAGACCTGATTTTTGAAAAAAGTTTAATTCAAATTGGTGAAGTAGGCGGCACGTTACGTATTTACTCGGAAGTGCCCTAATATATATAAGACTTTTGAGATCTAAAATAGTTAAAAAGAAGAGCGTTATATCAAAAAGCGAATGCCCAATTATTTATTATAACAATGCTCCTTTTTTTAACAAGAGATAGTGATTAAAAACAATAAATTAAAAACAAAATTAACTGATAAAAAAAAGTAATAAAAAGAATTTATACAAAAAGTTGTCAAATATAAAATTAATAAAACAACAACGTTACGCTAAACAACATTAAGATATTAAATTAAATATTTTACTTGGGAAAGTAAGGCAGCGCTAAAGACTTGGAGTTATTCATTAAAAAAATGTCCAAACAAAGAATAATAAAGAGAGGGTATTATTTTACGCTAGGGAAGGTATTATGTAGCAAATTCTATTTTTCATGAAAACTTTTTGAGTTTTGAGAAAATTTTTACCTAAAAAGATGTACTTTTCAGTGTTTTTAACATTTTCTCTCTCTGGGAGCGACGAATTTCAATTTAGATTTATTCGCAAACGAGTTTAAAGTAATTGTCTGGTAAGAAGGGTCAAATTAATTATTAAGAACAAGACAAAAAGAAGCTGCCAAATGTAGAATTAAACTTATCTTATACGTCAGCCTTGCCTAATAAACTTATATCTCAGCCTTCTCTATTAAACTTATCTTATATCTCACCTTTCCATTAAACTTATCTTATATATCAGCCTTCCCCTTATCTTATATTCACCTTTCCATTAAACTTACTATATATCACCTTCCCTATTAAACTACCTTATAAATCAGCCTCCCTATTAAACTTCAGCTTGCCTAATATACTTATATCTCAGCCTTTCCTATTAAACTTATCTCATATATCAGCCTTCCCTATTAAACTTATCTTATATCTCACCTTTCCATTAAACTTATCTTATATATCAGCCTTCTCTATTAAACTTACCTTATAAATCAGCCTCCCTATTAAACTTATCTAATATATAGCCTTGCCTATTAAACTTATCGTATATATCAGCCTTGCCTATAAACTTATCTTATATATCAGCTTGCCTATTAAAACTTATCGTTATCGCCTTCGATTAAACTTATGTTATACGTCAGTCTTCTTTATTATTATTTTTACTGGCTATATAGCTCCAAAAATCTCTTCCCATAACTATTAGGTTAGCCTCGCACAAAAAAATATTTATAAAAAGACTTGATAAACATTTTTTTAAAAAAACTTCACATTTCTGTTTAATTTATGTAAATATATATGTGTGTATATAAAAAGATTAAACAAATATATAAATTTGTATTAAAAATAGATTTTTAAACAAAAATTTTGACTTTAAAAATAAATATTAATTATATTTATTCAAGATTATTCAAAAAATTATACATAAAAATTTCTGTGATTTTCTAAAATTATTTTATTGGAAAAAATCTTTTCATGGCCTTTATTGTTGTTTTATGTGTCACTATCCATTAGCGTCAATTACTTTAAGTTAATTACATATCAAGCTTTATATCTCTTAACTTAAAATATTTATTTAATGAATTTATATATTGTATGGTCTTCTTTTATTTAATTATAAAGTATATATGAATACCAGAAGCAAAGCCCTCACTCTAGTATTTTTCAAACTATCGAGGGCTCTTACATTGACAAGATAGGGCACCCTAAATTATTAAAAATTCTTTAAAAAAATTAAAAAAGTGAAAAAATATAATGGTATTGTTTTTAAAATGTGAAATAAAAATATATTGCTATTATTTTTATTATTGTAAAATAGCGCCCCTCCCCAACCCCATTTTTAACTTTAAACTACAATAATTGAGCCTTATAATGTTTTACTATCATTATTTGTCTACTTTTATTAAAAGTGCAGTAGTTGATTTTTACCAAGAATTAAAAACATGGTTTTCTAATTATGTCGAAATTGAAGGACAGCTGACTTACCAATATTATTCGTCGTGCGTACAATAGTTATTTATGCAACAAGGGAATAAAAAAATTCTATTATTTCCCTGAGCACTTAATTGCTCCATCAAAGCATGTAACTTCCGAGGCAAAGCCGAGATATTTATGTGTTTAACTCCCTCGGCTTTGCTTCGGGAGTTATGACAATTACTTCGAGGCGAAGCCGAGAGAGATAATTGCGAGGGAAAAACAGCATTTTACTCCCAAGGTGTATACAAGATTTTATCTCCAAACATCATTTAAGTATAGTTATATTCTTATTTTCATACATTTTGTTATATTTTATTTTAATTTTGTTTAGGGTCTAACCCCTGTAATAAATTTGGGGAGTGCTGCCCCTAACTAATATATATATATTTATTGCTTTACTAAAAGACACGTTTACTAAAAATCAATTTTGTTTGCGTCGTCTTACTCTTATACTGCTACATCCAATAAGTTTCACTTAAAACCAGTGTTTTCATATAGGCCTACGATTCTTCACATTACCATGATTTTTAATAAAAAAACACACTAGAATTAAAAACAATTAATATATTGTCAGCAACAATAGTATACAAATTATAACTGACTGGTTTTGACTTTACGTCATTATTAGAGCTGTTTACAGACTGAGTATTTTGGGTAGCAAGTAGGAGGAGGGAGCAGAGGAATGAGTTGGCGTGGGTGTGGTTGGGGGTACTGGTGGGGGTGGGGGAGGGTTAGCTGTGTCTGGAGAAGTCTAGGGAACCAGGTATAATAGAAAAAAAAAAAAAAATTAAAATTATTATAAACTATCGAACTATATAATAAAGTCTAAAAAGAATGTGACTCAAATGTTGTTATTTTTACATATCTAATTATAACATAGCAGAGAAGTTACAACTTAGGTAAAATCTTAGGACCAGCCAAACACAAAATACCGATTGGAGATAAAAGTGGCGTGTACTCTTTTCCTAGATTTAACCTCCATTATAGTCTATTAGCTGTTAAAGTGCAATTTCCTTGCAAATTAGTTATCTAAATGCAATTTTTTAGTAATAAGTAAAATTTATTTGTAAATTAGTTACTTAAGTTCGACTTCTCTGTTATGTTATAATTAGATATGTAAGTATAACAACTTTTGAGTCACATTCTTTTTAGATTTTATTGTATAGTTAGTTAGTTTATAAATAATTGTAAGTCTCTTTTGTTCCTTTTACTATTATACCTGGTTCCCTAGACTTCTTCAGACACAGCTAACCTTCCCCCACCAGTACCCCCAACCACACCCACGCCAACTCCTTCCTCTACTCCCTCCTCCCACTTGCTACCCAAAATACTCAGTCTGTAAACAGTTCTGATGATGACGTAAAGTCGAAACCGGTCAGTTAAAGTTTTTACACTATTGTGGTTGACGATATATTAATTGTTTTTAATTCTAGTTTGTTTTTTGTATTAAAAATCAAGGTAAGTCTATACCACAAGATCTGCGTCAAAACAACTAATGATTTCTTCACATTAGTTGAGCTTGTCTTTTAAGAATTTCAAGAGTCAACAGTTACAGACTTTTAATCTTCAAAGCTGGAAGACTCTGGAGAGGTGACCGTTATGGTGCCACTCCACAGCAAGGATCTGTTTCAGCCTTACTAAATGAATTCTTTAACTTACCACGACCGGTAATAGGACAAAGGGTGATAATAGGTTGTAGCATTTATCACCGTCTGCAGCTTCGCATTCATTTTTCAACTTAACTTTCCATAGCTCTTGACTTCTCCGTTTTCAAGTGCTTATTGGTACCTGATCACCCTGCATTGGCCAATTCTTCCCCTTTACGCGTGTAATGTATTTTTGTATCTTTGAATTGTGTAATATTTAATAAATAATAATTTATTTAATAAAATAGTTTACAATAATAATATAAATTCAACTTTAAATAAGGAATAAGTGAGTAAAGAAGGTATAATTGCTTATCCAGTAAAGAAATTCGTTAAGCATGATTCATTTAACATTTCCCGTTAGGTTTTTTTCATCTGAGATAACGAATTCATTTCTCTTAAAAGTTATCAAGCTTTCAAGTCAGATACCAACAAAAAGAAAATGGAGAAGGGAAAGGGAAAAGGAATAGTAAGGAGACCATGAGAAAACTCATCCTACCTAAGAGGAGCATTTTCTAATTTATTTCGGACACGTATATTGAATGTGATTTCAGTAGAAAATTTGGTTTGAAATCCTGCTTTCTCTCTTGGCCCGGACCAATTTCGAGTAGAAGAGTTTAATTTATTCAAATGAAACAAGGAGAAACCTTCTCCTAAAAAGAGGAGGTTAATTAAGGGTTAGAAGTAAAGGTGCTAAGATAGGTTTTGGAACTCTACAAAGTAGAAGGTGCCAAGCTAGCTTTACAGTGAGTTTCGTGATCGCACTATACAACTGGGAATTTTACCTTATAAATACAATTTCACGTTGAAGACTAACAATACCGTATATTGACTCAATAAGTAATAATGAGATTAGTTATTTAGAAATCTAAAGCTAATCTCAGAGCCTGTCACCCCTAATATTATTTGTAATTGATCACTGTTATTGTTGATGTAAATTCTCAAAGCATTTGTAGAGCATAATGAATGCGATGTATTCGAAACACGTAGTGTTACAAGTTTTTACCTTTATATAAATCTTATACTGAATTAGAAAATATATCGAAGAGTAAACTAAGTTTTTTTTGTTTTCTTATTTTACAGGCATCGATTAAAAAAACTTTTTCCTTATTTAAACAGAAGCCATACAGGAAAATTAATAATATAACTTTATTAGTTAAGAGCTCGAGTGTTGCCCCGCCAGCTGATGATGGTGTTATGCCGAAACCGGTCCAGGGATATTCTTATTCAGCAGCAAGTATCGACGGTAGCTGATTCTTAAATTGGGAAAATTAATGTTTGCACGAAATTTATGAAACAGGGATTCCACGGGAATTTAAAACACTGAAAAACTGTGTCTTAAAAACTGAGTATTTAAGACCTCATCAGTGGTTATCACTAAAGTTGTCTGTATATTTGAGTCATTCTGTTATCATCGTAGCATCTAGTGTGTTTATACTAGAGTATTTAAGACCTCATCAGTGGTTATCACTAAAGTTGTCTGTATATTTGAGTCATTCTGTTATCATCGTAGCATCTAGTGTTTATACTAGAGTATTTAAGACCTCATCAGTGGTTATCACTAAAGTTGTCTGTATATTTGAGTCATTCTGTTATCATCGTAGCATCTAGTGTGTTTATACTAGAGTATTTAAGACCTCATCAGTGGTTATCACTAAAGTTGTCTGTATATTTGAGTCATTCTGTTATCATCGTAGCATCTAGTGTGTTTATACTAGAGTATTTAAGACCTCATCAGTGGTTATCACTAAAGTTGTCTGTATATTTGAGTCATTCTGTTATATCGTAGCATCTAGTGTGTTTATACTAGAGTATTTAAGACCTCATCAGTGGTTATCACTAAGTTGTCTGTATTTGAGTCATTCTGTTATCATCGTAGCATCTAGTGTTATACTAGAGTATTTATCATCAGTGGTTATCACTAAAGTTGTCTGTATATTTGAGTCATTCTGTTATCATCGTAGCATCTAGTGTGTTTATACTAGAGTATTTAAGACCTCATCAGTGGTTATCACTAAAGTTGTCTGTATATTTGAGTCATTCTGTTATCATCGTAGCATCTAGTGTGTTTATACTAGAGTATTTAAGACCTCATCAGTGGTTATCACTAAAGTTGTCTGTATATTTGAGTCATTCTGTTATCATCGTAGCATCTAGTGTGTTTATACTAGAGTATTTAAGACCTCTCAGTGGTTATCACTAAAGTTGTCTGTATATTTGAGTCATTCTGTTATCATCGTAGCATCTAGGTGTTTATACTAGAGTATTTAAAGACCTCATCAGTGGTTATCACTAAAGTTGTCTGTATATTTGAGTCATTCTGTTATCATCGTAGCATCTAGTGTGTTTATACTAGAGAGTAGAAACTTAGTACAAAAATCAATTTTATGATTAGTCGCACTTTTAGGAAAATACTTTTATTACGTCATTAAGTGCTGTTAATGACATGGCAAAATCGCCAATAAATGTCGTCAATAAATCGATTTAAAATTTGGCACGCATGGAGTCTTATATAAGACCAACAGAAGTTTCATCTCATTTTCATAATTATGAAAAATTGGAAAAACTATTGACATTCAATTGAGTTGAAATTTAGTACGAGTATTTCTTTGTTTATTTATTAATCTTTAATAGGAATCTTTATAAAAACAAGTATACCTAGATTAATTTCAATTTGTCTTGCACTAATAATCTACTTTTACTATAATTTTTTTTAGTAGTTCCTTTTTTCAACAGTTTACAAATTTATTAAAAAAAGATAAATAAAAATTGGGGGTACAGGGTTCCTTGCAACATTTCCTCAACACAGACTACTTTGGAGCTACGCAGAAGATCATAAAAAACATCTAAGACGGATGATTAAGGTGAAATTCCGGTTTCGGACTTTAAGTGCAAACACATTTTTTTTCCTTAAATTGCAACACTATAAATGCGGAAAAGTAAAAAGAAAATTGATGAATGATATGCAGAAATTTAGGTCAAACATCCTAAATTAAAAAAAAAATTAGGTACATAAGTAAAAAACGAGCAACACGCTTTTCTAACAAATTATACATTTATTTTCATAATTATAAATCATTTACCTAATCTGCAAAAAAGAAAACAAATAAATCCTACTGAAAATGAATTTAATTATCATTTATCAAGTCGTTAGTTGGGCCCTTTAATCCAGATAGAAACATATTACGGGAGGAAAGTTTGCCAAATTTTCCGGGAGCTCAACCGGCTTTATTAGAATTGTGTTTAGTATCTAACATTGCGGCAAATTTTAGCAATTTCTTGGCAGCAGATATCAACTTGTCTCCTACTAGGTTTTTTACTCTGGGTCGTTTTTCTAAATTTATTACCAATTGAGATTAGTGTTTTCAACGCTAGTTTGTTATAGTTATTTAACTCCCGAGATAAGGATTCGTGCAGTAATATAGAGTAAATAAGTCTTAGACAATTTCTTGTAATGTTCTTAAGTAAGGAACTTGGTATTGTAGCGAATTTTTAAAGAAAAACATGAGCTTGTGAAATTACGGTCTGGGGTCCTGGAGGGGGGAGGTGTTTTTTGGAAAGGGAGGACACACTGATCAAGAACATACACACACACACACACACATAAATAGTAGTACGGTATTATACCTTAGTACTAATAGTGATGAGATGTTAAATACTATTTACACTACTTATTGTTACTGTCTACATTTTTATGTTACTGTCTAAATACTATATTATGTTACTAGACTGTGAAGAAAGTCTTTTTTTACCGTGGTGACTGTATTTACTGTCAAGTGAAACGAGACAGTAAAAGGAGCCGAGGTAAAAAAGAAATTTGCAGTCGTGTAGCATATGTTATTTTTTCGGGCGTAGTGTGGGTTCGGGCGTAGTGTGGGTTCGAGCGTAGTGTGGGTTCGAGCGTAGTGTGGGTTCGAATGTAGTGTGGGTTCGGGCGTAGTGATATTAAACAACTATTTAGAAAAAAAATATCAGTATAATGTACAAAAATGTACCGCTACACTTCTTTCGATCGCCTCGTTGGCCAAAAGAATCAATTCTTGCGCCGTATTTTCAACGCCTGAATCACTATCCATGATTATTTGATCATAATAATTAATAACTCACTTTCCGAAAATAACAAAACTTCAAACAAAAAATTTCGATTATTTATTTGATAAACAAATGAAGAACAAGGAAGGTTATATCATAACCTTGTCATAAACTACTAGCGCTCACCTAGTGGACATTTCAGAAACTTCACCAGCGAAAGTTTTTGTAGTTTTTTCAGTTGTTGACAGTAAAAAAACCTACAAAACTGTCGCAGAAGGTAAAAAATGCATTTCACCTACTTTTTTGAGGATTTAAAGTGCCTACTTTAAGCTGCTCGGAAAAAAATTGTCAACAGTAAAACTAAGTAGTATAAATATTATTTAACATCTCATCACAAGTAAGTATAATATCATACTAATATATCTTTTTGACAAAGTAGCGATTAAGGTGCTTAGTTGGATGAGTTCTCAAATTTTTTTTTATTCCTTACTTTTCAAGTAGGGTCCTACTTGTAAAGTAACCACTTATATAGTAGATTTAAGTAGAAGGGCCCTCTTGTACTTACAAGAGGTTTTTTATCCTAATATCCCCTCCCCCTAACTTACTCCCCTTATCTACTTACTCACTCTCATTACTTGAAAATCGTGGATTTTATTTACAAATAAGAAATTACTTGTCCATTTCAAATGAGCAGTAACTCATTTGAAACGGACAAGGAGGAAGTAGCAAACTTCTGGCCTAAAATCCATCCCAAATATATAAAGCAACCAGCATTGCCAGATATATTTAAAAAAAGAAGAGGCATTTAATCTCTTAGAAGTTCCGGTAGGGGTGCCGTCTCAGCGCTAGGGGCCGATTGTCGGTCCCTACGCTTCCTTATGGGCGATTCGCGGCTACATGATTGTCGCATATCAATTCGTCTTATTACTAGTCTCCGTAAGTGGCACCGCCACTTTTGCTTATAGACTTCTATAAGCAAATTACCAAATGTTTTATTAAAAAGTACTCGATTTTATTATAAATCAAGTACGTGATACCTCTGGATTTTTCTCATCAAATCGGACTCTCATTTAAAATAAACTTTTAAAATACGAGTTAAAAAACTAAATAACGTGAAACCAAACTGATTTTTCTTTTATTTCATAACTGTTTTAACTTGCCTTTTTGTTACGGTTATATTTATCCTTCAATGATATGCATATAAAAAAATAATAATACAGGACAAACTTACGGTGAAAAGCAAATATTAAATATTTCACAGAAACAAAAAAGTATCTTAAGAATTTATAACAAGACCTTATCCGTCAAAAAGTTTCTTTTTCAAAAATAGAAGTACGGCATAGAAGCCTAAATTTGTAAAAATATTAAAAAAACCGTGAATATAAAAGATAGCGAAAAAGAAGGAACGCTTATAAATATTTGAAATTGACACAATGATTTGTATTATACTTTCTTTTGATAGAAAAGCTTACTTTTTTGCTTTTGATTTGTGGCATTGTTCTTCTGTTAAAAAAACAAGTCAGGACTTTCCACGTTTTCTTTCCTATTTGTTTTTCCTGCGGTTTAAATCTGTTGTTTGTCTTCTATTCATTTTCCATATGTTTTTAACTTTTTGAATATTCATATAAGGATAAGAGAAACAAAGTAACAAATATAAAATTTATCTACGTCCAGAGTCAAAAACTATATTTATTACACATCCAATCATTTACAAAAATTTTAGCAACGAAATTTATTTAAACAAATTTAATAACTTTAACGCGAATAGTAAAAATAACGCTAAAAGGTGATTTGGAGGTAGAAAATAATGTACGGCTTCTTCTAAAAACAAATTAGAATTAGAGACAATTTTTTCCCCGGGAGGAATGGTACCCCCCTTCCTCCCGGAAAGGAAGGATGCGCATTTATACAAATATTTATATTTGTGTAATATTCGAGATTTGTCAAGTATTTATAATTAGTTTGATGTAACAATAAACTATAACAAAATTAAAGTTAATTAAATGTTTGTAGTAAGGAAGCTTCTGATACAATTTGTTTAGACCTTTTATTTAAATTATAAAGCATTACAAATTGAATTGTGCCGTCTATGTCACTAATTATTATATTTCTTTTTAATTCCTAATTCGGAAATTCTACCATTAGTACAAAAGAAGTATATAGATCAGGAAGGGATTAAAAAAAGGTAATGAGAAAATAAGGATGATGTTATAAAAATAATAATAAGCTAAAAAATATCTTTGAAATCACATCAATTATAAAAAATAAAATACAAAAAAATGTAATATAATGAAAAAACCGTATAAATCTAACTGTCCCGGGGCGACAATTATTTGATTTTTGCCCCTCTATCTAACTCTAAAAGTCAAATAAGATAGAATACCGAGAACCAAATGAAAAAATACCTAACAGGATTAAAAACGTCAAGGACAGGTAATTTTTTATCCCCGAAAAATATGAAAAATAGGACAGACAAAAATGACAAAAAAATACTAAAAGAACGAACATGGAACAGCTTTTAACATTTTTAATTTCATTTTAATCAATAGAGTGGTAATCCTAGTTCTAGTTCTAATCAATTTGGTTTTTTAACTTTTAGTAATATTTTTTATAATTTGAGAAATATAGATACATACCAAGATATACATAGATACACATCCATTTGTACATGTCAAATGTATGTATGTAGGTACGGACTTATAAATATACAAACTATTTATACATGAGTGTAAACTATAAATTAATATACATAAAATGATGTTAAATATTTTCAATAATCACTTCCATCCAAGCTGATAGAATTTAAAAGGTGATTCAATTGGAGGGTTTTTATGAATTAATTTTTTTTTAGTTGTTAGGTTATAGTCCGGAATTGACGTCATTGCAGGAATAAATAGTAAATTTTCAATGTTGACCGTCTATACCGAGTCCTGCAGTGACGTCACACGTCATTCATAAAAACTTCAGGTTATAACCTCCGAATGCGTTTGGTTTGTTTACATCGAATTGAACCACCTTATAAATTTCTAACATCTTAGCTTCCATCGTTTTATAATTATTGGATTATGACAATACGTTAATATCTTATGTGACAAAAGTCTAAAATATTTTAATATTGTTATAAGTTAATAGTTTTGGGGATATATAAGTGTTATCACCTACTGCAGTGCTTTTACTCTCTAATAATAACCATAATTCAAAGTAGCATAAAAGTTTCATAGCATGGCTAAAACACACTTTAAAACAACATTTTTAGTCATTAGTTAAGTGTGTCAAACCGGCTCCATGGTCGAGGTTATTAGAAAGTTAGTTTTATACTGATTTTTGATACTATGGAAGTCTGGGGTTCGTATTCTAGGTTATGTTCTTAGTTTATATAAGTTATTGTTAAAATAAATAATTTCCAACTATAAATTATACTTAGAGCGTAACACTTGCTTTTTGCTTCGACTACCTGAGGTGGTTCCCGCAGGGTTTATCCCTGATGGGCGACAAGTCTCTAACCGGGCGTTATTATTATTATTTTAAGTGGGTCTTTTTGCGCCAAAATAATGAGCCTATCATGTCTTTACCGCCAATTCCTACTCTACCTATCCGGGCCCTCATAACCTTACCACAGGTTTCGTATCGTATTTCAGGTTATATACATATCGTGTTAACTTTAATTTAATAATAATGAACTTAAATCTGGCACGGTATTTTTATAACCTGCCAGACTATAAGAAGCTAGCAGAAATGTTATTAATGTCCAATTGACTACAGTAGGAATTGGCGACCGTTTTTATAATGTAGATAAAAACTCATCGCCAACTGACGTTGTTCTTGCAGGGCAAATATCCTGACGTGCTAAAAGGTCATTAAAAGATCATTTATTTATTTTATTATCAAAATAATGACAATGATCAATAAATAAAAATAATGATCTATAAATCAATAATAGGTCAGACCATTAATTAATCCAAGGACTATCATAACTAAAGGGTAATAATACGATAAGAATAAAAATAAATAAATAAAATAAAAATACGAAAATTCGTAATTGAAATGTATAAACTAATTTAGCAAGGATTTAAAAAATGAAATGTAGTTAAAAACTAGTATTGGATCAAACTTAACTAACCATGCTTAAAGCAACTAAATAAAACTTATTTAAGGTTCATTAATTGTGTCAAAATATAAAAAAGAGCTGGTGTAAGCCAAAAATTGGCCTGAGGGGACTTCATCTATCTGTATTAACGCTACATTAATACTCTCCTCTTCCCCTTTTCTCTCCCTACCTTTTCTCGCCTAGCACTGACAGTCGCTTTTAAATATAAAAATAAGTTAACATAGCAATTCGAAGCAAATAAGTATAAAAATATAGCAACATTGCAAAATTAAACATACAAAACAAATAAGTTTAGTTTAATATCAACAAAATATAGAGAGGGGGAAAATATAAAATTCGACTCAAGTTTCAAACATTATATTTATGCTTTGATTAGCTTGTTTATAAAAAACAATTTTCATGGATAATGTTTCGTTATTTAAATTACACTGTGTGTACTTGGTACAAAAGGAAAGCCTCCATATAAAATCATTATAAATTGTTACCTGCATGCAGGTTTAATCGCTTTACCACAGGTGTCTATTATTTGCCATTCTTCTACTTATTCCTAATCATCAATAAATTAGTTTTTCTTTGGCCTCTTATCAAATTTCCATCAATAGTTTTTTTCCAATATAACCTTTAGTATAGAGTCTTTTCTTAATGCATTACCGCCGTGCAAGTTTTTCTTTCTCTTCATTATAAATTCTAATAAACGTCTTTCTTCTTATTATACATTTTAACAAACTTCTTTCTTCTCATTATACATTTGGACAAACCTATTTCTTATTATTATACATTTGAACAAACTCCTTTCTTCGCATTATACATTTGAACGAACTTCTTTCTTATTATTATACATTTGAACAAACTCCTTTCTTCGCATTATACATTCTAACAAACTCCTTCTTCTCATTATACATTTCCAAAACTTCTTTCTCATTATTCATTCTAACAAACTTCTTCTCATTATACATTCTACTTCTTTCTACTCATTATTCATTCTACAAAACTCCCTTCTTTCATTAACATTTCTAACAAACTTCTTTCTACTCATTATTCTTCTAACAAACTCCCTTCTCCATTATACATTTCTAACAAACTTCTTTCTACTCATTATTCATTCTAACAAACTCCCTTCTTCTCATTATACATTCTAACAAACTTCTTTCTACTCATTATTCATTCTAACAAACTCCCTTCTTCTCATTATACATTCTAACAAACTTCTTTCTACTCATTATTCATTCTAACAAACTCCTTTCTTCTAGTTATACATTTAAACAAACTTCTTTTACACATCTTAACATTTCTTCGTTAATCATTTTATTGATATGAAATGCACTAACTTTATTTAGGAATATACTTGTTATAACTTTTCTAAAACTGTCTATGAAGCAGCATGTTTGTTACCTCGTTTTCCTAATCTAATAACAATAATAATACGTCTCCAAGTTTACAACGTTACATTTTTATGAATAGCTTCGAGACATTTAGCCACTGGTCAATGCGGTGACTAATGCCTAGACGTGTGTATTTTCTTTAAAAACACTGCTAATCAGAAAAGAAAGGGATTCACCGAAAATAAGAAAGGAATTGCTGAGCAAGAAATAAAAAAACTTCAAAGAGAATTCGCTCAGCTTGCTGATCTCCGAAGCCGGGTTTATTTTGCTAGAACTACTGAAGGTTCTAGCACCGTTTTTATACCGTAGGTAGAAAAAATATGTTGTTTCAATTCGAAATCCGCAACCAAACTTTTACCAGGATCATCAATTTTAGGCGTTTTTGAGGCTGCCCAGCCAAGTTTGATAACTTCTATGCTTAAATACTGCTTAAGCCGTTATGCACATAAAATTTTGAGGCCAAGCGTAACGAGACTGAAAAGTAATATTCCCTAAAGGTATTAGCTAGCATGACTCAGGACAAATCAAGCCAATACAAAGTAGAGAGGTTCGAAGCACGCTTTTCCTTAAAGTATTATTTTTACTTTTCCTTGTTTATACAAATATAAATATAAAATCCAAAACCAGGATAACACCAGAATTATACGTTTCAGATTTTTTAGGGCCTCCTAAGTGGTTTTCACAAAATTATCTGTCTGTCTGTATGTGTGTGTGTGTTTGTGTTTGTCTGTTATCATCGTAGGAACCTGTGTATTTATGTTAGAGAATTGAAACATCAGTTTAATTATAAGGCGAGGTCGAATATCCACGGCCTTCTAGAACGTTGGATCACCAACAAACTTTTTTTATAACTTTTTTTTTCAAAATTTTCAGTAATTTATTTATTTATTTATAGTTAACGGCGTGAGCCAATATACAAAAATCAAGATACAAAAATTTACAAAATTAAGATAAAAAAAAATAAGTTAAAGTATAAATTAGTAGAAAACATCAAAATGGAAAATTTAACAAGACTATAAAATAAAAATAAAAAATTGTATTCAAAAAGGAGGAAAGTAAATGGGGGGGGGGGGGGGAAGCTATAACATCAAAGAAATAGTGATAAATGTGTGATTATGATGGTGAGAAAGATAGCAAAAATACACACAAATAATAAACGTTAAATAAAAGAATAACATAAAAGAAATAAAGAATAATTAAAAAGATAATAATAATATAAAAGAGAAATATAATATATAAATAATATAAAATAAAAATAAAAAACCATAAAATTCAAAACGATTTTACTACGGATCAACACGAAAAAGAATAAAAAACTAAAAAATAAGTTAAAATTATAATATAGCATATGCAACCAAAACAATCAAAAAGTATACTTTAAGAACTGAGAGAAGATGAGAAGTAACAAATGATTTGAATTTAGAAATGGAAACGGTAAATTTAAGTCAGGAATAGAATTAATTAGCCGGATTTGTGATAAATTAAGCCTATTTCCGTAATCTGCACGCTCTTTTGGTTAATCTCAAAGAGTATTTACATTCACTCAACGATTTATTTTTAATCTAACTTGGTACATACATAACTACTGTTAGACGTCAATGTTAACAAATATGACATGTCAAAATATAATACAAAATATTGACGTCTAACAGTAGTTATGTATGTACCAAGTTAGATTAAAAATAAATCGTTGAGTAAATGTAAATACTCATTGAGATTAACCAAAAGAGCGTGCAGATTACGGAAATAGGCTTCATTTATCACAAATCCGGCTAAGTACTGAAAATTTTGAAAAAAAAGTTATAAAAAAAAGTTTGTTGGTGATCCAACGTTCTAGAAGGCCGTGAATATTCGACCGCGCCTTATTGTTAAATGACTTGTGTATGATTTTTTAAGAAATTAAAAAATCGGAAAATAATCAAACAGAGTTAAAATTTGAAACAAGATATACCTTTACGTAATAAATAAGTACACCAAGTTTCGTTTCTAAACAACAAATATATCCATGATTTGTGTTGCATCGTAAAAGTTAAGCAGCATTGAGCGTATGGGTGACCCTGAGAATGAAACGGATTCTCGCTTCACGAGAATCCGTTCGTCCGTCAAACAGGATGAGCAAAGCGAGTCCGAAGACATGCTTCGGAGCTGAGAGGATGAGCGTAGCAAATCCGACGTGATGAGGAAAAGTTCCGAGGTACCTCATACCGATTATTTTAATGTTTTTTTAATTTAATATATTAAGTTACCTATTCGGCAGCTCCGAAGTCAGAAAATAAGGTTTAAAATTATGTTTAATAAATGATTCTCTTTTTGGTCGAGGAAAAGCCTAAGTTTGAAAAGGAAAACATGTCAGGAACACAGCTCAGTTTGAGGTTTATAGAGAGTCGTGAAAATGACTCTGAAATCATTTAAAACTGACCGCCTATCTACTATCTAAACAACAAATTTAGATTTGTCGTTTCGTGCATTAAATATGTCAAACAATAATCGTTTACTTTTATAATAGTATGAAAAAATACAACTTGAAATTTAAATTTAAAGTGTGTTGATACATAATTCTTTCTTGAAATTTTTATTTTAATTTTACATTTTTTTAACATTTTTAATTTAAAAAAACATGTTTCGCAAAAACTAACTATCTATTTTCTCTAGTTTATTGAAAAGGGTTTAATATAAATGTTATTGCAGAAAGAATATATTGCATATATATTATATAGTAAATAACAATGGCATGCCTACTTTACATTGTAGTCTGTATTTAGCCTCGTATCATTCATTCTAAGATCCTAAAAATCCGTTTTATACCAAGCGGTCATCCACCAGCGTAGTGACCTGGCTCGACGACTCATAACACTATCGATCTGACAAAAACCGTAGGTATACTATCCAAATTGAAAAAAGTTTGTAATTTAAACTAAAAAAATCGGTTATATGATACCTCGGAACTTTTCCTCGTCACGTCGGATTCGCTAAGCTCATCCTCTCTACTTCGGACTTTCTTCGCTCGTCCTCAGAATATACAAGTCGTTAAATTAATAGTGTAACACGACTTTGGGCTCGCTCCGCTCGTCCTCAGATAGTACATACATCCGTTTCATTTCCAGCTGTCACCCATCCAGGCAAAGACCACGCACGATGTTACTTTACTTTTATGATACAACAAAAATAACCAACAAAATTATCCAACGAAGTTGGGCCCTTCTTGCCAGCCCCTTAGCTTACAACAATTTCACCGAGAATCTCTTAGAAAGATTGAATATTGAAGGATATTTCTCCAACTAAGAGAAGAAAGTTCCTCTTTCAAGAGGCCAACGTCAAATATGCGGGTACGAAAAGAAATAAAGACCTCACACTCTGCAAGGCTGTCTCCACATACGTACATGTTTTACATTAAATAGTGTGTTTTATAAAATGTAAATTTTTTATATTGCATAGTGTGTTTCATTACATTGTATGTTTCATAAAACATACGTGTCATAAAATACAGAATATTCTATATTTTATTTGCAAAAAGACACCCCCTCATCTTATCAACTTTTTGCAATGGCTTTACAACTCGATTGAAGAACCTTAATATTTCATCTTACCATAATGTAATGACATTAGATATAACAATGCCATTATTAAAATACAGATTTTCGAAAAGCAAATAACTGTCAAATTTTCAAATAAATTATAAAATTTAAATGAGGTTGCAGGATTATTATTTAAAATATTGGGAGTGTCTCTCAAGGAAAGTAATAGAAATTTATCATAAAGCTTTCCATTAATGTCAAAACACATAGTAATATTCCCATCTTATTTCCAAGTTAGAATTAACTATTGTCTTCAAAATGCAGAGAACTCCTGTGATGGGTTGTATTTAGACAAGACAGCGTGACTTGACACACCCGCAAAACTTTCAACTAGACAGTCGAACAGGGTAAAGTTTGATATACTTCAAGATATAAACACTTAGGAATCTTTTAAGTTTTCAAACTTTTGGATTTTGCTTATATAAAGTTAAACTGGAAAGTTTCATCAAAAATAACACTTCCGTATTATAAGTAGTTTAAAATTTCTTACTTTGAAGTAAGAAAAGTCTTGCATATTAATTTAAGTAAACTAATGCTTAATAGTACTTTAACCATAGAGATATATAATATACTAAAGGAGGCATAGCCTATCTCAATACATTGTGAGGCCTGAAACATCTTTTTGGAGCTCTCAGGGGCTCTGTGTAACCGCATTGAAACCTCCTTCAAGAGTGAGTTAAGGTTAAAATAAATCGATTGATTTCGGCTTCCCTCAAATTGTTTGTGTTTTGATTTGTTTTTTTAACGTTCTGCTATATAAGTTACTTTGTTAATTTTGTATTTATCATTCGATTTTATTAACAAGCGAATGTTGTCAGGTTACTTTCTCGATGCTTCAAAATTTAACATATAGGGCCTCTCTATTAATAAATCTCTATGACTATAACTATACTACAATGTATCATAATAACCTTTAATGACGCTGAGCAAAATACCACTCTATGTGCTTGCATTGGGTAAAGATACAAGCATGTAATACTTGATTATACATGTAAGATACATACACCAAATAGTTCTAACAATATATTTTCTATACTTAGTATCTTTTAAATCTATTATAAGTCTATTACTCCTTATTCTTGATTAATTTAAAGTTTTAATAATTAAGTTTTGGTCAAAAACAATTAAGATGTGGTTCTAGTAAACAGCAATAAATTCTAAATAAAAAGGATTATATAACAAGCAAATAAATTTGCGAAATTATAATTTAAAAACAAATCTAAATCATTACTAAAAAATGATTGTTTTTAGGTGATTATAGCACATTTAACCTCTAATCGTCCTTGAAATAAGAGGGTATTAAAATAAGTGAACGATCTATATTTTTCTTTCGCTAGTGATTAAAAAACCCAGCAAGAGGTTTAAACTTCACGGTATTGAAAATGTTGATCGAAATTAATTAAGTAAAAAGAGAGAGAGAGCTGAGTAATAATACGGAATATTCAGTTTATTTAACCAGGTATTATGTTTTACTAGGCTTTCCTACTTCGAGTATGTTTTTACAAGCATTACTCAACATGTTTATATATGTTCTATGTATAAAGCCATTAGAAGGGGTTTTTGGTAGGCGGTATGCTGAGTCCTCTATACTAATGCTTTCTCTAGTTCACTTAGTATTTTACCATCCCTATATATAATACTTCTAAGGCTCTTAATCACTCATTATAATGCAGTCCTGTATACACCATATTGTTCACACACATTAATAAAAACCACATGTTTATCTTAAGGGATTATTATGGTTTACAACAGTAATAAACAATAACATCCTCTCAGCAAAATGTATTTGGTTACATAAAATATTTGCCTTAATATTATATTTCCCCAGTAAAATAACTTAACCAATATTATACTCGAGATCCGTTTCTAAAACAGTAAATAACATAAACATATCTTTAAAGCAGTAAATATAACATGCATCCAATAAAGCTGAATACAAAGGCAATTAAATACTTAACATTTATTTGATAAAGTTAATTTTCTATCTCTTAATCTATTATTTTCATACTTTACTAACATTTGAATTTCCAATAACCAATTAATTTCATTATTATTTTTAGTATTAGTCTCCATTGATTTATGCTTATTTATTTTTGTCCCATCGAGTGTCCGAAAAGAAATAAACAATTAATTTCAAATTAAACATTAATATTTTATGATACAGAATATATTTCCCTTAAACAATTCTCAACCTATAGTTAGGATTTAGGATGATTTTAATATCCCTCCTCGAACATCTACTAAACCAACTTTATTAAGCAACATATTCTAACAGTTTATTCCATGTTTATTTTTGAAGCGTGTAAGTTTGTAGCTAAGCATCCTGAAAAGTTCATCACTCATAGTGGTGTTCATTCGTTCGACACTAGAAATAAGTTCAACCTGTGTCAAGCTCCCTGCAGAACTGCTTTGTTTAAGAATGCCCCACACAACATTTCAATAGCTTGCTACAATAAATTGCCACAAGAAATAAAACAAGCTAAAAATATAATGTCGTTTGCTAAACAATTAAAAGCTTTGCTGATCTCAAAAGCATATTATAATGTAAAAGAATATTTACAAAACTAGAAAGAAATATTCACTAATGTATATATTTATTTATTTATTTATTTTTTAACTTCTTTAGTTGTTATACTCTTTTTGTATTATTTGTTTTGTATATATGACATGTTATATCCTTGTAAGGTTTACATAATAAATAAAGGAATATTATTATTATTATAAACCATAAACAATACAAGATAAAGACATAATGTGTCCAAAAAATCGTTTATTAAAGCAGACAACTTAAAAGGCTTATAATATAATAGAAACCTAATTGAAAAACTTAGTGTAAATGAATTCTGGCGCTAGGTTTCGCATGCCAAGCAAATTTCTCTTAAAATGCGTGTTTCCGTTCATAGTAATCCATCTCTAGCTTACTCTTCCAGTTTATTCTTTATGACTTGAGCTGTTAAAATGGTTACCTCTTTTTTCTGAAAAAAACATTTTACTCTATTTTTTGATAGCAACATAGTTACTCTATTTTTCTGATAGCAAAAAATAGTTACTCTATTTTTCTGATAACAAAAAATAGTTACTCTATTTTTCTGATAAAAAAAATAGTTACTTTATTTTTCTGATAACAAAAAATAGTTACTCTATTTTTCTGATAACAAAAAATACATTCTCTATTTTTTAAATGATAAGAACTAAAACTATTTCAATGTAAGCATTAGGTAAGCGCGAAAAGACTCATTTAAAAGGGGATTCGCTCGGATACGGACCTCTGGCCAGAAGTATTTTGTAGTTAAAAACTTTGAACCTTGGTAAGTATCCTCAAAGTACCCGTTAAGTACTTTGAGAGCTCGTATCGACCGCAAAACATCGCAAACGTTACCCTATAATAGATTGGCTAGGAATACGTACAGGTACACACACACACACACACACACATTATATATAATATATTATATATATATTATATATATATATATATATATATATATATATGTATATATATATATATATTATATATTATATATGATATATATATATATATTATATATATATATTATATTACATATATATTATATATTATATTAACTATATATATACTATATATATATATATATATATATATACTATATATTATATATTATATATTATTATATATATATATATATATATATATGTATATATATATATATATGCATATAAATATTATTAAATCTTTATTTTAATCCATTTACAATTATAAGTATCCATAAATATATATTTAAATATAAATATCTATTAATAAGTAAAATAATAAGTAATAAGTAAAAATTTATGACCAACAAAAAATTATAGATAGTTTCTCATACAAAATGACTTTATATTACTATCAATCAGAGTATCGCATTTGATCGAGAACGTCGAGAACAAAGTAGCACTTTTATAAGTTGGATATAATTTAACTTAAAGTTATATATGTGACGTCAATAGAGCAATAAACTTATAGAGAAAGCAATATATAGGCTTATAGTTCATACATACCACTAGACTCGATAAAGTCACGCCGTTTATCTTGTACCCATAAAAAACGGGGGGTTTTCCTCGGTGCGGCTCAAGGGTGGCTTTGTAAAAGGCAACAAATCTCCAGGACTTGATTTCAAACCAGTTCAGTGTTTAGAAACATAACTCCATAAAGCTATCGAGAATAACGAGACTCAGTATATCAACAAAATGTTTTCAAAAGCTTTTTCAAGATCGATCAACAGCGTTGTAACAATTGTTTGAAAAGTGCATCAATTTATCAAAACATTAATACTTCTTGCTAACATAAAATACAGACTACGAATGACAAATATTAATTTCATAAACTAAATTTTTAGCTAAACATAGAACTTCGTGGGTAATTAACTATGCTTAAAGAAACGTTGCTAAGTAATTTATTGCAAATTTTATTGATTTTTTAGCGAATTTGCTTTGAAAAATATTCGTTTATCAGACCTGGGAGTTAGTTCAAAAACCGCTCAACAGGTCCTTGAACTCGAAAAAATACGTTTAAAACATTTTCCCCGAAACTCAGATTCGAACCCAGACCCCTAGGTTTCAGAAATTTTGAGCACTCAGATCATCCAAGGCTAGTTTCTACCTAAAGCCCCAAAAAACACAGAACACGACACTTCACTGGAAATTTGTTGTTCACCTATACCGTATTTACATTTCCGGTTTTTACCACCGTTTTTCGATTTTTAATGGTTTTGATAGTGTCATCTCCGGACTGTGTTTAATCTAGTTTGAGCCCTAAAAAACATGGACAAACGATACCCTAATTAAAAATTTATTTTTTACAACCAATTTCGACATTTTGAGAGGCCTAATGTACTCTGGACTTGTTTTATTCGACTCAGAGCCTCTATAACTTCAAGTAAACCCTTTTTACCAACAAAAAAATAGAGAAAAATCTTTAAAATTTCACACAAACACACACAAAGACACACAAACACATTACATACAATATATATATTATATATTATATATATATATATTATATATATTTATATTATATATATTTATATATATATTAATATATATATATATTATTATATTGTGACCATACCTCACAGAACCCCTGGACCCTTATCAGATTCTTCCCTATGTCCACTCACACCTGTATTATTATGTTGCCTCCCACCACTGTCTCAACGACATCTTTACAAATTTTTCACTCAGTCTTGTCTTGGCCTTCATCTATCTTTCTTTATAATTATTAAATTTATTATTAAGCCACATCAATTGGCTGGCTTGTTGTGAGCATGATCCTTTTTTAATTGTAACTCATTCAGTTCAATATATATATATATATTATCATATATATATATATATTTATATATATAGATTATATTTATTATATTATTTATATATATTTATATATATATATATATATAATATATATATTATATTATTATATATATATCATATATATATATATATTATATATATATATATATATATATATATATATATATATATATATCTATAGTGCCACACACAAATAGTTGCCATACACTCATGTTATTCTTCAAAAGAGTTCGAAGAGACTAGAGCTTAAAAATATTAACCGCTTACTAAATATAACTCATACGCTTAAGTCTAATAGACACATTTGAGTTAATGCTTATACCACGTAACATAAACTCCTTGAGCTCGTTTTTTAAACAACTTATAAATCACAACATTAGTACAACTTTTCCAACATATTTAAGTTCACACGAAAGTTGAAACAAAATTTTCAACTCAATAAGCACATAATTTTCATCATTAGTACAGAATATGTAAGGAATCGTCAAATAATAAAGTTTTAATTTCATAAAATACAACTTGATTATGGTTTTACACCCAGCATGATTGTGTCGCCTTATAAAAACATTCTCATGAGACAAGTTTAAAGTTTATAACTTGGCACAATAATGTTTGCTAAAGAATAATTTTCCAAGCGATATAATTCGAGGAAATAAATTGTGTGAAACTTTTTTAATTACCAAACATTAGAGAAAACTTAATAAAGTTTATTAAGATTATAAGTAGTTTTCTTTAAAAAAAAATGTTAAAACTTTTATAACTTTGAGAATGCTTTATAAAATGTGACCATATTGGTTTCTGGGTTTAATGTCATCTAAAAACATAACTGAGAAGTGTAATAAATTTAAGTAAGATACAAAAAAAAAAGGGTTCGGAGTACCGAAACGAGTATTTGTTTTTGTACTAAGTACTCGCTTAGCTCGTACTTAGTCAGTAAATACATTATTTTTATACCCTCCGGTCACCCAGCCAGGCAATGACCTCGCTAAATGCTACTTAACTTTCATGAACCAACAAAAAACGTAGATATAATTACTGTATTTAAACGAAACTTAGTGTAATTATTTATTATATAAAGGGGTATATTTGTACAAGATGTCAACTCAATTTGATTTTTGACACTTTTTTTAAAAAACGTATTAAATCCATTTGATAAAAATTGAAATAATGCTGATAATGAGATGGTTTGATAAGCAACATGCGTTTTGAATCTCAAACCGATAAAAACATTTTTTGCGTCTAATGAATTTCGAAATTTATGTCGAGTCATTATCGCGAGTTAATGACGTCATAAAAATATTAGTTTCTGGATAGCTCAACTAGCCTTAAGATTGATTTTTACTGAGTTTTAACTCTCTAGTTTAAAAATAGACTGGCAGATACAAACATACCCACACACAAATTTTCAAAATTCTTAATGACTCAAGCAAAATAGCTTAACGAAGTCTGACGAGAATAACTTATAGTATAATTGACACATTATAATTGTGCGAGAGACACCTAGAAAATGAAACAAGCAAAATGCAATGCTACATCTAGGAACTGTTCCATCATTCGTTACGTCATTAGACGTAACAAAACAGAGTGGGACATGACATTATGTCGAGCCATCAATGATGACGAATGTCGAATGATGGAACAGTTCCCAGATGTAGCATTGCATTTTGCTTGTTACATTTCCTAGGGGTCTCTCGCACAATTATAATGTGCCAACTATTCATGTTTTGCAAAACACGGTAGTATCAAATAATATATGTTGTATTATAATACTTATAATAATATTATAGTATATACTAAGTATTATTTAGGTTTTGGCGCAGATCCATAATTATCAAAGGATAATTATAATAACATAGAGTACGTAAACCAATTTAGCGGTTCAATTAGCAGGGTTACCACCCACACCCATAGACCATAAATTAATTCAAATACATAACTTGACTACACCTGAGTCCAAACATTAACTAGATAATATATAGAACTAATAATTCATTGTAATTATTAAGCTGTCACCGGGCGTTCTTAAACTGTCAGTAATTGATTCCATTTCGTTTTTACGACAATTTACAAGAAAATTTCTTTTTTTTACATAAATATTTTCGTATTATTATGCTCATGAATATATCAGGTTAATTATCGTTACCCCCTTTCTTTGGAGAAAGTTATAAACAGATCCAATAATTAAGAAAAGGTTACACTAAAATTGGGTCGATATCAGTGTCCTTAGAATAATATTAATATAGAAGAATCATAGGACGGTAAACACAATGGAATTCCACTGATAACATGGAAGCCAGTTTACTGGGCTGTTACTGGGTCTCATGTAGGGGTGCCACCCTATCAAAAAAACATAATTTATAATGAAAAATTCCATAAAAAAACCAAATATAATAACATTAAAAAACCAGCTAAGTATTAATTTAAATCGGTCTTAAATAGCAAAAAGGTTAATGGAGTACGAGAATCTACATTTAGATGACGAGAACTGCTTTTAATGTTTTTTTTTATTAAAAACGTTGAAATACAATTAAAAATGCTTAAAACATTATAATAATCCAGTATTTAATGAATAGTCGAGCATTAATTAATAATATGACTTAATAATCTAGCAACCGGAAGTATAGCCAATTTTGTTATAAGAAAATTATGTATGTTAAGGTAGCAGCATTCCTTAAGACTACCAGAAAATCGGCTTTGGTGTTATTAATTATGATCCTGTTATCAATTATGCTTATTACGCGTACTCTATTACCCCATAGATGGAATAAAAGAGTTGAAAAAACTTTTTAATAACCTCTATTTTGTATAATTACTGATTTTTAGGAGAAATAGGTCCAAAATAATAAATAAAACTATAAGGATGTAACTAAAAGTCTATCCACAAATAAATAATTTTTATTTGTGGATAGACTTTTATATACATCCTTATGGTATAGAATCCACTAGCGCTTATAATTTAAATATTAAATAAAAATAATTGAAGAATCAGTAACCGTCGAAAATTGCTTATTGGATAAAATGATAGTGGAATTATTGCTATTGGATCTTCAGAGGGCTTCGTCGTGCCTCAGTTGGACTAGAAATTAATCACTGATAAACTTTATTTAGTTGAGAGCCGAGTTTGCCCCGCCTGCTGATAAATGGCTCGTTATGCCGAAACCGGTCCGGATATTTATACCAACGCAAGTATCTCGAGCGGTAGCGCTGATTCTTCAATTAGTTTTATTTATTTTTGGACCTATTCCTCCTAAAAATAAGTAATAATAATAATAGGGATCAACTGTGTCTTTTGAAAGCTATTTTTTATTGCACAATCACTTTAAAAATATTTGGTCTAAATATCAACTTCTGCCACTGGACATATCATACAGTCTTTCCATTCCTCATTTTGGATTACATTTCACTTCTTCAAGCCTTCAGTTTCACTTCTTCTAGTATTTAGTTTCAGTTCATCAGGTTTTTCAGTTTGAGTATTCAGTTCATCAGGTCTGTTAGTTCAGCTTTCTTCTAGTCTCAGTTTCAGGTTCACCAGGTCTATTCAGTCTTCACTTTTCTAGTCTTCACTTTTCAGTTCATCAGGTTTCTTCAGGTTTCACTTCTTCTAGTCTTCAGTGTTTCGTTCATCAGGTTTCAGTTTCACTTCTTTAGTCTTCAGGTTTCAGTTCATCAGGTTTTCAGTTTCACTTCTTCTAGTATTTAGTTTCAGTTCATCAGGTCTTTAGTTTCACTTCTTCTAGTCTTCAGTTTCACTTCATCAGGTCTTCAGTTTCAGTTCATCAGGTTTTCAGTTTCCCTTCTTCTAGTCTTCAGTTTCAGTTCTTGTAGCCTTTAGTTTCAGTTCCTTTAGTCTTCAGTTTCAGTCCTATTACTTTCAAACCGTGAAATTATTAGGCTAAGGAAATAGGTTGCTTCATAGAAGTGAATGAGTGAGGATCAGTTCAATTCTATTCTGATTCCAAAAATATATTACAGAAAAAGAATCCAAATATAAAATAATTGTTTATTCGAACACCTGGATTTCAAAGAACTGGCTATACAAGTCTGTACTTAAAATATTCTTATCACTAGAACTATATTAAGAAATTATTTGTAAAAACAATATTATAAAAATAAATTTAGTATGATCAGAATGTTTAATTTTATTAATAGACCCTATCCTAAGCACTACCCATTTTAACTTGAACGAATGAAGTCCTTACAAAAAAGAAGAATCCTTATTATTTTTCAATAAATAAAGGAAAAAATAACTTTTTTACAAAATAAGATTCACCATACATGCATAATGTTCATACGAAAATTCTCTAAAATTGTTAAAAAAGGCGTATTTTTTAAATTACTTTATTTTATAAAATCAACTTTTATAAACAAAAATGTTCTACACAAAAAACCAGGTTAGTTATTTTTTTAAAAAAATATATGCTTGAAATAAACTACAAAAGCGGGTCTGTTTTAATGCTGAGACTTATTTATTTAATTTTTTTTATTTTTTATGGGTTTCTTTGAGGTAAGATTAATTTTAATTTATATTTAAATCATCTTTTTTTTTGACAATTGTTTTTTTTTTTTAAAAGAAACGGAAGAATGGACTAGAAAGTTGCAGTTGTGTTAAATTTTCTTTTTTTCCAGAACCGAAAGCAATACAACGCTTGAACAAATCGGAAAAAAGGCTCTCTTACTTTTCACGAAACAAGAGAAAAGGTTAACTAGCTTGCGTTCTTTCAGTGGCTGACTCTTGTTTTTCTTTTATTTATATTTTTTTATTCTTCTTCAGGAAATTAGAACTCGAAGCAAAAAAAAAAAGTAAAATTGTTTTTCTCTTTTTGTTATTGTTTTATTTTTCTTTATTTACTTTTTTTATTTTATTTCTTAATGCGTTAAGCAAAAATAAAGAAAAAAATTTAAACAGATGAAAATCAATAAGAAATAGAAATAATTTAACGATAAGCGATTGATTAGATGTCTTAGGCAGCATCAAAAATACTTCACATTTTCAGGGCATATGTCATTTCGAGCACAGAGAAGGCATAGCCTGTATTTTAATACATTGAGAGACCAGAAATATCTTTTTGGGGCACTTGAGGGCTCTGTGTAACCTCAAATCCTCCTCCAAGAGTGAGTTTATGTTATAATAATAATTTTTTCGTCTTCCTGCAAAACGTTCGTGTTTTGATTTGTATTATAAAAGTTTGACAGTATATGTTACTGTATTTTTGTTCTGTTAATTATTTTTTACAGTAATTAAAACCTTAATTTAATATCTATGCTTTTTTATAAAATTTAAAAAAGACCACAAATGAAAGGTTGACATTCTTAAAAAAATAAATACATAAATAAATCCCTATAATTAATTTTTAGATAAAACTAATTAAATAGTTTTTGAGTATAAAGAAAAAAGAGTAAACATATTTAAACTATAATAATAACCACAAGAAACGTCATAATAATAAATAATAAGTATAAAAAATCAAACCTTATTTAAAATTTAAATTTTTTGAGTCTTAAAAGAAATTACTCATGTTTTAGTGTTTGTCAAGAAAATAATTTTCATACAATTACTTAAAAAAAAATGAAAACAGGTCACCATAATTTAACTTCTAAAAAACTAATCATGAATTATGTATATTATTTATACTTTTTTAAACAAATGTGTAGCAAATAATAAAGAATATTACACGCGAAATCTTTTGAAGTATATGATTCCACGTGCGGAAAGAATTATATTAAACGTAACACATGAAAATAAGATAATCAATAAATATCTATTTAAATGAATCATTTACATGTCTACCCACATAGTTTTCATAGCGAATATTCAAAGACAAAATTAGCTAAAAATACTAGGGCCATGAGAAAGAAGGAAGGAAAGGGGTTGAGTTGAGATAGTTTTATAATATTAATATAATATATATATATATATATATATATATAATATGAATATAAAGAGTATAATTAAAGTTAAAGTAGGAATGTAAAAGAAACCAGTATTTTCATTACAAAACAATAAAGCTTTGGAGTCCAAATAGAGGAAAAATAGAAAACAAGTCTCTCCACTGAGTTATAGTTAATGACAGAGCCAGCTTTCAGACAGATGAAACAGTTCATCATCAGTGCCTAATCAACAAAGTATAAAAAATACAATCTTACTAAAAACTATGCAAAAGACTTAAGAACTTAAAAAAATGAAAAACATCATAACGATAAATAACATAATGTATTTATCATTATGATGTTTGTAAAAACTTGTAATTTTTAATTTATATTTTAAGTTCTAAGTTATCTGCCTCCGTGGCCGTGATCGTAAAGGCGTTAGATTTCGGCACCGGAGGTCCGGGGTTCGCAACCCGGGCTATGCTCTAAGATTTTATTAATAGTATTTGTATTAAAAAGATTTCGCCAACTTTAATTAATTCTTAGAGTGTAGTAGATGATACCCACTTGAGGTGGTTCCCGCAGGGTGAATACCCTGATGGGCCGAAAGGCCCTAAAACGGGCATTTATTTTATATTAAGTTCTTAAGTCTTTTGTATACTTTTTGTAAGACTGTAATTTATACTATGTTGGATAGGCACTGATGATGGACCGTTAAGTCTGAAAGCTGGCTCTGTCATTAAACTATAACATCGGTGGAAAGACTTGTTTCTCTTCCAAGTACTTTTATTATTTTATTTAAATTGCTTAAAAGATCTAGGTCGGTACGTGCAAATTTGAGATCAAATAGTTATTAGGACTGTACATGGTTTGCAGTAATTAAGTAACGTAATCAACTTAACCTTAGGACGCCGGCAGGAAAATATTAGTTAACTGCTTAGTTTTTATAGAGCACTATGTAATTTAACTGTCTGCCAGAGGGCTAAAGGGAGTTACGGCTGGGAGTTATAACTAACTTAATTTAAATAGAAAATCTTGACAAATTGCAACTAATTAATATATTTAGATTTAAAATGCACATATTTACCTAAGAAAAAAATTAAAAGACTTCTAAAACTCAGCTCGTATTCTAACTACACGTTAAAAAAGCAACCATTTTAAATTAAAAAATACAGAGGCGTTCATAATTTGATGCACGAAATATGGAAAAACGGTAGCGTGACAAAAAGACGTGAAAAAGTTATAAAAAGAAAAAAGAAAAGTACGAGAAGTGTTGTTATTAATATTGAAAATGTTCGGGGCAAATAATTATAGTTATTAATAATAATTAAATAAGTATAATGTTAGAAACATGAGTTATAATGTTTTAATAGCTACCTATTAGAAAGTAGAAATTTCATACATGTTTTTGCAGAAAATTTACCTGAAACATAAGAAGAAAAATTTAAATTTAAAAAAAAGATTAAAAACATTTAAAAATCAGCGGTTACCCATCGTGGTTACCTACTGACCTGATGCTTAACAAAAGTGATCTAACAAAACCATGGGCATTCTAGCCTTGCCAAAATGAAACTTTAAATTCTTGTTTTTATGTAAAAGAGATACACTCGTGGCATATTCAACTCTAACTGAAAATTGTCTTTGAATATAGGTCATTTAATTCAAATTAAAAAATGATAATGACAAGATGAAAATTAGCACATTAATATTAATCTAATCTTTTTTGCCATGATTATTCTACTTAAAATTTTGCTGAGTTGTTTTTAACAGTTCATGACGTCATAGATTTTGTTTTTCGGCAAGCACATTAGGTCCTACAGATTGAGGGTATACAATTCCTCCAGAACATGCAAAATGGGAGCTACGATGATAACAGACACACAAAAATTCACTCATAAAGACAGACAACTTCCGTCTTAAAAAAATTTAAAATAGACGATTCAAGTGATATCTTGGGTACAGATTTTCAGCGAAAACCAGCGATGGTATACAAGAGGAAAAGAAAATCAAGTATATGTAAAGTATGAAAAGACAAACTCTAGTTTTCTCTTTTGATATTACTAAGTTTTTCAAAACATAAACAGCTGACACAATTATCTTAAGCACAACTCTACTTTGTCAGCTGTATTTATTTATTATGTGCAGCCCAAAAAAACTTTACTGCCACTCTAGAAAACTTGATTGCAACTCTAAAAACTTTACTAACACTCTAGAAAATTGTATTGCAGCACTAAAAATCTTTACTACCGCTCTAGAAAATTGTATTGGCAGCTCTAAAAATCTTTACTGCCGCTCTAGAAAACTTTTTTGCGACTCTAAAAACTTTACTGCCGCTCTAGAAAACTTTATTGCGACTCTAAAAACTTTACTGCCGCTCTAGAAAATTATATTGCAGCTCTAAAAATCTTTACTGCCGCTCTAGAAAACTTTATTGCGACTCTATAAAATATTACCTCTGCTATAAAATCGTGACTGTCGTTTAAAAGAAAAAGAAAAATCGTTTTAAACTTTCTTCATAAATTTAGAATAGAGAGACTAATTGATCCTTTCAAAACCGTGCATTCTGGGAAAATTTATGTCTATCAGTGGTAAATTTAGATGATGAATTAGACGTCAGAATATGTGATGATGAATCAGAATATATATATATATATAATATATATATATATATATATAACAAATTTTTAATTACACATCAGTGTTACCATATTTCATCGGTTATTATTCTTATACTAAGCACAGTACCAATGTAAAAGAAGAATTATAGAATATTCATAAAGAATCAATTGGCGTACTATGGGAAATTTGCAAGTCACCTTAATATTTAGTATCAAATCTCAAGGTTTGTGCTTAAACAAAGTAAAGGGGTGAAAACCTTTACAGAATTGCTGAAAATGTTAAAAAGAGATGAAGCTTGAGAAATGCCTTCTCGGAGAGTAACAAAACTCCCAGGTAGAGGTTAGTATGAATTATAGGTAGGGATTGTTGAAGGCACTAACTCACCCAGATACACAAGGGTATATCTTCAACTTCTCGTACAGTTTAGCTCTGATTTATTCCACGGATCAGGCCCTAGGATTTCACACAACCTTGGGCCCTTTTTTTCTTCTATATCTTACAGTTTTACTTGAGCATATAAGACTTAAGTAAAAGAATGTAACAAATTTTTTGGTGAGATGTTTATTTAGAAAAGTGAGACGTGTTGCTTGAGGTTAAAATTTAGCTCAGAATCAACCATAGAGATGTCATTACTAGAGAGGCCCTATCAGTTAAATTTTGAGACCAGTTAAACCTGACCACCTTGGCTTAAGAAAATAATCAGAACAAAATTACAGTAACTTATTTTGTAGAACGTAGAAAATGCAAAAAATAAACAATGTACGAAAAGCCGACAATTATTAATTTATTATAACCTTACTTCACTCTTGGAATAAATTTCAATGAGGAGAAAAAAGAAATGCGTCACTCCACTTAGTATATACAATAATTACTAATTTCAAATAGACTTGTGCTGTTATAATGGTAATAAAGGACGAGATGATTACATAATAATATCTTCAACAGTGCTAGTAACATGCGGGAAGAAAGGAGGGTTAGTTTCAGAACTGCCGCTAGAGACCAGCACCAAGTTTATCCCTACCTTCAGTCTAACGCTCTCGTATACCTTCCGACATTCTATACCCATTATATTATTTGGGTGTTTAATAATTATCAAAAAATATTTGATAAATAAAAAGTTTTTAATGATGTTTTGAAAAATTTTGAAAAAAAGGCTTCTACCTTATCTGTAGCTAGCCCAGTTCCCAAGATATTTATAAAAATGAATGAGCAAATTTTTCTTTGACACGCTAGCTCATACGGCAATAATATATGTTCCTATCATTTTTAAACTTATTTGTAGAGCAGCCTTGTTTTACGCTTGGCAGATTGTTTCCCCTACATTTTGATTCTAGAATGCGATTTAATTATTTAATATGAAACATAAACCAATTCAACATAAATGTCATTTAAAAACAACTGCAACTAAAAATAAATTAAATCAATTTACTGCTCTGCTGAGTAATGAAAATAATGCTTAAAGTACAACATAATACTCCGAGCAACAATAAAATAAAATTTATCCATATTAATGTATTTAGTGTAACAATAAATTTCTATTATTACTATAAATATGACACTTAGGAGTTTATAATTTCAAAAATGTAATACTCTTCATGAAATTATATTTATATTTTATAAGTTTAACTGCTATACAGGGTAATAATTCCATTAAACTAATGCATCTCAAAACCATTAAAGAGAATCAAAATTATCAGTGATTGTTATTTTATGCTAATGCTGCGACAATTAAACGAATCAATACCTATTAACCCATTAATTTTAAAATAATTATAATAATAAATTTATTCTTAAAAGCTTTTAAAAGTTTGAAAGTAATTTCAGAAGTATTTCTTCTCCGCATAATTGATAAATTATTGTTAATGTTTGTATTTTTAACATTTCTACTTAATATTTTTATTTTTAAGGGGTTAATACTCTTTCATTTTTCAATTATGTTACTAAAATGTTAATTAATTTTACTACCATGTTTTCAGTTGGTTTATTTACATATTTGGAGACATGGTAGTTTCCGCACCAAGTCGAATGGTCTGGCGGATGGTGCTTTATAGGAATCATCTCGAGACCTTTCAGAGCATAAGAATGTTAGTTAAGTCATTTATTGGCTTTATAGTCAAGAACTAACAAAACTTTAAGAACAAAGGTTTATTTAAACATTTTAGAGACCAATGCAAGACAAGAATAATGCAAGTTTATTATGTTTTAGTCTAGTATAAAGATCTGTCAGGATAGAAAGGTGCAGGTAAGATATGATCTAGTCTAGTTGCATGGAAGATCTATCAGGATAGAAAGACGAAGGTAAGATATGATCTAGTCTAGTTGCATGGAAGATCTGTCAGGATAGAAAGGTGAAGGTAAGATACGATCTAGTAAGATCTTCAATAGAAACGAAGTAGTCTAGTTTTATGAAGATCTGTCAGGATTAATAGTGCAAGTAAGCTATGATCCAGTCTAGTTGCATGAAAGACGAGTAAGTATAAAATAGCTGCTAGTAAGATCTTGTAGTCTGGAAATCATCAGGATAAAAGTGAAGAAGAATTGATCTAGGTCTAGTTGCATGGAAGTTTTGTCAGGATAGAAAACTGAAGGTAAGATACGATCTAGTCTAGTAGCTTGGAAGATCTGCCTGGATAGAAAGACGAAGGTAAGATATGATCTAGTCTAGTGCATGGAAGATCTGTCAGGATAGAAAGGTGAAGGTAATATATGATTTGTAGTTCAAAGATCTGTCAGGATTAGAAGTGCAGTAGATATATCTAGTCTAGTTTAAGAAAGATCTGTCAGGATTAAATAGTGCAAGTAAGCTATGATTGAGTCTAGTTGCATGGAAGATCTGTCAGGGTAGAATGGTGAAATTAAGATATGATCTAGTCCTAGTCTATAACATAGAAGATCAGTAAGGACAGAACTAGTCTAGTCGAACGATTTCTCAAGGAGATCTATTGTCCGACATATTATTTTCGATTTGACAATCTTCCATTCTACACAGAGAAATAATCATCACCAAACACAAGTTGATAGTATACATGCTAGTACCTGTAACAGTACCTTTTGATACAACTTAAGTAGAAAAAAATCAAAATTACAGGGAATACACATTTTAATATTCTAAAAAAAATCAAATTATAATCTAATTAATTATTCAATAACTCTCTTGACTTAACTTTAATTTAACATTGAACATAATGATTGACATCTTTTTGATAATAAATTACGTAACCATCTTTTCAACTTTTCATTAGTTCAGTAAATAATTACATCAGTCATGTCAATATTATAATTATTTTTATGGCTGAATAATTAAAAAAAATTCAATGCCAAAAAAATGTAATTAACTTCAAGAACTCGATAATATTTTGGTAGAGTTGTCATTGGCAGATTTAAAATGAATTTTATAAAATTATTCTAGTTCACTGATTGAATTAGCATTTTTAATAACTTTTCAGAAGGAAAATTAGTCACGTAAATCTAAATGTCAATCACAGATTTTATTTTTTAAGTGACATTATTTTTTTCAAAGATAACTGTGATTTAATTGTTAGAGATTTTTATTAAAAAAAATATGATGTTATCTCTTTATTTTTGGTACACTTAAAATATTTCAAAACTAAAACAAACATTTTTAGTTTGTCAACATTCTTTATATGTTTCATGTCACAAAATAAAAATAGTTATTAAATTCTAAAATTATGGAAAAAAGTAATCTAATAATTATTAAATGTTAATAAAAGTTATCATTAGAATTTATCATGTCTGGGGTAGTGGTGACTTAAGAAACCAGCCAAGAAGGATTAGATTCATGTTAACGGTTTGATGATGACCGTTAGATAAAAAAGCTGGCTATATATTAGTAATTATATGCTTGTGGAAAGACACATGCTGTTATAGATAACAAATTTACAGCTCATGTTTTTCCTTAGAAGCTTTATTAGCTCCCCAAGCCGAGAGGCTGAGAGAATTAATTAGTTAGCTCTCAAGGCTTCCAAAGAAGAAAACTAAAAGTTTGGCTCCTAAGGCTCTGCCTAAGTACCTAGTATAAGATCCAAAATCATCCACCCATGTTGCATATTAAATTTCACCGACGACTTATAACTAAAGAAAGAGATATTATAAAAAGTAAAATAATGATACTATTAATACAGTACACATATCCGATCCGAATGTATTGAGTTCATACTAAAATTCCGAAACCGGGAATTTAACTGAATTATCCATTTCAGGCATTTTTAAGACCTCCTGAGTAGTTTTTACTAAGTCGTCTGCTTGTATGTGCGTGTAAGGGAGTAAGTGAGTGTATTTATTATCACTGTAGCTCCCAGTGTGGTAGCTCCAGTGTGTTCTTATTATCACTGTAGCTCCCAGTGTGTTTATATTATCACTGTAGCTCCCAGTGTGTTTCTATTATCACTGTAGCTCCCAGTGTGTTTATATTATCACTGTAGCTCCCAGTGTGTTTTATTATCACTGCTCCAAGTTTTTATTATCACTGTTGCTCCCAGTGTGTTTTTATTATCACTGTAGCTCCCAGAGTGTTTCTATTATCACTGTTGCTCCCAGTGTGTTTCTATTATCACTGTAGCTCCCAGTGTGTTTCTATATCACTGTATCCGTGTGTTTACTGTAGCTCCCTATTGTGACTCCTTGTGTTTCTATTATCACTGTTGCTCCCAGTGTGTTTATATTATCACTGTAGCTCCCAGTGTTTCTATTATCACTGTTGCTCCCAGTGTGTTTTTATTAGTGTATTATTGTTGCTCCCACACTGTAGCTCCCAGGTTTCTATTATCACTGTAACTCCCAGTGTGTTTATATTATCACTGTGTGTTATATTATCACTGTAGCTCCCAGTGTGTTTATTATCACTGTAACTCCCAGTGTGTTTTTATTATCACTGTAGCTCCCAGTGTGTTTTTATTATCACTGCAGCTCTCAGTGTGTTTTGTTTGTGAGTTAAAATATGGTTCAAAAATCAATCTAGGTTTAGTTCAGCCATTTCCTCATTTTTACATTTTTCCTCATTTAGTTATCTCTTCTTACATATTCGTTAATTATTTTTCTTTCATTATTTATTTATTCCTATACTTCATAATTACAATTTATTATTAATTTCTTTTTGAACAATCGACAAAGCCATGGCTTTCAATTCTTATAATTTACTTATCTAGTAATTCCAAACAGTGTGACATTGTATTTTCACAGTTGAATTTCTTTCACTCTAATCAAACACCGAAAAAATGTTTGTTTTTTTATTTTATATTTCTTGTACAATATATCCATTAGATATGGGTTTACTAAAGCATAACAAATGGTATTTGTCAAAATGACAATACCATGACAGGTATAATAGTTGTCAACAATAGGCTCGACTTGAGACACTAACCCCACATAATTCATAAGCAAATGCATTAAACATGTCCATATTTCTCTGTTTATTGTTACTCTGAATAATCGATGTTTATTTTAGTTGAGAAACTCGGAAGTTTACTTGGGGTCGACCAATATTAATATTATATTAAAGGTGAAGTTCAACATACATATATAACTTAATAATACATTATGCATACATTTCCCGTAACATCAGTAAGCGTAAGCATACATTACTTACAGAATAATGAGAACAATTTTATGCGACAAAACGAGTTTTTACTTTTCCTTATAATACCAAGGGTACCAAGGAAACGTATTTGGTCCACCCTAATACCATGGGTACCAAGGAAACGTATTTTTTCCACCAATAATACCTAGAGGAACGTATTTTTTCCACCATAATAAAACCATAGATACTAAGGAAACGTATTTTTTCCACCCTAATATGACCGTGGGTACCAAGGAAACGTATTTCACTACCCTATTTTCCACCCTAATAATCCCATGGGTACCAAGAAAACGTATTTTTCCACCCTAATAATACCATGGGTACCAAGGAAACGTATTTTTTCAACCCTAAAAGTTGTATCCTAATTATTCGTTTCAGAAAATTTTATGACGCTCTGAGAGGTTTTGATCAAGTTGTTTGTCTGTGCGAGATCGTGTCTAATGCCTGTTTAACACATTATTCCAGCTGTGTTTATGCTAGAAAGTAGAAACTTAGCTCAAAAAACAGACACTAGGCCTAGTTGAGCTGCCCATAGAAAACATTTTTTAGACCGTTTAAATCTTTAAAAAAAATAAAATAATCTATAAATATCGGAAAGTCGGCCGTACACGTTGACATTTGACACAAATGTGTAACTTTTAGTAGGTCCATAAATTGTTCCACACATTTTAATATTGATCATCATTTTGAAAGTATTGACTATTAAATTTTCAAAATTAGACGGAAGAAAAAAACTGTTCTCGACGTACGTCAAGAAACACATAAGTAGTTTTGTCTCAGTTGTGTTCTTAGTACTCTACTTCTTAAAGTACTAGGAAGTAGTGCTCAAAATTCTATAGGTATATTTCTATTATTTTTTAAAAAATATCGGTGAAAATATAAATTTGGTGGTGCGAAACTTAAGTTATATGGAAAAATTTGTTTGCATCAGCCAAAATTGGGTAGTTTTACCGCAAAAAAATATAACAATCCATGAGATATAAATTTAAAATATATTGAAGTATATTGACTTAAATATACCTTTGAAGAATTGAATTCAATAAAAATTAATAAAATAATTTTTTCCGTAATATTTGATTGAATGCCAATCTGCTGTATTTCTTATGTAAGCTTTAATTAACCTTGATTAATAACTACCTTGGAATTGAGTTACCTAATAAGTGAGATCAAGAGAGCTTGATTTCACAATTATTAAAGCTTACCAAAGAAACCAACATGATTGAAGCGAGACCAAAGAAACCAAAATTATTGAAGCTTACCAAAGAAACCAAAATTATAGAAGCTTACCAAAGAAACCAAAATTATTGAAGCTTCCCAAAGACACCAAAATTATTGAAGCTTACCAAAGAAATCCCAACTTAAGGTTTAGGTAAAAATGACAATCTGTGTAAAGCATGTCAAAACTCCTTAACCATTAGATCACTATTTTATTCCGAGGTGGAACGTAGCGAATCTGAAGTAATACTATCTTAAGCTTTAGACAATCATGACAAGCTAAGCTAAGGACACGCTAAGCATGTCCGAAGATGTGAGAAAAAGAACCTAGGTACTCTTTACTTAATTATATAGACATATTTTTCACACTTCACAAAAATAATTAACATATTTTAACATTTTTTTTTATTTTAACATATTTTTCACAAAAATAATTTAAACATTGTTTAAGAAAGAAGGACAAATAAAAGTCAATAAACAAACGACCTACTTATTAAAGCTCTCATTTAAATAAACTTAGATTAAACATTTAATAAAGGTATAACATAATTGAACTCGAGTCTCATAGTAATTTAGTAAAAACACGTATTAGGGTTTTTATTGATTAAAGTTTGAGTAGAGATGCAGGGAGATATGTGCAGTGATTACAGATGTATGGTATTACAAGAGATATGTATAATATAATTAGAGAAAACATGTAATCATTCTGTATTATCTTGTTTTGTTACGTATCAATGAATTTCAGTATTCCTGTCACATATCTCCCTCTAATAACTTCAATACAAACCACTAACAAGTTATATTGTGGTCAGATTTAACATATTTATCTCTCTTGTGTTCTTTCAATTCAGTTCAGATTTGCTTAGTTATTTCACCTACATATACAAATTCGATTTAAAATAAAAAGAAGCACGGTGTATCTTCTTTATATTAGGGTACAAGAGATTGAATGTAGCTTTAATTAACTGTGGTTTGTCAGTAAATGCTTACAGATATCTGGAACCCCTGAAAAAGGTAAGGTTTCAGTATTTTTAGGGATCCAAGCCAAAATTCCCAATGGCTTGCCCTTCAATACCTTTTTCCTAAATCCATCCCATGGGATTCTTAGGAAAACCAAGCCAACTGTTTCCTCGGTCCCTCCTACACCATTTCCAGTCAAATCCACCTTTTTTCTTTCTTTTAACCACAAAAGACTTAAACCTCATCCTTTTATTTACAGAAAGAAATTGAGAAGAAAAAAATTGTTTTCTTACTAAGCAATGTCTGTACTTACTTAATAATAAAACAGATTCCCGCAAGTTAGTAAATATAACAAAAAATCAAATAAATACTTCACCTCACAAATTTTATATCATATAAGAAAACAAAAATAAAGTAAATACAAATATATTATATTAACTATTATTACATTAAAGTGTTATATAAATAAAATTAATTTTAATTAATTAGTTAAGCCTGTTTACAATAAGTTAAAATTTAAATTATTTGAAACACATCATTCTTAGTGGCCGCCTCCGTGGTCGAGATAGTTAAAGCGTCAGTATTTATTTATACCGACCTGATCATCACGGAGGTCTGGGGTTCGCATTCTAGGTTGCGCTCTCAGTTAATATATATATATATATATATATATATATATATATATATATATATATATATTATATATATATATATAGTCGTTTAAGATAGGCTCTTTCTGACATGGGCCATAGGTCAGTCGATTCAAGTAGAGTTAGTAATAGTTAACTGTCTGACGACTAACACTCTCCCGTATCCAGACCGAGACTGCCTACGAGTACTCCTTCTTCCAAGTACCCGGGCCTAGCCCTAACAGTCTAACATCTGTAAGAAAGGGTCCTCAGACTACCCATAAATAATAACTATCTAATAAAACAGTAGCACTGATCTCATCATATTCTTATATTTATAATCAGACTAAATTTACTTAATAGGAGTACTTCATCTTAATACTAGTGATGCTTCCATGATTTAACTCTAATCTAATCCTTTTATATCTAACAATATACATAAGATTATTGATCAAATAAATGATCCCCAACTTCAAAATACACATGGAGCATGTCGGTTGCCACTACCACCTGGGGTGGTTCCCACAGGGGTTATCTCTGATGAGCCACGAAGTTTTGAATGGTCACTATTATTATTACATACATAACAGAACCCCATGGTTTTTTATCATTTAAAAAATAATCAAAATACTGCATTGTAAAAGCTCTTTTTACTAAGTGCTGAAAAGCAATGGTTAAGTTTTTGAAATATCTTTAATAATCAAACTACGGTATGAGAAATTGTAAGAAATGTATAAAAAATTAGAACACATTTAGTTAAAGAGTTTAAGCAAAAATTATTATGAAAAAGAAGAATATGAATAAATAAAATATAACATTAAATAACAGGATAAGAGAGAAAAATAAATGAAATTTTTATGAGGAATAAAGCAAGAATTATGATAGCAAATGGTTTAAAGTTGCTAGGTAAAGAGCCTAGGCTAGATATATGAGTTTCGCCTAGGCTCAGGCTAAAAGGTTTCTAAGCAAGCTAGCTAAAGCTATTTAATAATTTACAGCTTATCCCATGAGAGCATTTCATTTTACTTCCTTATCTCTTAGGAATAGTAAGTTACTTTTTTTACACAACAAATCTTAACATTCGTATTATTCAACAAAATTTAACATAACTTGAGCTTTAAAAATACATTTTACTTGTCTTTCAATTTCAAAAATAAAAAGTTTAATTTTCTACAAAAAACATCTTTTTAAAAATCAGACCATTTCATTTGTTTAACCATACATTTCAATTTTTTTTATCCATGAATTTTATTTCGTTATCCCTGCATTTAATTCCTTTATTCTTGCATTTCACTTCTTTATGTCTTTATTTTTTTACACACAAGATAAACCACATAAACAAGAAATTCAAAATCTCCTTTATTTAACTTCCTGGTCCTTCTGGAATAGTAAGATCGCTGTTTTACTAAGAAATTTACTATTCTTAAAAATTTGATAGCACTTTTTGCAACATTTTTACATTTTTTATCAATTTTTTGCTACACATTGTAATATTTGTAACAATTTGATAGCACATTTTGCAACATTTTTACATTTTTTTTATCAATTTTTTAATACACATTGTAATATTTGTAACAATTTGATAGCACTTTTGGCTAGTTTAAGTAAATATTTAGCTTTCATTAGTGTTCCAAAATTTATTTTGAAAAACAAATGGGCTTTACATTACAACTACGATATTTGTGATAATACGATAAAACACGGTACGATTTTATTAGATAGATCTATTAAATGTCTATATTTTATGGTGTCCGCGTTACTGGAGCCCCCAAACGATGGGCAGAAGCCCCTTACGACCAATATAAAGGTTGTATATTGACATTCTCTGAACTAATAATTCATAATAATTCATAAGTTGTAAAAAAGGATAATTTACCGGAATTAAAAACAGAGAGCATGGCTCAGTTTTCAATCCCGGAACCACCGTATAAAAATGCAAATATATAACCCACTCATCATCAAAAAGAATAACAAGTCCTAATTTATTCTAATTTTTATGAAAAAAATTGGTAACAAAGGATTTCACCAATATTAATCAATACTTTGAGCTTATTGGATACGTCTTATCTGAGATTTTTTCCACAAGGGTTTGAGTCTCTGATGGACTCAAATCCCTTAAAATGGGCATTTATAAATTTATTTATAATATAACTAAATCGAAAAATATAAAAGTTCAAATTTTTGTTCCATTTTTTATTTAAAACTGGTAACAGCAATGTCTGATCCGATAAATACTGAGATGTGGAATAAGCTGATATATAAATAAAGTTTGCCTTTTCACAGATGATATATTATTATAAAACAAAGCCTGCTTTCAACCTGAAAGGTCATCATCAGTGCCGATGAGATGAGTCTTAATTACGTTTTAGCTGGTTTCTGAGGCAGAGACATGTATAAGACTCATACATCTTAGTCTTATACATGCCTTGGCTTTAAAAACCGGCTAAAATGAAATTTAGACTCATCACACCAGCACTGATGATGACCGTTCAGGTTGAAATCTGGCTTTGTTTTATAATAATAAATCATATGAGAAAAGACAAACTTTATTTATTTATTTTTAGTAATGTCTAAAATCTTATATAAAAGAGAAAAAAATACTTTTTAAGAAGAAAAAGTAAAATATAAAATTGCAATATTTCAACAAATATTTGCAAGATTAAAAAATTCTTTAAATACGTTTTTAATTTATACAATCTAACTTTATTCTGAGCATTAAACTTGCGCGATTTCAAAAAAAAAAAGTTATAACATAATAAACATGTATTAATATGATTTCTATGCTAAGTATGTTATGCATATTAAAAACTTGCCAAAATAATACTCATCCTGCTTCTCTTAAAAAGTAATAAAGAATATTCTATCTTATATTTTAAATTAGTTTTATACTCATTAAATATTCATGTCTTGTTCATAAAATAAAACTCGCGAAAAAAAGATAATATTAAGAAGAAATATGAGAAATAACAAGAGAATTCTATATTTTCTTGTTTTCTAGAAAAGATATTTGAAGAATAATAATCAGAATAATTTAGGAATTATGAGTCTGTGTCTATTGTGTTTATTTTATTCCAACCATAGATTGGATTCTTGATTTAGATATATTTCTCGGGAATTGGCATATTGTCATTATAAGAATAAATAACAAACCAATATCGAATACAACACGTCGGCTTTAAACTATGTTGGTATTCTTTTGTCATAAAGGTAGGAAAGATTCAAATAAGCTTACCTGATTCCAAGAATATAATATATATATATTATATATATATATATATATATATATATATATATATATATATATATATATATATAAATATATATATATATATATATATATATATATATAATATATATATATATATATATATATATATAATATATTATATATATATTACGAAGAAAAGAAAAATACTAAAAGTATAACATAACAATCTTTTATAATAATAATAACTAACAGGAGGTGAAACGAAAAGATTTGGAGAATTTTTGACAGATGTCTACTTTGGTCAGGTTAGACTGGGAAGTCCCGAGTGACTGAAGGCAAAACTGTCGCGATGTATAGTTATAAATATACACACAAATATGGTGGTGCTTCTTAGAACTACCACCACACGGACTATCTAACATTAGTTAGGCACTTATCCGCTAGATGCCAGCATTACCAAACCTACTGTATATTTATAACTATACAACGCGACGGCTTTGCCTTCAGACACTCCAGACTTCCCAACCTAACCTGACGGAACATCAGGTTATCATTTTTGACATCTGTCAAAAATTCTCAAAACCCCTCCAAATCTCTTTGTTTCACCTTCTGTAAGTTATTATTATATAAAAGATTGTTATTTATAAATAAATATATATTATATATATATATATATATATTATATAATATATTATATATATATATAATATACATATATATATATATATAATATATATTAATATATAATATATATATATATTATATATATATATATATATATATACATATATTTACAAAGGAAAATACTTAAAGTATAACATAACAACCTTTTAAATAATAATAACTTACAGGAGGTAAAACGAAGAGATTTAGAGGGGTTTTGAAAATTTTCGACATACATCTTCTTCGGTCAGGTCAGGAAGTCCCGAGTGACACATTTTGGACATACATCAAAAATTTTCAAAACCCCTCTAAATCTCTTCGTTTGACCTCCTGTAAGTTATTATTATTATGAAAGATTGAACTGGGTTTTTTTATAACGTCATAAAAAAATAAAAATGGTTATTCCCTTAATACGTGGCAAAATGTCGTGTAATCATAATAATAATGGAATAACAAACATTACTAAGCAACAAACAATGAACAAAGGACTTTTCCTAAGCAAGCCGAAGGTCTATGAAGCAAAACTTTTTAAGACCTGATTCCTGATAGACACTAAAATTATTTCTTTAATAATTGTTCAGGTTAAAATATTTCTATTGAAATAGGGTATATTTTATAAATCAGTGTTGTATTAATTATTTGTATAATTATTAATTATTCGTTGTATAATTATTTTATAAATCAGTGCTGTGTTAATTATTTGTATAATTATTAATTATTTGTTGTATAATTATTTTAAAAATCAGTGTTGTATTAATTATTTGTTGTATGATTAGTTTTTAAATCAGTCTTATCAGTTTATACATTTTAAATACTCTACTTAGATTACTCAGATCCATGCGAAGCAATAGCGATAAAATTAGTATCTACCCCCACTAAGTCGACCACTAGGAGTTTAAATAGTTAATTATTTATTTGCAAATTATCTGACATGTATGGTAATGTGATTACTAAAATGTGTTTTCTTTGGTAAATTCAAACAGTTAAATTGGAGCATACTATTTTATTGATCATGACTAAAACGGTGACTAATTCGATACCAATATTGCTGCATTCCGACAATTTTTTCTATAAAATGCAATATAAGTGATGATTCTAGGGTACTTGTAAGCTTATTTTTTATTATAAATCGGTAAAATCCCTTATGTAAGCCAAACGATAATTCAGGAAAAAATACCAAAATTTAATTACATTCCTATCAAACTGTTCGAAATATGACAGCTTCTGTAATAATTAATATAAAGGTATATATAATATAATATATATATATAATATATATATATATATATATATATATATATATATATATATATATATATATATATATATATATATATATATGTGTATATATATATATATATATATATTATATATATATATATTATATATATATATATATATAATATATATATAATACAGGTATGTATAACAAAAAGTACAACCGAAGCTGTGATCACAAGACCTTTACATCGCTTAAGATGGTTTTTAAACAACTAATTAAAAATAATTTAATAAAAATCAAATTACATTTCTCATTTATTTTTTTTAATTTTACCCAACCAAACCAAAACTAATATACAAATGTTTGTCGCCAAAAAGGTAAATATAAACCTCCAATTTAAGTAAAGAAATTCTTTACCGAGAAATCTTTATTTACACACACGGGTTTAAACTGGAGCATTAGCTGGGAAACGAGATCAATAACATAAAAGTCTACATCTAGTCAGGAGGCAGAGTTAATTTGTTTACCTTTACTCGCAAACCTGGAAGCAGAGTTTATTTAATCTTCAGTCTCTTTTAACAGAGGTGAAGGTCTTACGTATTTTCTTAGGATCTTTTAGAAAAAAATATGCATAGCAACAAAGTCTTTAAGTCCAGGGTTTGTCTTTAAGTATGTATTAAGCAATAAAAGGAAATGCGTTCCATTCTGGACGCAATTAACAGGGCGTTCCAGGCTTTGCATAACAAACTTAAGACTCAAGAAAATATCCGATTTAGTCCAATTAGTCGATTATTTTTACAAAAAAAAGCTCCAAAAAATGTGCTAAGTCACCATAAGTTCTCATTCTGATAAGAAATTTAAACACAACAGCTTAAAGTTCTATAATAACAACAAAAACTAATTATTTAGCTATATATTTCACCTAACGTTGTAGGCATCTTCAGGCATCACAGGTACTTTTTTTACAAAATCATAATTGACTATATATTATGATATAGTTTTATAATTAAAACTAATTAACACAGTTAAATAACAAATAAAATAAAATGAATTAAAACCGAAATGAGATAAATTTTAGCTAATCTCAGTTCGGTTTTAATTAATGTATTTGTTATTTAACTGTGTCAATTAGTTTTAATCAACTGTGATATTAGTTTTAAGCTTTTGTTTCTTTGTGTAATTATATAGTCAATTATGAATTTGTAAAAAATTACCTGTGATGCCTGAAGATGCCTACAATGTTAGGTGAAATATAAAGCTAAATAATTAGTTCTTGTAGTTATTATAGAACTTTAAGCTATTGTGTTAAAATTTCTATCAAGATGTGGGAGTTCTATAACATATATAGTGCTACAAAAGAGAAATTATCATTCTGACTTGAACTTAAAATGTATCAATTAAATCTCTATAGAGTACTTTTTGTGAAAAGGTAAGTTCATTTTAGTTTAAATTGGATAAATTATCGTGGACCTTATCCATCCTTAGAGGTTGAGCGTGATAAAATAGGAGTAAACCACTTTATTAGGAGTAATACCACAAATATATAAGCCTGTTATAATATAAGTAAATAAGCCAAGTATTTAAGACTAAAATTACCCTAAATTGGGCATTAGGGCATTGCATACCAAGCTTTCAATATTAAATTAACTTCCATATTTCAAGAATAAGGAAAATTAGCACTAAGTTGTAAGAAAAATGTTTCGAGCTGCCAAGTACCCCATTTTGTTAATACTTTCCAGTCCAGTAGCTGTTAACTTTTCATTTTTTTATGATAAAATAACTTAAATGAAGAAGGAAAAGCAACTTATTTAGTATTCTTGTTACAGTTAACTTTAAAGAGTACAAAAAATACATAAAGCCTGAAAACTCTCTGAAAAGAAGGAAAAAGAAACTGTAAGAAGCTTTTCTCCTTTTCAAAGGTACTATAAGTGCTTGAGAGTGTAGGACCTGGAAGCTCTGGGAAACACAGATACTTGGTAACAGACCCGAATCATTACAGTAACTTGACTCCAAGTAGTGTCTATTCATTTAATTCCTTTATACACTTAACAAATACTTTATAAAATAAGCAAATATTAGTTTAGTAAAAAATAAAACAGAAAAACTCTTTTCAATGTGAATAAAAATTTTTAAAAATATTAAACTATAGATAATAGTAATAATTTAATCACAATTGATAAGAAACGACAGTCAATCAACTCTTTTAATGTCACAAAGAGGATAAAAAACACCCCTTCTAAGAATCCTATGAAATAAGCTTATTTTTCCACATGTCTGTAATAATTAAATTTATTCAAAGGAATAATTGAAAAAGAAAGTATGAAGAATTAAATTCGTTCATATTTTTTTAGACTTTCGACTTTTTATCGAACTTTTTAAAGGAGATCTTTCCAAAATCGGAAACGCAAAGCATTATTCGTACTAATATAGAGCTCAGTTTATCTTAATTTTTAAAATCTTAAAGAGCACTTCCTTTGGAAAATTCTGAAAACAATTGAGTAACAAGTAGTAATGTCCAGGTTATGAGTCATGAATCGAACATTTAAGCAACACATTAATTGTAGACCAAATAAGCACGCATTTCAAAGGGTAATTTTCCAGGCTTGCGGGCCTGGAAAAAATAACCAAATATTATTTGGTTGCTTAACGATCTCATAATTTTTTTATAATGTTATATAATAAATTTTAATATAATAATAATAATAATCAACATAAATTTTACTACTCTGAACTAAAATTTATATTGAAAAAAATAAATTCACTAAAATAAACTCGTTGCCTCCTTTCAGGCTTGAACACGGAACTCCAGATTCGGAAATCAGGCACCTTAACCCTAGGACTACATGTCACTTTAAGTTTAAATGATCACTTTCAGCACTTAAGATGTAATATACATATTACTAACACTTAGCACACTATCGATATTTTGAGATAAGGTTTTGCTATTTTTAGATTTCTGACTCTTTGTTTACAAGATTTTTTGTTTACAAAAACTAGTTTACAAAGATTTTTAATGTAGATAAATAGAAATAAGTTCGCATTTATTTCTTTGTTCTGTTTAACTACCTTTAGTTTAAGGTCGTTAAACTGTAGGTAATTTAGGTTAAAATTAAAAAACAATTTTCCTCATAGTACATCTAGATTTTTTTTCAACGCTTTAACCCGTAGGGTCATTTTAGCGTTTTCCCCTCACTTAAATCTCACTCAACTAATTAACCCCTGAATTTGTACACATCCAATCATCTAGGAAGCACACCCTCCGTACATAGTACCACATATGACTAGTTCATCTAGTCCAACCAGACTCTATCCAAACTCACTGCTCTGGCTAGTATCTGCGACTAGTTCACAGTGTGCCTAGATCATCTAGACCAGCTAGACTCTGGCTAGGCTCGCCGCTCTGGCTAGCGCCGCCTACTAGTTCACTGTGTGCTTGTTTCATCTATTTTTACTAGCTCCTCTGATCACATTAGTCTCACTTGGCCTCGTCCTTCCAGTCTCACCAATCTCATCAGTTCCTCTAGCATCACCAGACTCTAGCTAGGCTCACCGCTCTGGCTAGTCCAGCGCCACCTGACAAAGAACTCTAGCACCCAGATGTCAGTGTGCACAAACTCATTCTTTAGCCCTGACCTGAAAGTCAAAGCTCCGCAGTGCTATTAGGAGACGTCTGTCTTCAAGAACCGAGCACTTTGTTCCTAGTCACTTACGTTATGATTACATCTAGAATTGTAATCAAGATTGCAACAAATTAGGAAAGCGTACACATTATTCTGGCACTTGAAAAGCCTTTTAGAGTTTTCATAATATAAAGTAGACATCAAAAAAATTTGTTATATTTGTAAATAATACATTTTTCCAAAAATATCATATTCGACACGATATTGCCAATCGGAATACACCTGCTAAACCAGCATTATTATTTTAGCATATAGACAAAATTTAAAATCTCTCAAACAATAAGGACGAGAGACAATTCTTTTATACCTAAAAGTACAAACTTTAAATATAACACTAATTAACACGATTCCTTAAAACATAAATTTTCCTTAAATAAAAGTAAAAACATACAATTTAGAGAAGAAATTAAAAGACGAAAAAGTTTTCTAAAAGTCATCATACGTTTTAAAAACTTCTAAGGAATGACTGGAAATAAAGCTGTTTCTAAAACTTAGCATGTCTTTACTTGATGATAACTTTTAGAATAATTATTAGTGATTTTATAAAAAAAAACAAAATAATGGCTTCGTGATGTTTTAATTGCTCAAAATTTAAACTTAGAAAACTTTTATCTTTAGTTCTTCGAACATATATTTATTAAAATATTAATAATTATCCTGCAGTTATAATAAATTTTCTAGTATCATTGCATGCTGTGAATTAATGGTTAAAAAGTTTTTACGTTTCACTTTAAATTCCAATGTTAACGTACCAGACTGAGCAAACGTAGTGTTCATACTTAATAACAAACAACAATAATTTTCTAAAGGGAATTTACTAACAAAGGAAAATAAAATCGCCAAAAACAGACTACTAAGATTTCCTAAGACTATTAAGATTTAATTTATCAACAAAATACACATCTTTTTAGAATAAACAACACACCATCATCAGTGCACGACAAACAATAAAAGAGCAATAAAAAAATTAAAAATATGATAAATGATTAAAAAAAGATAATTAAATAAAAATAATTAAAATGTACATGTTTAATAATTAATAAAACACTTAAGATATCAAAGGATTTCTTTAATTGTCAAACACTGATAATGTTTGATTTGGAATGAGCACCAGTGGAGTTGTTCATAATTAAAGGAAAGTCGCTCGTGGACATCATCGCCGCCAACCAAACAACATCAACGTCAGCATCTTCCACCGTTAGGTCTTCGCCTTCGGTCACTGTCTGGAGCAGAAGCCGTGAGGTAAGTCATGGGGGGTTGTAATCCCAGTCTCTGCACCCATCATATTCACAGGTGATGAAGTGTCGGAGCTGGGATTGCAGGGACGGATGCTAATGCCCCTGACAACTGTGGGGTCAGTATCTATGTCAAAGGTCTTTTTTTTTGGAGGCGGCCGAAATGGCGGGATACGTGACTGGTCTAACCCAGTCAGCGGGTCTATTGCTCAATAGATTTAGGCTTATTGTCGGCAATTAGATCGCGCGGTTTTAGTGAGAGTAGTGGGGCAATTCCTAGTGGTAGTGGAATGCCTGTCAGTCCTCACACTCCGGCGGCATCAGCTTTTTCCATTTTTTTTTGACCTTCCGAAAAAAAAACTAAAGGAAAGAAGAAAAGAGTCTCTCCACAAAACAATAATTTATTCAGAGCGCTTTCAACCTACATGAGGCCATCATCAGTGCCAGATATAACATAAAGAATAAACGTAAATACATAAGAGAAAGACATTAAAGATAAATATAAGTAAAACAGTGGAACTCGCAGTTTTCCTTCTCTTCTTTTTAACTCAATCACGAGTCTATCACGACCCACCGACATCGTTAAGTCGAAAAAGAAGAAAAGAAAAACTGCGAATTTCACTGTTTGACTTGTATTTGTCTGTAATGTATTTCTCTTAGCCGTTTATTCTTTATGTTATATCTGGCACTGATGATGGCCTCTTGTTAGGTTGAAAGCACTTTGAATAAATTATTATTTTGTGGAGAGACTCTTTTCTTCGTTCCTTTAAAACTGATAATGTTCTCATGTAATACCAAATGCTTAGCATAATTTGTAAATTATTTGTTTTTTTCGTTCAAAATCTCGTTCATTAAAAAATTCAACTGAAAGTTTCTTGATGAATTAGGTTACAGTCTTAATTAACATCTGAGAGTTGATTTTATTGTTCTTAATAAGCATACAAAATAAAACAAATAAATCTGCAAAAGTAAAATATTCATAAGATAAGTCTAAAATTTAGTTAAACATAAAAAAAGTATAAAAAAACATTTGCGTAAAAAATATATTAATTTTACGATTTTTCCTACTCCTTAACTCATTACTTTTGTGCCTTTATACTTAAGTATATTTTACTATTCCCTTATTTTATTTTTATTAGTATACTTTTTAACAAAATCTTTTAGACCTTTCTACTCTTACTTTTACTTAAAGTATGTATTAAGTTAAAAGCATTTTTTGTACAGATATAAAAATATATTACAGGAAGGAAAATGAGCTAAACATAAATAGAAAGAATGTATAAAAGAAAACATGTAAGGAAATGTTTCAAAAGAAATGAGAGTTACGTTTTCTAGTATTTTTATGAAAAAAATTAAAAGATTTCATTATCATTTGAGTCTTGAGTTTTTAAGGAATATTCTTCATATTTTTACGCCTTAAGGCAGCCATCTTAGGAAGTGGGGAGGGGAGATAATTTAACATAAATTAGAATAAAACAAAATATCAATAATCCAAAACGAATCTTCATTACTCGCACTCACTCTCTTTCTCTATACACTATATTAATAACATTATTAGATGTAATTTACCCTGCTTATTAATTCCCATCAGATAATTAGATATAATCTAATTCTTCATGGATATCATAACCAGAAGGATTCAAAGTATGAGCGTTAGAGGAATTCATCGTGATCAGAATAATAAAATAAGTCTTTCAGCTGATGTATTATTTATTTAAAATAAAGCATAACCGGCTTTCAACCAACTAAAGGTCATCGTCAGTGCCGGTGAGATGTTAGGAAGCTTGGTTTTGAGTCTTTTCTTACTGTTGACTGGTATAAGACTTATACCAGTCAAGACTTATGAGTCTTATATCAGTCAACAGTAAGAAAAGACTCAAAACCTAGCTTCATAACATCTTATCGGCACTGATGATGACCTTTAGTTGGTTGAAAGCCGGTTATGCTTTATTTTAAATAAATAATACATGAGTGGAGAGATTTATTTTATTATTCTGATAACCAGAAGAATTAGCAAAACAAACTAGACGAAAATTCACTAGTTGATCAATTTTAAAAGTAGGTTCTCTACAGTTGATGGGATTTCCGTGGAACAGCAATTAGTAGCAAAAGCTGAGGAATATAATTTATCACTAGTTTTTCTTTTTGTAGACATTGAAAAAGCTTTTGATAGAGTGTTTAAGCAAATGAGCTATGGAAGAAAACAATATAGTAAAAGAATACACAGAAGTACTCAACTATGTCTGCCAAACAATGCTTTGGAAACATAAAAAGATTAAGTTAAATGAGGTCTTAGACAGGGTGATGTTCCCTCAGCTGAATAGTTTACAACCGCTAGAGAAAGGGTTTAAAGATTTCGACTAAATTGAATTAGGAATAAACATCAATTGCGAAAGAATAAATAATGTGATATTCTATGATGATATCATATTAATAGGATAATCAAAAAAAGAAGTGATAAAATAAATAAATAAATAAATAAACCATTTATTAGCACAAATATTTTGTTTTTTTTTACATTTTACATATATATATATATATATATATATATATATATATATATATATATATATATATATATATATATATATATATATATATATATATATAAGTGATAAAAATGGTAACTAATTAGATTAGTCAGCTAGTTATGGAGCTACGATGATAACAGAAACAATAACATAAAATGTTATTTACATACGTAAATAACACACAGACAGACAAATGTGTAAAAACCAACCAGGAGGCCATAAAAACACCTGAAACGGATGGTTACGTTGACATCCCGGTTTCGATTTTTTTAAACACAATACTTTTCCCATATACCTACGGTATTAGGCGCGGTCGAATATCCACGGCCTTATAGAACATTGAATCACCAACGAACTTTTTTATATTTTTTTTTTTAATTTTTAGTAATTAGCCGGATTTGTGATAAATGAAGCCTATTTCCGTAATCTGCACGCTCTTTTGGTTAATCTCAAAGAGTATTTACATTCATTTATTTTTAATCTAACTTGTTACATACATAACTACTGTTAGACGTCAATGTCTACCTGATTTGTGTTATATTTTGACATGTCATATTTGTTAACATTGACGTCTAACAGTAGTTATGTATGTACCAAGTTAAATTAAAAATATATCGTTGAGTGAATGTAAATACACTTTGAGATTAACCAAAAGAGCGTGCAGATTACGGAAATAGGCTTCATTTATCACAAATCTGGCTAATTACTGAAAATTTTGAAAAAAAAGGTATAAAAATAGTTTGTTGGTGATCCAATGTTCTAGAAGGCCGTGGATATTCGACCGCGCCTTATAAATGAGGAAAAGTAAAAATGTATTGTATTTTTTTTAGAGAGAAATATGAATATAAATATTTATATATACGCATTATTATAACAAGTAAATATTTATTGATTTATTAAAAACTTAATTTCATAAGCGTAATTATTATGTTTTTTTTTTGTTTTTGGTTGGCCTCTAAGCTTTGTGAAAATATGTAGTATCCAAAGTTCCTAATAAGAGTATAAATCTTATTTATGTATTCTGTTTAATAAACATGTCTAAGTAAACAGATATCCCGTTATTAAGGCGAGTTGTCTGTTTAAAAGCCAAAATCCTAAAAGGATCATTTGCCTTTTCATCCAGGCTATTATACTAAACACCAAGGCAGGAAATAGGCAAACAAGCAAAAAGAGCATTTGACTTGCTAAATACTTTGTTGCTGTAAGTTGGAAGAGAAAATCCTACTAAACTAAAATCTAAAACCTCACTCCAAAGCCCATCACTGACGTATCATTCGATGCCATTATACTAATTTGGTTCAACATTTATCATATTATCCTTATTTTAACGTGATGTATTGTTTCATACTTGAATTTAAGAAGAAAATAAATTCATTTAAAGGCTTTCTTGAATTGAAACAAAACTTGTGGCATCTTGTGAGACGTTATAGAGGTTAAGAAGTCTATTGTTAGAGCAAAATTTATAACGCCATGAACCGAACCACGTCATCATGAATTTTTATGGAGCACTAATTTTTATAGGACCCCCTTATCAATTTTGGGGGTGCTGCCCCCAAAATTTATAAAAAAATCTAGAAAAAAATTGTTCAGTCTCCTGTATAAATTTAGATAATACCACTCCCCTAAAAATTGATATAATTGGCTCTAATAACCCAATACTAGGAAACACTTTTTCTCCCTTGGGAACGAGAAGTGCTTCTTTACTCCCTAAAAACTAGTCAATAAACTTTACATTATACACCTTCTGGAGATAAAATGACATTTAATTTTATTTAATATACATATTACATAAAGTTAAGTGTAAATACGTACAATAAAATGTAAGCTTTAAACTTACATTTTATAGTAAGTTTACAACTTAATAAAAGTGGTTTTGTGGTTTCTAAACGTTTTCTATGTAGATATCATGAATTTACATAGAAATTCATTATGTAACTTGTTTTGAGTAGTAAGACGAGTAAACGTATAATTTACCAATAATTTTAATGAAAAAACATAGACCTTAAGAATTATAATTACGTATCAATTTTGTAATTATTTTATTATTTTTATTTTTAACATACAATTTAATTGTACGTTTTTAAAAAATCCGAAACCGGGATGTCACCGAAATTATCCGTTTCAGGCGTTTTAAGACCTCCTAAGTGGTTTTTGCAAAGTTGTGTATGTGTATCATCGTAGCTCCCAGTGTATTTATGCTAAAGTGTTGAAACTTTGTACAAAAATCAGTCTACTGCTGTAGTTGTGCTATTCGGAAAATATTTTTTAAGACGTTATTAACCTACAATAATGACTCAGCAAAAATTTCGAAAAATCATAGAACGTGAAAAAATATTGCAATTGAGATTTGGCACGCATGTAACCATACATAAGACACATATGTGACTTAGCAACATATGTGCCAAGTTTCATTTCGTTATCAACATTAGTTCAATTTTATCGAACTATTTGTATACGTTTTTAAAAAAATTGTAACAAATCGTGAAATAATCCAATTGACTTAAATTGGGATTTAAGTGACTTTACGTAATAAATAAGCACATTAAGATTCGTTTTAAAGGATATCCATGATTTTTGGTCGATCATATAATTTAAGCAACATCGAGCGTTGTCAGCGCCTGGATGGATGACCGCTGATAATGAAACAAATCTATTTACTATCTGAAGACGAGCGAAGTGAGTTCGAAGACGTTTTGCAGTATAAATTTAACGACTTGTATATTCTGAGAACGACTGAAGTGAGTCCGAAGCTGGAAAAATGACATAGCGAATTCGATGTAATGAGAAGTTGCGAGGTACCCCGTACCCGATTTTTTTATATACTTAAAAAAAGATGTAAAATATATCCAATTTTAATTTAAAATTAAAAGCAACTTTAAATTAAACCGAATTCCATTCACATCCTATTAAGTACACAACATAAAGCATAATTCAATTAGAACAGCCAGACTTCAAGAACAAAGCCAATTCCCATCATATTAACTTCAAGTAATAAATTAATTTTTACATTTTCACAAAAAAGTTTCTTCACCGTATAAGAAACACAAAACTCATAAAACAAAAAATTAGGGAGAAAATAAAACAAATTTTAAGGGAAAATATAATTTATCTCAAGGGTAAGAGGGAGGTGTGGTGGGGGGGGGCCTTACATGTTCACAGATTTATTTTGTGGCCCCGAGGTATTTCGCTTCTTTTTAACTTTTTCCATTTTATTTAACTTGTCAATTTTACTTTCGTTTCCTTTATATATGATCCTTATTTTACATGTTTAACTTCAGCAAAATTCACTAAAAACGATTTAGCAAAACTTAAAATAAAAAGTAATTTTATATATTTCTTTAAAGAAAAATAAAAGCTAATTTATTTAAATATAAGTGAAATGATAAAAAAATGGGTAAGCGGTATCTCGAAACTTTTTCTAGCCATATCAGATTCACTAAGCTCATCCTCACTACTTCGGACTAACTACACTCATCCTCATAACTTCGGACTCGCTTTGCTCTTTGCTCGTTCTCACTTACTTCGGACTTACTTCGCTCGTTCTCACTACATCGGACTTATTTCGCTCGTTCTTACTACTTCGGACTTACTTCGCTCGTTCACACTACTTTGACTTACTTCGCTCGTCCCACTACTTCGACTGTTCTCACTACTTCGGACTTACTTCGCTCGTTCTCTCTAATTCGGACTTACTTCGAAGTAAGTAAGTTCTTAAAATATTAAGAACTTAATTAGAAAAAATATAATTTAGGGCGCCATAAAACTAAAATAATAGAAAATTCACTATCCATTGAGAGTACTGCATAACAGTCACGAAGAGGACGTAAAAGATTAATTTACTTCTGCTTAGCGGTAAATATAATTCTTGTATGGAATCAGTGACTTTTCATTGGCCATAAAAATAAATGTTTGGCGAAAGGAAAAAAGTATCTTATCTTAGTGGGAAACATTTTTCCTTACAAAATTAATAAGATTAATGAAAATAAATCAATGAGCAATATAATATAAATAAGGGGATTTTTCATATAAATATTTAATTTAAAATTCGAAAATTTTAAATAATTCCACTCACGTTTAATATACTAAATTCTATTTTAATAATTCTTTTAACAAACTTCAAACCCGTTTCATTTTATTGAACTATAATCTATAAATATGGATGCTATTTTATTATTTACTTGGATATTTTATTATTGATTTTTATGATTTATTGTTTATATTTCAAAAATTAATAACTATCACAGGTACTAATCTAGATTAAGCGGTTTGAATCAATCTTTAATCTGTTGTTTATTTGAAAACGTTTAAATTTAATAAATTATAATTGCAAATCAAAGTGTTAAATCCTTGGGAAAAGAGAATTAAACACGTCTAGGCAAAGAGCATAGAGGGAGGGGGAGCTTTGTTTCGGCCTAGAGAAGATTTCAGGTCAAAATCTCTACAACCAACATATGCCTTCATAATAAGGACCATTTAGAGGAGATTATCACGTAAAACAAATAAACCATTTATTGGTTTAAAGCAAATTAGAGATTCCACACGAAAACCAACACATTTTGTAGAAATAACATTTGTAAAACAGAAGGATTGTAGTTAAAACAATAACTGAGTTTATCTATTATTGGTGATAAATTTAACTAAAGTGCTATTGGTAGAGATAGGATTGTCAATATAATATAAAAAGACAAATTTCAGTGAATCCTTAACTCATCAGTTGGAGTAAGCCCTCCCTCCCTGCAAAAATCTTCTCCTTGCATGCACTGTATCCCTTAAAACTGAAATCCTACTGGTATAAATCAGATTGTCACTATACTATAAAAAGATAAATTTCAGATTAACCTAACTCATTAGTTGGAGTAAATCTCCCCTGTCCAAAATCAATCTCAAAAACGTAATATTCTTATAAAAATTTGTTGGAAATTTAAAATACTCAGCTGTCTGGGTATTTTTATTGGTACAAAGGTTCGAGGTTTGCTTTACACACATTAAAAGCAAAAATATACTCCCATAAACGCTTTTCGTGGTCTGAAACTGGTATAATGGCAAATAAAAATGTTTCCTAGCACAATTCACAATAGTGGTCTTTTTATTTTCTAGTCAGCTATAAAAAAATATTTCTATATTTTTTTGAAACTAATTGGTTATGCAAATAGCGAATTATCATGAGTTTAAATATCTATTAAATAAATCTAAAACAAAGTTTAAATTTTTAAATAAATGGAAATACCTGTCATAAAAGATGTATTTTTCCAGTTGATTCTCGGTACACGTTCCTTTGGTTTCGACATGAGTCGTGTTGATTACGATTGGTTTGCCAGCACCGAGTTGAAACCAGGTTCCACCCCATGACTCTGGCAGACTACATCCATCTGCAACACATCCAGAAAATAAATGTGGTTAGTTTATGCTCTGTTCTTAACAGGTGTTATAGTTAAGTTTAGAAACACGGAAGGATGTGTAATTAGGATCATAGGAGAGACGGGAACCACTTGTTGAATCAGTAATTTACTTTTGGTATTAAGGCAGAACACAACAATTACAGTACACCGTAGACCGAAACTAACAGCTAGAAGGACTAATAAATACTTCTTAAGACATTGCTGGCTCTTACGCCTTACTACCAAAAAAGGGGTTCAAGTATGTTCAAACCAATTTTGATTCCCATATAAACTAATTTCATAGTGTTTAAACTAATTTACGACCAAGATAAAAAATTCCAATTTTTACTTAAGAAATAAAACCCCAAAACGTTGCGAAAAAATTATTTATCATCGCACGGACATTCATTATCATGTCAGCACTTCAGACATTGTGTTTACTATAGACACAATGTAAATCGAACTGGTAGAGCTTGTAGGGATCAGCTGATCCTATAACCCAACCAAAGTTTGATTAAAAGGTTATATAGAACAACGCGTGAACTACGTCACACTACCCAAGGTAGACTTAGTTGGTGCAGAAATTATCCAGCAATCAAAGAATCTTGAGTACACTGCTGGAATTAAAATATTATACATCGAGTGTCCAAAAAGAAATATGATTTGAAACAATTGAGTCTAATAATAATATAATAGTTTACATTTATATTTTGTCATTGCGAGGGAGCCAATGAGGTTAGTTCTGGATGTTAAACCACGCCCTCAATTTCAAATCAGGCCAACCTTATTGGTTCCTCAACACTTTTCCGCGCTGTCAACTGATTTCAGCCGTGTGTCGTACTTGACAAATTAAAGGAAAATATATTCACATGAAATCATATTTAATAATAAATATCTGTTTCACATATAATCATCAGTGTTGGAAACAACAAAGCATTCATAAAGATAGTGTTTTTTATTTGCGCATGTGTGATATCTCCATAAAACCCAGTGTGTTTATACTAGTAAGTTAAAAAGCAATCTTTGGGCCTATTAGTGCGTTTCTATAAAGGAGAGGAAGACTTGCTAGGTACACTGTTCTCGATTTTCACAGTTCTTATTTGACCCCACCGCACGCTACCAGGAGATATCATTGATAAAAAACAACAGTCTCTTTACAATAAATAATGTTTTTGATAAACTAAAATGATGCTTTTGATCTACACAATTAAAACATTATTTATTAGTGAAGATCAAAAACATTTGATCTGAACAAATAATGTTTTTGATCTACACAATTAAAACATTATTTATTAGTGAAGATCAAACACATTTGATCTGAACAATTAATGTTTTTGATCTGCTCAAATGATGTTTTTGATCTACACAAGTAAAACATTATTTTTAATGAAGATCAAAAATATTTAATCTTCACAAATAATGTTTTCTACACGACCAATAGCAATGCTTCACAGTAAGTTTTAATTCACGTTCCTCAAACTTTGCGTTTCATAAACCACTGTGTTTATACCAGAGAGTTGAAACATAAAACGAAATAAATTGTTGGACCTATTATCGCTTTTCAGAGAGATTGATAAACAATAACGACTCTTTACAATTAATAATGTTTTTGATCTACACGACCCACTGTAAAACTTCACAGTAACTCACAATAAGTTCAAATAAACATTCCTCTTTAACTATTGTAATCTAACTATTTACTGTAGTAATAGCAATAAAAGTAAGCCATAAAACAAAACATACAAACTTTATCTCAATAATATCAACAGAAATATTTTTATTAGAAACGCAAGAACTATAAAAGGCAAAAAACAAATACATATTCAAATTTCAAAGGAAAAGATCAATGCAATAAATCGATACAAACATGTTTCAAGCCCGTCTTTTAAAAACATGTTTTACTTCTTTATCTATCAAAATAAACAACATATCTGTTCAATATTTATCCTGTGTTGTGATTAATTTTATGTAACAGAAATTAGGTTTATTTCATGTTAAAAAAAAATGACAAACAAAGCTATTAAATGAACCTGAGTTGTTTAAAACGTTTCATTTCAATACATTTTTATGAACGATCGAGAAAACATATAAATCGAACATAAATAGATTGTAATTTTGTTTCAGCTTTGATATGGGATACAACCGAAGATACAAACGTATATTTTCAATAATATCAAGTATCAATGAATTTAAAAGTTAGATAAACAAATTTTATCAACTCCTTGCTTTTATGTCATGGCTGTATTGTCCAAGTAGACCAATGCCAAAAAAACTCTGCTTTGTAAATTCTATATACAGTCTTGTAAACTCGCACTGTAAATATGCTAGTTATGCTTACCAGCATATCGCAAATGTAGACCTCAAATTAATATTATTTACATTAATAAATGGGGAATCACAAAGCGGGGGATATTTCGATACATTTTTGTGTGTAACCGACCCCGCTTTAAACTATATATATATATATATATAATATATATATATATATATATATATATATATATATATATATATATAATATAATATATATATATATATATATAATATATATATATATATATTATATATTATATATATATATATAATTATATAATATATATATATATATATATAATATATATATATAATATATATATATATATATATATATATATATATATATATATATATATATATATATATATATATATAATATATATATATATATACATTCAGTCAACTTACGGGCCACATCTTCTAACACATCTCAACTTATTATTGAGGGCTGTTCGGTAATTTTAACTAATAATCACTAAGAAATGGATATAAAAGAAAATTACATTAAGAAAAGACCACCTAACCTGCATTCATCAACCTCTGTCGTCTGCTTTGTTCATAAATCCATTTCCTTGCTGTAAAGCATTGCATTTTTGGGAAACGGCATATAATAAAAATTTCAGTGGTTTCTCAAATTAGAATGATGATTGTTTGATCATCCAATGTTGCAAAAGTAATAACAATCGAGCTATTCAATTGAAATGAATAGCAAGTATGACTGGGCTATATATATCATGTTTACACTATAATTTAAATAACTATTTAAATTATAGTTACCCTTGAGCTAATGCCCACATAGCTCAAGGGTTTTTCTCTTCAATGGGCAAAAAACTTTAATTGTATAATATAATATTGTGTGTACACTAAAAAAAATAAAGGAATTTTTAAAAAAAAATTGTTCTTATATTCTTCTCAAGCCTATAAGAATATAAATATTATATTAACGATAATAATTAACAACGGATTACTTTGAATGCTACGCGGGAAGACGGCTTTTTATCAACACTGACCATGCCGCGAACGTTTCCACATTATCAATGTGAATGCAACTATATGAATACATTATTGTTCGCAAAGGCCTATGAGGGTTTGAGTTTCTATTTTTATTAAATAATAGCTCTAACATTACACCTTTAAACAGTTTTCAATAAACAGAGATCTGTCAATTTTGTGAACTTATTTTTCGTTATTACTTATTGGTCATACATTTTGTTTGATGCCTTATTAGTCAATAAGGCATTAGTTCCTTATGATTAAAGGAACATCATTTGTTTCTTTGTCCAAACTGGGACTGGTCTTTCAATGTTTGGTCACTTTGGCAAAACGTGTCAGCTAAGAAGCGTAATAAACATGTCAGCAACCAGCGTAATAAACATGTCAGCAACCAGCGTGATAAACATGTCAGCAACCAGCGTGATAAACATGTCAGCAACCAGCGTGATAAACATGTCAGCAACCTGCGTGATAAACATGTCAGCAACCAGCGTAATAAACATGACAGCAACCAGCGTGATAAACATGACAGCAACCAGCGTAATAAACATGTCAGCAACCAGCGTGATAAACTAGTCAGCAACCAGCGTAATAAACATGTCAGCATGTCAGCAACCAGCGTGATAAACTTAACCTTGTGCAGCGGAATGAATTTAGCATATCGACTATAAGCTTGATTTTGCTGCGTGCTATCTTGCTGCGATAACAGCTTCATTTTGGAAAACGTTGGTTGGTTCATTTTTCTTTTAAGATCCACGGTTAACAGGTTTAAGCCAGCTTTAAAAAAAAAGACTTAAACAATTTGTTCAAGCGACAAACAAACTGGTTGTTCAAAGTGACTACCGCCATCTCGTAAATTCATTTCATTGTGGGTACTTTATATGGTCATGAATGATAGTAGCGAAACAAAGTTTATTTAACCGCTGCTAAAAGATTGTTAAATTCTTGCACCTTATATAAAAAAATTTTCTGGATTAAATAACGAATATAAATCCAAACTCTCATGCTCAAATGTAATGTAGAACATTAAGATTAATATTATTTCCAGCTTTTTGTTGCATGTTAGATATTTAATCTTTTAATACCTATTGATTATTTGTCATGAAGATAGTATCAAACATATTACCCAGTTATTTTTAATTTTTATAAATTTATGTTCTTAGTTGGTTTCGTAAACAATACTTTACGTAACTTTAAAGTCAGTAATAATATGTTAGTCTTATACAAAGCTACATGCGTGGTAAATCTCAATCGGGTAGCAACTTTTTTACGCGTTTTATGAATTTCGAAATGTTTGTTGAGTCATTATTGCGGGTTGATGACGTCATAAAAAATATATTTTCTGAAGAGCAGAACTACGCCTATAGACTGAATTTTTACTAAACTTCAACTCTCTAGCATAAATACATCAAGAGCTACTATGATAACAGACACACACACAACTTTGTAAAAAACCTCTTAGGAGGCCTTAAGAATACCTGTAACGGATAATTCCGGTGACATCCCGGTTTCGGATTTTTTGACAAACTCAATACTTTTCCTATTTACCCACGGTATATATGAAGAAAAGTAAAAAGTTGAATGTGTTTTAAGTTACAGATATACAGAAGGAAATATTTTTATGTTTAACATTTGCTATCTAGCTGGTGCTGTCCCAGATAGCGTTTCAAGCCTTTCCTAATATATTATTCAAACATTTAAGTTTCCCTTTTTCCGAGTTCTTAAGGACTCCTCATTTTTACCTTTTATTCTGCCGTGTTTATAGAAGCTTTAAACCCGGCTATTATAATGAACAGTTTTTCAAGTCTTTTTAGGCTCCTCTTCATTATTTACCAACTCTTTTTTTCCTGTATTATTCAATTATTTAGTTAACAATAATACAAGAGAGACGGAAATAACCTTTTTCCAGACCTCATCTTGTGAGGATAACATTTTTTTTTAAAGTGGTAAATGTTTGTTGTTTATCGCAGCTCTTTCGACATAAAAGCTATGTTGTGGTGCTCCAGTTTAGTTAAGACTCCTTAATTTTGTTTCTTATAAATTTTAGATATAGCTCAAACAGTGTAAGCTAATTTGTATTCCGCATTAAAATGTCGCTTATTACATTTTTTGATGAATGAAAAGATATGAAATAATTATAAACATAGTAAAATAAATAAGAATATAAAAATTAAAAGTCAATGCCTAAATGTTGAGTTTTTGTTACAGCAAATTTTCAATGAAAATAACGATCATTTTATTCTTTCTAATTAATAATCATTATTGTTCAACTAACTTATTGAAAAAAATATGGCATTTCCTTTAAAATTCAAATCGGGTTCGGGGTATCACTTTTCCTTACAATATCAAATTCACTACGCTCATCCGCACCATCTCGGACTCGCTTCACTCGTCCTCAGAATATAGAAATAACTTAAAATTACCGAGATTAAGTGATATTAGTATTAAATGTCTTGGAATTCAATGCAATTCCCAAAATAGGCAAAATTACTCTATGCTTTAAAGTAACCTTCAAAGTTACCAAAAGTGGTAACAAAATTACCATATTCTGGTAATAGTTACCAGAATGGAGTAGTCCAGAAAGTCTAGGACTATGTTTTCCATACATTTGCAATGGTGTAATGTTTTGTAATTGGTGTAATGGTGTAATACTATTGCTTACTATTAATAAAATCTAAATTAATAAAATTAAATTTGTGAGAAAGATTCTTAGGCCTTTATTTACGAGGCTGTGAAAATTCGCTAGATACATGGCAAAATGCCATGTAACAAGAAACAATAATGAAACAACACATAATACAAAACAACAACAATGTGGCCGCGAAGCGTATTTTATTTTTCTTTCCATATTTGATTAATTTAAAAACTTCTTTCTCTCTTCAATTATCTGTCACTTCTCTATTCTTTCCATTTAGTTTCACTTTGTGTCAAAATCGTATTAACTTTTATTAATTCTAACATGTTTCATCTCTTACTTGTAATTAGTTCTTCGATAAGTTTCTTGAGGGAAACTAGACGGGGTTTAGTTTAGAAGTGTGAAAAATAAAATGTAAAACAACTTTAGACAAGTCTTGTATGATGTAAAAACCAATTATTATTTAATCAATTTTTCCTCCGAAAATAAGTCGGCAATGCTATATGCGTTGGGGTTGCTTATATTTAATCCTGGGTGGAGTCAAGGATTAAAATTTCGTATGAGAAGGTTTAACTAATCCTTTACGGATTTTGTTCTTACGGAAGCTAACAATTTTCTTTGTCATAATACAATAACATCAGTGGAGAGACTTGTTTTTTATTTTTCCTAACAATTTTCGGTTAATCCAGAGTTAATATTTTTGGTAAGTTCTTTTTTCTTGTAATTGCTTTTTACATTTCTTTGTTTATATCGTTGGTATATAAGAAAAGTATTGTGCTTGCAAAAAATCTGAAACCGCATGGCATCTGAATAATCCGTTTCAGGTGTTTATAAGGCCTCTTAAGTAGTTTTCACAAAGTTCACAAAGTCTTTAAGGGTGTGAGTGTGTGTATGACTTAAAACTTTAAACAAAAATCAGTGTATAGATGAAGTTGTTCTATCAAGAAGATATTTTTTATGACGTCATTAACCCCCATAATGAGTGGGCAAAAAATCGTAAAACGCGGAACCATGATGCGATCAAAACATGTTGAGATTTGAAACGTATGTAGCCATGTACAAGACTAACATATGTGCCAAGTTTCATTTCATTATCAGCATTTGTTCAATTATCATTAAATGACTTGAGTACGTTTTTAAGAAAAATGTAAAAAATCTGAAAATGATATAAATTAGTTGAAATTCAGTACAAGTGTATACGTTTGCCTATTAAAAAGAGTTTAGTTTCAACACAAGAATCTTAAGCATCATCGAGCGTGGTCATTGCCAGGATGGGTGACCACTGAGAATAAAACTGACGTATCTACTATCTGAGCATAAGCGAAGCCAATTCGAAGACGTGTTGCATTATAACTTTAACGACTTGTATATTTTAAGAGCGAGCGAAGCGAGTCTAAATTAGTTAGGATGAGCGTAACGAATTCGACATGATTAGAATAAGTTCCGATGTACCCCGTACCCACAACTTCTTTAATTACTTAGTTGAATATTGTTCATAACAACTGCTGATAGTGTGCGTACTTTATTACGTATTAACTTAACTTTATTACTAAAGTGCCAATAAGACGAAAAATCGGAGGAAAACTGACAGTATTACGAAGGTGCCAACAAAGAGATTGGCACGCATGTAGTCATATATAATACAAATATGGGTTAAGTTTTATTTTATTTTCAGCTTTAGTTCAATTTTATCGATTAACTTGAATATTTTTTTAAACAATTATGAAAAATCAATAGTCCAGTTGAAATTTGGTAAAAGTATATCCTTTTATGTAAGTATATAAGTATAGTTTCTCTGTTTAAGTATATCTAAAGTTTCCGTTGGATCATAATAGTTAAGCAGCAGCGAGCTAGGTCAGTGCCTGGATGTGGGAGCGGTGGAAATAAAATCGCCTCGATTTACTGTCTCAGGACGAGCGAATCCAAAAACTTGCTACAGTACAATTAATAATGTGTATATTTTGAGGACGAGCAATGCGAGTCCGAAGTAATAAGGATCAGTAGTAGCTGGATGTGAAGTGGAAACAAAGTTTTAAAGTACCCCCAGTAAGTCTTGAATACTAAAAAATGTGACTCATTTTGTACTACTTCAAACCAAATTATTCCAAATATATACCTTAAATCATGAAGGAAAAGCATAGTCTGTCTACCTAAAAGCATGGTATCAAAATTGTATAAAATCGCACTTATTTCAGTTTTCTTGCAATAAAAGGCTCCCTGTAAGTCGTGTGCAAAACATGAAAAGACCATTTTTCAAAGCTGATAAAATTACCTATACAACGAGTATTTTTTCGTCAAAATTAGATAAATACAACTAAAGTTAGGGCATTTCCTAAATGGCCCAAAAAACGCACAAAAAGTCAATCTTTTTTTAAAAGAAATTTGCTGACTTAACAAAATTAACAATTTTTTTGGTGTGTTGAAAGAGCCACAACTTTGGTTGCAGTCATTCGATTTTGATTACTAAACACTCGTGTTATAGGAAATTATAAAAGCTTTAAAAAATAGTCTCTTCATGTTTTGAACACGACTTACAGGGAGCCACTTATTGCATGAAAACTGGAATTAGAGCGATTTTCTGAAATTTTGAGCATGTGCAATCGTATGAAAGGCTCCATTCTGGATAGGCAGACTATACTTTTTCATCATAATTCATGGTACATTTTCAGAATTATTTGGTTTGTATAATACCAAACGAGTCACATTTGTTTCAGATTCGGCTCTTGGACTATTATTATTTAGATGCACATATCACCTCAAATGTACAAATGTTAGAAGCTTTACTTTTGTAGAAATAAATTTCATTATAAACATATTAAAAAGTATGTTTTCAACAAGGAAAACAAAAGTTAACAAAACAAGAGAAAATATTATTTAGTATTAAAGGATTTAAAATTTTAAAACATTAAATAAAACTGAAACAAAAACAATACTGGATTTACTACATTTCATCGGCAGAGAAGAGAATTATAAACATTTTGGGTTGGGAATTCAGTCGAGGTTTTAAATCCCCTTTTCTCGGGATTAAAGCTCATCGGCATGGGGGATATAAAGAGGAATAAGGACAGGGAATTAGGGCAAATATGAAAGGGTTGAGGGACATCAAAAAATTATAAATGAGATAGCAAACTAGAGTACAGTACAGAAGAGTGGGACAGTAAATGTGAGAAATATAGCCTTGTGAAAATATGTTGGTGAATAAAATGGTAAAGAGCCTAAAAAATATAGATAGACTGTTACTATAGAACGGACGACTAAAATAACAAAGTGATTTACAGAAATAGTTTTTTTTACTTACTTAAAACTAATATTTACGGGCAAATAAAAATTAAAAAAATAAATACATTTACTGTATGTGTGTGTGTGTGTGTGTGTGTGTGTGTGTGTGTGCGTGCGTGCGTGCGCGTGCGTGCGTGCGTGCGTGCGTGCGTGCGTGCGTGCGTGCGTGCGTGCGTGCGTGCGTGCGTGCGTGCGTGCGTGCGTGCGTGCGTGCGTGCGTGCGTGCGTGCGTGTGTGTGTGTGTGTGTGTGTGTGTGTATATATATATATATATATATATATATATATATATATATATATATATATATATATATATATATATATGTGAGTGTGTGTGTGTGTGTGTGTATAATAAGGAGGCCAAGCTAAATAGAACAACATGTAAAATATCATTTTTAACTTACACACACAAATCTGTAATTAATTCTACTCGAACTAAACAATTCTCTGACTAACATAGCCAACTAATACAACAAAATAATTATAAATTATTAATATCAATTATTTTAACACAATATTAATAATAGGAAACAATAAAATATGGAATTTAATTATACTGAACAATCTGTGATTAGGTAATTTAAAATTACGACATACGCATAGATTAATTTACGCTGTATAAAATTAATAATTTAAACAAAAAGCGTTATACTTGTTATACTTACATGGAGTTATAAGAATAATTGTCAAGTGTAATAAGCTTTCATAAATTAAAAAAGTTTTCTATAAAAAAACAAGTTTTGTTTGTTGTTTCAGAAGTTGATAGAAACAATAAAATCGGTTACTGTCTACCTCGGAACTTATCGTCATCACATCGGACTCGCTTCACTCGTCCTTCTAAATATACAATTCGCCAAATTTAAATTCCAACTCGCTTCGCTCGCCCTCAGACAGTAAGGCATCCAATTTATTCTCAGCGGTCACCAATACTACCACGTTCAATGCTTCTTAATTTGTATGATCCAACAAATATCTTAGATATACTTGTATTGGAACGAAACTTAGTGTACATATTTATAAGGTAATAATACACTTGTAGAAAATTCCATCTCAATTGGACCATTTTCCAGTTTTTAAAAAAACGTACACAAAAGTCATTTAATAATAATAATTAGCTAATGTTGATAATGAAACTTGGCATATATGTTAGTCTTATATATAGTCACATGCGTGCCAAATTTCAATCCGATCGCATCATTTTTCCACGTTTTATGATTTTTTGAAATTTTTGCTGTCATTATTGCGGGTTAATGATGTCATAAAAATATTTTTCGAAGATCAATCATTTATATTTATTTCATTTATTTATTTTTAGCAATCAGATTTTCCAGGAATGTAAAACGTATATGAGTTATATCAATTTTTTGTATAAAATTTCTGAAGTTCTTAAATATAGTTCCGAAACGGGTCTATAATCGTTAAGAGCCACGCATATGGGTTATACAGTCTTTCTAGCTGTATAACCCTAAAACTGTAGAATAAATGTGGGATTTATTCATAATTTTTCAACTATCGAATTTTCCAGGAATATAGAAAAAATATGAGTGTTATTATTTTTTTGTAATAAATTTCTAATGTTTTGTAAATATAGTTCCGAAACGGGTCCATTATCGTCAAGGGCCACGCATATGGGTATACAGCCTTGTTAGCAATACTGTAGACTATATGTAAGAATTTTTTCAATAGTATTTAACAATAAGATTTTCGGAAAAGTAAAAAATCTAAGAGTCACGCATATGTGTAACTATAGTTTTGACTAAATTTAATATTTTTTTGATTAATCTCATTGATATTATTTTTAATAAAAAAAAGTGTAGAAAGAATGTTATAGACATTTAATAGTGGATTTAAATGGTGGATAAAAAGGAATTTTGGTTTTTTGCCCAAAATATTGACCGAGACAATACATTCCTAGACGAGCTCCAAAGAGTATAATTCTGTATAACATATGTGATAAATATACGCCATTTCTTTGAAAACTGTAGACAAATTGACAAAGGTTAGTAGTGCTACCGCTCAGAATCGGAAACATAAACCGACAGCTTAGACGAGCAATATGTTTTTGAGCAATAAAGGCAGAATTTATTGGTTGAAAGCGCTTTGAATAAAACTAATTTGTTTATTCTTAGGGAGGACAGTGGTAATCGTCCCTTTAGGTATAAAACCATTCATTTTAAATTTGTTTGACTATTGGATTTTAGTCAAACATTAATAAAGTCAAGGTTGGCAATATTTATAAATATTTAAATTCCGGAAAATCCCCAACTGCGGTCAACTCTTCCAAAACGAGAACCTAAATAATCAAATATCTCTTAAACCAATCAGAAATAGGTTTAATCAAAAAGCATTTTGCCTCCGTTCTTCAACCTTATTAAATGAATAATGTTTTAATCAAACCGACATCAGAGAGGGGCAAAAAGATATTAGCCTAGGGAGGTAAAGCTTGCTCGGGTCCCTGAGGGTCTCAGACTTAGTAAAGACCCTGCCTCGTATTATGTTTTTAAGCCTATAAGTGATAAATAAGCCTCTTGTAGTCGTGCTTTAAACTTAAACTATGTTTATATTACAAACTTGGGATTATAACTGAAGGAAAATTCGCCATAAAAAGTATATTTTACAGATATTGATGATTAATATATATTGATAAATAAAATAAATAAATCAAAATAAATAAATAAATATTGATATGATTATTAAAACAATCTTATTGTCTCATTTTTTCTTATAGACATTTTTAATGCAATAAAGGTAGTGTTTGGAAGTGGTTGGTAGTGGTAGTGTTTGGAGGATCTTACAACTCGATTTTGAATTGTCTTGCCACAATATTAGTTGTAAAAGAAATTGTTTTTGTGCTAGATTTTTAGCACAAACAAGTTACTCTCCCTATATACTTACAATCAAGCATTGGAAGGCATTAGAAGAGCCCCTAAATATATTCTGTCCAAAGATTGGAAAATAAGGCTTACTGTGGAATTAGTATCCTCTCTAATTTTTTTTAGAACGTCCACTTAAATAACACCTGAGTCACCTCAGGAGTTATTACCAAGTTTTACACCCTAAGTGCTACATAAGGCTGCACAGTACTTGCAAAATATGGAATTGAGTCAGTGTCAAGATAGAGACGCTTCAACAATCTCGCGGAAAATGCGGGTGTATCTTCATCATATATTAGGTCTTAAAAATTGAATTTATGATTTTAATTTAAATTAAGTGTCAATTTCCTTCTCATGACAATGATTTCCCAGACTTGTATTTTATACCAAATCAAAAAGCGAAAAAGTGCTTTATTTTTACTTCTAATGCTTTTACCTCTTTGTAAAAGGACGAAACAAATGGCATAATCTATCACAGGTAAATAAATTAAAATTACAAAAAGTAAAGAAAAAAAAAATTACAAATAAAATGTAACAATTGTCTTGAGGAAATAAGCAGAATAAAGAAATATAATAATTATCTCATCCATTAGCAAGATTACCCCCTCCCTCGTCTTATTTTCTCCCTATCCACTTACTTCATAATTTGCTTCCTGCATTTGCTTAATTTGACAGAAGCAGCAAACAATTACAGCCATTCCCTTACTAATTCATTATATTATTCATAAACTTTACATTTTCTAAATTAAGGATCAAATAAAATATAAAAACTGTAAATAGACATTTTTAAATGAAATATGAAGTTTTAAAGAATATTATTACACAATTATAAATAAATAATCGGGTACAAGGTACATTTTATTCGGTTTTAAATATTTTTGCATAAACTTTAATATTTATTACCTATAATATAATATTAAAACTAATTCCTTTAATATGTATTACCTGTTATATAATATTAAAACTAATTAATTTAATATTTTGTACCTATAATATAATATTAAAACTAATTCCTTAAATATTTGTTACCTGTAATATAATATTAAAACTAATTCATTTAATATTATAAATATTTACCTATAAATATTTTAACTTTTAACTAGAAATAATAATATAAAATTACAATATTTTATTTTTATAAATAATTTTTTAAATACGTATTTTTCGAAGAAACCTTGAAACCACAGGGTATAAATGAGGATAAGTAAAAATATCATACAAAAGTTACGCGTAAAAATAAAGAAAAAACAGATTTTCAAAAGAGTGAACATTAAACTGTGAGAATGAAATACAAGTTGACATGCTATAAGAATGTATATAAAGAGTCTTCAAGAGAATAAAAAATATATAATGTAAGATAGAGAGAGAACATGTATAGAAAGGAAATGTCATCTAATACACAACATGTAACTACCATAGATAACATGTGTTAGTGTGTGTAAGAGGAGATGTGAAGACAGCATGGATCGATTTACATGTTGCGTTTCAACACTTTCACTTGGTGTTAATGTAGTTGAATTAAAAATAAGTTTTTTTTTCTTCTGGTTAAGATTGTACAAAAGTGTATTTGTAAAAGTTTTAGGACTTGCTGTGGCGATAATCCTATGAGAATATTAAAGTTGATGACGTTTCAATTCTTTGTACTTATTTTTAGGGGCTTCATTTGACAAAAAAAAACACTGGGAAAACAGAAAAATCTTGCTTCAAAAAGTTGACTTGAGGCAATACATCAATAAAAATGCTTATACAATAAAGGAACTAATATAACGCTGGACAAATCGCGCTGTATAGAGTTGACACGACAAGGCATTACATCCTTGTAATGCCTTCTCAAAGATGCTTCTAACATCTTAAGAAAAATATAAAGGTTCGATGAAAATATCGCGTTATATAAAGTTAACATGACGAGGCATTATCTCCTTAAAGATAATTCCAATGTCTTAAAGAAATATAACGTTTCGATAAATAAAAATGGCGCTACATAAATCGCGCTATATAAAGTTAACATGACGAGGTAATATCTCCTTAAAGATGCATCTTACATCTTAAGGAAATACAACGTTTCGAAAAAAAATCGCGATGTATAAAGTTAACATGACGAGGAATTATCTCCTTAAAGATGCTTCTAACATCTTAAGAAAATATAACGGTTCGATAAAAATATCGCGCTATACAAAGTTAACACGACGAGGCATTATCTCCTTAAAGATAGTTCCAATGTCTTAAGGAAATGCATCGTTTCGATAAAAAAAAGTCGCGATGTATAAAGTTATCATGACGAGGCATTATCTCCTTAAAGATGCATCTAACATCTTAAGGAAATATAACGTTTCGATAAAAAGATCGCGCTATATAAAGTTAACATGACGAGGCATTATCTCCATCTAACATCTTAAGGAAATATAACGTTTCAATAAAAAGATCGCGCTATATAAAGTTAACATGACGTGGCATTATCTCATTAAAGATGCATCTTACATCTTAAGGAAATATAACGTTTCGATAAAAAAAATGGCGCTATATAAAGTTAAATGACGTGGCATTATCTCATTAAAGATGCATCTTACATCTTAAGGAAATATAACGTTTCGATAAAAAAATGGCGCTATATAAGTTAACATGACGTGGCATTATCTCCTTAAAGATGCATCTTACATCTTAAGGAAATATAACGTTTCGATAAAAAAAATGGCGCTATATAAAGTTAACATGACGAGGCATTGCCTGCTTAAAGATGCTTTCAACTTCTAAAGGATGTATAACGTTTAAGATAACGTTAAACACTTAATAATCAGAAGATTTAACAAGCTGATAAACAAATTATGTAAGAATAAAATAAAATTTAAATCTAATATGAATTTAATGGCTTTAGGACTAAACATCTGCATATAGCAAGAAAGACAGGAAAAATCTAGCTTGGAAATCCCTTTACATTGTTTTGCTCTCATACTTTCTCTATTAGATTGAAAAAGTAAACCTTTTTACTTCTCTATCAAAAGCACAGAAAAGAAAAGGGTTTATCGGGCGAAGAGAGAAAAATCTGTGAGACAACAGTTTTTATTCTTTAGGCGTTGTAGTGAAGAGTATTGTTGGCCTAAGAACTTTCAGGTACAAACATATAGCAAAGATTTCATCAATAATGCTTCAACGAGTAAGGGAAAGTCTTTAAATTGTAGGAGCTTACATTGGCTATTAGTCGACGGGAAAGTTCCTGCAATGTAGTAGCTGAAATAGGTTTTAGTCGACGGAATAGTTCCTGAATTGTAGTACCTGGCATTGGTTATTAGTCAACGGGAATGTTCCTGCATTGTAGTGGCTGAAATAGGTTATTAGTCGACGGGAAATTTCCTGAATTAGTAGCTGAAATAGGTTATTAGTCGACGGGAAAGTTCCTAAATTATAGTAGCTGAAATAGGTTATTATTCGATGGGATTACTTATCTTACAGTTAGTGTTCAATCCAAACTTATACTTAGCCCATAAAAATCCCGTGTAAATAAATAATTCTCTTAATAGTACATAACGTAAATAATATATTATATTATGAAAATAAAAAAAAATATCAAGTAGTTCTGACTCTAATTTAAAGCTGAATACCTGTTAAGATTATAATATCTTCAGATGACAGTGTGACGAATTATTGGCCACTTTATAGATTTTTGGTACGACCGAGTTACGTGTACCGTGGTCTCAATAGCAAACCAGAATAAATTTAGGACAAATCTTGCCCGAAAGGCAACCAACTAGAAGAAAAGCTAGGGAACTTACATTTGTTTTTATTCGGTCTCACTATTATTATCGAAGCGATAAATATAATATTCTGAACTTTATCAACTACACTGGTTAAAAATAAACTATTTCTTTCCCCGTTTATAAATTATGATTACCTTCAGACACGAGTTACGGAAATAACCTCCCTGTGGCGTCAGCCAACCTTGGTCAATTGAATTTTGGGTTGTTAGCAGTTAATCTAAGAACATTTTTCGATTAGCTGAAATTGCAGACCGTAGCAACCTCATTGAACCTCTCTGCAATCTCATTACCACTAGTAAAAAGGTAAATTGTATAAGTTATAGGTTAATGAAGAAACTTTTATAAGGTTACTAAATAATTTTAACAATTCTACACGAAAATTTCGTTTGTGAACTCATTATTCAAGTGTGATATAGTTAAGAGGAGTCATGAGCATTTTAACCAAGTCAATAATTAAAAAAATATATTTTCTTAAATTTACCAAGTTTAAATAAAATAGTTGCGTAATTTAATTTTTAATTATCTGCATTTTTATTACTGGAAAATTGTTGCATGACAGAATTGGTAATGTACAGTAAAATAAAGTAGAACCTAGTTTTTTTTTTAATTCTTGAAGTATTTAGAATGCTCTAAACTCATTTTAACTCTCTGTATGATACATAAATGGGCTTGGAGATAAGCGAAATATCGTACGGAACAAATAAAATTATTTATCCATAGAGATATATACTAGAGGGGGCATGGGCTATCTTAATACAGTGAGAGGCCTAAAACATCTTTATGGGGCTCTCATGGGCTCTGTGTAACCTCATTGAAACCTTCTCTAAGAGTAAGTTAAGGTTATAACAAATCATTAGTTGTCGGCTTTTCCCGCATTGTTTGGGTTTTGTTTCCTATTATAAACGTTATATTGTATAAGTTACTGTATTTTAATGATTATTTCATCTAATTAATACTCAAGGGTGTTCAGGTTACTTTTTTATGTTTCAAAATTCGACTGATAAGGCCTCTCTAGCAATAATATCTCTATGGATTTATCAATATTGACAAAGAAGTTTCAGTGTCTTTACCTACTTATAAAACAATCATGGAGATTTAATAGTTCAAGAGCCGGGCCTGAAAAATTAAACTCGTTTTGTACTACTTTTAACCCTTTCCTTCTAAAAATTTATGAAAAAGCTTTGTAGCTTTTTCTTTGTATTTTTCATTCCTTTGTAGCTTAAATGAAGAAAAATAAAAAATATTTCCGCCCATCCATAATTGAGGCATTTTTGAAATTTAAGAAAATCGCACAAATTTTTTGCACAAAAAGAAGTATACATAGAAAATAAGGTATTTCACTCGGTAAAATCATAAAACTACATTACTATATTATAATAATGGAAGCAGGTCCAGTATAATGTAAGTACTCCAGGATCCGGACCTGAAAAAATGTGACTCATTTTGTACTGCTTCAAACCAAATTGTAATGAAAATAAAGCTTAAATGATAAGAAAAAATATAGTCTTCCTATATAGAGTGAAGTTATATGATTTCGCTCGCTTAAAATTTTAGAAAATCATACAAATTTCAGATTTCTTGTAACAAGTGGTTACTTGGTAGTCGTGTGTAAGATTTGAAGAGAACAAGTTTATATTGAAAAAATTTACAATTAATTGAGCTTTCGTTTATCAAATTCAGACAACTGCAACCAACGTTATGGCATTGGAAAAACCTCCAAATATATTAATAAATTTGAAAAAGAATTTCATTAAAAAAAAATAGTAACGTTTTGTTAAGTCATTTTGTAAACTACATATGAGTCGTGTTAATTTTGCAGTGTGTTATTGCAAATGCTATAAGTTTGGCTGTAGTCATCCGCTTAAATAAAAACTTAATTTATTAGAATTTTTATCTGCTTTGAAAATACATTCTCCTAAAGTCTTGCATTTGATTGAAGGGTGCATTACAAATAATAAGTGCACATGCACAATAAGTGAATTAAAATTATTTAAAGCATACAAAAATTTGTGGTATTTTCCACAATTACGAGTGAGAGCAACCATAAGAAAGGCTTCAAACTGGATAGGCAAATTACGCTTTTTCTCCATCATTTTAGGTTTATTTTTTTTTTTAAAATGGGTAAAACAGTACACAATAAGTCAAATTTTTGTAGGTCTGGCTTTTGGACTAAAAAGGTAATATGAATCCACAGATAAGACACTTTACACGCGGAACCCGATAAGACAAGGTAAGAATATTGGATTGGTTTAGTATTTCACACAATTTCTTCTTTCTCTTTATATGTTTTAGTCCCCTCTGGAAGGTATCTGTATAGCTTGTCCATATCCTTTCCTTCCTATCTTACCTCTCAACTCTTTAAAGGACTTTACTTCATAAAATAACAAACACAGAACTCTATAAAATACTGACTCAAAACTTCCAAGAATACAATACAGATTGACAGTTAGTTATATTATACCATAATACTGATTAAAAGTAGTAAAACTTGGAACTGAGGCTATTAATTGTACTTTTCATATTTAGTATCATTATAGCATACAAATTGTACACTTATTTTAAGAGTTTTACTTCTGAATATAATAAAAAATGAAAACTTTACCACTTATGAGTTACTACTGGCAATATATAATTTGTTATATTGAGTTCAGCAACTTACCTAAAACAAACAAAAAATCAAATTATTAATTAAAACTATAAAATAATATACTCTTTTATTTAATTTTTCTCTTATTTTATTTAATAAAGTTTAAAACATTTTCATAATGAAAATTCGCTAAAAAATGTATATAAATGTTTTAACTTAAAGACTATATAATTTCAAAAATTGAGATAAATTAAATTTTTAATCTTTGCTTAAGAAAAACTTTATGGATTAGATATCTACAACAACACGACACTCTTCAAACAAGGGGTAGGAAAAGTAAATAAGTTATGAAAAGACATTAAAAATACTTTCATAACAAGGCATAAGTGAAATCAAGGGTAAGTTATTTAAAGAGAATTACTGTGGCTATTTAATAGGTTTTACGTGTCTGGTACCTGACAAAAGGTTACAAATCATCCCCTAATTTCAAACATTGTCCTATATTTTCACTCGAACAGAAAGATATTATTTCGCAGGCATTGCAAACCACATAACATTACACCTGATGAGAATTTTGGTAACAATAATAAGAGATTAGCAATACAATTTTAATAATAAGTAAGAATAACAATATTATTACCACTGTACTAGTTCATAGTATAATAAAATAGTATGAAACTAAGTATTAAGCATTAAGTAATGGCCAAGAATAATAAAGGCTGCAGTCTTTTATTGTTATTTTATTTAACAATAAGGGACAGCAGTCTTTTATTGTTATTTTATTTAACAATCAGGGACTGCAGTCTTTTATTGTTATTTTATTTAACAATAAGGGACTGCAGTCTTTATTGTTATTTATTTAACAATAAGGGACAGCAGTCTTTTATTGTTATTTTATTTAACAATAAGGGACTGCAGTTTTTTATTGTTATTTTATTTAACAATAAGGGACAGCAGCCTTTTATTGTTATTTTATTTAACAATAAGGGACTGCAGTCTTTTATTGTTACTTTATTTCACAATAAGGGACAGCAGTCTTTTATTGTTATTTTATTTAACAATAAGGGACTGCGATCTTTTATTGCTAATTTATTTAACAATAAGGGACTGCGGTCTTTTATTGTTAATTTATTTGACAATAAGGGGTAGAAATCTTTATTATTCTTGACCTTATCTTAATTAAATTCTAGGTGATTAATCAAGACTTCAGTCCTTTAAAATATTTTGTTTAATTAACATAAAAATTAACAACAGACGTTAAAAGTTAAAACAACAAAATAACTAACATTCCCTTATAGTAAAGTAAATTAACAATGAAAGACTGCAGTCCCTTATTGCTTTAACTTTTATTAAACTGTTTTTAACCTGTGTTAAAGTTTTTGGTGATGTTTTTTTTTGTTTTCTATTTTGTTATTGTTAAGATTAATTGGTTTTTTGATGATGGTTGTTTGTTTTGAAATATCTTATTGTTTATCGCTGAAGATGCTTGGCATCGTCAGGCGAAACTTCTATTGTTAATTTTTATGTAAATCAAACAAAATATTTTAAAGGACTGAAGTCTTCTTTAATTACCTAGAATTTAATTTCTTAACAGTCCAATAATAAATTTGTTAATTGCTTAATTAATTTCAAGAAATGAGGATTTAAAATTTTTAATTTAAGATTTGGTTTCTTATTATTGTTTAAGAAACCAAAATAAAGTATAGAGTTTGACATGAACAGAAAGAAGAAGACGAACTTGCCAGGAAATATTGCAAGGTGGCGTGATGCACCAAAAATGTACCAAACAACTTTGGTACACCAAGGAGCATGTATACATTCTTCAGCCTTTTTACATTTTAAACAAATAAATATTATCAAGATAAACGGAACATGTTCGCATACATGTTTCGTTTATTCCTCGTGTTAGGTCAAAAGGAAGCCATAACTTTAGGAGCACAAAAATAAATAAATAAACCCTTGCAGCGTAAAAATAAAATAATTTTCAAAATATCTTAATTTTAATCTTAATTAAAATTATAATGATAAAGTTAGCACAGAAGATTAAATAAGGGCGCATAGATAATTATCTCGAAACTTTAAGCTTTTCGCTTTAAGCATGCAAGTTGAAATGCATCCCGCACTTAAGAAAGTAAATGTTAGTGAGGGTCGAAAGAGGAATAAAGAGCTACTCCCGAGGAGAAGCCGAGGTTTTAAAACTTTAAGGTTCTTCACCCTCCACATTAACAATAATTACCAAAAAATAATTAGAATTTCATGTAAATGACAACCGTATAAAGATCCCCTACACTTAAAACAAAGATATAAAAACTTTCCCCCTATCTCTGTATTTTTTTTAATCCGAATTAATTTTTATCCAACACATCCCTAAGGATTGTTTGAAGAAGGGGTGTCAGTGTCCGGAGTAAGTCTATATATCCGGAAAATAACTACTGTTTGTAGTACGTGACTCGGAAAAAAGACAGATCAAATAAAACCGAAATGAAAGTAAATTCTAAACGAAGAACTACGGGAAAATCATCTATATCACTATGAAAAAAAGTTTTCTATTAGGAACGTGCTGGTGCTCTAGGCTACAAACTTTTTTTATTTGGTCCAGTCTTCATCGTCCAATATTTCGTCCAATGCGTAGACATGAGTTTTTGGTTACCAATATTTTTTCCCTCCCTAAAATGCAATATATGCAAGTAAACAGAAGGGAATGTTTGAAAGAATATACATATTGGTTTTTTTCATCTCGTCACAGACTATATTTGAATAAAATCTACGTTTTTCATCCATTTTGTTATAAAAAGTAATAGAAACATAATTCAATTTTTTTGATTAAACAAAACTAAGTTTGAGGTTATCAAGCTAAGGAAAACCTACTAGTCACGAAGAAATTTATATTATTTACAAATTGAAAATTGACATAAGGCAATCTAAAACGCCAATAAGATATATGCCGTTTTTAGATTTAGGTAAATTACCATATACTACAAGTTATTAAACACATTTATGTCTTTACATAAAAAAAACCATAGCAAGCATCACGATGACAACTCTTAGTACATAGCAAAATGCCAAATATAACAACAATGAGACCCAAAAAAGGTCATAATGAGCCTCAAAGGCCAGCTAAAAGTGTAACAGAGTTCTTTAAATTGAAATAATAACGTAACAAATTGAAATAACAGATAAATGTAACAAATAAATAAATGTAACAGAGTAAATAATAATGTACAAATTGAAATAAAAATGTAACAGAGTAAATAATAATGTAACAAAATAAATAAAAATGTAACAGAGTAAATAATAATGTAACAATTGAAATAAAAATGTACAGGTAAATAATAATGTAACGAATTGAAATAAGAATATAACAAAGTAAATAATAATGTAACAAATTGAAATAAAAATGTATCAGAGTAAATAATAATGTAACAAATTAAAATAAAAATTTAACAGGGTAAATATTAATGTAACAAATTAAAATAAAAATGTAACAGAGTAAATAATAATGTAACAAATAAAATAAAAATGTAACAAATAAAATAATATAACGAATTAAAATAAAAATGTAACAGAGTAAATAATAATGTAACAAATTGAAATAAAAATGTATCAGAGTAAATAATAATGTAACAAATTGAAATAAAAATGTAACAGAGTAAATAATAATGTAACAAAATGAAATAAAAATGTAACAGAGTAAATAATAATGTAACAAATTGAAATAAGAATATAATAAATAATAATGTAACAAATTAAAATAAAAATGTAACAGAGTAAATAATAATGTAACAAATAAAATAAAATAATAAAATAATATAACGAATTAAAATAAAAATGTAACAGAGTAAATAATAATGTAACAAATTAAAATAAAAATTTAACAGAGTAAATAATAATGTAACAAATTGAAATAAAAATGTAACAGAGTAAATAATAATGTAACAGAGATATTTAAATTGATTTTAAAAAGACTGTTTTACACTAAGAAGTAGACGATTAAACAAACATAAACCTCTGAAAATAAGACACGTGGTCTGCTTCAACAGTCCACGTTGAAGCAGCACTTCAAATTCGAAAAATACATAGCAAAATGCCATGTAACAATACCAACAATATGTAAAAAAACAAAAACAATGTGGCCGGGAAGCGCCGAAGACATGTATTACCATATTATATATAGATTATAGGAGCCAGTCAATTGCGTATGTGATTGAGAGGCCCCTTAACCACAAGTCTGTTAAGGGGCTTAACAGGGGGGCTGTTAAGCCCCGGAGACTATCACTATACTTGGTAGTCCAGAAAAGGACCGTTGGTCCTGAGGCCGGGCACAAATTCATAATGACAGCGGAGACCTCAGTTTTGACCAGCTAGTCTGAGTAAGACAGCGAAAGATAACCAACCAGCCGAACGCAAAAATTTCCCTAGGAGACAGCGTGGCTGCCAAGCATAGATGTAAAGGGGGAGAAGATCAAACATCATGCTTCAACATCGGTTTCATATCCACCGATCATACTTTATGTTAGTAGTCAAAAGATGTCAACAGGGTGAAGTTAAACAAGATAACTCATAAATCAAGTGTAAGTCTTGACTTCGCTTCTCCTCGCTTAGAAAATTAATAAATTAATCTTTATTACAAATCGTTGTATTGTTAGTTTCTTTTATATTTATATAAAAGATTTATATATATATATATATATATATATATATATATATATATATATATATATATATAAACATATATCATCAGGTGGTAAAAATATAAAAGAATACTTACAATACAACAATTCGTAATAAAGATTAAGTTGAACTTTATAAAAAGGTTCAAAAAAATTTTAAATAATACAAAATTCGAATAAAACGTTTCAATACGAAATGTAATTTGTCAAAGAAATAATAATAATTCAAGCATAAATGTAAAATTTATTAAACGCCTGTAGGGCTTGTGGGTTAGTTTGATGAAAAAAACCCTTTGTATGGTGAATATATTTATACTTGAACGAGTTCGATACAAAGATTCGATGCCAGTAGGATCGAAATGAATTAACTCAAGTAGAAACATCGATATCCTTTTTTTATATAGGAAACATTTTTGATTATATTTCTAATATAAGAAAGATAGTGGACGCTCAGGGGTAGAAAAGCAATCATATTTCTGTGAGTGCCCGACCTCAAGAGATTTTTTTCTCTAAAGATGAATTTCAAAAAAAAAACCTTCTGTCTAGTTTCTTATTTTCAAAGGGAATATTTTAACCGAGAAAGTAAGAACTTAGAAGCAAAAAAAATATATTCATACACAAAGCTACAAACCCGACACAGGGAGGGAAAGCTTTTGGAAAGTAAAATCTCTGATGCTTTTTCGTAGCTTCTGTTTTATCTGAACCATATTTTCCAGCGAATAACTCTTTCTCCCTTGGGGTTATAAAGGAGGGTCAGTCCTTAAAGGAAATAAGGGATCAAAAAGAACCAGACTACTCAACGCAAAAACAAGAAGAAGAATCTTAAGCTTCAGTGATAAAGCTAGCGACTGACAAAAAAGAGGAATTATAACTTTATATTAATTTTATAAATGACAAAATAGTCATATACTAAGGGAAACAGACTTAATAAATTAAAATAACAAAAGAGAAGGCAACATAATAAATAAATTAATATAATAATAAAAGATATGGAAAATAAGATATAAGCTAAAAAATAGTAACAGCAAACAAAAAAGTGAGACAATTTAATAATTAAAATTTTAAACACATAAAATGTGTTTAAAAAAATATTTAATTTTAGGAGCACAGAGCTAAACTTCGGTTATGGGGTACCTCGGAACGTTCTTTTACCTTATTCATTAAAATTACCCTAACCACAGCGGACTCCCTTCACACATCGTTAAGTATGACACATCGTTAAGTATGACACATCGTTTTTTAAGTCTCAAAATTAACTTACGCTTATTGAAAACTTATTTTTATTATATTGCTCTAATTTTAAGAGTAGGCAGTATCTTCAATCGCTTAATTTATAGTGCTGTTTTTAAAATAGATAATTTTAAAAATTATCTATTTTATTGTCATAAGCTGACTTGATTAATAACGCCATAGAACAATTATTTTACGAATAGCACGACTAGATCTAAAGATTGGTTTTTGTGTCAAGTTTTAACATTCTATAGAATAATCACAATGGGAACTCAAACGATAACAGTAAAACACACAAACAACTTTGAGCGGTAAAAACCATCTGAATAGGAGGTGTAAAAACAACTAGGAGGAACTAAAACCTAGAGGAACTAAAACAACTAGGAGGAACTAAAAAACCTAAAACAACCTAGGAGGACTAGAGAACTAAACTAGAAGGAACTAAACAACTAGGAGGAACTAAAACAACTAGGAGGAACTAAAACAACTAGGAGGAACTAAAACAACTAGAAGGAACTAAACCAACTAACTATAGGAACTAAAACAACCTAGAAGGAACTAAAACAACTAGAAGGAACTAAACAACTAGGAGGGACTAAAACAACTAGGAGGAACTAAAACAACTAAAACAACTAGGAGGAACTAAAACAACTAGGAGGACTAAAAACACTTAAAACAACTAGAAGGAACAAACAACTAGGAGGACTAAAACAACTAGGAGGAACTAAAACAACTAGGGAGGAACTAAAACACTAAAACAACTAGGAGGAACTAAAACAACTAGAAGGAACTAAACAACTAGGAGGAACTAAAACAACTAGGAGGAACTAAAACAACTAGGAGGAAAACAACTAGAAGAAATAAAACAACTAGGAGGAAATAAAACAACTAGGAGGAACTAAAACAACTAGGAGGAACTAAAACAACTAGAAGGAACCTAAACAACTAGAGAACTAAAACAACTAGGAGAACTAAAACAACTAGGAGTCTTTAAACATCTGAGACGGATAATTTGTTGATATTCCGGTTTCTGACTTTTAGTGCAAAAACATTACTTTTCCAACAGACCTTCTGTATAAAAGTGGATAAGTACAAATCAGAAAAATAATTGTCAGCAAGTGTAAAAATTAACTTACGCTTATTGAAAACTTATTTTTATTATATTGCTTTAATTTTAAGAGTAGGCAGTATCTTCAGCGTTGTATCTTGAGCTAAAATTATTAGCTCTTATAGCAAACTATATAGTACCTAAAATGGTACAAAAAACTTTAATTTTAAAACACAGCTCATTTTTTAAATTTATTAATTATAGTAACATAACCATTTCCAGCTGAACTCTCAAAAACCACTTAAAAACTGTAAATATGTTGTATACTTCTAAGGAATAATGTCACCAATAAAGATGTCTTAAAAAGAATTTTTAAAAGTCTGTTGAAAGCCCTATAAAAACCAATTTTATGATGTTTCAACCTTTTTAATAAAAGAGCTAAGTTTTATATAAAAAGCAGTAAGGTTAAGTACTTAAATGTTTTCTGGTTTAAAGCTATCGCTCTAAAAGTAGTTATGGTAGAGAGGGTATCTCTAAAAGTAGTTATGGTAGAGAGGGTATCTCTAAAAGTAGTTATGGTAGAGAGGGTATCTCTAAAAGTAGTTAGGTGGTATTATAAATAGGTTTTACAGGTTTATTACGGTTACCTGAGCTCAAAACTTGATGACATTAAAAGATATGACGTAGTTTTCTTACAACCGCTTCTTAAAACATAATATTGGAAATTTATTTAGGAATATATCAAGGGGTATCCTTGTCTCTTTGTAAATATATATATATATATATATATATATATATATATATATATATATATATATATATATATATATTCTACAGTCCTAAATCTTACAGTCGCGAGTAAAACAAGTCTTACTCGCGAATAATAATAATTAAAGAAAAAACAGATGGATACAAAAATTACAGAAAAAAACAACAATGACTTTTCCAAGGAAAGCCACCTAGATATGGAGACATACCCACCGAACAAACTAAGCCTACTGACTAAAATTAACACGTCGGAAACGGCCTTTTGATCAGTTCAATGTGAATTATTAACACTAGCGAGCGCAGCCTAAGTTGAAAAAATTATTTTAGTTTCTCCCACTAGTTTTTCTTTTTAATGATTTTTTTTTATAAATTTTGCTTCTGATATTCAATGCAGGCATAAGCACCTTGCTTTTACTATTTGCGTTTTATGCAATATTTTTCACGTAACGCAGAGTTTTAAACCTTGCAGTGTGCCATATTTCCCTTCGGAAAATTTTTTAAGTAACGGAATAGAAAACAGACATTATGGCACGCTGTGCCGTTTTGGGATGTCCCAACCGCGGGTTTGTTTATTTATTTTTATGCTCCTAAAGTTATGGCTTCCTTTTGACCTAACACGAGGAATAAACGGAACATGTATGCGTACATGTTCCGTTTATCTAGATAATATTTATTTGTTTACAACCGCTTCTAAAAACGCGCCATTTTTCAAAAGATTTGCAAAAAGGCGGGAGAGAGTCACTTGTGTTTTCATTTTTCACCGCTTTTTAGGGGGACTAACGCAAAGATAGAAGGAGAGGAAAGCCGGCAATCTTGCCGAATAGGGTTATATTATCTGTGCTATAAAGAATCAAAACACATTAAATGAAAATACAAGATACTCAAGTTAAGTGACAGACATATTCAGAGTTAACACGTCGAGTTCTGTCAAGACATTTCTTCAGCTCAGGAAACAATTCGCTTGAGATAAAAACAGCAGGTTTAACCTTTATTGCATTCCGATGCTTGAGGGCTAAGTGTGGAGAGAACAAGAGTTTCTTAGGAGCTACACAGACAAACAGCTTTAACTTTCTTCTTTAGACAACTATTTAAGGGAATAGGGATTCTTTCAAACAGAAACATGGTTTCTTTATAAAACGTCAGTTAATACAAACTACAAATAAAAGTAAGTGTGCAAATACAGGAAGAGAGAATGTTTAAAACTGGATAGTTTAAATAATGACGAGAAAAATGTAACACAAACATCCTCACCAACCACTGAAGGTATTTCGGAAAAGTATTGTGTTCAGTGTGTTCACCCTTAAAATCCGAAACTGAGGTTTCATCTTAATTGTACGTTTTAAGCATTTTTATGACGTTCTGAGTGGTGTTCATCATGCTCTGTACGTATGTATGAGTGTTTGTGTGTGTCTGCCTGTCTGTGTCGTCCCGGTTAAACACCCCCGTTGTAGTTATGTTACAGAGATGAAAATTGGCACAAAAATCAAACTTCAGGTCTATTTGTGCTACTCGGAAGTGAATTTTTTCTGTCTACGAAAACCTACAGCGCTGAGTAATCGAAAATTTAAAAAAAAAGTTAAACGATTCACAAAATTTTATTTTGATATTGGTCACTGTTTTAAAAATATTGACTATTAAATTTTGAAAGTTTAATGGCCTATATATAATTGCGATATGGTTCTCTGGACGAGCGAAGCGAGTCCGAAGATATGAATAAAATTACCGAGATTGTCTGTGCCTGATTTTTTTTTAATAAACTAACAAAATAAAAATATTAACAAAATTACCTAATTATCGAATTATAAATTAAAAATATTGGAAGTTACTGAAAATGAAGAGACAATATAAATAATAGTCGAAGAGCCATGCCTAAAAAATTTGACTAATTTTGTACTACTTCAAACCAATTTTTTCTGAAAATATACCTTAAATATAAAGGAAAAGCATCGTCTGTCTTTCCAGAGTGGAGCCCTTCACATGAATGCGCTCGCTCAAAATATTAGAAAATCGCACAAATTCCAGTTTTCTTGCAATAAGTGGTTCCCTGTTGGTCAAGTGCAAAACATAAACAGCATGTGCAAAGCTGATAACATTACCTATAAAACGAGTGTTTTTTCATCAAAATCGAATTACTACAACTAGTGTTATGACATTTGTTAAATGGCCAAAAATTCAATATTTTTTTCAACAAATTTGCTGACTTTGCATTAATTGACCATTTTTTGTGTTTTTGAAAGAGCCGTAACTTTGGTGGTAGATATCCGATTTTGGTGATTGAACACTCGCTGTGTTGGACATTTTATCATTTTTAACGACGCACAGGAAACCACTTATTTCAAGAAAACTGAAATTTGTGCGATTTTATAAAGTTTTGAGCATGCGCAATCATATGAAGGGCCCCACTCTAGATAGGCAGACTATGTTTTTTCCTTATAACTTACCTTAAGGTATATTTTGAAGTAGTACAAAATGAGTCACATTTTTTCATGTCCGGCTCTTGGACTATAAAGAAAGTACTAAAATAAAAAGAGATAAAACTAGCAAAACTAGTTGTGAAAAGAGATACAGTCTTAACACAAGCAAATGTTCTACTGAAAAAGAATAAAAAGATATAAAACTAGCAAAAGTTGTCGTAAAAAAACAAAGAGACTTAAAACTAACTCAAATTTTAGTGAAAACGGATAAGGAAAATTTTCCAATGTAAGAAGTATAGCTTTTCAACTACATTCGCCGAAAATGTATAGTGTGTATAAAACCCCCTTGCAAGTGTAATAGAAGTCAAGTCCTGACAAAGTTTCAAGTTACTCCCTTCAAGAAAAAGTCTCTCTTATGTAGAGTTAATACCAACATGAAACCTAAGTTTCATCTCCACCCCCCTTTTTCTTGTTATATGAAGAATTAAGTTACTAAAAGTATATAAGAAGAGTTATCTACTTATTAACACTTTAATAAAAACAGGTACAGAAAAGAAAATTAACTAAAGAATTTCATCGTGTATAAGGGAGAAGTTAAAACAACACATTGTTTGGGGAAAGTTTCTTCACCATAAAGAGATTAGCGAAACCTCTGTTCTAGAATCTATTTTCTTCGCTGAAATAATAAAGGTATTTTATATAAGAAGATAGATATTTTTAATTTTATTTTTGGCAACACTGGAATTTTTGGTTAACATTCTAAATAGTGAAAATTCAACAATTTTGAAAAAGTAAAAGGAAAAAATAATAAAAGATAATAATAATATTCTCATTTCACATTATTATATTATATTAAAAAAAATCTTCAAATATTTTAAATAGTAAGAATAATAAAAATTATAAATTTTATTTAATCTAATTAATAGCAATTAATATTACTATGAAAAATTCAAGATACGCATAAAAATAAATAATAATTTTCTTCAAATATTTTAAATTACAGGAATAATAAAGATTCTAATTTATATTTTATCTTATTGTAGCAATTATTATTACAATAAAAAAATTTTAAGATACGCATAAAAAACGATGTTTAACTTAGAAATAATGGAAGTGCAGACTTTTGTGATGCCTCTAACTGTTATGAACTAGAAAAATGAAATAGCATTTTATTGCAAGTTATCTGGGTTATGAGAAAAGCTAAATGGTATACTAAAAGGAAAATAAGGCAGATTTTAATATAAACAGAACAAATATTGTTTCAACCGAGTTTTCGGAGTTGGAAGGGAGGAAAATTGTCCTCAGTTATTTATAACATATTTGTTTAGCTTTAATGTAAGAGACAGAAGAGAGAAATAGCAGAAATTCAATTTGAAAATATTCAATGGGGGAGGGATGTTAAAGGTAGATTACTTATTATACCGCTAGATAGCACCACTGTACAATTACACAACAGTAAATGGGTGTTGCTTTTAAATACTCTCGCTCTATATACCCCTATCTAGATAATTCATATTTTCTGTTTATTCAGTATAGAGGGGTAAAAATTTCCAACTAACAATGTCGCCACCTGCATAATTGAAATTGTTTATTTGTATTACGTGAGAAATATTTCCCTATTTTTACCAGAAAAAAAATCTTGTTAAACGGGAATTTGTAGTTGAGTAAATAGGCTGAGTTCTATTATTTAACAATGGAGATAAATGAAAAATAAAAGTATTTGATGGCCCACCTTTCAACTCAAATAACAGAATATAAAGTAATGAAGTATTTGCACAACAAATTCCGACAAAAACTCCTACGCATGTATGCACAGCGATAAAAACTAAATAATATAAACATTGTTTTTCGATAGGAGTCCAAAAACTAATTAGCCTAAAGTATAAACTTTCTCTCTCTCTCAAAACTTTGTGAGAGCATTGATAAAATTTGTACACTTTATAGACTGCAATTTAAATTGTCTTCCTTTAATTTTTTTAACCATAGACAATTTTATGGAGGCTGAGGTTTAAATGTATAAGGCAGAAAGATTTTTTATTGATACTTTTCTTCATTTAACTAAGTTTTCTTTATTGGAAATAGTGAATTTAGAGTGTCTCTCGTATCAAAATATATCAACATATAAGTATGTGAAATAATTTAAACAAATAATATATTGAACGCCTAAAACATATTAAATTTTTTTTACCTTTCGAAAAAATTGCAAAATTTTAGCTAGACATCATAGATTTGTTTAGCAACACGGCGCAGGACGTCTATATGTTAATGAGCTAGAAATAATAGCTTAGATGTAGATATTGTAGCTTATCCATCTGTAGATGAGCTAGAAACCATAGCTTAGACGTAGATATTGTAGCTCATCCATCTGTAGATAAGCTAGCAAACATAGCTTAGATGTAGGTATAGTAGTTAGTAGCTCATCCATCTATAGATGAGCTAGCAACCATATATGTAGATATAGTAGTTTGTAGCTCATCCATCTGTAGATGAGCTAGAAAGCATAGTTCAAGTGTAGATATGGTAATCCGAAGCTCGTCTAGCTGTAAATGAACTAAAAATTATACCTTAAGTAAAAATGTTGTTGTTCATGGCTCGTTATTCTGTAAATAAGCTAGAAACAGCAGCTTAAATCAAATATTGTAGTTTGTCTATCTGTAGGTTTATTAAACATAAAGCAAGTTAAGTGCCACAATTTTGGTAGTAATTACTTAATATTATATCATCGTTAATAATAAAACAAATAAAAGACCTATTTTTAAACTCATTAAAATCCAATTTAAACTCAATAAATAATGAGTCCAAACTGATCTAATAAAAATACCATTGATTGAATTTTATCTTCAATCAGATTGTGTAAAAAGGGGCAGGAATGGCTTTATTGTGATTCAAAGAGGGGGGTAAGGCTGTTTAGTCACAAAAAGGGTTCCGTGTTTGTATCCAATAGAAAAATCGTAAAATTGTTACACAGAATGTTAGAGAAAAAGGGAACACGTTATTAGAAAAAGCCCAAGATAATTTTGTTATCAGTTACTGCAATCTGGCATTTTATTGAGTTTAAAGGCGGAGGGTGTCCACTGGTCCTAAGTATCCGCTATGCTTTCATAAAAACACATAAAAGTTTATATATCCATCAATAAATTAATAAAATCTAAAACATACTAAACTTCAATTAAAAGAATAACAAAAAACAATGTTGGACAAACTAATTAATCAATTGAAACTCGTATCAATAACCATAAAAAAGGGTTTAAAATAAATTATACTGTATTTTAAAACGAATATAATACAACAATTTAGTTGAACCTTTTTCTTATAAAAGTTAAATACAAAAAGAGTTCAACTAGTTTCAATAATAATACTACTAAACAGCAATACTACAAGTTCTTTTAAGTGTTTCTTCTGTCACTTTAATAAGGGATAAGAAATGAGTCAGATTTCTAACTGTTATTGATATCGTCTTGTAAAATTTTTATTAATATTATCGTAGTTTTATAACTAGAAGAAGGGAGTGAAGGAATAGAAATAGATAAAAATAAGAAATAACAATGCAACAATAGGAAATAAAATTAAGAATAACAATGAACAGAAGAAAAAGTTTATCAACGATATAAAAAATAAGGAAAAGTTTTGAAACTATGAAGTTTTATTTTTATCATCAAATATGTATAAGTATTTTATTATTTTATTGTAATACACCTTTGAATTTAAGCGGAAAGTCTTAAAAGGAAGGAGAAAGTAATATAAACAATGATAAAGAAAGAAAATAAAAGAAGATAATTTTAAAATTAGTGCAAAATAAAAATTAAAAGTTAATACCAGTTAAATTGTTTGGAATAAAATTAGAAAATATCCTCTGTCATAGTGAATGTAAGGTTTTAGTCAAGCAGGAAAATAGGTGGGAATAATAGGCATAAACACACCTGAAGAATTTAGTTTCCCTATTGAAAAAATTTCCCTGTGTCCTTAAAAACAATTCGAGGTAGGAGCAAAGACAAATCTTAACGCTTGGCCTAAATATAAAAGACAATAAGATAACTTGCCTGAGGCAATTCATTTTATAAGTGAGTAACAATAAATGTCCATTATACGAAGGAACTATTACAAGGTTTGAAACTAATCAAGAGCATCTGTTAACCAAAAAAGCTGAGGCTCGGAAAATTCTTTTACGCATGAGCAGTGTTTTTCTTAAATTTCCCTTAAAGAAAATTTGTATTTCAACGAATGCCTAGAGAGAAGCACACAGCGTAACTTGTTTTAATACTAATTTAAGATAAGAAATTCACAATATTCTAAGTTAAGTAAGAAGTTTCCCAAGTAATATAACTTTAAATAAAAAATCCTAACTTGATAATTTGCTTTTAAAATGAAGTGTACAAAAAAAGATAAATAGTAATAACAAACAAAAAAATATATATAGAAAGAAATTAATAGCTAATTAAATGATAAGAAAATAAAAAATATCAAGGGCGTAGCTTCGAGATAGCTTCTGAAAAAAGGAGCAAAAATGTAAAAAAAGAAGCAAAATACTCCATAGTCAAATAGCTTCTCGTACAGCGTCAGATAAAGATAACAAAAGTCTTAAAAAAGTTGGTCTGTTATCTTTTTAAAACGAAAATTTTCTTGACTTTTTCTTCTTTTAAAAGCCTTTTGTAATTACTGTTAACTAGGAGATAGAGGAGGCAGTAAAAAATAGAATTTTATTACTGTGTGACCTAATTTTTTCTTTACTCAAAGAAACAGTAAGAAAATTAAAATTATTCGAGATGATATACGTCGAATAAATAATACTTAAAACTTAAGTAATCAACAATTGAACTAATACGCTTTATTCCTTTTTAGCGAATTTTCATAATGAAAATGACGCTTATGAGGTTGTTCGGATGACGGAAGTTGAGGGTGGGAGTGAGCGGAATCGGTTCCTATTGGCTTCCTGATAACAAAATATATGTCCCAAAAAGTTATATATATATGTATATATATATATATATATATATATATATATATATGTATATTATATATATGTATGTAAGAGTTTCTACCCTTTCGTATGGCGAACGATAACTCTTGAAGGCGTTCTCAAATTGAAACGAAACTTTGCAAATCGCGAGATGTTCTGGAGGTTACGAGGCCTATTGTTTATAAAACATTATGACGTCGTCAACCAAAGTTATGACGTCATGAAAAAAAAAATTTTTTGAAACTTGAAATGGCTTTAAAACAAGGTATTTCGTATTTAGGTAGACGGCTAGCTGAATCGATTAAGACCACTTTCAGCTGAATCGAACCATCACAAATGACGCAAACAGTATACATATATATATAATGTTGTATATATGTATACGTCCAGGTCAAAGACTGGTACGATATATCTTAGGTTCAGTAGTGTTAGAGGTTGGGGAATAGTATAATTGAAGGGCCTCTACCTCTTGCTCCATCCTGGTAAGCCTGCTGTCCTAGAGAGGCAGGACAAAAATGGCTTCCAATAAACCACGGCGAGCAAAGCAGGCCCGTAAAGCGGAAGAACCTCGAAGTAGTCTTTATATGGTCGGAGTCATTCTAAAACGATTGCGACCGGTTTCAGCTCAATCAGACAATCCTAAGCATAGATAAACAATATAACATAAATGGTTCACTCCCGAGTGTAGTAGGAACACTCAATTGACAAGTTTGTGTTATGATTTAAGTTGGGGCCTCATCACTAGAGTCTTGAAGAGCGCTAGTAGTAAAAATATTTGCTCTATTCTCTACTAGATTTGTGCTGTAGTATTTTTTAAATACAAACAGTTGCCAATCGTTTAGTAAAATAAAATAAAATTAAACAAAGATCTATGGTATTCTGACGACATAATGGGTGAAGTAAGAGTGAGAAATTATTTTTTTTCACTTTTTACCAATTTATACGAAATTCTTATAGAGCTTTCTTGGGATCACTCATCCATCGACTCCTCATCATTCTAGCGCTGAAAAGCGGATGGAAAGACTTGATTACCCTCAACAGCACGTTGTTTGGTTGAATAAAAATAAATAAATAAAAGTGTCAGAAATAAAAATATCTGACAGTTTCACGCTGTCACCACTAGACTGTATTACTTGAGCCTCCTGCATCCCATCAACTATTTTTTTTAAATCTTTGAGTGAGCCATCTATGTTAATATTGTTTATCTATGATCCTATGTGACGGAAACGGTATTTTTATTTAAAAACAAAATCATGAACATATTTTGTTTATAACGCTTGTTAGTTTTAATATTATAGCATACTATTAATAATAAAGTATTAATAAAATCTTAATTAGTAAATCAAATTTGTGAGAAAGCCTCTCAGGCCGCGAAGCGGGCCTGTGTGGAGAGGCTGCGAAAATCGCTAGGTACATGGCAAAATGCCATGTAACAAGAACAATAATGAAACAAACATCAAACAAAACAACAACAATGTGGCCGCGAAGCGGCACAGGGAGGCCCCCGGCCGCGAAGCGGCCGGTGGGCCGACGCCGCGGAGCGGACGAGGCGCGAAGCGCCGAGGTCGCGTAGCGGCTACGGGCCGAAGGCCCGTATTTTAAATATTTAGTGTTATTTTTAAAAAAAAAACTGTGAAATATGTATAGTAAATTAAGAAAAATATATATTTTATATTCTTCTAAAAACGCTGAAACATAAATTTGCATGTAATTTAATTTTTCATAATTATATCACATAAATATACATTTAAATATTAATATATCTGCACACAGTTTTAGTATAAACTTATTAATTATATTTAATTTAGATAAGAATTTTGATTTAAATAAAGTAGCAATTAATTTAAACAAAATTATTTTTATCTTATTTTATTTAAATTAAAAATAAAAAAAGTTTTAATAGCATATAAAACTTATAGAGCTTTAGATAACTATAAAAATAATTCTGGCTGGGGTCAGCATGCAGGGCGAATTTTTTTTGGAATGCATGTTTCCGTGCTCAACAATCCATTTCTAGCTTAAGGTTCCGGTTTATGCTTTATAACTGAAGCAGTAACTTAATTATCAAGTATTAATCGAAGCTTATTTGTTTCTGAATTTGTTCAAAAGAAATGCGCATGATTATTCTGTTAGTTATACAAAACTATGCCTCTAAAATTAGCAATTATGCCTCCCTCTAGAATTGTAAGTTTCTTTGATCTCAACAACCCAAACATTAAGAGAAGGGAAAAATATGGTCCACTAATCACATAAAATTATTTATAAAGCATAAAGAATAAAATATTAACTCCTGTATTAAATCAAATAGCCCCATTTTCTTTTTTCAAAAAGCAAAAATAAATAAATAAAATAAAGGAATATACATTAATATACTTACAATACTACATATTTACATTCACCAAATTAACATGTAAATAATAAATATCAAATATCAAAAGCAATATTCTAAATTATAAATAAGTTAATACATTATATTGCAATGTTTTACAATTTCCCTAAAACTTTTTGCTTTATGTTTAAAATTTTATCCTTGTTAATGTTTAATATTGCATCAGAAAATTTAATATTTTATATGACATTTTTAGAGCAAATAAATTGATTTGAAACTAATTGTAAATTCAAAAATCAGGATTGCAATAAATTTTTGTTACAATAAAGCAACAGTGTTTTAAAGAATAAATCACTAATAATATTACATTGTATTTCATTAACAAGATTCACACACAACACAATTATATTAAAATAATTCCTAAAACTAAATACAACACGATTAGTATAAATAATCCCTAAACTAAAACAACACGATTAGTATAAATAATCCTAAAACAATACAACACGATAGTATAAAATAATCCCTAAAACTAAATGCAACACGATTAGTTTAATAATCCCTAAAATAAACACAATTATATAAAATAATCCCTAAAACTAAATGCAACACGTTATTTAAATAATCCCTAAAACTAAATCAACAATTATATTAAAAAAATCCCTAAAACTAAATACAACAAGATTAGTTTAAAATAATCCCTAAAACTAAATACAACACGATTAGTTTAAAATAATCACTAAAACTAAATACAACACAATTATATTAAAATAATCCCTAAAACTAAATACAACACAATTAGAATGAAATAATCTCTAATTAAAATGTTTCTCGGATTAAAAATCCCGCCACTGGTCAATCTCTAGCCATAAAAATAATATTGCCATGAATGCTTAGAAACACTGATTATATTACGCCGAGAAAGTTTAGATATAGGTTAAACCTACAGTGCAGGTGAGTATGACGCGAGTTAGTATAAAGATATAAAGTCAAAGGCGCTACTTGAAGGTATATTTAAGTTTTGAACGATAGTATTTGTTCATAACAAATATATGTTCTTCGTTTTAAAAATAAACAATTTCAGTTTGTTTGAGCTATTGATAAACAATAACGAGAGACGTTCATTGATTTGAAGGACACATTAGTGAGAATGTAAAGCTATACATACAGAGAATTTATAAGAAACAAAAACAAGATAATTTAAAAAAACTATTTGCTGGGACATTTTTAACAAACAGTAGGGTTCTGTACTTTTATATGATTGACTTTTGCACCAAGTTTCATTTATGGAAAAAAGATAAGCTAAAAAGATCTCAGTAAAAATTTAACAAGAATAAGAAGCATGTATTATTTACACTCAATTATATGTTATTATAGTTTACATAATATCAAAACACATACTTAGCTTAACTCCCCTATGGAACTTAACATTTAAATACATCAACTATAAATAATTATTGAACTTACACATTCAATAACAGTGCAAACTCGGCACTAAACCGTGGTGCCACTTAACCTTAAATTGAGGAATATAACCTAAGGCTATAGAACTTAACCCTAAACTGTGGAACTTAACCTTAAACTGAAGAACTTAACCCTACACTGGGTAACTAAAACTTTAAACTCTGGAACTTAACCTTAAACCGTAGAACTTAACCCTAACTCTGAAACTTAACCTTAAACGTAGAACTGAACCCTACACTATGTAGCTAAACCTTATTAACATTTATTTAGTGAGTTGAAATGACAAGAATTTATGTTTTATTGTAAATTATTACGTGACATATTTGTAATATAAAGAGACTTTACGAGTCTCGATCTGAATGTTACACAAGTAATCCTACTTTTCAGTATGGTTTTAGTTCATACTAACATGTAATAAAAACATAGAAAATGACATTAACACGTACCATGGAACTGTTTTAATATCTCTATGACGTTTCATAGTAAGATCAATAATAATAATAATAATTAAATTGTATTTAAAAATTATTTGTTCCCCCAAAAGTCATCATTACATTTACTAAAATTAAGAGCTTAAAAGAAAAAATAAAAAGAAGAATAAAGAAATAAAATAATAAAAATTGAAAGAATAAAAAGAAAAATAAAGAATAAAGAAATAAAATAATTAAAAGAAATAGAAGCATAAGAATAATAATAGAAGTATAGAATAAAAAGAGCTTTTACTGGGTACTTAATACGAAAAAAGGAAGTAAAAAAAGCAAATCTAACCTTTATCTTATGATTACATAAAACTTTTAAATAATGGACATGTTAGTAAAGCATTAGGAAAGACAGTAAGACAGGTGTGGAGGGGATTATAAAGGAACAGTCTGGCCAACACACGACTACCTGGACAATGGAGATAAGAGAGTTCCGTAATACCGCATTTACGCACTCCATTTAGTGGAGGTTGTCCTACCTGAAGAGGGGAGACTTTAAACTGGCAGATGGTTACATCTCACCCTCAGTCAAGGGGGATAATAGATAAAAAGTTAAGTGACATACTGACAGAGTGACAATGGGTGCCGCGTAATTTTATTGAGCGACTTGAAAAGCATTTGATATAGTCTAGTATTTAGAATCATTAGGAGTGACTCACTGGTAAATTTGGCTGCGCGGTCAAACCCGGTCTTGTTTATTTTCACGGCAGCATTAAGCGTGATCAGTACTTGGATGGCTGACCGCCCTATCTATAATTAGTAAGGAGGATGTGGAATAGAATGACGCATCGTTCAATAGCATCAATGTCTCTAGAAAGCTACCAATGTAATCACATAAGACGATAGCTACGTCACCAGAAGAATCATTATCCTTAAGCATAAGTGTAAAATATGGTCCTAGACTTTAAAAATGGTCCAGCTCCCTTCCTAGTAACTTGACTCATGCCCAAATTACTATTATTTCTTCTCAAAGTGCAGTGAATATTACAAAAAAAAAACACCACACGCTTCTAACTGTACTAGATATTATAAAAGTACAGCTAACTTTCGGCAATAATCAAAAGTGCCATCTAACAAGTAAGAGGGTTAAGTTAAGATCACTATAGGTAGTATATAGGCTGCTGATGCATAATTCTCAGGTTTTAGTCTTTAACCTGTAGACAGTCAGGGTCAGAAATCAGATGCATAATTGTAGATCTGTGTGTGGGTAAATAATATACGTTTAAGGTTTTCGAGACGATTATTGTCCCATACTGCACTGATAAGAATGAAACTTGCACAAAATATTATCTACACTGTGCTGTTTTTAAATAATTATGACACCATTAACCCAACATTAAAACGTCATCAAAACTAAATTGAACAAAGGTCCGAGCAAAGTGTCATTATTTATTTCTAAAACATATACATTGTAGATTATAATTCATAATTATAAATTTTGGTATAAAATTACTATAAATATGTTCGTACTTATCATAACCAACTTATTAATAATGCCCCAGCTTAAAATATTAAATAATCTAATCGTGTATATCAATTTATTTTTTTTCTTTTAGAAATAAAATGTATAAAAACCAACAAAATATAGAATAAGTTTGTTATAAATAAAGATAAACTAAACTCTAAACTGTAAAGATAGAACACGATTCGGTTTTTTTGTCACGCTAGATTTTTATTATATTAAAAATCTTATGAAATAGTTATAAAATATAAGTATGCTATATATTTTATTTTATAGGATATTCTTATAATTCCAAATCATAATAATAAATATAAAATAAAAAATATATAGGCAACTGTAATAACGTTTATTGAGAGGAATCCAAGGAACTATTGATCACAAAACTACCCACATTAGATTTTAAAGATATTTTGAATCTATATTTTTGGGAATAAAATTTAAATATGTTCGATATTAGGACTAAGGAAAGTTTAAATGAAATATTTGTATTATTCAAATGCATATATATAAAGTTAAGTAACTAGGCTGTAAGATGAAATTTTATTCCAGCGGATTTTTTTTAAATCGACGAGCTTGAGAGTCAATAAATAATTACTAAAGCCATAAAACACTTTACAGCCATGTTGCATATTTACGGCCATGTTGTATCAATGTTATTTTACCCTTTTGTAAACTGAAAATCCCAAACTAAGAATCTTGATGAAGGTTATGGTGCGATAGGGATCTTTTTTGACCCCATGGACGATGCATGAGATAGAAAATGGAGCAAACTTACCTGCCCATGGTTGTACCAAAAAAGGCGCGAAACGCAGGTAACGAAATTAGGATAAGTCGAGTTTGCTCCTTGACTATCTTCTGGGCTCGCTTGATGTTTATGGTATTTTTGTTACCTTTGGTGGTAGTTAAGGGTACTACGGAACTTTTTCTCATCACATTTGATTCGCTATACGCTCGCATCCTCCCTACTTCGGGCTCGCTTCGCTCGTCCTCATAATATACAAGTTGTTACATTTAAACTGCAACACGTCTTCGGACTCTCTTCGCTCGCCTTAGATAGTAAATACATTCGTTTTATTCCCAGCGGTCTCCCATCCTGCTTAACTTTTATGATCCACCAAAAATAATAGATATCCTTGTCGTATTAAAACGAAACACGGTGTACTTATTTATTACGTAATGACGTACAATTGTACTGATTTTCAACGTAATTGGATTATTTGCCGATTTGTTCACAATTTTTAAGAAAACATACACAAGTCATTCAATAAAAATTGAACTAATGCTGATAATAAGATGATATTTAGCACATATGTTAGTCTTATATAAAGCTACATGCGTGCTAAATTTCAATCTGATCGCATAATTTTTCCGCGTTATATGATTTTTCGAAATAATTGCTTGGTCATTATTGCGGTACAATGATGTCATAAAACAAATATTTTCCGAATAGCAAAACTACAGCGGCAAAAAGATTTTTGTACAATGTTTCAACTCTTTAACATAAATAAACTAGGAGCTACGATGATATCAGACACACACATACACACAGTCAACTTTGCGAAAACCACTCTGGAGGCCTTAAAAAACACCTGAAACTGATAATCTCGATGACATCCTGGTTTCGGATTTTTCGCAAACACAATACTTTCTCTACGGTATAAAAGAGGAAAAGTAAAAAGAAAAGATATAACTTTTTGCTGTTTGTTTATAACCTTCTCAATACGTAAAACTATAGAAAACCATCGGGAGGTAAGTTTGCCTGTAAATTAAAAAACCTACGCTGTTAATGATTGTAGGCATGCGCGATTTTCCACACATGTTTCGTGGTGGATTTTTCTCAATTTCAACTAATTTCGATTAAAAAAATTAAATAATTTTAATCCTCAGAGGAGTCACATTTTATACGGCAGAAGGACTTAACGCGTCATCCCCTTTATTCAAGATCCTGAGCGGAGAAGCCCTAACTAAGTCATATGAACCCTTTACCGTAACACCGACACTCTGTAAGCGCACCCCTCTGTCAGAATTCCTAAACAGATATTAATGATAACATGATTATACTTTTTACATAATATTTTCTCCAGACCCTTCACAGGTGTTTTCTTATCAGCCCTTAACTATCTCGATCTAATATAGACAAGCCCACCCTTACAGTAGCAGAACGTTTTACTTTATCATTCTAATAAATTAATGAATAATAATCATTTAAATTACTTCACAAAAATAATAACATATACGTATGTCAATCATTAGCTTAAACACTTTACAAAAATAGAAAAACCAAAAGGCTTATAATTGAAGTATTTTGATTGAGCTTTATAATTATTATATGCTGCAAGAAATTTTTAAAATTTCTAATTCTTCTAAATATCTAATAACACAAAAAATATTTTTAATATAGTAAGAGAAAATAAAGGGCTAGAAAGGCAACATATAATGGTTCAATGAAGTCCACAGTTGTTCTTTGTAAAGCATACAATGTTTATATTATGTTGATATCAATCTTTATCAAACTTACTCCATTAAAACTGGGAGTCTCTTGTTGAGACAAAATAATGTATACATACAGATATATACATACAGATATATATATATATATATATATATATATATATATTATATATATATATATATATATATATATTATATATATATGTGTGTGTGTGTGTGTGTAATGACTTGTAATTTTATTCTAAAAAAAACTTTTTCTTATTCTAACAAAATAAATATTTATAAATATTATGTAAAATTTCAGTCCAATAAATTTACTCTTTTAAAATAAAAATTTTAAATTACTTAAACAAAAAATATACAATAATGCTTAAAGGGATGTATTATAATTTCGGTCTTGGTACTTTGGTGTATTAATCCACATCTTTAACAGAAAATACTTATGCGTATATTAAAATTATTTAATTAAAAAGTTTCTTTTTGTGGACTTATAAAAAAATAAATAAATAAAAACAGGTTAATTACACAAAAGCCCTTTATCGTTTAATATATTATAATAACTAAGCTTTCGACTAAAAATTAGTCATCATCAGAGTTTAAAAAATATAAAATAAAATACAATATTGGTATTATATACCAATACCACCTTTGGTATCATATACCAAGGTGCAATATGAAGTAGTTTGTAAAATTGAATTTTTATTTTATATTTTTTAAACTCTGATGATGACTAATTTTTAGTCCAAAGCTTAGTTATTATAATATATTAAACAATAAAGGACTATTGTGTAATTAACCTGTTTTTATTTATATTTTTTTTTATTGCAAATATAATATTTACAATTCAACAAATCTTATTTTTATTTTGTTGGTGGAAATTTAAAATATAGATATATACAATAAATATAATTTAACTATTCCACCCACGTAATCTAAATGATCTAGGTATTCGTTTAAAAATAAAACCAAAACATATCATGATAAAAATTATTTAAAATAATAAAAAAAATATACTCAAAAAGAATTTCATCAAACAAAGGACTTAAAAACCTCAAAATTCGATCAACTTAAAACAATATTTACTTAGCCAAAAAATAAAAAAACTTCGGTTAAGAACTTTCCGGTCTGGGAAAAAATTAAAAAGCCATATCCGAGTGGTTTTCTGCGTTTAAAGGCAAAAAAACTTAAGAGAAAGCAAGAGATGAAAAACTTCATTTAGTTAGAAAATCCTCAGTTCCCAGTTGAGCAATAATGAAAATCATTTACTGCTTCTCCCTATTTCTGGTTTTAAACTCTTCTATCCGAAGCAATGAGAGGCTAATGAAAAGAAATAGAAGAAAAAATCCCCGGCCAACAGATCTTTTTGTAAAAATTAAATCAACCCTAAAAGAAAAATATTAAAGTAAGACCTCTTGATTTTTCCAGTTTAAAAATAAAAACCCTTGCCTCTTTTAAAAATAAATATTTTCATATTCTGTGATGTTTTCAAAGGATTCTTTTCTTATAAATACATTTTCTATTATATGATAAGATAGAAGGCACTTAATACTTTAACATATTTACTATTCGAGAAAAGTCTTTATAAGTTTATGATATTTGTTTATTTTTTCCATATTCCCAATCCTCAGAAAAAATCGGGTACGTGTTGTCTCGAAACCTTTTCATCTAATGCTTTTCCAACATAACTTTTCTTATTTCTCCACCATAAAAGACAGAAAAAGTACAACACAAACTTTCTCTGAGGATGTCGAAGCTTTAAAGCGTGTGTATTCCAAAAATAAATAAAGAATTGAGAAGGGATAAATATGAAACATTTCCTCGCTGAATTCGCTATGCTTATCCTCAGCACTTCAGTTTCGCTTCGTTCTCCAAAGAAAATGGAAAATAATAAATTCAATTTTAGTATATTTTCGGACTCACTTCGCTCGTCCACAGGCAGGACGTATCAGTTTGAATAATAGTGCTCATTAACGGTGCCTAATAATAGTGCCTACTAACCAACGCTCAATACTGCTTAACAAAAGCAATCTGACAAAACCGTGGATATGCTACCTGTATTAAAATAATCTTTGAATACATTCTTAATACATTAAAGAATATCAACTTAATTTGGCTTTCATTTCATTTAATAAAAAATTAAACCAATGCTGATATTGAGATGAAGCTTGACACATTTGATGACCACAAATAGTATTACAAGCGAGCGAAATTTTACATCAAACCGATTACTTATCTGATTTTTCGAAATTTTTGCTGAATCATCACGAAGGTTAATGACTTTAACTTACAGTTAAAATAACCTCTTTTAAACAGAAAGAATCAACAGAATCTGATTCTCCTACTGTTTCAACAACTTACAGTAAATATAACCTCTTTTAAACAGAAAGAATCAACAGAATCTGATTCTCCCACTGTTTCAACAACTTAAAGTAAATATAATCTCTTTTAAACAGAAAGAATCAACAGAATCTGATCCTCCTACTGTTTCAACAACTTACAGTAAAAATAACCTCTTTTAAACAGAAAGAATCAACAGAATCTGATCCTCCTACTGTTTCAACAACTTAAAGTAAATATAACCTCTTTTAAACAGCAAGAATCGACAGAATCTGATTCTCCTAATGTTTCAACATCTTGCTGTAAATATAACCTCTTTGAAAAGCAAGTGTTAGACGTAGTTGATTCTTCAATTACTCCTTCTACTTGCAGCAAACATATATAACCACAATCATTTTTGTCTAGTTGCATTTTATCCTCATTATAGCAAAATCCATTAATACAAACAAATTTTGCAAAAAAAAAACGAACCAGTGCTCTACGTCACGAGCAATAGAAATAATGAACCATTAAAATAAAGACATTAATTCTAGTCAAAACTAAATTTCAATTTCGCCATATAACAATGAGAAACAAAAATTTAAATTGCAAATTCACGAAATGACGAAACCCATTTAATAGCAAATAAATACCAAACGAAAAGAAATAATTATGCATATCATCAATTATGAGTGGATAAGTATTTTAAAATGATTAGAAGTTCATACAACCATTTAAAATACGATGGTAATTCGATAGTTTCAAAATAAGCAGAATAATGACTTGCAAATTACCAATTTTAAAACTTAAAATTCTTGTATTGATGAAATTTTTATTCGTAGTGGTAGGGCGGGAATGAAGTGAAATAATTAGCTGTTAATTAATCTCTCATAACAATATAGTGGGTAATATAAGAAGAGACAAGATGTAATTTTGAATATTTAATAAAAACATCCAATCTTTACGTATGATGATAAATAGACTTTGGGAATGACCGTCGGAGGGGGCGAGGGATAGGGGGGTTTTTTGGTTCGAGACCCCTCCCCCCTCGGATAAGGCCCAAAACAAAAATAATAGTAAAATACACTATTTGTCAAAAAAATTAGTTATTTATGCAAAGAGGGGTAGAAAAATGTTTTGCTCGCCTTTAAGTGTTCTACTAAGGCAAAGCCAAAGGAAGAAATTTCATCAGTTCCCGAGGCTGGCAGATCGAGGGAGATACACTAGTTAGCTCCCGAGGCTCTGCCGAAGAAAATAATACGTGAGATGATACCTTCAGTCTTGTAGCTTTTTAAATTGTATCTAAGGGTTATCGACTAATACAAAGATGTAATATGTATTTGTTTTAGACAAAAAGTAACGTTATATGCACCAGAAAGCAACTCAAGAAACAATTAAAAAATGTTTAATAATAATATACATAAGTACGTATGCAAGTATACAACACCTTATACATACATTTAATACATGTACACAGAAATTAATATTTTTTGCAAATATATGGATAGAGTAGTTTAGGAAAAGGTGGAGTGGGAGAGACGTGGGATCAATTTTAAATGACGATATAAAGAACCCCATGAATGCCGTATGAGATAGAGAAATAGACGCAAACTTACCTTCCCCAACGGTTTATAGCAATATAAACTGTTAAGGAGCGATGTTTTAATCAATAACACCCGAAACTAAAACTGATAAATAAATATAATTAAAAAGGTTGTATTTACCGCAAGTTGAATAAGCAATCGAAGAATCAGCTACCGTCGATACTTGCTGTTGGATGAATATCCCTGGACCGGTTTCGGCATAACGCCATCACATCAGCAGGTGGGGACACTGAGCTCTCAACTAATAAAGTTATTATTCAGTGATCAACTTCTAGTCTCAAAAAGCACGACGAGCCCTCTGAAGGTATTTATGCCGAAACCGGTCAAGGGATATTCATATCCAACAGAAAGTATCGACGGTAGCTGATTTTTCGATTAAATAAATATAAAATCGTATTTTGTAAACCTTACATAGTAGGTACATAGTACATGTGTAAAAAACTCAGCTCGATCTTAACACTTTTTGACGATTTGTGATTTTTTGAAAAGTTTAGTGGGTCATTATATTGGGTTAATGACGTCACACATATTATTTAATAACAAAGGTTTTGGACATTAAACAAAGTGATATTTTACCATTTCATTTTGATCCGAGAGAGTATTCAAAAGTTATCGTGTCCCAGAAATAAAAATTTCGTCCATACATATATACATACATATATAATATATAATATATATATATAATATATATATATATATATATATAATATATATATATATATATATATATATACTGATCAGTAAGATCCCCTTCCGAAAAATCCATCCTTCATCCCAACACTCTCTTCATGACCCTAACCTCATAAACTCATTTAAGAAAATAGTTAACTTTAGAGATATTAAACGTAATTTTATTACTAGTTTTTGAAAAATCAACCCAGTAGTTTATGATATATAGTGCGTCTAATTTAATCCAATTAAACAGATTCTAATTCAAATTAGATTTTAAAATAATCATTATCAGTTAATGAAATTTATTTTTTTTAAAATAATTATAATATAAAAAACTATTCATTCATCACTCATTTTGTGTATTTATGAAATTCGCTAAAGTTGACTAAAATAAAAAATAAACTTACTCATATTTATTTCACTTCAAAATCAGCCTAAAGTGTTAAAAATATACTCAAGAGGAAAAAAAAATTACTATACAATCGTAGAAAAAAATCTATTAATTTAATTTACCCTTTAAAATACTAATTTTGCACTTTCCCCCCTATTACAGTTGATTGTTTCGTGTCAAAAAAGATTAGTAACATTTTAGCAGGTTTCTTCAGGTCGAGGGGGGGGGGCTTGGTTAGCAATGCCGACATAGTATTGACTACCGAGTCCTGTGGCAGAGGGCAAAGGCAAGTATTTAAGTGGTTTCTACTAATCCAAGTTACGGACACGCGAGCTGTGACCAACAGTTAGTCCGGGGGAAATTTAAAAGGCACGCAACACTCGGAAAATATAGCTTGTACAGTAATACATTACTCGAAATCACCAAAGTACTCTCAAATGGCTTAAAGTATTAGACATTTAATTCAATTACTTACTTAATTTTGGGAAAAAGACATCATTTAAACTCTTAACTAATTGTTATTTAATTAAAAATATATAAATGTACATAAAACATTTCAATTGCAAAATATACATGTACCTAGGTGGCCTACTAACAATGATTGGTTTGTGCACAACGCATTATTTACAAGACTAATCTAATTGGTAAAATAAAATAAAATTAGGACTAAAAAAAATTCGTCAATAAACATTTAATATAATATTAAATAAATTATAGAAAATATGATAAGACTTAAGTAATTTTTTACTTCCCCTCATTTATACTGTAAGAGGTATATAGGAAAAGTATTGTGTTTGCAAAAAAATCCGAAACCGGAATTATCCGTTTCAGGCGTTTCCACTCAGGCCTCCTGAGTGGTTTTCGCAAACTTGTCTGTATGTCTGCACGTGTGTGTGTCTATTATCATCGTAGCGCCCAGTGTATTTATGCTAGAGAGTTGACATTTTGTACAAAAATCATTCTACCGCTGTAGTTGTGCTATTCGGAAAATATTTTTGTATGACGTCATTTTTGCTTAGTCATTATAGCGGATGCAATAATGACTCAGCAAAAATTACGAAAAATCATAAAACGCGAAAAAATGATGCGATCGGATTGAGATTTAACACACATGTGACTATGTATAAGATAGAAACATATGTGCCAAGTTTCATCTTATTATCAGAATTAGTTCAATTTTTATTAAATAACTTGTGTACGTTTTTTAAAAAAAATATAATATTAACTATATTTTGCCTGTACAACAAGGCATATTCATGTCAATAAACCTAAAAATAAAGAGTTAAAAAACTTAAAAGTTAATAGATATACGAGGGTAATTATACACAAAAAAAATAAATTGATCACAAAATCAAAGTTATAACAAAAATTGACATAATGTTAGGAATAGTTAACGCAAACTCGTCAATCAATAGCCAAGAAAAATACTAAAAAGGAAATTCGCTAAAAAGCAATAAATGTAATTTGAAAAGCTGGTTATAACAAAGCAAATTAAAAATATTAGTAAGAGTTTAAAGATTTATCAAAATTAAAAAGAAATGAACTTACTTAAAAAGAAAACCAATATACATAATTGAAAGTTAAAAAATTATCAACGAAATAAAATAAAGTAATAACATGGAGCACATAGATACTCCTTGGATAAAGCCATTAAAACATAAAGGAGAAAGAGAGGAATCAGTAAAACTAAGATAACAGTTTAAATTTAATAAGGCATCATTAAACAATGTAAAGAATTACAGAACCCGTCGTTCATAAAACTTTTTATGTTTTCTTTTGCTAACAATACTTAAGTTTTTCATTAAAATTATCTTATTCAATAAAATAACCCAAGTTTATTATTTAACTATCTATTATTCTTGGTTATCTTCTAAGGATAGAAATTCTTTAAATATTCTATTCTTGAAACACAAAGTAAGCGTAAATATTTTATACATTTATCTTCAATATTTGATTCTTTTTTTTAATCTCTTTTTCTTGGGGGTATTTTTTACAGATACTTAGTTCATATTTCAATAATGTTACAAAAAAATACGTTAAATTCTTCTTTTGTATTTTTCATCTTTTCAAACTCATAATAAAAAAAATTCAATATAAAATAATGAAAAGGGAATCGTTTTTCTATTTTCCCCCTCCCCATTCTTTAAATTTTATACATTTTCTCTGTTACTGTAATGTTTTTTTTTTTGTTAGATATTGAAATTTTACTAAAGAATAAAAAATATAACAATACAAGAAAACAATGTAAAACTAAGATAAACATTTTTTTCCTTATTTCTTCCTTTGTAATGAACAAATATGATCACAAATAAATTTTCTTAAGTTAAATAAAAATCGCTGGGACGGAAAGAAATTAACACGTAAAAATTGAAGATCTGATCTTGGTCTCTCTCTACCATTTTTTAAAGCTGTCAGACGCATTTTAGCAAATTTCCAATAGAAAATAATGAAATTGTTCTACTATGTAATTGAAATATAAGCTTGATATAGTTAGCTTCATTGATCTTTACTAAGCAATGTGAATTTTAATATTTATAAAATAATTTCCTGTAAGTGTGAATGGTCTTAATAAATATGAACCGATAGCCAATATCTTTTTATACCTTTGTCAGTTACAAGAGATTTTATTTTCTTATTATTCTCATTAGTTCAATATATTTACGCAAAAATGATCTGACACGATGAGATGCTCTTTCGCAGGTTGGGGCTTGAGGTAAAGTCGTTTCTTTATTCAAAGAGTGGAAACGTATAAAGATTCTTCCGATAAAACGGCTCTAAAAATAATTCCTCTTTGTTAGGGCGCATTTGTAAATAAGTGATATTGATGAGGCAAAAGAAGATGCAAAAACGCCTACCACATTGAAAGCGAAATGTCAGGTACATACCACCACACCTAAACCAAACCATCATGTAGGCTAGCCCATCTACTGATGAGCTAGCCTGGGCTGGCCTCCTCGATCGGCTTCTCGATAAAGACAAGCCACAATAGTGCAATACCAGACCCTTTGGACCAAAATTTTAATGAGAAAAGTCACCTTTTTCAGAAAAAAAACTAAATCTAAGACTACCTAGGCCCCTTTATTAAAAGAGTGGGGATCAAACTCACCAAAAATAATAAAGGTGGAGACAATATGGAAGAAAAATATAAAAATATCAGTCCAACATGGAAACCTTTTAAGTCATTTTGAAACATCGAAAAAGCAAACTGACCACCTTTGCCTATAATTATAATCAAATAATCAGAACAAAATGAATATCGGAACAGATGAATATCTAAGATTCATCTGAAGTATGACCCAGGTTGCATAGGTTATATCAAATCTGAGATTACCTATACCATATAAGTTCTAAGATTTTTATTGTAATCATCTATTATTTTTAGGTAATAAAAACAACTTAGTTACCTGAATCGGGAATAATTAGAATGACAATTATATACATTGCATACAAATGTTTAACTTCTTAGTTGCCATCTAAAAATTTGAATCATTTAAAAATTTGTGAGCCTGAGTTAGTATATTTTAATGATAATAAAACAAGACTAATTCATCATATTTTAATCACTAATAAAATAAGCCTAATTCATCAAATTTTTAATGATAATAAAATAAGCCTAATTCATCATATTTTTAATGACAATAAAATAAGCCTGATTCATCATATTTTTAATGATAATAAAATAAGCCTAATTCATCATATTTTTATTATTAATAAAGTAAGCCTAATTCATCATATTTTTATTATTAATAAAGTAAGCCTAATTCATCATATTTTTATTATTAATAAAATAAGCCTAATTAATCATATTATTAACGAAAATTAAGTAAGCCAAATTCATCATATTTTCATAATAATAAAGCAAGTTTAATTTATTTTATTTTTACTGACAATAAAGTAAGCCTAATTTATTTCATTTTTCAAGCAAACAAAACCATCAAGTTGTTTACATGAAAATATTACAAAAATACTAACTATCCCTAACTACATAATATTCAAATTTAATTCAGTGCATAATATTTAAAAAAAAAGGGTGCATAAATTTCCTTCTCTCAGTCCTTTCCATTTTTACCTGTTAAATTATTTACTGTTTGTTTTAATTCAGTTTGTTGTTTTTTAACGTTCTTTTAATTCGTTGTTTACTTGTTGAAGATATTTTAAAAGTCAAGTTAATCAGGAGGGGTTTGGAGGGAATCTTTTAGGAATAGCCCCAGGCTGGGTAATTTAAGTTGGAAAAAAACAAAAAACAGCAAAGTTTAAATAAAAGGCGGTGTCAATGCTTCCATGATTAATAAATCTAATAAAATGAATTTACAATACTAATTAATCATAACTATTATCAGCATATCATAACTATACTTGCAACATTAAACGAAATGCAGAACCCGCCGAGAACATAATTCGGTTGTGGATGAAAGCGTTTGGACAAAACCCATATTGATGTTCGGCCAGACAGGGCTAATAAGGAAAAATTACTCTTAAAATAATTTTAAGGTTATTAAATTCAAAAACTCTACATCAAACACGGAAATGATGTTCCCAGAAATCGATGCAGCGGGATAATCTAACATAATCAATATCTCTAATTAGAGGTTATTGTAGAAATGTATAGGATTTCAAGACAACCTTTTTAAACCTAAACTGAGAAGGACTTTGTGTATTTATTCTTAAATACGATACATACATACTATATATATATATATATATATTATATATATTATATATATATATATATATATATATATATATATAAATTAAAGCTACATATTTTTAATTGAACCTTTGGTCCACAACATGTTTGATAAATCTTTGCATAGAAGCGGATGAAAAAAATGGCAAAAAGAATATTTCAATAAATTATATATTTACAAAATTACACTGCTCTTGCTTGCCTTCGCAGTATTAAATCTCACCCTAATCATAATCTTGCTCGTCGTCTAGCAAACAATGATCCCTTCAAGTTATTATTAATCAAAATTGTTTATAAAAAGGTGTTTGTATACTAAAAAAATGGGTAAATAAATGTACAAGAGGTAACGTTTCAAGGGGAGTAATATTAAAACAAATTCACATTTATTATATGGATAGATATAGATATAGCATGACATGGATAGCTATAGATATAGCATAACATTGATAGCTATAGCGAAGATTGATTGATTTATTTTGCTAAGGATCTTGTGGTCTACTATTTTAGATTGGGGAATTTTGGTTTCCGGCCCCCTTCAAGGTCTGAAAAATGCCCCAAAATCAGTTTTTGCCTATTAGCGTTGTTCCTATTGGTTTTATCAAAAAGATAAAAGAGCCATTTTTTAAGTTCAGTAAATTTGTGTCAAATCAATGTTTTAACAATTAAAATTGGTTTAATAGGGCCACAGATATAATTGTTCCAAATATTACCTAAAATACAACAAAAATCTTTAATTTAAACCCCAAAATGCACAAAAACCTTAAAATTGCATGTTCTTCCATGTTTTCAAATTTAAGATAAATGAGGAATGAAAATGAGGAAATGTAAAAATATAATGAGTAGATAATATCAAATATAAATAAATTAATTATTATAAACTGAGCAAAAGATACCCGACACAATACAGAATACTGAAACGAATAAGACAGAATATAAACCCAAAGAAAGGATTACTAGATATAATAACGTCAAGTGTATTGTTCCAAATATAATACTTATTAAAAAGTATAGAAGTCTTTACAAATCTCTTCAAATCAGAGCAAGTGAGGATTATAGAGGCAGAATTAAACAAACAGTTATGTCTCCAAGTCTTAACACGACTTTGTTTTTAAACCAACCTAATACATCATCATATATCTATAATACAAAGCTAAATAGAAGAAACGTTCATAAAACTTTTCTCTAGAAAATTTTCAATGATTTCGCCGTCTTTAATAATTGTTAAAAATAAATTTCACGATGAGATTTTGCACGTAGAAGTAAAACGTTATTAGTGAGAATTGAAATAAAACAATAAAAAATTGAAATAGCGAAAACGTAAAAGGGGGAGGGTAAGATTTCAAGTGGAAAACGGATTTTATAAAGAATATGAAGAGAATTTAGTGAGGATATTCTCCAGTTATAAAAGGTTTTTTCAGTTAGGGGTTATTGAATAAGTATTAAATATAAGGAACGTGTTATAAGAGTGTTATTCAGGTATTATGAGAAACTTAAAGCTAACTGAGTGTAAAACTATGGCTGAAAAACACTATAAAATAACCGTTTGGAAACGTAGCAAGGGAGGAAATCAGAAATGATAATGTGCTTTGGGTTTTAGGATCTGCAAGGGTCATTTGATAGGTTCATTAAAGCCTGATGTCATCTACCCTTCAACTTTAGGGATTGTACACTTCCTGAAATTTCTATATCCTGGGGAGTCTTTTTTTTCCTTAAAATGCCTAAGCCCTAATATGTGGGGATTAGCTAGGATTAAATAACCCTTTTCAGGTGAAAGAAAAAAGGTTGCCAAATCCCTTTTTTCAACCCTCCTGTTTTGGACTTTTTTCTTTAAACACCTCACAAAACAGTTAAATCTGTTAATTACTGTTTAAGTTAAAGCACTTTAATTTTAAAACAAAATTTTGTCAAGTGTTGATAAGTATATAATTCAAATAATGACATTGAATCATTTTAAATTAAGTCAAAGAAATTAAATAGATTAGCTCAATTTGTAATAATTTAACTTGATTAAGCCAAAACATTAAATAGATCAGATTAATTGGTAAAAATCTAACTTGAATTAACTTTAAAAAAATAAATAGATCAGTTAAATTGGTAATAATTTAACTTTAATTAAGATAAATAGAATATATCAGTTAAGTTGGTAATAATATGGCTTTAATTAACTCTAAAAAATTAAATAGATTATTTAAATTAGTAATAATTTAACTTAAATTAAGTAAAGTTGAATTTATAATTATTCAATTCAAATAAAAGAAAAGATCAGCTAAGATTAAATTATTTAACGTAAAATAAAATATAAAATTTCTCACAAAAAATAATAATTGAATTTTATCAAATAATTAGTCTCAAAAATGAAATTGAAAGATTTTAATACAAATTTTATTAAAAAATTCACAGAATAGAAGGACATGTTTGAAAAGTTATTTTGTGAAACTCAAATAAAAATTTCTTATATCTATTGTCATTAAAAATTTTCATTTCGTGTTAATGAATATCATCTTATAATAAAGATTCAAAATATACAAGTAAAGTTTCTTAATAAGATTTTCTACGTTTTTTTATAACTTCATTGATATTCCGGCGATGTAATACTTCATCTATAATATTTCGCAAGGAGCATCTCGGGATGATTTTGAGTGTCCTAGCTGTCTATAGAACTTCTGGATGTCACTTTGGATTATTACTTTTAGTGATTTAATAAAGTAAGGAACCTGGTTTTTCTTTTCTTGTGAGGTTTTAGTGTGAAAGAGAGAAAAACTCAGGTTTCTTTAGTGTTGTCGATGAATTCCGAGTTAGTTATTCGTCACGGATGTTGGTTCCATTAAAACCTAAAGAAAAGTCTTAAGCTCCCCCCCCCCTTATATTTTCTTGGGAAAAGCCCAGAGGTTTTTTATTCCCTTTAATACGCAGACTTCACAAAAAATTAGTTAATGTCAAAATCTTACCGCGTTAGCCACTTTAGTTGTCAATTCCTTTTTTATTTCAAAAACCTTGCTTTTCAATTTTCGTTACTTTTTTTCTAATTCTAAATTCATTTCTTACAAGAAATGAATGCAATATAGAAAATTAAAATGAAAGTATAAAATTAAATAAAAGAACTAAGAGTAAATATAATTATCATAAATTTCAAAATATAACATTAATAATTTTTGGCAATCGTAAGAAATTCTGAATTAAACTTGAATTAAAAATAACAGAATCTTAATAATTTTATTTCTCTAAAAAAATTAATGTCTATACAATTATTTCTACATTTTCTCATGTATATTATCTAACCATAACCCATTTCATTAAAATGTAAACTACCTAAAACAAAACAAAAAAAAATTAACCAAATACAGTGTATTCGGTCTTGAATTTAAAATAACTGAATCTTAATAATTTTGGATGTCTCTACAAAAATTAATTTCTACACTATTGTTTCTACATTTTCTAATATATTTTATTCAATCTTAACCCATTTCATGAAGATTAAACAAAAAGGGTGATGTACCCATACTATTATTGTAATAAGGTGATGGTCACATAATATTAGAATAGATTGACTCATTATAGGGTGCAAAGACAAGACCTAGCTACTTTATTGTAATAAGGGATGGTCACATAATATTAGAATAGATTGACTCCATTATAGAATAGGGTAATAGGTGATGGTCACATAATATTAGAATAGATTGACTCATTATAGGATGCGAAAACAAGACCTAGCTATACTTTATTGTAATAAGGTGATGGTCACATAATATTAGAATAGATTGACTCATTATAGGATGCGAAGACAAGACCTAGCTATACTTTATTGTAATAAGGTGATGGACACATAATATTAGAATAGATTGACTCATTAAAGTATGCGAAGACACCACGTAAATGCAATACTTGCTGTGAGAGTCCAATTAAATTTTACTTAGATCGTTTCAAGCATTTTTCAAGTTTCTTTTTATGTTTTACGTTACAATAATAATTAATTTACATTTCGCTGTCATTTATTCACGTTTACAGTGCCTTAAAGGTTTGGATCTTGATGATAAAGTGTGTTATTTTATCTTTTTTATATAACATTTATTTTATTATTGGGTTGCTTTTTTTTAATATTAATGTAAATGCTGTTTAGAACTTATTTGCCCAGCAATTTCGTCCTCCATGATTAGTTTTGTAACAAATGCAATCAACCTTGGCGATCGTTTTAGCAGGATATTTTTTGATAAAACTAAACAAGAAGGACGATCTTGCTGTAGGTTTACACAGGGAAACTGACCAACACGTGTAATATTTTTATAATGTATATATCTCTTATACAAATATTAGAGATACTACTTAATACATGAAAATTCAATTTTATAAGACATTATAAAAGGAAACGAAATGAGCAAGAAAAAAATATTATTATAACATAAAATAATAAAAAACTTAAACTACACACAAGATCATGTCGGGCTGGCTTCTCAGCAGCTGTTGCCGACAAGTCGAGACTTAACACACTATATGACCATGACCATGTTTATTTATTAATTTTTTTTAAGTTCTAGCTCACCCTGAAATGTCATAAAAGTGTTAGCTGAGGTTATCTTACCTGAAACAAAGAAAGAAATAAAGTTTAAATAACTCTAGGTCTTATAATTTATATATAATATATATATATATATTATATATATATATATATATATATATATAATATATATATATATATATATATCCAAAAGAAATTGTCAATGTCAATTAGGGTTTTTAGAATTCTGACGTTGAAACACGTATCAAATGCTGCGTTGTGTGAAAAAGCATGGTTGGCAACCGGAAGGTGGAAGAGGAGTATTGGTTACAGAACTGCGGTGATTATTAATTTTTAAATGAAATAGTAATTTTACTGAGTTCATACACCCTAAAAGTAAATAAATTAAAGCACTTCGAGAAAAAATTTAAAGAAATAATCGTCATAAACAAAAAAACCCCATAAGGACTTTAACAACGATCACCCTTTCGTTATCAATTTCTTATCATCGACGGTGGCGCTGCATCGGACTTTGAATCGGGATTAGTCCCTACCATGTAATTTGCTCACTCTTACACTCGACGTGTAATTTTCTGAGTTAACCAGTTCACTTGATAGCTTAAAAATTTTCACTAATAAATAATATTAAACTATCAGAGACATGGATTTTATTTTTGGTTTGTATAGATTTTCCCTTTAAAAGAACAACAAGGGTGGAACAGGGTAAAATTCTTTGTCCAAAAGGGAGTCTATTATACTCTAAGTTCCAATCTGAAGTCACAATGAAAGCTCGATTCACAATTTTTTAATTCATTTTTCGTCGGAAAAAAAGAACTCTTGTCAATAACAGATATAAGAATAAAAAACACAACAACCGTAACGTCAATAAAACAAAAAAAAGTTTTGGAACAAAAAAATAAAATAAAATGGGTTTGAAGAAGGAATAGGGATTAAAAAATAGACGAGCTTTCTACCACGTTGAAGGATTAAGTGCTTTTATTCCAAACAACAAAAAATCTCCCATTTTTTAAAAAAAACTATTGTAAAAGCATTGATTTTCGCGTGTCTCTTAAACTTGAAGTATCTAGCTGTTTTTGTACGAGAAAGTAAACAAAAAAATGTATATTGTAAGAGATAAATGTTATGTAGATTACAAAATACATAACACTACTAAAATACACATTTTAGTATAGGTCTTTCAGTTTAATCTTTTAAACTATTTTCAACGAACAAAAAATTTTATATAATCAATCATTATACAATTTTTTGGGATAGTTAAAATAAGAAAACATAAATAAAAATATCTAAAATAAAATAAAAAATGTATCTAACAGAAACAAAATGGGACGTTTCTATGGCACACGATAACTTTCGTGTGCCATAGAAACGTTTCATTGGATCGTAATGAAACTTAGTACAAAAATCAACCTTATTAATGACCCGAGAACCCTACTATAGTTTATAAAATATGTGTGACGTCAGTAACCTACACAAATTACACCACAAACATTTTAAAAAATCACAAATCTTCATATAGTGTTTAGATTGGGCTAAAGATTTTCTTTTCTACTATGAATGGTTCACATTTTTGTCTCATGGTTTCTAACATGTATACCACTTATATATATCCAGTAAAATGACGAACTGATAAAGTAAAACATCTATGAGGCCGCACCGCGGCCACATGGAATACACAGGAAGACGCGGGGACCCCCAGCGGCTAAGAGCCCGAAGGCCTCTAGTTTTTAAACAAAGCTTACCAAACCATACCAAGGTGCAATATGAAGTTGTTTGTAAATTTTGTTTTTATATTATGTTAAACTCTGATGATGACTAATTTTTACTCGAAAGCTTAGTTATTTATTAAATATTAAAATATAATTTTAATATTCTTATATAATTTAATATAATTTTAAAATAATATTTTAATTAATATATATAATATAATTCGCTAAAAAGACGATTTTTTAAAAACGTTATTCGATGAAAAATCAACTAATGATGGCAATAAAATTAAGTTTAGCTCATTTGTTTGCCATACTTAAGACAACAAATTTTAAATTAATCCAATAAATGTTTAGAATTTTTGGTAGAAACTAACAATTAAACATCCCTGTTTCGGATGTTTAATAATCTTTTCCTGAATATATAAAAATAAACTAGAAAAAGTGAAATCAAAAAAATTGTATGTATACACTTTTTTACGCTTAAACCCGTAGGATCATTTATTATATTAATTAATTTATTATTATATTTATTTATTTATCGTTTAAAATAAATTCTAAAGTAGTTACGCCATGCAAATATCTCAAAATAAATTAATACATGCACAGTGATAAATACATTATAAAAGGACAAAATATAAAGATCACGTGATACAATCACAAGAAAAATAAAGAGAAAATACAAAAAAAAATTCTTATGTATTGTCTTTCCACCCTACAAATGACATTCTCCTGCATTAGTCTTATTAGTCTAAAAGAAAAACCAAACGCAACCTTTTCTAAAGTAAAATTAAATTTATGAGCACAGAAACAACTTCAGCTTTTCTTTCCTTTATACTAATAACCTAATAAAATAAAATAAAAAGTATATATATGTCTTTATAATTATAAACAAATAATATCAATAACAATGTTATATACAAATTTTAAAAATATTTAGATATGCAATTTAAAAAAATAAAATAACACATATATTTTTTTTAAATTAAAAGTCGACTAATGGCTCAATAATATGTCTTTTATGCGTCTTTTGAGTTATTAGTATTTTTGAAAACTCTCTAAGGAGAAAGAAGTTTGAAAAAAATGTTTAACTTAATGCTTCTTGACTTTTCAAAGCAAAATATTACTGTGTTCTTTTTTTTACGGAAAAATCGCATTTTTTTTAAAAAAAAGAATGTCCCCATGGTTATCTTTAAGAAAAACTTCATTTTATAATTTTTATTTTTTTCTCTCTTTCGCATTACTTTTGGTTATAAATTTAACTTTTTTTATAAATTCAGAAGTAGACTAATTCAAAAAACATTTATAATAGCCTTGAGCTTCTCTCTGTTATTTTCTTTTAAAGTGAACAAATATATTTTTTATAACTGTTGCGTCTTCTTTTAGAGACCATTAAATTATTAAATTTTTCTTTTTTATTAATTTTCTTTAAATGTTTTTTTTTACTATTGTGCTTTTATATAATAAGTTAGATTAAAGAAGAAAAAAATAATTAAACTAAATGATATAAAAAAGGAAATAAAGAACGCTGCCTTTTGAAAGGAAATAATTAAAAACTGCTTAACATAAGAGTATTGTTTGTATGAGACATTGTTGGAAATAAATGGTTTCTAGATTATAAGTAAATTCTGCCCAGTGAAAAATAAATGTACCTTGTTGCAAAAATTGAGCCTTGTTACAAATAAATTGTGCCTAACTGCAAATAATATTTATCATGGAATGAAGATAAATTGAAACTTGATGCATAAATTGCGCCTTGTCACAAACAAATTGATCTTAATAACTGATACAATTTGTCTTGATGCAAATAAAATGCACCTTGTTGAAAATATAATATGCCTTGTTACAAGTAAATTGAGCATTGTTACAAATTAATTAAGCCTAAATACAAATAAAATTTGTCTTGATGCAAATAAAATGCGCCTTATTGAAAATATAATATGCCTTGTTACAAGTAAATTGAGCGTTGTTACAAATGAATTAAGCCTAAATACAAATAAAATTTGTCTTGATGCAAATAAAATGCACCTTGTTGAAAATATAATATGCCTTGTTACAAGTAAATTTGAGCATTGTTACAAAATTAAATTAAGCCTAAATACAAATAAAATTTGTCTTGATGCACATAAAATGCACCTTGTTAAAATAAAGTGTGCCCAACTGCAAATAAAATTTGTCTTTTTGCAAATCAAATATGCCTCGTTGTAAATTAATTGTGCCTTATTGCAAACAAAATATAGCTTGGTACATATAAAATTGGCCTCGTCGCCAATTAAAGTAAATAATTTAATGCGAATAAATTGTGCCTAATTGCAAATAAACTTTACCTATTTATTGGACTGTTAAACAAAATAGTACACATTTTAAAGTAAGGACTGAAGTGTTTACAATGTTTTACATTTTTTTTTTTTTTTTAAAACCCTATATATTTGCAACAGGGTGGATTTTGCTTTTAGCGAATTTCCTTTGGAAATTCGGCTAATGGGATAGGCGTCATGGCGGAATTCGAACCTCGGACCACGACACAAATCCGTTCAGAGCCCTAATGACGAAAAAATACGTTTCGCGAGACTTTATTATATATATATATATATATATATATATATATATTATATATATATATATATATATATATATATATATATATATAGTATATATATATATATATATATATATATAATATATATATATAATATTATATATATATATATATATATATAATATATATATATATATATATATAGTATTCTAGACACTTTCTTGTAAACACTCTATCTTTTCGAACGGATTAATATTTTTAACCAAACTTGGTACAAAAATCAACCTTTGGGAGGACACGAAACCCTATTGAAAACCAGGTTTTTTGTGACGTCATTAACCCCGGTTTGCTGAGTCACGAATTTCAAAAAACATCGGCAAAATTCAGGGTTAATATTTTTTTGCCACGAAAAAGGTCAACATTTATGTTTTTTTGAGGCGCTGAATTCGAATGAAACTGGTCCGAAGTCGATACGACCACTCTAAGTGACCAAAAAGTCCAAAAAACCATTGTAAATACCAAAAACCAAAATTTAGGCCGATAAAAAATAAATTTCGAGTAGGGTGTCGTTTCGATGTATTTTTTGGGCGCTGAATCGAATGAAACCGGTCCGAAGTCGATACGACCACTCTAAGTGACCAAAAAAGTCCAAAAAAACATTGTAAATACCAAAAAACCAAAATTTAGGCCGATAAAAAATAAATTTCGAAGTAGGGTCGTTTTCGATGTATTTTTGGGCGCTGAAATCGAATGAAACCAGTTCCGAAGTCGATACGACCACTTTAAGTTACCAAAAAATCCAAAAAAACCATTGAAATTACCAAAAACCAAAAATTAGGCCGATAAAAAATAAAATTTCGAGTAGGTGTCGTTTTCGATGTAATTTTGGGCGCTGAAGTCGAATGAAACCAGTCCGAAGTCGATACGACCACTTAAGTTACCAAAAAAGTCCAAAAAACCATTGTAAATTACCAAAACCAAAATTTAGGTCGATAAAAATAAATTTTAGTAGGGTGTCGTTTTCGATGTATTTTTGGGCGCTGAATCGAATGAAACCGGTCCGAAGTCGATACGACCACTCTAAGTGACCAAAAAGTCCAAAAAAACCATTGTAAATTACCAAAAAACCCAAAATTTAGGCCGATAAAAAATAAATTTCGAGTAGGGTGTCGTTTTCGATGTATTTTGGGCGCTGAATCGAAATGAAACCGGTCCGAAGTCGATACGACCACTCTAATACCAAAAATTGAAAAACCACAAAAATTATCGAAAACCAAAATTACGGTCGTTAAAAATTAAATATCGAGTAGGGTGTCGTTTTCTATGTTTTTTGGCCTCTGAGTTGAATGGCAGTGGTCCGGAGTCAATACGAGCACTCAAACTCAGGGTACCTGGTTCAAATCCTGGTAGGGACGATCAATTTTTATCGTTTTTTTACTTAATATAAGTTTACAACTAGAAAATAATTCTGGCGCGGTGTCCGCATGTCGGCGAATTTCCTTTGGAATGCGTGTTTCCGTGTTTTTCACCATATAAGTTTACAACTACTAAATAAATAATTCCGGCACGGTGGTCCGCTGTCGGGCGAATTTCATGTAGTATCGTGTTTCCGTGCTTAACAACCCCATTTCTAAGGTTCCGGTTCATGCTTTAGAACCTAAGCAGTTACTCGATTGTCAAGCACTGCTCGTAAACTCATTTTGTCTGTATTTTTCAAAGAATGCGCTAAAACCTTTTAAAGATAACTGACTAAGCTTAAATATATAAGTAACTAAGCTTTAAACTAGTGCAAATAATAGTGCGTACTTCTAATTTTAGAGGCATAGTTTTGAACAACCAACTGGATAATTATGGCGCATTTCCTTTGAAAAATACAGACAAAATGAGTTTACGAGCAGTGCTTGACAATCGAGTAACTGCTTAGGTTCTAAAGCATGAACCGGACCTTAGAAATGGGTTGTTAAGCACGGAAACACGAAACTACATGAAATTCGCCCGACAGCGGGACCACCGTGCCGGAATTATTTATTTAAAGTAGTTGTAAACTTATATGGTGTAAAAAACACGGAAACACGCATCCAAAGGAAATTCGCCCGACATGCGACCACCGCGCCAGAATTTTTCTTTTTAGGCATGATTTATGGCCAGCTTGGCCGAAACGTCGCCACATAATTCATTTACTATGGATTGGACTATCAACATTAAAAATAAGTTAAAAGGGATACAGCTCAACGTCTTGATAAATTTTTTCACCCTTGCCACCAATTTTTTCATGTGCCTTGTTGCAAATAAACTGTATGTTGTTGTAAATTCTGTTAAGCAGAACAGAGCTTCGTTTTACAGAGAGTATAATTTGTAATACACTTTTATAAGCATTTGCTATAGATAATCTAGAGAAATTTTCGTAAAGCATAAATATCATCATTTAAAGATCTTAAAAAACAAGTATCCCAATGGATATTCGTCTGATCTGAGGATCTTCGCGCAAACCTCCAGCAGGTTGCAAGAATGGTCGGGAGTTAATACTGTTATTAAATCTAAAAAAAACTTAACACGACTAAAAGTATACCTAAAAACTTTGTCAAAAAGTGCTTTGCCCATGGGCATAGCACTTTACCCTTCGTTACCCATGGGTAACGATAAAATAGAATAGTTGATTAAGAAAAAAAGGCAACTCTTAAATTTGATTTAATTTTATACTTAAGTTAGTATTAAATTAAAGGGAAGAGGATATCATAGAGGCAAAGTAGGAAATAGAGAGAAGAAGGTTGTTTCAGAGGCTTGATTAATCTGTTCAGATCACGCAACGGTATCGAGCTGTCTTGTCTCGCTACCACCTCAACCTTTCCTTCCTTAGATTAGTGATGCGTCGAGTCGGCAGCTCACTTCATATTGTATAATAGAGTTATATGTAAGATAACAATAATAATAATGGTTTTAAATATATTTACTTTTTCTCATTTCTAATGTAGGTATACAGGAAAAGTATTGTGTTTGCACTTAAAATCTAACACCGGGATTTCAATTGAATTAGCCGCTTCAAATGTTTTAATATCTCCTGAGTAGTTTTACCATAGTGATATATACTAGAGGGTAGCCTATGTAAATCCATTGAGAGGCCGAAACATCGTTTTTGGGGCTCTCAGGGCCCTCTGTGTAACCTCGTTGAAACATCATTCAAGAGTTAGTTAAGGTTATAACAAATCAATTGTTTTTGTTTTGTATTAACGTTCTTCTATATAAGTTACTGTAATTTTACTGCTTATTTGATTATATTTTTTAGCGAAGGTGGTCAGTTACTTTTTCGATGATTTAAAATTCATCCAATAGAGCCTCTCTAGTAATAATATCTCAATGAGTTTTACCAAATTGTCTGTTTATGTGTGTGTGACCATTATCATCGCAGAGCCCAATTTTATACTAGAGGTGTGGAATAAGCTTACAAATAAATAAAGTTAATATCATTCGATACAACTGAGTTTTGCAAAACATGAATAGTTGAAACAATATAATTTTCTGTGAGACACCTAGGAAATGTAACAACCAAAATGCAATGCTACATCTGGGAACTGTTCCATCATTCGATATTCGTCATTAATGATGGCTCGATTGATTTTTACGAGCCATCAATGATGACGAATGTCGAATGATGGAACAGTTCCCAGATGCATCATTGCATTTTGCTTGTTACATTTCCTAGGTGTCTCTCGCACAATTATATTGTGTCAAATAAAGTTTGTCTCTTTCACAGATAATTTATAAATATAAAACATAGCCAGCTTTCAAGCTGAACGGTAATCATTAGTGCTACTGTGATAAGTCTAAATTAATTTTTAGCCGGTTTTTGAGTTTAAGATATATATAAGACATGTATACAATGTATAGTCTTAGGCCCGTATTCAAAGACATCTTCCTAACATTTTCCTAACATTCTCCTTGTTCCTTAAGGAGAATGTTAGGAAAATGTCTTTGAATACGGGCCTTAGTCTATCTATTAGTCTTATACATGCCTTAGCTTTAAAACCCGCCTAAGAAGTAATTTAGACTAATCTCACTTTCATATTTACTCTCTTACGAGTCTAAAAATAGCATTGATGACCAGTAAATGCTGGTCAACAACTATTATTTTAGTGTAATCGTAAGTTTAAGTAGTGAAGTGTTGCGAAATGAAATTAGAGCAAGAAATGACAAATGTTTGTGGAAACGTGCTGATAGTGAGCACTCGTCTTTGTTTTATATAACAATTTTTATTTGATTAATTGTAATATTTTTTTTTTAAACTGAATATTTTATTTATACCTTATCAATATAAAAATAATTAAGGTTTAAATTAAATTAAAATCCTTAAATTATACTATATGAACTGGGAAGAAATCAAATGGGAAGCAGGTCTGATGACCGGAAGACCGAAATCTAAGAAAATGGGAAGCAGGTATGATGACCGGAAGACCGAAATCTAAGAAAATGGGAAGCAGGTCTGATGACCGGAAGACCGAAATCTAAGAAAATAGGAAGCAAGTATGATGACCGGAAGACCGAAATCTAAGAAAATGGGAAGCAGGTCTGAAGACCGAAGACCGAAATCTAAGAAAATGGGAAAGCAGGTCTGATGACCGGAAGACCGAAATCTAAGAAAATGCAGGTGACCGATCTAAGAAAATGGGAAGCAGGATGACCGGAAGACCGAAATCTAAGAAAAATGGGAAGCAGGGTCTGATGACCGGAAGACCGAAATCTAAGAAAATGGAGCAGGTCTGAAATGTGTTGCAGTATAATTGTGTTGATTTTTATATTCTAAGGCCGAAGGAAGCGAGTCCGAAGAAGCGAGGATGAGCATAGCTAATCCAATGTGATTAGGAAAAGTTTTGAGGCACACCGCACCTGATTATTTTTTTTTTTTTATTTGCGAGGTAAATATAACTTTTATATATATTTAAATAATAATATAATACATATTTGCTATAAACTGTTTATTTCTAAACGTATTAAAAAATGCTGTAACCAATAAAATTTAAATATAAATTGATGTTACTTACAATTTTTTTGATTAATATTACATAGTAATCATATTAAATTATCAGGTAATAATTTATAATTGTATTTTAATATTAATTAAATTATTTAAAAAAAACACTTTTTTCTTTAAAATCATATTTATAATAAACGTATTTAATAATAATTGCACTTTTAATGAGGTAATAAAAAAAAATATTTTTATTAATCTTTTTATAGCCGGAATCAAAAATAATGAGAGAAGACTTTCAAAATTAAACTGAATATATAATGGCATACATTTGGTTATGTAGAAACTTATTTTTTTTAGTTTTAATACATTTCATAATTTTATATCTTACTTCAGGCCATTTAGAAAACCATTTAGACAAAAAATAAGTAGATCTCTAGGAAAAGCTGCAGAAAAACCACTTCATAAAAATATTTAGATGTAAATAGGAAAAGTAATGTCTTTGTACTAAAAATCTAAAAACAAAAATTTCATCTAATTTATCTATTTCAGGTGGTTTATAAAACCTCCTGTGTTTTTACAGGAGGTTTACCTTCCTGAGTGTTTTTACTAAGTTTTCTGTCAGTAAGTGTGTGAGAGTCTGTGTGTCTGTTATCATTAGCTCGGAATATTTTTATGCTAGTCAGTTAAAATTGGGTCGAAAATCAATTTATGGGTTTAGTTGAGCTTTCAGGGTTAATGATCACAGTTACCGGCATTAGTGACGGTCGAAAATTCGTAAAACGCGGAAAAATATTGGGATTGACAGGTAATTTAATACGCTTGTGATTCTACATGACTTGCGAAAGTGCCAAGTTTTATCAAATTTTCAGTATTAATTTAATTTTTATAATATGACATGCATACATTATTAATAATGTGAAGACGAGTGATGCGAGTCCGAATTGGTGACTCGAACAGTAAATTCGAAGTCAATAGAGGATGAACGTAATGAATTCAAAGTGGATAAATGTAGTAAATCCAAAGTAAATAGAGGAAGAACGTAATTATTTCGAAGTAAATAGAAGTAGAACATAGTGTATCCAAAGTGGATAGAGAACGAACGTTGTAAATCCGAAGTGGATAGAAATTAGTGAATCCCAAATTGATGAAGACCGAACGTAATGAATCCGAAGTGGATAGAGAATGAACGTAGTAAATCTAAAGTGAACTGAGGATGAACGTAATGAATCCGAAGTGGATAGAGGATGAACGTAATGAATCCGAAGTGGATAGAAGTTGAACGTAGTAGATCCAAAGTGAACTGAGGATGAACGTGATGAATCCGAAGTGGATAGAGGATGAACGTAATGAAGCCGAAGTGGATAGAGGATGAACGTAATGAATCCGAAGTGGATATAAGTTTGAATGTAGTAGATCCAAAGTGAACTGAGGATGAACGTAATAAATGTTCCTTAGTAATCCGTCCCCGAGCGATACTTTAAATTATTAATGCCAACTTAACTAAATCATGAATGGAAAACAATAAACAGCTAGTCCTACAATAGTTCATCATTAAGTTCGATAAAAAGTAGTGTTTCAATTTATTGTGTTAAGAAATGCAAATATGTGCTTTCAGATTCTTTGTTTCAGGGAAGAGCCTATGAGATCCCCGTATTGAATTGTTGTATTTTGTTAAAGTAATTGGTTTACGACGCGTGCTTTGATTTCATCGTATCATAAAGAATAATAGACTTTTTTATCTGATACTATACAGGGATAGATAAACCTAGATATATTTTATATTTAATATATGAGTATAAATGAAAGAAAAGAAAAATAAAAAACATTGATATAAATAATTTATTGCAATAGATTAAGAATAAAAATTACAAGATAACAGATGAAGAGAAGCTTTAAGTAATTAACAAAAATGAATAGAGAAATTTGTTAAAGAAAGTGGTTTTATAAAGTTTCTAAAAGTTGTAGAGTTATGTGTCAGATAGATGACACTGTCTTCTATCTCACGCGGAATGATAATCAAGTTGAAGCAATTAATTCAACATTTTCTCCCTTGGCTTCATAGGGAGTGTATATGTCACTGCCTTGACTTTACACTTACTAAGTAACATCCAGCAGACATAGAAGGGAACTTTGACTAGAAGGGGGAAGATACAAGTTTAACCACATCAAGTCAAGATTTTGTAATTGGTTAACTACTGAAGCAGATGTGTCTTCTTACCTGTTTCATGGAGTTTTAAAAGGGTGAATATTCAATAATGGCATCTCTATCCTTTCTTAACTTCATTCAAATATAGACATACTTGGCATTCTTAAGTAAATTGTAAAATGTTTGAAAGTGAATTAAAAAGTTGTGCTCTACTATTTGACTTTTAAACCAACATACTGTTCGTCCACTATTAACACGTTCTTACCATACCCAAACTATTTTAATTAGAATTTAAAACTTGAGCAATTCAAGCAAAGATAAATGGCTCATCCCGACTGTTAAAATAAGTACAGTGTAATTTAATTAATCTTAAAAATAGAAATTTATCTACTAACGGCTGCAAAATTGCTCATTACCGAACTGTTTTTAATCTGCAAAATGTCATTTTGCCTACACTGTCAACAAAATATTTAAAAACAGTACGGGAAAATTGCTTGGTAATACAATCCTAGGGAGTAATGGTACATTTAAATATTATGGTAAGAATGTCAAAACTCCCAAGGAGGAGAAATAAAATTATTTGAGGTTATTATGTTGCAGGTTATTAGGTAAATTTTAGTGTTTTTCACTTTGTCAGCAATGATTCTTTGAGCTTGTTTTTATATTTTTTTCATAATATCACAATATATTGCGGTATAATTATTATTATTAATACAAGTATTACATTTTTTTTAACAAAAAAACATTATAAAAGCACTATTTAAAAAAAAAAAAAAAAGTTGGCAACCCTGATATTTACGGCTTGTTTTAATTTTTACCATGAGTTGTCAAAATTTGTGTCATCGGTTTTTTTAATTTTTTGTTCATATACTTTGTTTAAATAAAGGCAGTAGGTAGACAAACGAAAAGTTGCAAATAATAATAATGAATCAGATAAATAAATAATAAGGAGAATGAACATAGAAACATTGTTGACATTGATGAATTTATTAGACCACACGCCACCTGATATTTTAAGTATTGCATCAACTTCAAAACAGTCTTTACTGCCACCAAAATCTCGCAGTAAGTATTTAAAAACAAAATATTCAATATCAAAGATTGGTGTCAGTCAATAGTAATTTAATAATATGCATTGTATTAAATGTATGTTATAAGTATTTAATTAAATATGTATTTTTCACAAAGATTAAACGTTATATTTTGAAGAATAATTAACTCTTGTACATTTTTTTGCAGAAAGTAGATAAAATAATACATGCTACTATGCAGACAAGGAAACATTGCTGACTCGTTCTGGCATTTGTCAGTATCGGCTTCGCCTCGTCAGTCAAATGGGTTAATTACCAGCCTTGGCAAGTAATTTCAATAGCCTGCCCTCGCCTTCGGCTCGGGGGCTAATTTATAAAACTCGTCTGTAAAATTCCATTTTGCTGCCTAGTAGCATAATATACTATTGTTTATGAGTTATGACAGGTTAAAATAAAACACGACAAAATCGATTCAAAGGATTCTGGTTCTTGTGTCTTGGAAGAGAAGATGTAAGATTTGTTTCTAGCGAACGACCAATAGAATATGACTAATCCGAAAATGACGATTGATTTATACGCATTATTGTTGTATTCATATCAATAAATAAAATTTATTTATTTATTTATTTATTTATTTATTAAAAATAAGCTTATTTTTAACTACATGGACAATTTAATATTATTGACATTTTTAATTAACCTGATTGAAACCGTGTTTAAACTTTAACAGTCTAAAATGGGGATTTGGAATAATAAAACAATCGTGGTTGTGTTTACCTACAAATACAATCAGCACATACAAGAATTAAACCTAATATATTCAATGTAAGTCCTGAAAAATTAAAGCTGGGAATCAAATAAACCATTAGTTAAGCTTAAAGTAAGCATAATAAAAATTAGTAAAATGCCATTAAATATTATAGATATACTCCCTTGATACAAAGATGTTAATATTAGAATTAAAATATACTTTTTGTACGCACAATTTAAACATATATCACATGAAATGAACGAAAGAATACAATAATATGAAAGAATACAAAAATATGAAAGAATACAAAAATACGAAAGAATACAAAAATATGAAAGAATACAAAAATATGAAAATATACAAAAATATGAAAATATACAAAAATATGAAAGAATACAAAAATATGAAAATATACAAAAATATGAAAGAATACAAAAATATGTATTAGTTTTAAAAAAAACCCCCTAGAATATAAATGAAAGTCAACAAGCATACGACAATACCTAATGCACACCCTTGTTAATTTCCGCTGCGCCCTACAGGCACTCGAAATATATGCGTTTTCAATTACCTCACGAGTAGGAGGTCTAGGAGTAGGTCTAATCCCTGCAAGCAATATGAAATCACGTCGACTTCTCTCCCCAAGTCTTAAACCACTAAGACGATATGCAGCCGATCACTCAACTTAAGACAATTTCTAATCTTTTCCTCTACCATGTAACAATACTTATACATTTTTCCTTAAAACAAAAGAACACAACAAAACTGAAGCACTAGAATATCAAGTATGTTTACTCTTGTGATATATAACTAAAAGGAATAATTACAGAGTAACTATATGACAACCATCTTGTAGTCTATGCCTCCTAGATTATTATCCATCCCTTCAAGACATCATTATAAAATACTACAAGTTCATATTTTCAATATTAAACGTATGACGTCACTTTTTGAATGATGAGAAGCAGAACATGTCATGGTTTAATATTTCGAACTTGATATGTTATTTTATTAAACAAATCATTATCATTGATTTTCATTCAATTTTCTCGTCAATCCGGTCTTCAGGGGAAGAGTTTGAACTGATATGATATATTTTATTACTTGTTTATGTATTTTATTTTTTAACACAATAATAGGTGCACACAATATATTCGTCATACATTTTTTTATTTATAATAATTATTTTTATGACTATAATGTGCAAGTTTAATAAGCAGTGACGTATAAAATAAAATGGAAAGTCTAGTCAGTGTAGATAGACAGTACATCTTGCAAATTAAAGAGAATTTATCAGCTTTTAACTCTGCAAAAACAGATTAGCTGTTTTATCTTGTAACATTAGCAAACAAGATTAAAAATAGGCCGAAACAGCTGTAAAATTAGCTAAAAAGACTGAGATATGCTAAAACAGCTGTAACATTATCTAACAAGACTGAGATATGCTAAACAGCTGACTGAGATATGCTAAAACAGCTGTAACATTATCTAACAAGACTGAGATATGCTAAAACAGCTGTGACATTATCTAACAAGACTGAGATTTGCTAAACTAAAATAGGCGCAACTCACAATGAATCTAGTCATTTCTCAATATACCCCATAAATATTAATTCCACTAACTTAGTGAGAAACAAAGACAAATCACCCGGCAAAAAGTTTTTCAAAAGTAAAAACTTAGCCCACATTAAGAAATAATCTATTTGGTTAAATATTTTAAAACTCTCGAAAAAACTTCTTAAAATATTTTGGATTTGGTCCAAAGTCAGGGTTGTTCTAACAAGCAGATATTCTTATCTCGGTTTCCTCTTGTTGTTTACATGTTTTAGTTCATTAACACCCTTGTTTTGAGAGACAAATGTCGTAGACTGATTAATATACGTCATTAATTTTGAAATTTATTAGAGGATCGTTAAAATACAAGATGTTTAAGAGGAACAGTACAACCCAGGTTAGATCGTATCTGACATAGAGTAATGAGAACGCTCGAAATTTTTCACATTTTCGAAAGTAATAAAATAGTTTATTTTTAAGAGCCACATATATAATAATAGGTTAGAGACATGTGTAGCAATAAATTTGGTTTATATTAATAATCCTAAGCCGGGACTTTACCTGAAATTTGGTTTATCCTAATAATCCTAAGCCGGGACTTTACCTGAAATTTGGTTTATCCTAATAATCCTAAGCCGGGACTTTACCTGAATCATCTGCTTCTGATGTTTCAGGACATCCTGAGTTATTTCAACAAATTTGTTGATATGTATGTGAACCTGTTATCATCGTAGCTCCCAGTATATTAATGCTAGAAATTTGAAGATTAGTAAAAAATCTAAGTTCGAAGTGCATAAAACCGGAAAAATGTTGTGATCAATTTGAAATTCAGTACACAGGTACCTCCTGTGTACCTGTACATTCTTATATGTACCTACATATAAGAGCAACAAATGAGCCACGTTTCATCGCATAACCAGTATTAGTTAAATTTATTATAAGTAATATAATTGCTTTTTTTAAATAAAAAAGTAATGTAATTGGATAAAACTGTATCCCTTAACGTAATAAAAACTAAGTTTCTTTTCAATATGACAAGTATATCTAGAGTTATTGTTAGATCATAAAAGTTAAGAAACATCAAGCGAGGTCAGTGCCTGGATAGGCGACCGCTGGATTTAAAATAAATGTATATACTGTATAAAGACGACCAAATGAGTCCCAAGTCGCGTTGCAGTATAAATGTGGTGAGGACGAGCGTAGCGACGCCGAAGTAGAAAGGATGTAATTCTGTTGTAGTGAATAAAAGTTCCGAGGTTCCCCGTACCCGATTATTCTTTAATAGCATGGTCCATAGTAATATTACATGAATATGATCAGTGTTGATAATACTTCGCTAGAGCTCTAGGATGGTTTACTTTACATATATAGAAGATACTGTTATCGTTAGCGCTTACAAGAAATATATAATAATAATAATAATAATGCCCGTTTAGAGCCTTGCGGCTCATCAGGAATAACCCCTGCGGGAACAACCTCGGGTGGTAGTAGCAACCGTTACGCTCAAAGTGAATTCTAAAATTGGCGATAATTTATCTAAACAAAAATCTTCTATAAACTGAGAGCGTAACCTGGGATGCGAACCCCAGACCTCCGTGGGTGTCAAAGGTCAGTGTAAAGACTAACGCCTTAACGACCTCGGCCACGGAGGCGGCACAAGAAATATATAAGGTGATTCAATTCGGGTGACGTATAACGGGTGACGTCATTGCAGAAATCAATATAGGCTGTTAACATTGAACATTTACTACTTATTCCTGCAATGATGTAAATTGCAGGAATAAGGTCAGACTATAACCTAACATTTAAAAAAATTGATTTCATTCATAAAAACCCTCCAATTGAATCAATCACCATATAAATTCTATTAGCTTGCATATTAGTCTAGTTTTTATTTTTTAAGTTCATCCTCATAGCTTACTAATGGTTTATTAAAGTTGTTTTTACTTGCTTCCTCTACTCTTACTTGCTCTAAATTACTTCCTAAAGGTAGTCAGAGCTCATTGTAATTGCTCCTCCAATGAGAAACCTTACTATTAATTTAACTAGTATAGAAAGGGGATAAGGGTATTAGAGTGACATGCACGCCGCAAAGTTTTTAATGACTTGCAACTTCTAAAGGAGTGTGGTATTTGTAAAAACCGTGAGTGTATGCGCTTAAGTGATATCGATATAATTGCAAACAGGGGAGCATATGTAATTGAGAGTTTGTTTGCAAATGCTTTCTCAAAGGTATATAAGTTTCAAAACCGGTTGAATTCAATTCATCGCAGAATTCAGACGTAAAAGGAGTTCCAATAAAAAGGGTTGAAGTCTCTCGGTATCGTCATTAAGCCCTAAAGGGTTCCGAGGATCAAACGAACACCAAACCACGTCGCAGGGCAAAGGACAAATTAACTGAACTAATTGAAGAGACATTTCACCCGTGCCTTCAACAGCCTTTTCCTTTAATATATCCGTTTTAATCTCCCTTATAAATTCTATTTTCACTGGACCAAAAATTTAGATCCCTTCATACTGACCGACCAAAACAATTTAAGGCCAACCGTTTTATTAAACTTGATAAGAAAGAAGCAAGCAAATGACGATGGATACAATATGTGCGTATCCGCATGCAATATGCGGATGAAGGTACATACTAAAATACGTTCCTTAAGACTGAAAAATGAAGTACAGGCTACCTCAAAATTTTTCTTACCTTATAGGGTACTTACTCCTACTTATTATTGCTTTAAAGTCTAAGTTAAGTCTCAGACTTATGGTAGGAGTAATCACTGAGCACTCTAGGCTTAAAAGGCATTTAGCCCTAATAAAGATGACTAAGTGCCCAATATGTGTAATATGTGAAGAGAATGACGAAGAAACAGCCTATAACTATTTGGCAACGATTCAAGAGTTAGATTTTATCTTCAAAAGAAATGTTATCTAAATATTGTACAAATTTAAAAGAAAAGTTTATAAAAACAATTTGAATGATTTTGAGGCAACATTTGATTTAGTCCACAGTGTAAACAGTTGGTCCCTTTGTCAAGCTATTTTTTCGAATGGATGCATTTATTTGATATGCAGTTTTTTAACAAGAATATGCACATATAGCTGAACGTTCATGCATGTGTATATTAAAAATTTCCTTCTTACACTCTAATAACGAAAAGTATTAAGGAAGGAACATAATTCTTAACAAATTTATGGTGTTCGAAATATGATAAAAATTATCGAAGACGGCAGGGAATATATTATTGTTTTGTACTAACAATAAGTGCTAAAACCTAAAAATGAAAGCAATAATCAAACATCACATCTTTGGTATTATAATCCACATTCCTACCAAAAAATAAGAAGAAAAATTGTAAAACGTATATAGAATATTTTTAAGAACACAAAAAGAATTATTTTTTGAGTTTTCAAGATTTAACAGAACTAATTGAATCAGAAATGATCTAACATTTTTAAAGAATTACAAAATCACAACCATAAATTATTGCTTTAAAAACCCATTTAAAAAATACTGTAAACGCAGCTTACTTTTATTACTGTTAAGTAAATAAAATGACGTAAACAAGGAAGGCTACAGAGGGAAGAATGTGGTCCTCGTGACAGATCACCTTGACTTGAAACATGACTAACAGATAGATGTGAACTCTTAAGTATTAACTTATCTTACAATATATAAGGTAAAGAAGCAAAGAGTACGATAATGTACAGCAATAATATAGTATAAAATAAAATATAGTATAGACATAAAAAAGTAATATAGCATAGACATGAAAAAGTAATATAGCATAGACATAAAAAGTAGTATAGTATAGACATAAAAAGTAATATAATATAGACATAAAAAGTAATATAGTATACACATAAAAAAGTAATATAGTATAGACATAAAAGAGTAATATAGTATAGACATAAAAGAGTAATATAGTATAGACATAAAAAATAATATAGTATACACATAAAAAAGTAATTTAAAATATGTATAAAGTAAATAAATAAACTATAATAAAAACATAAAAATCGAGTAAATGATAACTGGGAAAATTGTCTCAACTCATCAGATACGCTACGCTTATGTTTACTACTTTATACATGCTTCGCTCGTCCTTTAAATATAAAAATCACTAAATTTATCCTTTGACGCGTCTTTAAACCTGCTTCGCTCGTCCTAAGACAGTAAATACATTCGTTTTGTTCCCAGCCGATATATCCAAGCACTGATCTCGCTTTTATGAGCCAATAAAAATCGTACATATGCTTGCCGTCTCGTATCGAAACTTAGTATACTTATTAAGTACAAGTGTATACTTGCACCAAATTCAACCACGTTTCAAATCTTTAGCATAAATACTCTGGGAGCAACAGAACAGACACACGTACACACACAGACAGAAAACCTAGTGAAAAAGCACTCAGGAGGTCTTAAAAACAACTTAAACGGACAATTCAGTTCAGGTGGTATCCTGGATTCGGATTTTTTGCAAACGCAATAATTTTCCTCTATACCTACGGTAAATAAGGAAAATTAAAAATAGCAAATTTTTGAGTACGAGGTACCTTAGTTCATTTCCAAACAACTTTGATTTAATAGATAATTACCAAGCAGAATGTCATGTTAACCTAAAGCTTAGTATTACTTCATGTTTCAACGGTTTACTTCAGAATAATTAGGTAAATCGATGTCTCAAGACTTATATTGTGTTAAGAAAACTTTGAACGGATTGAAAATACCTGAAACACGGGATTTTTTTGAGATCTCAATTTCGGATTTTTAGGGTGAACAAAATACATTTTGATTGACCCAACGCGGGTTTTTAAAGCTGTGCTGCCGGTAGCACTAACTGCATTACGAAGATAAACATATTTCCTTATTTAATCAAAAAAGAAAAATATAAGATTAATATAATTAAAATTTTTAAGACTGCAGTCCTAAATAATAATAATTTATTTAATAATTTCTTTAAAAAGTTTTAATTATATTCTAGGGTGATTAATAAAGACTTCAGACCTTTAAAATTTTTCTATTTATTTACATAAACATTAATAACAGACGTTTCGCATGGCGAAGCCAGGCATCTTCACCAAGAAACTAATAAACCTTACCAAATCCAAAAAACAAATGAACATCACCAAAATACTTTACCACAAGTTAAAAAAGCAGTGAAATAAGAGTTAAAAACACAATAAGTTAAAAAGTTTAATTTAATAATTTTGTTAATTTTAATTATATATATTATACCAGTGCAAAAAATTTACTCTTTTATAAGATTAATTATTAAATTAAACTATAAAATATGTATTTCCTCATATTAATAAAACCCATATCATATATAATGTAAGGTTTCATTATGTACCAATATAATGAAAACTCTCAACTTACATGTATTGTATGCGTACGAAAAGCAATGGGGATATTTTGAAAAAAAAACGAGGTCTATGTTTAGAAAAACATGAAGTTACTCATCCTTCAAGCTCATGTTAACAGGAGATGTAGGGAAAACAATATGTGTTCATATTACTTGGTTTTCTGTGCTATCTTGGGAAAAAAACAAGTGAGACAATAAGAAGGGATTATATAGGGCTTGAAAAGTACAAAGATTCCTTTTTTATAATTATAAAGAGGGACGGACATTTTTAATTTATACAACTGCACTTGCGGGAATGTTTTGCGAAAAATCATAACATAGAGTTTAAAAATACTAAAAGATATGAGATTAATAATTTCTTAGACATCACGGAAGACAATACGATGAACAATAGACAAAAACTATACACCAGTTACCGAAGAACAGGACTTCAATACAGTTGCAATCATAATAACTTACTAGGAAGGCAATCCAACAATTACTAAAGTCATTCTTATATAACAATAATTTATATATATATATATAATATATATATATATATATATTTATATATATTAATTATATTCTTTAATATCTTAGGCCTTAACCCGGCATGGACTGGTTTAGAGCGAAATAAAGACCACTAATTAGTCTCAAAAACAATAATTTGAAACACTTTAAACATCAATTCCCCTCAAACTAAATAGCAAGTAAATCCAACCACTTAACGCTTTTAGCTACTCTTGAAATACGCTTCTTTGGATAAATAAGCTATGATCCAATCGAACAATTTTTTGCTCCTGTCAGACAGGCTTATCTTCTTATCCGTTTTTATTTATTGTCCTAGAGTATCCAAGGTCTAAAGCTACTCGGTTCTGTTCTGCTAATTCGATACAACATTCTTACTATAAAACATTTCTTCATAAGTATACTTATTAAGAAGACCTACTTGTACCTAGTACTTGTAGACCTATTTTGTTAGGAATTATTAATATAGGTCAAGGAATTTAGTTTGTTAGGACTATTGAAGCCTCTTTGTCTACCTAAGTAACTTTACTTAGGTAGACAAAGAGGCTTCAATAGTCCTAACAAACTAAATTCCTTGACCTATACTAATAATTCCTAACAAAATAGGTCTGGTGTGAAATATAACATACGTTAATTTTGATTTTAGGGACAGTCCCTGAAACTATTTGAAAGTAGTAACTTTCAAATAGAGATCTTTAAAATATTGGGAAGCTAAGTTTGCCACTGGGCAGCCTGTTTTTTACCCTCTTCCTTTCATAAGAGTGACACAAACCAAGTAAGATGCTGTCGGACCATCTCTCCAAGGTACTATTGTATGAAAAAAGCTTTTCAACTTCCCAACCCTCAAAATAAGGAGGAAAGTAAAAAAAAGGAAAACTTTGCAGACAGTCCGACTTAAGACGTGACCAAAAGAAAACACCTTACTCTCAGCCGACCGCAATTGCTATAAGAAAAAAATTTTCCTTGTCCCTTTTGTTATATAACCCTTCAAAATGGATTTTTTTTCCTAGAGCTATAAAAACCGAAAAGAATACAGAAAAAAATTACTACAAAAAATATATAACAATAAAAAAATAACAAAAGAGAAAATCGTGGAAAATATTAGAAAATTTTAATAATAATAAAAAAGAATAATAAGAAATAATAATGAGATCTGATGGTTTTTAACAAAGAAAAGCGATAAAAGAGAGACTTCGTGTTCGATACAAAAAAATAAAATGAATAAAAATGAAGTTTAAAGAAGAGCAATTGTAAAATGGAAAAAAACAAATACAGCTTCAATTTATACATTTAAATTGCTCAGTAACATAGTAATCAATTTAAATAATAATTTCTAGTATTCGCAAAGGGTTTACAAGACACATATTTGAAAAAGAAGGAAATTCGATTTTTTTGTTGCTGATCAGAATAACGAAGATTTTGAAATGTGTTGGAGAAATGGATAACGCAGCATAGACCAAACCAATGCATAGTCTTAAGCTAACGATTTTCAAATAAAGCTGCTTTAAAGACATCGTCTCGATCCTATTGTGCCTTTGGGAGGTAAGGAATAGTAATATAAATATTTAAAGTTACAAAGTTATTAAATTATATTAGATAAAATACTGCACAGAACAATGAAAAATATAAGCTCATTTTTCCTTTCGAAATTTCCTAAAAGCACAGAGGAGTAATAACAAAGAAATAAGAAAACAATTGTCACAATTTTATCAAATCTATTGAATGAACCCAAACGCCGAGTTGTGTTAGATTATCCCACAACTAAAGCAGTAAATTCATCAGATAGGCTACCCGCTGAATAAAGTCACAATGTGGTGTTTAATAACCCCCACCACTCAAATATCATGTTTATCAAGTAAGTTACAAGCTGAATAAACCTTCACACGAAAAGGTGTTACTTTACCCCCACCACTCAAATATGTTAATCAAGTAAGTTACAAGCTGAATAAACCTTCACACGAAGAGGTGTTACTTTCAAAATGTTAATCAATAAGTTACCTGAATAAAACCTTCACTGTTACTTTACCCCCACCACTCAAATATGTTAATAAGTAAGTTACAAGCTGAATATGGTGTTCTTTACCCCCACCACTCAATATGTTAATCAAGTAAGTTATAAGCTGAATAAACCTTCACACGAAGAGGTGTTACTTTACCCCCACCACTCAAATATTTGAGTAAGTTATAAGCTGATAACCTTCCAAACGAAGAGGTGTTACATTACCCCCACTACTCAAATATCAAGTTTATCAGGTAGGCTATTCGCTGAATGAACCTACAGTATACCATTTAGTGTTTGATTACCCCACAACTTAAACAGCAAATTTAGCAGATAGTACTCCTACTAAATAAACCCACACTATGTGGTATTTGATACCCCCAATTAAAAAGTTATTATTACTAGACGTGCTTATTACTAGACTCTGATATATAAACTCTGATATCAGAGGGGATATTATTACTACGCTCTGATATATAGACTCAGAAATCAGAGGGGATATTATTACTACACTCTGATATATAAACTCTGTATCAGAGGGGATATTTTACTACACTCTGATATATAGACTCAGAGATCAGAGGGGATATTATTACTAACACTCTGATTTATAACTCTGAGATCAGAGGGGATATTATTACTACACTCTGATAAATGAACTCTGATATCAGAAGGGCAATTATTACTACACTCTGATATGTAGACTCAGAGATCAGAGGGGATATTATTACTACACTGGTTAAATATTTAAACATTGAAAAAGTAACCTAAACACCCTAGACTAGTAATAAAATTTAAAGAACATAACAAAATAATTGTAACTTTTACAGTAAAACGTTTTAAATACAAAAACACAATTAATCTATTATTACCTTAACCTACTCTTAGAGGAGGTTTCAATAAGGTTACACCCCTTGAGAATCCCTAAGATGCTTTAAGCTTCCTAATGTATTAAGATAGGCTAATGCCCCCAATACTCAAACCGCAAGTTCATTAGAAAGGCTAACCGCTGAAAACACGTGTGTCACTTCACTAAAAAAGTTTAGAAACATCAACAAAAATTTCTACAATACTCTATCACTGTCATATAATTTAAAGTTTATACTAGATAAAAATATTAATATTATGAAAGTCAAACACAAATTCAGTCGTTGTGAACCCTTTCAAGTTAAACCCTAAGTAAACCTACGAAAGAAAAATATAAACGTCAGGTTAAGTATAAAGGATGATCATCATCATTCTAATACGATAAAAAAATAATCCACCATAAAAATGTTTTCTTTTAACAAAATAAAGAACAGCTTTCCTTAATCTACTACTGAAACTAAGAATTGTCTGAATTTCACTTCATAATTACGCTATAGGAAGTAATAACCTAATATAATTACTACATACCTAAGATAATTACGATACCATTAAACGATTAAGATACCATACTTAAAATTACTATTGATATACTTAAGATATATACCTACGATAGTAACGCAACATGATAATTACATGATAGAAAGTAATTACCTAAATATAATCCCGCAATTTATCTTACCATTTGGTTAAGTATAATTAATTGTTATTTTTATAAAAAAAACAAGATGCCAAATTTAGAAATTAGCTTCCCCCTATCTGTATTCATAATTGAAATAATATTTTCAAATCCTGTAGAAGCCATGGCCCGATACTCGGTCCAAACATAAAGGAACTATGCAAGTTGTGCACAGATGATGCTGAAAACTCTTTTTAATACTCTTTAAAATAATTGACACAGCATTACGGTATTACCCTTGCACCTCTCATACAAGAGTAACGGTACCAAAACAGGCCACTCCTGAGTCTTTTATGTACTGGTTGTGATTTTGTATTAACTCTTGTTTAGTTATTATTTTTTATTGCGTGGTTTTCTGCCACGTATTTAGAAATTTGGCATCATGTGGGTCTGTCCTGTTTGACCGAGAAGCTTCAAGGCTTCTTGCTAAGACAAAAATTGCCAAATACAAACGTGTAAAGATTAGCCAAAAGAATCAAAACCTAAACAAAGTATTTTGTCGACTTCCTATTGGTTCCACCAAACAAGTTTGCTCGATCATAACACTTCATATGTAATATTATAACACTTCATACCCACTTTTGCTGGATAAAGATTATAAGTCAAAATACTTGGGAATTAATTATTTTGAACCATCCAGATTGCTAGATAAAACCAAAAATAAAAATACTGGAGAACCTCAGCATTTCAATCATCCAGTTTGCTAAATAAACAAGTAAGCAAAATACCAGGGAACCCAACATTTAATTTTATAATGACATTTTTGACTGCTTCTGGCACTGTGTTTAAAAAAAATATCGATGATTTTACTTACTGAGATATTAAACAAGGTCTCACAAATGCAGTTACTACACTTACCTATAACAAAAACAAGATAAACAAATTAATACATACAATGTTTAAAAATTATTTTTCACATCCTTGACACATCAGAACTAAATGCGAATTAGTTAGTCTTAACTTTAATGATAATAATAATAATAATAATAATCTTATTTATTGTGTTAGCTTATTACAAGATACAACATGTCAAATATTACATAATACATTATTATACAAGAAAACATTCTTTATAAATAAAAAAACCGAGTTGAATTATTTTAGGTATTCATTAATAGAATAAAAAGCCTTGCTGAGCAAGAATTTCTTGACTGACTTTTTAAATGACTCAGCAGAGGCACAGTTGGTTTTAATATTATCAGGAAGTTTATTATAACAGGAGATAGCAATATTATGAGGAGATGATTGAAACCTGGCTGTTCTACATTGTAAGGGGTAAAGTTTGTTTTTATTCCTAGTATTTACATTATGTACATCCTTATGACTAATAAACTTATCAGAGAACTGTACAATATATTTACATGCTTCTAAAATAACTATAGAGTATAGAGTCAATATATTAGTATAATGGGATGCAATTTAAAAATCATGTACGGGGTACTGAGGTACCTTTGCTCAAAACTTCGGAGTTACTTTGCTCGTCCTCAGAAGTACATGTGGGCCGAAACATTATAGTCGTATTAATTTGGCCACGCTACGGATGACCTTGGAATTGTAAGTTAGCCATTGGGCTAACTTACAATTCTAAGGGTGTAATAATCTTGGTCTTGTTTAAGTTTAATTTAATGACAACTTTTATCTCTGTCACAGACACGCATTCCCACTCAACGCCAGACAGCATGATGAAAATTAATCAAAACGTCTTAAAAACCCCTAAAACAGGCAATTTTTGTTGAATCCTTGGTTTTGGATTTTAAGGATGAAAACAATACTTTTCCTTATACATACGGAAAGTGAAGAAACTTAGATACAGTCATTTCTAAAAAAATATTAAAACCATTGATTTTTAAAAAAAAAGTAAATTGAAAAATAAATTACACCTAGATAAAAAAAAGAAAAGCAACAATAAAAGGGAACTTAAAAAGAAATATAATAATTTACCAACCTAAGGGCTAAATAGATAAAAAATAAATTAATAAACATAGATAAAATAAAATGCAAAAATTAATATCTATCTGAATAGAAAACATTTGCGAAAACCTAAATATAAGAAAAATATATACAGGAATCTAAGGCGAAATAAACAAAATTTCATCCACCTACTAAATACATTCAAACTTCACCAAAAACTTTAAATACATAAAGTCAAAAGTCGGTGAAACAGTTAATTCGGAATATAGGTTTTAAAGGGTAAAAGTGTTAAAAGCTGAAAGTATACAAAGTTAAACAAATCACAGCGTAATTAACTATCTTTGCTTCTTAGGTAAGTTAGTTACTTACTTGCTTCTAACAAGATTAAACAGCAAGTTGCTCCTAAAACTTTCTATCGAGTAAAAGTTTACAATCAGCAAATTATCTTTGTAGGAAATACATTTCATTTAAAGATAATATAAGAAGTAAAATATAAGATAATATTATGATAGAATAAGAAGTTAGTTAAAAGAAAAAAATCTAAATTAACAAGCAATATTTAAAGTTAAAATTGAAATTTTATAATTCCCTGATTGTGTATGATTATTATTCATTGTAACATAAACATAAATATGTAATTAGTTCAATCAGATGTAATAATTACAGTCTGTGATTTGCCTATTCATCCTAAGACTTAATGCTGAATCACTTAGGTACCAGCGATATATATAATACCGTTTTTGTGGATTCTATCATCTAAGGTTAATTTGGTACAATTACGTCTGCTAAAAAAGACATTATTTAGTCATAAAATAATAAATATTCAAATAATAAACTTAATAAAAATTGATCCTTAAAAGTGAATGAGGGCAAGTGAGTAAGGGCACTTTTGAGAAAGAAATACAAATGTTAAAGTTCAAAAAGGCTGTATTTTCCTTCATTTCCTCAAGGCAAAGAAGAAATTTCCCCTCTTTTCCTTAAGGAAAAGAAAGAAAAACGAGGGATATACTTATAATTATGTCGTGTTTTCATGATTTAAGAAATTAATAAGATCCGCATCTTCTTGAACATTTTTTTCAGATTCGATCACTCACCAAAAAATTGCATTTTTCAGTCAATTGTCTTTAAAAATTGGGTACTCCATACCCTAATTTTTTTTTCATAATTTATACCTTAGGTATATGAGGAAGGATTATGTTTGCACTAATAACCGTACACAGGAATTTCAATTAAATTATCCATTCTGTGTTTTTAAGACCTTTTGAGTGATTTTTAGAAAGTTGTCTGTAGTTGTATGTTTCTCTTATTATCGTAATCCCCAATGTTTTCATTATGAGTTAAAAATTATTTAAAACATCAATCTTTAGGTCTCTAGTTTAGCTATTCGAAAATATTTTTATGACTTCATTAACCCGCAATAATGACAGTAAAAATTTCGAAAATTCATTAAACACGGTAAAAGTATTGGTTCGATTTCAAATTAAGCACGCATATAGTCCTATATAATACCAATAACGACCTAAGTTACATTATTATTAGCAATATTTCAAATTTTATTGAATAACATTTTTAATGAATTGTTCAAATCGAAAAAGAATCCAATTGAGTTAAAATTTGACACAAGTATATATCTTTATGTAATAAGTAGACTACGTTACATTACAATACGGCTAGCATGTCGGCAGCGATTGTTAGATAGCTAATATTAAGCAGCAGCGAACGAGATCAGTAGCTGGATAGGTGACTATTGGGAATAATATGATGTTATTAGTGTATGTGGAAGAGCAAAGTGAGTCCGAAGATGTATTCCAATAAAAATTAAATACTTTCTAAATTCTACGAGCGATGCGGGTCTGAAGTGATGAGGATGAGCGTAGCAAATCTGATATGGTGAGGAAAAGTTTCGAAGTTTTGCGTACCGGATTTTTTTGGAATTGTTCTTCATAGAGAATATAACTGCAACACATTGTGTTATTAGAGTTGAGCGCGCCAGATACTTTTCTAACTTACTACTTTCTTAGCGTTAGAGACATTCTGCAGATTATTAGATTAAAGTATTTAAATTATTTACTTATTTTTGCAAATGCTCATCAAGAGCTTTGATTTTTATTTAAAACTTTTGATAACATTACAACAAGAAACCCCATATTTACTTACGACAAAGAAAACACATCAATTCAATACTAACCGTTTTATAAAGTAAACATTAAGGATTATAATCCTAAATAAATACAACATTTAACTACATAATTCCTTAACAAAGAAATAGGTTTGGAATGAGTTGAAGTTATCCACGCGAGATGTCACGAATTCATTTCCTTTTTAAGTTTTATGATAGGGTATTACATTTTGTTACATGGTAGAGTTCCACTGTGTTATTGTCATATTGACTGAATGAACCAGTTGAATTATCAAATCGAACGAACAGTGACAAAGGAGGTGTGTATGGAGTAACAAATGCTGTGGGAACAGTTGTTAGTATAAAGAATAATTTATCAAGTGTTTAAAAATGTTTCGTAGATAAGTTCAAAAAGTGAAGTTTGATTAAGCTGGATCAAAAAGACTTTAAAATTAAAAAAAATAAGTGTCAATTAGTTTTAAGAGTTGATTTAAATAGATTAGTTAAAATATGATTAAATAGATCTTTATAAATCAGCATCATAAACAAACGAAATAATATGACACTTGACTTCCGATGTATTCATCGTCAAATGTCCTTAGCTCAAGATGAATCAGAATTATTCTTATCTTCAGAGGGCTCGTCGTGCTCATTGAGCATAAAAGTTATTCACTGGTATAACGTTATTAGTTGAGAGTTGAGTGTTGCCTCGACTGCTGATAATGGCGTTATGCCGAAACCGGTCCAAGGATATTCATATCCAACAGCAAGTATCGACGGTAACCGATTCTTCTTCAACTTGCGATAAAAATAACAATTTAATTTAAAAAAATCTCTTTTGAAAATTAAAGAAACAATGATGATGAATGACAAATGAAAATGATGATGAATGACAAATGAAAATGATGATGAATGAACTGACGCATGAATGAACTGACAATGAAGTTACGTATAGAGTTTGCTTGATACAACATGGAACTCGACAGCTTTGCCTCCTTGGCTTATTACTCCCATGCGACAGAGAAGAACATGACATTTTATCATCGAGCCATCAATACAAACGAACCTGAAAAGAAGAACTTCTCAGATGCAGAATATTACTTGTTAGGTCCTAGGTGCCTCTCGGACAATTATATTTAGAAAACACAATTCATGTTTAGAACAACTCGTAGCATCAAATGAATATACTATCATTCGCTATACTATATCAATCATTCCATATACACCGAAAGTACAAATGATATGCCACGAGATTTAATACCTAATCGTAAATGAAAGAAGATGTGTGCTCCCTCAAAAATTCAGTATTTTGCTACGAAGTAAGGACAATATTAAAACGGCGTTTATAGCATGCAGAAAGCAAGAAGGATCAGAACTTTATTTTATGATAACTTCGCCTATCTGTATCCGTACTGTTTGCTTATAAGATCTTCCATAAACCTTTCAATTGCCAAGCTTCAATAGACCTGGATTGAAGAATTTAAGATTCAGGATCTCTAAATCAAACGTTTAAATAAATGTTATCATAAGTACATTTCTCACGGTCTAACTAGATTATAAATCAATCAAAAAAATTCATAAGCAAAACTGTTTACAAAACTACGTAAGTTTCGATATCCCTTAAGTACCGGCGTTATGTTTTTCAAGCACACGACTTAAATGCGTGCGTCAGTCAACAAAAGACATCTGGTATCATATCCGCATCCTAGAAAATAAATAGTAAATCACTAAATCCAAGTTGTGATTCCTTTCTTTAACACAAAAGATGAGCTAGACGACGGTTTTGTAAAACGCGGATGATATAATGTTTATTTTTTGAAATTTCCTATCAAAGGGGTAATGGAACACGTGCCTTTGACTGCTAAAACTATTTGTGGGATAGTAAAATCATTAATGTCTTTAAGAGAAAAAAACCTCTAGATTTGACCCCCTTTGTTTATGTTTTGGACTTGTTACTTGTTATATTTCTAGTTTTTAACGTCAGTTTTTTCTCCTTCTAAAAGAGCCTATGAAACCATCTGTTACACTTTCCACGCTATATCGGCTTCTTTCTCCCCCTATTTGCTGTATAAAGAACTTGACCCTAAACCCTAAACACAATCCCTTCTCCTCAGACCACTTCAAAACGTCTATCAAACTAGAAATTCAATTTTTACCTTGCATTAAATGAAGAAATATAACACTTTAAATGGACATGGTATTGATTTTTAAACACTTCCCTCTACACTTGAAAATATAGTAAATAATGGATTTTTTTCGTATGCCTTCTAGGAATGCTTCAAGTATTAAACACTAGAATACAATGGTGATTCCTTTTTATTTTAATAACAATGAAATAATTCAGTAATAAAATTAATAGCAGTAATTAAGTTTTTTTAATCAAGCTCTTTATTGTCAAAAGTATACAAAATTTATTTTGTGTGAACAGGCACCATTTTATATTAATTAGTTTGGAGTACTTCGTGTCTCTAATCTGATTGTGGGGATGAATTGGATCATTTATCGATTTATAGCACTTTTTCAACATCGAAATAACGCTTGTTTGGATAACGGAATTTGAGGGAATCGATTCCATTTGACTACCTGGTACCAAAAATATATGTTCAAAAAAATTATATATATATATATATATATATATATATATATATATATATTATATATATATATATATATATATACATATATGAGTGTGTGTGTGTACATAAAAACACAAACACCAAACGCGTTTTTTAATGCTCCCTTTCACGCTTAACCTTAAAGATTAACACGGTTAATAGATCGAAATTTGTGAAAATGTTTCTACTAAAATTATATCAAAAGTACATTTAAACACTAAGTATATAATTGGATTTTATAACTCATAAAGATAAGAGATCTATTAGAGAAGATAAAGCAATTGCAGAAGATATAGTAGTTTCAAAAGATATTTCATAGATCGGGATTGATTTTATTATTACGTATCAGCAAAAGGATATGGAGTTCTACAAAAAAGACGTTTCCGTTTTAAGTGGTTTGATTTTTATAATCTGTTTATAGGGCTTAAACACCGTCGATGTGAATAGCCTGAAACCCCCCTTGAACCTTGTTTTTAGGGTAATTTAGCTTTTGCAGTTTTGTTTACCTACTTGGTTTTATTTTCTAAAACAAATCAATTTTAAGTAGTACGAAACTTATTTTTTTATCACTCTAATTGATTAAATACAAAATGCAGCGAAATCTGTTTAAAACTAATTTGATTACAATTTAAATTATAAATACATATAATAAAATTAAAACCCCCAAAATATATTCTAAAGTAGAACACACTATTGACAAAATAAAATAATAAATTTTCCAAACGGATTGTCAGTTAAGTAGTTAAGGAAAATTAAAACAGTTGATAACAGAATGAATTCAATTTAAAGATAATTGACAAGTTCATTCCAACAACGTAGAATCAATATTATCAAACAGATTAATTAATAAATTAATAAGCTGTCAGAATCAGGCTGCGGTTGTCTAGTTAGAAACCCGAAGATAAACAGTAGTAAAGATACATTGAAACGATTTTATCTTACGTGTAAACAAGAAGTCAATAACATGATTTAAAGCAATGTTTCAAATAGCAATGTGGTTATTGAGTTTTCAGGTAAAGCTACTAAGCGTGTCGCCTACATAATTATAATGTATTTACGCTCATAGAGATTTATATTAGAGGGGGCTAAGCATATCTCAATACATTAAGACGCCTGAAACATTTTTTCGGGGCTCTCAGGGGAGCTCTGTGTAACCTCATTGAAACCTCCTTCAAAAGTGAGTTAGGAGGGGGGGATGGAGTTAGGGGGTTTATTGTAAGGTTATAATAAATCCATCGTTTTTAGCTTTAATTTTATCTGTGTTTTAATATGTATTATAAACGTTCTTAAATATATGTTACTGTAATTTTGTTCTGTTTAATTGTATATTGAAAGTCGAAGGTAGTCAGGTTATTTTATCGATGTTTTAAAATTTAAACAATAGATTACAGAACAAATTTACAACAATGGATTACGGTCAGCTCTAATAATAATAGCTGTATGTTCACGCTACTATTTGATTATCTGGTATTACCTGTCATTATCTGGTAGCTTTTATTGATATGAAAGCTAAAAAAATAATAATTAGGAAATGATTCCAATTGGATTATTTCTTATTTTTTGACTTCTTAAACTGATCTTGAATTTAAAAATATTTAAAATAATAAAAACACAATAATAATTTTATTTAAATAAAAAGCTTTCATCATTAATGTGAGTACTATTAATACAGTGTAATTACAATATTTGTTTTATGAACCAGGTCGATAAATCGATTCTGATGGATCGCTTTATCGATTCACCGAAAGGAACGAATCATCGAGATAGTACAATTCGAACTTTAGTTTCCCTATCTTAAATAAGTAGAAGTACATAAGTCAGAGTTTGTTAATTGTGAGTACGAATAATTGGAATTAGATTTATTAAGTACGAATTAGGAAACGTCATCTCTTAGTCGTGACAAAAATATAAGAATAAACGAAGGTACCAAAAAGTATTTGCACTCGTACAAATTATTGGACACTTAATGGATTAATAAACATTTATTACGAATTATTGAGGTTTGATTGCAACACTATCAGTAAGAGCAGATGAAGGCAGGGCTGAAACGGTAATCACTTTTCAGGTGATTTTGTCTCTTCGTTTTATTACCTTCCTATCACGACTCTACCATATTTACTTCCAAGGAGTAGTCATACACTATAAATAAACTTGAGAAGACCCTGCATAATTATTCCTTCGAGACTTCACCGTCATTCAGTTGGGCATAGGCGAGATCATGGCTGTGACGGAACTCGACCATACTTAGTTGGTTATAGGCGAGACAATGGCTGTGACGGAACTCGACCATACTCAGTTGGTTATAGGCGAGACCATGGCTGTGATGGAACTCGACCATACTCAGTTGGTTATAGGCGAGACCATGGCTGTGATGGAACTCGACCATACTCAGTTGGTTATAGGCGAGACCATGGCTGTGATGGAACTCGACCATACTCAGTTGGGCATAGGCGAGACTATGGCTGTGACGGAACTCGACCATGCTCAGTTGGGCATAGCCGAGACTATGGCTGTGACAGAACTCGACCTTACCTTTTGGCTTTAACCATTCTCGTGACGGCACTAGACGATCCCCCATTCAGTTTACTTCTTCAAATAATGTAAATCCAAGCCTACGAATTTATAAGAAGGCTAAGAAGAGTTCTTTGTTAGGTCAATCAAATATTCAAAGGATAAGAAAGCTCTTTAAACTATTAAAATAAAAATCAAATAACAAAGACAGTTCGGTACGTAGTGGACGAAATTCCTCGAATGTTGAGGTTGACTAAGTAAAAAATAGCTTTAAAAGTGAGTTTTTTCGTCACAAAATTTTACCACAAGATAACATCCCTACTTTAACCTGTCTAATTGTACATTTATTTTCATAAGCGCTTAGAAATAAAAAATCGTTTTCCGTGAAACCCTTAAAATGTATGTTTTATGTTTCACTCAAAAAAACTTTAAGTACTGTTTTGAAGATTTTATCTTTAAGAAGACTTGTTTTATAAAAAGTACAAGTGATCCATTTGAATCATTAAATGGAAAAAGTCTCTTCAGTTTAGGGCATCATTGTCTTGAGTTTTGTTTACTTTTTACTCTATCTTTGACTTTGCATGATACCATAGAGTAGCTCTAATTTAAGAGACGCGGTAACAAACAATAGCTTATTATTCTTCTTTCTTCATTTCACTCCAGAAAGTTCTTAATTCTTTATTTTTCTTTAAGAATAAAAGAAAAAGATTTTCTAGACACAAAATTCTATCATCCTTCGCATCGTATTAACTTCTGCCAATTTTACTTTTTCCACATTTATTGTTAAACAGCGTTTTGATTGTAACAGTTTTTAAAACCTTGATTCAGTAGTTCTGCTATTCGGAAAATAATATGTTTGTGACGTCATAAACCCGCAATAATGACTCAGTGAAAATTAAGAAAAATCATAAGACGCGGAAAAATTATGAGATCGGTTTGAGATTCAGCACGCATGTGACTATGAATAAGATTAAGATATGTGCCAAGTTTCATCTCTTTATCAGCATTAGATTAATTTTTATTAGAGGACTTGTGTACATTTTTTAAAAAATTGTAAACAATCAGGAAATGGTCCAATTGAGTTGAAATTTGGTACAAGTGTATATTATTACCTAATAAATAAGTACACGGTGTTTCATTTCAAAACGACAAGTATATCCATGATTTTTGTTGGATCATAAAAATTAAGGACCATTGACCGTTGTCAGTGCTGTATGGGTGACCGATGAGAATGATACGGATGCATTTACTATCTGAAGACGAGCAAAGCGAGTCCAAAGGCATGTTTCAGTATACATTTTTCGAACTGTACTTCTGAGGACGAGCGAAGCGAGTCCGAAGCAGGGAGGATGACATAACACAACTAGAAATAAAGATTTCGAAGACGAAAAGTAAAAATAATATTTGTATGTCTATCGTATTAATCTACTCCTACAAAATTAAAAAATCTTCAACACAAGAATTGAACTAAGAAGATAATGCATTCCTCTTCCTTTCAAAGATATGAAGAGTTTTTCAATCTTCGAGCTACTTCTATTAACTCATTTTTATTGTTGCTTTGTATTCCAGTAGTTCTAGTCCAGTCTTTAGATTAATCTTTTATTGTTCTATTAACAATAACTTTTTTCAAAGGATATGTCTTTGTGTTCATAAGAATAGTTCATATTGGCGTCACAGTATGAATCGTTTGAAATTGACTCAGCCGAATTGAATTACATAAAAGTTAAAAATTAAATAATCGTCAATAGAAAAAAAATCAGGTACAGAGTACCTTTTCTTCATCACATCAAATTCGCTGAGCACATCTTCACCCTTTGCTCGTTCTCAGAATATCATAAGAATCACCAAATTTAATCTGCGACAGTAACTACTTAGTTTTATTTACAGCGGTTACCCATCCAGGTAATGACATCGCTCGATACTATGATCCAACAAAAACTGCAGGTATAATTAAATTACCTTTGAAATTGTTAAATTAAATATTTGTTACAAATTGTTTAATAAAATAGAGGTCTTTGGCCTCTTTGCCGCTACGTGGCGTCGGCGCTAGAGGCCGCTTCACTGCCACACGGTTGTTGTACTTTATCAGTCCGTCGTATTACTGGTTTATATAAGTGGCATAAAGCCACGATATAAGCGAATTTTTAAATGTATTAGTGAAACAACTTTATTTGTTTACATTATGTCAATTAATAACATTGCTTTGTTTGAAAGTTATATGTCAATCAATAAAATCAAAACTAATACTGTGAACCACACATAGTAGTATATGTGTTAAATATTCAGTCTAACCTAAATACTACATAACAATTTGTGATTGATTTATGAAATCAATCACAAATCTATATGTATAGTAGATCAAATGATACGTTAGTATCAAATGATATATGTTTTGCTTGCCATGCATGATGGCGGTAAGAGAGCACCTCTCGTCTCTGGTAAGTACTTCACATTATATTCTTCGGAATTAATTGAAGGTCAGAGTGAGTTCAGGCTCTGTCGGCGCCCTGATGAGTTAGACGTAACGAAACAGAGAGGGACATGACATTATGTCGAGCCATCAAGTATGACGAATGTCTAATGATGGAACAGTTCCCAGATGTAGCATTGCATTTTGCTTGTTACATTTCCTAGGTGTCTCTCGCACGATTTTTGAAATGTTTGCGGCGTAATTATTGCAGGTTAATGACGTCACACATTTTTCATAAACAAAAGGATTTGAGACATTAGAAAGGTTGATTTTTGTACCAAGTTTCATTTCGATATGAGAAAGCGTTCGAAAGTTATCGTGTTCCATAGAAACTCAAAAGACTCTACTTTAGTTAAATTGTCATTAAAGGCAATTTAACTAAAAACATCTCTAACTAAACTAACTTCAAAATGTTCGGGTTCGGGGTATCTGGGAACTTATATTTTCCGGATAGCGCAACTAAAACTAAGAGATCTAGCACAACTAGACCATTAGGACTAATTGCGCTATTTGTACAACGTTATATCTTTCTAGCATAAATAAGAAGGGGGTTACGATGATAACAGACAGACTAAAGAGGTTTTAAAAATACCTGAAATGGATAATTTACGTGAAATCCCAGCTTCGGATATTTTTGCAAACACAATACTTTTCCTATATACCTACGGTACAATTGAGGAAAAGTGAAAAGAAAAACGGCGTTTCCTTATTATAAAAAACAGGGAAGTAGTTTCAGGAGGTTCTCGTTAAGTAGGTTTTTTGAAAGGGTTTTATACAATAGACGTGTAAGAATCACAAGTTCACTTTAGCGTATTAAAACTTAAAAGCTTGTATGTCTAAGATTGCAACCTAGAAGATCAAAATAACAAAAATCTTATATCAATTTTAAACCTGTTTCTTAAATTCAGTTTAGGTATTCTAAAAAATTCTAGTGTCTCGAACATCATAAAACTTACGCTTTCTCAAACAAATTTTCAACCTTAAAGGTATATCATACAAAAATCTACTTTTGACAAGTTACTAAAACAGCTTTTAAATTTTGTAATAGAATCTAAAGTTAAATAACGTGAGATGTAGACGTTGCCAAGTCAAGTCAACTCTGTATGCTTTCCACCAACTTTCTGACTCTGTCAGTTAATCTTAAAAGTAAAACGATAACCCAGTCAAAATATATTTAAAACCTTTTGACTTTTTACGCCTCTATTATTTAAGTTTTAATGTTTTATCCTGTAAGTGTAAGATTATAAAAATTTTATCACGAGGAAACTTTCCTACGCGTTGCAAAATTAGATCATATCACATTAGATTTTTACAGTGCAAGTCAGTGTAAAATTAATTTGGATTTAAATCGTCTTTTAAAAGATGTTGCAAATTTGTACTGGAACACGTATTCGGACTCGCTTCGCTCGCCCTTAGATAGTAATTACATTAGTTTTATTCCCAATGGTCACCCATCTAGGCACAGACCACGCTCGAAGATGCTTAAATTTGATGATCCAATAACAGTTTTATGTATTTTCGAAATTTTTTCAGAGTCATTATTGCGGGTTAGTAACGTCATTTTTCGAAATTATTTTCCGAATAGCACAACTAGACCTAAAAATTGATTTTTGTACCAAGTTTCATCTTTTTAGTATAAATACACTAATAGCTACGATGATAACAGAACTTTTTTAGGCCTCATTTCACTACGTAGTCCCCCTAAGTGGTGAAAACCACTTTGGAGGCCTTAAAACACCTGAAATGGATAATCCGGTGACATCCCGGTTTCGGCTTTTTTGACAAAGACAATACTTTCCTATATACCCACGGTATAAATTATAAAAAGTATAAAGAGCAAAATCGCAAAATTGAAAAATAAATTATTGCCTGATATCCATAAATTAACATTATTTTAGTCCAAAGCATTTAATTAAAAAAATACTAGGAACTGTTAAATAAGTAGATTAACTCCAATAAGCAAATCCTTTATTGTTCAAGAAACATATATAACATCTCCAAAATTACTGTCATAACAAAGAAAATAAATAAAAATCCAAAACACATTTACCCAGACTCATTCAAGCAAAATGCATTCACACATTATGATGGCTTAATCTAATCAACTATCATCACACGTCCTTTTTTTTTTTTTTTTTTTTTTTTTTTTAATATATATATATTATTATTATTATAAAATTATAAGTTCAGACGAGTTGGACACCTGACAGTTCTTTTAGGTCTCGAGCTATCAACAGGTCGATTATCATCAGCCTTCGAATACATCTCAGCTCCAGTTGGGTTGTGCCGCACATACTTGGTATTTCTCTTCAAGACCCTTCCATCCTCTCCTCTAACCAAATAACTTCTTGGAGTATCTGCCTTACCAACCACTGTCTTTGGCACCCACTTCGATTTTTCTTGAACAAGACAAGATTGATTGGGTGCTAACTTAATGCCATCCTCTTGAGCAGTCCGGTTGTAATAACGAGATTGGTTAGTTTGGGACTGATTTATCTTATAACTGACATCAATAGGTGTAGAAGGCTTAAGCGATGACTCCGTAACTGGTAAAGAAGAACGAAGAGGCCGGCAGAACATAAGCTGGGCAGGTGAAGCTCCAAGAGAAACTATTGGTGTGTTTCTATATTCTAACAAAGAAAGCCATAAACTATCCATGTTAAAGTTAGACTTCTTTAACATCATCTTCATAATTCCTACACCTTTTTCAGCCAGTCCATTTGACTGTGAATGACCAGGGCTAATGAATTTCAATTCCATGTCGATTTCTGTAGCAAAACGTCGAAACTCAGCACTGTTAAATGGAACATTATCAGACACCAAAGTCCTGGGAATTCCAAATCTCGAAAAAATTTCACGCAATGCTTTAATTATGCACACTGCTGTTTTTGATGATAAAGGTAAAAACTCAATCCACTTACTAAAATAATCAAAAAGTACCAAGTAAGGCTTACTCTTAACTTCAGCTATGTCAACTCCAACCTTATTAAAAGGTAACGTAGGAATCTTATGAGATAGTAACAAATCCTTAGGTTTGCTTGGCTGGTTAGTTAAACATGCAGAACATTGTTTAACATAATTATCTATCTGAGCATTAATATCAGGCCAATACACACTTTGTCTCGCCCGAGCTCTCATTTTTTCTATGCCAAGATGGCCTGCATGAAGTAATTTTAGGATATTTTGACGTAAACTAAGTGGAATGACTAAACGATGCGCCAAGAATACAAGACCATTAGCACAAATAATATCATTTCTCAAGTCAACAAATCTTGAAAGTTGAGGATTAGCATCTCTATCCTGACGGGACAACTCTGGCCATCCTTCATGAAACAATTTTAAAACAGCACTAAGGGTTACATCACCTTTTGTTGCCATTTGAAACTCTTTAAAACGAGCAGGGGTTACATCTAAAGTATTATCTGGACCAATCAATACTTCATGGACAATTTTCACATTACAATCATCACCCTGAATGTCACTACTTACGACCATTCTAGAAAGAGGATCAGCCATGACATTTTTTACTCCTCTTACAAAATTAATTTTGATATCATACTTAAGTACCCCAAACATTAAGCGTTGTAAACGAGACGGTATTTGTGCTAATTCTTTTTTGAACAAACTGATCAAAGGTTGGTGATCGGTGTATACATATATAGGAGCTCCATATATATATGTATGAAACCGCTTGCAGGCAAAATAAATAGCTAATAATTCTTTTTCTATCTGAGCATACCGTTTCTCTGTTTCTGTTAAACTCCTTGACCCATACGCAATTGGTTTATTATCTTGCAGCAGCACACACCCCAAACCATGCATACTAGCATCCACAAATAAATGACTCGATTTCAACGGGTCAAATAATCCCAAAACAGGAGGATTTGTCAGCAGACGTTTTATTTCACGAAAAGACAATGATTCTTCTGGTCCCCACACCCAGCTAGAATCTTTCTTCATCAATTTTCTCAATGGTGCAGAGATAGATGCAAGATTTGGTAAAAATTCACTAATGTAGCTACAAAATCCCATAAGCATCTGAATTTCTTTCACATTTGTTGGTTCAGGCATCTCAGAAACAGGCTCTAGAAACTTGCTATCTACCTCAACACCCTTTTCCGAAAATATCAAACCCAAATATCGTACTACCTTTTGCTTAAATTGAACTTTACTTTGATTAAAACGAATACCCCATTTCTTAGCTCTTTCCATAACTTGTGCCAAAACTGCATCATGACTAGATTCATCTTTAGTCGAAATAATCAAGTCATCAAAATATATCCAAACATTTTCAATTCCTTCAAAAGCTGTCATTGCTCTCTTCTGAAACACCTCAGGAGCTGAACATAACCCAAACGGTAACCTAAGATACTTATACCTACCAAAAGGCGTTGCAAAAGTACATAATTCAGAGGACTCTTCATCCAGTTCAATATGATAATAACCATCTTTCATATCTAGAACTGTGAAAACAGATTTTCCTTGCAATGCCACTTTAGCATCTTCCTGGGTGGGAATATAAGAGTGCTCCCTCTCAATAGCTTTGTTCAAAAACTTAGGATCTAAACAAATCCTTAAATCTCCATTATTTTTCTCAGCAAGCACCATATTACTTACCCATGAAGTAGGCTTATCTACTTTCTCAATTATTCTTCTTTCAACTAGCTTCTGCAGTGCTTCTTTTAATCTATCACGTAACCTAAAAGGAATTCTCCTAGGTGGACAAATAACTGGGCTTACGCTTGATTTAACAGAGATGTGATGTTTAATAGGGAGACAACCTAAACCCTCAAACAAAAATGAATATTTTTTAACAAATCTGATTTTATCCTCAGAGTCACACGAGTCTACACATTGTACCTCAGATACTAATTTTACTATTTTTAAAGCCTTGGCATCTTTAAGGCCAAGAATGGGCTGATTACAGCCATCTATAACCAGAAATGATGTCTTAACCAGCTCATTTTTCCATTTCAACATTACATCAACACAACCCTTTGGGGTATACTTCCTACCTCCGAATGCCTCAATCACTGTATTTGTCGGATGAATTTCATTAATTCCAAGATAACGACAATCTCTACTGGATAAAACATTTACCTGAGCCCCAGTATCTATTTTAACCTTCATTAGCTGGTCATTACAATTAATCTTTTCAATCCAAACATCACCAGATTTACTAGACACAGCTAACACTTCTAAACTAAAAACACTGTCTGACAAACACTCCTTACTATGAGCTGGATTATTCCTAGGTTCTTCTTCAGTCAATTCTTGCACCCTTCTACTAGACGAAGAACTAGGAAAATTACTACACACAACTTTAAAATGATTTTTCCGCATGCACCGAGTACAAGTTTTACCATAAGCAGGGCAACGCCCTCTGACATGCGCAGTTCCACACCATTTACAATTGTTTATCATAGGCCGACTCCCATTGTTATTGATACTCTTATCTTGTATTGCATGCACAGTTGGTTCACTTTTGTAAACATTTTGAGCAGAGTCCATAACCAGTAATCTCTCTTTTGTCACCTCTGCATGACGACAAGTTGCTATTGCATCCTCCAATGTAAGCGCTTTCTCTTTCAACAAATCTTTCCTGACATCTGCATTCCTAACCCCAAAGACTATTGAATCACGAACCATTTCATCCTCCTCTTTGAACTCACACTTAGATGCCTGCTGCCGTAGACGTAAACAAAAATCATTAAATTGCTCGCCCTCATCTTGCGAGATATTTCTAAAAGTAAACCTTTCAAAAATAACATTCCTTGTGTCAGAAAAATACTTATCATAAAAGGAAAATACTTTTTCCAGCGTCTCCTTGCGGGCCTTTGAGACACTGCTCTCATACAATTTAGAAGCCACAGAACCTACCATATTAAAAAAAAGGGCTACCTTAATTTTTTCATCCTTCTCGTCCTTTTCAGCTGCAACCAAATATATTTTGAAGTCCTTTTTAAACCGCTTCCATTCATTTTCTGACACGTCCACAATAGGTTCAGGTATCCTAATCTGCGCCATGTTAAATAAGTAGATTAACTCCAATAAGCAAATCCTTTATTGTTCAAGAAACATATATAACATCTCCAAAATTACTGTCATAACAAAGAAAATAAATAAAAATCCAAAACACATTTACCCAGACTCATTCAAGCAAAATGCATTCACACATTATGATGGCTTAATCTAATCAACTATCATCACAGGAACTAATTTCTATATACTCATAATAATTGAAAAAGAAAGCTACAGATTAAAATAAACCACGTAGATTAAATGAACTACGGGTTTCTAGATTTCAAATTCGAATACAATCATGAATAAAAATATTTATATTTAAAAAATAAAACAAAAAATTATATCTTTGAATGTTTATTTTAAAAACATTAAACTAAAATATTCCTTACTTAAGTAAAAGAAAGACACGAAAGCTAAGTAGTGTCCTTTTAAAACGTCATTGGTCATTTTAATGTTGTATTGTAGATGTTTATAGCAAGATTATAAGGCGATTTCTGATAGTGAGGTGTTCTGCAAGGTAAAGGTTAGAGCTCTAATTTATTTCTGGTGTTTATATTATGGACATGGGAGTGTGTTTTCAACAAACTTATCCAAGAAAACTATTTTACACGAGATTAAAATTAAAATTGAACACAGCGTTAGGATATAGTGTATTATAAAAACTGGTTTTGCGGTAGATACAGGTTTCATTAGAGAAATTAACCTGATTTATTTTGCATAATAAACACTATTTTAACCTGAAAAAGTATGGGATTGTATTGAGTCCAGCTGTAGTAATGCATTTACTTGCATATTTTTCTACTCACGGTAGAAAAATAATCATTTCTAAACTATTTTTAAGCTGCAAAATGTTATGTTACCAACATATGTATGTTTTCGTCGAATATTTCACAAAAATACGAAGTTCCCTTTTATTATTATTATTTTGGTTCTATTGATTGACATATATATGTCAAACAAAACAATGTCAATAATTGACATAATGTGAAATTAAGTTGTTTTGATAATAACTTTGAAAATTCGCTTGTATCGTGGCAGTATGTAAATTATATAAACCAGTTATATAAGGAAGCTTTATTTAGTTTGGTAAATATTGTGTGAGAGTAGTTGTATTTGAAATATCACAAATTATAATTGTTATTATTATTAGAGTTTGTGTGAGTCTCCATGATTACAATATAATTGATGATGAGGCACTGTTGAGACAATTTAATGTTGTGTTCTAATTTTCCATGCTTTCTGTTCTTATCATGAACTGTAACCCTAGTATAAAAAATAATAATGATAATAATACCCTAAACTAAAAATAAATAATGTCTCACTAGTGCCTCATCATCAATTATAATTTTATTATTAGTAATAACAGCTTGGAAAAAGTTATTGTTCTTTTGGAACCAGAATTAATTTCAAATATTAATATCCTCTCAACAGGATTCTTTGAAAGGACTATACAAATTTTAACTGTATTAATAACAATGCAGTTAGCTACTCACAACATAACAAACAATTTTAGTGGTATACGACAAAGCCTGAGCGTTACATAAGCTGTGCTCAAACTTAAGTAATATTTTATAATAGGACCTTATATCTACTATTCCTTTATCTTACTTTTCTATCCACAAAAAAAAACATAATTTATTAAACATCTATAAAAAGAAACCATTACATTAAATTAAGACACGGTATTTTCCCTAGAATTTTCATTAAAGAGAAACGAATAAAAAAATCTAAAGTTTTTAAAAAATCTCGATTTAATTCTGTTAGTGAAGGGAGAAAGTAATACCCCGAGGTTTGAAAATCCTGTAGCAGTTAAAAAGTTTTGCTGTTAGTAAGGTAGAGGGAGGGGGGAGGCCGTAGGGCGGCCCTTCTGTCCCTATGAGATATAAATCAAATGATGGTTTTACGTTTCATTTGGCTCCTCTTTCTACACAGGCGCGCCCTACTGGTAATTTTTTTCACTCTAACGTGTTAACGTTTTTCCCTCTTTAACTTTTGGCTGTGATTTCCTCTTCTTCTTCCCCGTTCTTTTTATTTTTTTCATCACTAATATAGAACATGATAGCAGTTTTAACTTTTCCCCTCACCAGGAGTCACATTACGATAATTAATATTTTTTGAAGGGGGGGGGGGTATAAAAAATTACCTTAATAAAAACGAATGAAATATGCTCTTGTTAGATGCCAAATAGCCAATTTTAACGAGTTAACAAGTTTTTTTTACGAGATTAGGTTAAATAACCTGAAAACGACCCCCGGGGTCTTTTAGGAATTTTTCATACTTAATCAAAAAATATTTTTGTTTTTGTCGGAAAAAAAAAATCTTTTATGCAAATGTAATAAGAAAAATGTTGTCAACAAGCTTCAGCTGTTACTACATGTCAAAACATATTTTTAAAATGTCAACAAACATATTTTACAATGTCCAACAACATATTTACAATGTCAAAACATATTTTACAATGTCAACAACATATTTTACAATGTCAACAACATATTTTACTATGTCAACATTTTTAGCGATGTGGCCTGTTAAGTAACAAATAACAAATCAGCATCTACTAATGTTTACCGTATATTTTTTACCGTATTTGGCTTCTGCCAATATCATTTAGAGATTTTTCTTTGAAAACTTTCTTTAAAAAAGTGCGCTTGCATAGCGAGCGAGCCCAAAACCCGGAAGGGCACCCAATAAATATAATATATTATATATATATTTATATATATATAATATATATTATATATAGTATAGTATAATATATATATATAAATATATATATTAAAATATATATATTATATATTTGAATGTTTAGTTTTCATTTTTGTCTATATTGTTACCTTCAAAGATGTTAAATGAATTCTCCTCCGTCACATCGTATTAGTTAATTTCTTATTTATTATCAGTACGCGTTGCCAGTTCGAGTTTTACTGGTTTGTCAAATTCGCTTATTAGATTAACTTTTAAGTAGCAATTAAAGTCAGGCGCCGATCCACGGGGGGCAAAAGGGCGGTATCCCTCCTCCCCAGGATCTTTAAAAAAGAGAAGGAAGAAAAAAGGAAGAATGGAAAAAATGTATAGTATTACGTTAATATCTCAAACCGCAGAATAAATTCTATTTAAGAATAATATATATATAATATATATATATATATATATATATATATTATATATATATATATTTATATATAAAGAGCCTGCAAAGTTCTGTTTCTCCATTAGTTGCGTATTGAACACTTTTATTAATTATTTTGTATTACTTAGTATGCTAGTGATTTTAAAATCTATAACCGCCAAATAAAGTTCGTTGTGACATTTAAAAAAAAAACATTTTTAAATGAAAAAATGAGTAAAATGATCGTAACATTGTGTGCTATTTCTCTACTTCTCCAATAAAAAAAAAAAAAAATGTAAAAAGGAAAATTAATACATATTATATTATTAATAAGTATTAATTACATAATATAAATTTAAGCCTTAAATAATTGTAATAAATTACACAGTTTGAAAGCTATACTTGTATCAATAACGATATCATATTAGTGAAGCATATCTGCGTATAGGTTTAATGATTTATATCTGGCTGTAATATAATTAGGTTTTGGAGCGGTTCCACATAAACCCCTCTTTGTCATCCCGACTCTATGAGACCCTATAATACCTTTCAACACAGTGTTATTTATAGCTTACACAGGTTTGTTATTTACACTAATATAGTCATAATTTACAGAAATGATATTTTATTGGGATTGTAGAACATACAGAACAAACCGCTAATACGATATCTTAAGGCTTTTAAAACGAAAAAGGGTGAAATGCTATAATTTGAAATATCCCTGGCCCATAGCTGAATTTGGATATTATATATATATATTATATATATATATATTTATATATAATATATATATATATATATATATATTATATATTGGATATACGACGACAAGCCTGAAACATCTTTTTTGGGCTTTCAGGGCTTTTGAGTAATCTCAGTAAAACCTCCTGCAATAGCATATTAAGGTTTGTATAAAGTTTCAACTTTTTAGCATAAATACACTATAGGAGCTACAATGATAACAGACACACACACACATACTGACAGACAACATTGAGAAAACCTCTTAGGGGGCCTTAAAAGACCTGAAACGGATACTTTCGGTTTCATCCCGGTTTCGGATTTTTTTGCAAACACAATACTTTTTCAATTTACCTACGTATAAATAAGGAAAAGCAAAAATACAATACCCCTAACTTCAAAAAGTTAAAAAAAAATGGGTAGAGGGTACTTACAACAAAAACATCCTCAAAACATGAATATCACCAATGGCACTGACATCGCTCAAGGCTGTTTTTATGATCCAACAAAAACCGTAGATTTACTTGACCTATTGAAGTGAAACTTATAATAGAAACGTATTGAGTTGAAACTTATAATAGAAACGTATTGAGTTGAAACTTATAATAGAAACGTATTGAGTGGAGTTGAAACTTATTTTATTACATAAACTTGTACCAAATTTCAGGAGGCCTTGAAACACCTAAAACGGAAAATTAAGTCACATCCCGGTTTCGTATTTTTTTGCAAACGCGATACTTTTCCTATATACCTACGGTATAAATGAGGATAAGTATAAATCTACAAGCGAAAACATATTATAAAATATACACAATAAGTAAAAAAGGCAACTATAGCTTTCCAAAAATAACAATAAATTGTTTTACCAATCTTAATCTAATGTGAGTTGTCCGAACCAAAAAACAACAACTAATAACAAAAACGAATAAAATATAGAAATACAACACCTAAAAAAAAGAAACTACAAAAAAGTGTTGAAATATTTAAAGCGTTTTATAATATCTTTAAAGAAAATCGGAAGAAGTTAAAAAATACGGACAAGTAAAAAAAAACCGGGGGCTCCAATAACAAGGAAAGGAAGGAAAAAATGTTAAATTTATCTTACAAAGTTGTGAAGGCAAACCCTTAGGGCTCCCTTAGGTAGAAAAGGCCCTTATCAGGAACTAGAAATCTTTGAACAAGTATTTCTTACAACGATAATCTTTATCCCTACGTTAGGGATTACTGTAAGAGCGTTATTACCCTTAGCAGTTACAGATGTGCCAGCTTTATGTTTAAACCTAATTAAAGTCATGTGTTGTAACTATAGGTTTTAACGCTGTAAATCAGAAATAGTTTAACACCTGTCATCCTCGTATCTTTTAACACTTGTCTCTTGAACTTTTTTTTTAAACTTGAATATTCATCTTTTTAAGGGTTTAAGAAGAAAATCGTATGTCACAGTCTAATTTAGTTGTCTGTAGTTGTTTCCGTTTAAAAAGATAATAAATCTAGTAAATGTCATTATTTATCTATAATAAATACTTATTAATTAATCAAGATGTTAGAAATTTATAAGGAGATTCAACACGATGTAAACAAACCAAACGCATTCGGAGGTTATAACCTGATGTTTTATGAATGACGTGTGACGTCATTGTAGGAATTGGTATAGGCGGTCAACATTGAAAATTTACTGTTTATTCCAGCCATGACGTCAATTTCGGCTATAACCTAACATGTTAAAAACAATTGATTTCATTAATAAAAAACCCTCCAATAGAATCACCTCATACACTCTAGCAGCTTGAATTTAAATATACCCGATTAGACACGTAAGTGCAAATGAGTGTAAATAAGGATAGGTATATCAGTCTTTTTATTATAATAATAAACAAGCCACAGGCTAAACGATGAAACAGACTAAAAGGACACCTATGAAAAACTAAAATAACAACCATTAAAACGAAACCAAAAAAATAAAAAAAGAGGATGAGAAACCACTGAGGTTGGCCTGATATAAAATTGTGGGCGTAGGTTAACATCCAGCACTAAAATCATTGGCTCCCTCGCACTATTTTCCCACGCTGTCAATTGATTATAACCGTGTGTTATACTATAATTGTAAGAATTTTATGTAAACAAACCTTAAAAACAAAATCTTGAATAAGCTTTTGAACAAATAGTCCACTTAAAATTTAATTTGGCATCTTCTACAATCTACACTATTCTACAGAGCTATGTTTTATTAAATACAACAAGGACTGTTTAATTTCATGATAGGCAGCTTGCTTGTGATGTGTAAGAACAACAAAGAGCAATTTAGTTCTACATTTAGCAGCTTGTTGATAAAATACAATAAAGCAAAGTATACAAATTAAAACAGGTTGTAAAAAAAAACAAATATAAGAAATCAAAAAGAAGTACACTATTATTAAACACTATTAATATACATTACTGTCATGATTAATGATTTCTTAGAAAATCAATTGCAGAAAATCGAGTTATAAATCAAAATTAAAATTTAAGGTTAAACGTTATTGAAAACAATTAAGTTCATCAAAAACTACCTGAATATTTTTTAAAAAAATGATAAATTTCAAACTGTAAATAATTTAATTTCCGGTACATGATGTAATGCTAAAACGTGGAATGAGCTAATTCCTAGGACAAGTCTTTCGGACAACCTTTCGGCACAAGTAATTTAACTCCAAACTAAATAAGTTTTTTAAAATTTTATTTTAAAGAATTAAGCATGAAAATAAATGCAGAATTAAGTTATATGGAATAAAAATTAAACAAAATAAACAAGAAGTCCTCTTGAAAAGTAAGAAATATCTAGAGTACGTTAGTGTTGCTTTTAGTCAGATATATATATATATATATATATTATATATATATATATTATATATATATATATATATTATTTATTTATTTATATAAATACGGTGTGGACCAAAAGTCTTTTTGACTCATTAGACATAAATCGATGAAACTTAGAGAACTTTTATTGAGTAAAGGGAACTTCTTTTTTGTAGTGTAGTTTTTTGTCCCCTTCAACACCAAAAAAGTAACTTTTTGGTTTTTGTATGCATTCATCCCTATCTATATAAGATAGTTGTCCCCTTTTACTGAAACCAGCTATTTTGTTGGGAATAAGAGCCAAAAGTGTAAAAATTGGTCAGATTTACTCAAAATTGTAGCTGAAGTGCTGTATTTATTGTAGTAAGTATTGATATTAGAATGAATTTGCCAGGAGCAAAAAATCATCCATCATACAGTAAAAAAATCATTCATTTCCTTATCCTTATTTTAAGATATTTACAATCACCTTGTAGAATTAACAAGGTTTAGGGAAAATAGATGCGCCAAATGTTTTAAAATCAAAACTGTAACGACTGACAACTGAAGCTAGTGCAATTAGTATGAGGAATTAATGATGAATTTGGGGTATCCCCAACCCGACTAAACGATTCAAATAAGGCACTGGGTGCCGAACATTAGAACTATAACATTAGTAGCCAACCAAACAGTAGTACCAACTGTTGTCTACTGACTGTTAAAATTTAATTTTACTACTGACTGTTAACACCATTTAATTCCGTAGCTATATTTGGTCATCATCCTGACAGAGACACATCTTCCTTTTTAGCGAATTTTACAGTTTTTTACAAATTAAGATTGGCTTTATCCATCAAATCTTGAAGAAATGAGTCATAACTGAGAGATTTGTCGTAAAAACACAATTTTCTAAAGATTTTCGCTAGGGTAAGGGTTGATTTTTGTACTTTTGTAAATTTTAATTCCCTAGTATAAACACAGCGATAGCTTGTATGACACACACACACACACAGGTAGACAATTTGCTAAAAACCTTTTAGGTATGAAAACTCATGGAAAGATAATTTAGGTTAAATATCGGTTTTGGGTTTTTAGATCAAACTACCAGTATAAGGAGGAAAAAATAAAAAAGTTATATTTTCCTTGTTTATACTGGTAGGTACAGAGGTACAAGTATGTATAGGTACAATTAAACATAGGCACAAGTATTGTATATGCAAAATATCCGGGGTTTCACCTAAATTATCTGTTTTAGGAGTTTTAAAGACCACTTAAAATTAAGTACAAGCATATCCCTTAATGTAATAAAGAAGTTTCTACACAATAAGTTTCTATTATAAGTTTTATTTCAATACGTCAAGTAAATCTACGGTTTTCGTTGGATCATAAACGTTGAGCAGCCTTGAGCGATGTCAGTGCCATTGGTGATTTTTATGTTTTGAGGATGTTTTATGTTTTTGTTTGAAGTACCCTTTACCCATTTTGTTTAACTTTTTGAAGTTAGTTGTATTGTATTTTTGCTTTTCCTCATATAGTTGGTATATTGGAAGAGAATTGTGTTCGCAAAAATCCGAAATCGGGATGAAACTGGAAGTATCCTTTTCAAGTGTTTTAAGGCCCCCTGAGTGGTTTTCTCAAAGTTGTCTGTCTGTATGTGTTTGAAAACGATCGAAACGAGTCAAAAGTTTTAAGAGGAGAATATCTGAGGTACTCCGAACCTATTTTTTACTTTTGCCGACAAAACATAAAAAATTATCTTTTTAGGGGCCTGGAGTTTTAACCTAATATTTTTTAGGGGCCTGGAGCTTTAACCTATTATTCTCATTCTAGTATTTCCTCCAGTGATTACATATTCTATATGAAAATATTATCTCTTCCATATTAATAACTCATTTCATGTTTACTTTGAATCATAACTAAACAACTCTATGAATCATGCTCTTTAATAACAAGACAATTGAGAGTTTGATTAATTCTACATCTAAATATTACGTGAAAGGGGATAACACATAAAAATTTATTGAATAAAACTGATTACGATGTGGGAACATTATGCTAAGTCAGTGATAAGAGTCCTTATCTTATTTCACTATCGATATTTTCATTTAAAAATCAATAGATTTTCAGTTTGTGTGTTGATAGTCAATTATTTTTCACTCTCCCTTTTCAGCTAATGATAGGGGATGATTGAAATGGTAGACATAATCTTTTCTTTCATTTACAAAAAAAAAATGAATGTTTGATTATGTTGTTGTATTATTGATTCAAGAAAGAAAGTAAATAATTTTTACAATGCATGTTTTAACAGGGTGGTTTGAAAAAATAAAACCAATGAATTGAAAAGAATGAAAAATACAGGCCTTCGGCTCGAAGCCGCTACGCAACAGTAGACTACAGTATACCTTGCTGCACTTACTGTCTGGGATAGCAGGCAAATCAGGGCAAAACATACCCTTACCTTTTGTTTCACTCTTGTGAGCCTGGCTACTATGTAAGAGAAACACAATGACGAAATCAAATTTTCAATTTTAAAAATTGATACATTTATACGTGTCAAATTATAAAATTATAAGCATAAAATTATATTTAAGTAAATAAAACCGCTAAAATCACGCCTTTTAATTAAAAAATACTTCTAAAATTTGCTGACATCGAGGCAGAATGTCTTTTAGAAAACTAGTAATACGTTATTACCATGCGAAACGCGTAGCGGTCCAGTCACTCAGGCTATAACCATGCGAAACGCGTAGCGGTCCAGTCCCAAGGCTATAGCGAAACGTAGCGGTCAGTCAAAGGCTATAATGCGAAACACGTAGCGGCCAGTCAACAAGGCTATAACCATGCGAACACGTAAGCGTCCAGTTCTCCAGTAAACTCAACCATGCGAAACAGTAGCGTCCAGTCACTCAGGCTATAAACCATGCGAAACACGTAAGCGGTCCAGGTAACTCAAGGCTATAACCATGCGAAACACGTAGCGGTCCAGGTCACTCAAGGCTATAACCATGCGAACCGCGTAGCGGTCCAGTCACTCAAGCTATAACCATGCGAAACACGTAGCGTCCAGTCACTCAAGGCGCGAAACGCGTAGCGGTCAGTCACTCAAGGCTATAACCATGCGAAACGCGTAGCGGTCCAGTCATCAAGGCTATAACATGCGAAAACGCGTAGCGGTCCAGTCTCACTATAACCATGCGAAACGCGTCCAGTCACTCAAGGCTATAACCATGCGAAACGCGTAGCGGTCCAGTCACTCAAGGCTATAACCATGCGAAACGCGTAGCGGTCCAGTAACTCAAGGCTATAACCATGCGAAACGCGTAGCGTCCAGTCACTCAAGGCTATAACCATGCGAAACGCGTAGCGGTCCAGTCACTCAAGCTATAACCATGCGAAACGCGTAGCGGTCCAGTACTCAAGGCTATAACCATGCGAAACGCGTAGCGGTCCAGTAACTCAAGGCTAAACCATGCGAAACGCTAGCGGTCCAGTCACTCAAGGCTATAACCATGCGAAACGCGTAGCGGTCCAGTCACTCAAGGCTATAACCATGCGAAACGCGTAGCGGTCCAGTCACTCAAGGCCATAACCATGCGAAACGCGTAGCGCCACTCAAGACTGGCATAATTTGACACACAAATTATAGTGAAATTTTAACGTGAATAATTTAAATTAATAAAACAAGCTGCCAATATGAAACCGAACTTCTCTACATCCATATCATTAATAAAATATATAATAAATATAACGCAAGCTAAACTTAGTACCTTGAACGTGTTTTATACATGAAAATGTCTCGAAAACTATGCTCAAAAATTATATTAGTAATCAAAGCAGACCATCCATAATAAAAATTGTAAATTATAGTACAAGTTTTGTAAATAAATATAACACAAAAGATTTCTTAATGAAGTTACTTACATGGATGTTAATTGAGTTTTTTTTAATTAAAAAAATATCAAAGAAAGTAGAGTATCGATTAGATGAAAGTTCGCTATAGAAGGGAAACACACCTGAGTCTGGAATTAAGACTTAAAGGAACTTGTCTTTCTTATCTTGCTTCACCTAACTTAGTGTATCTGGGACTTGAGATACAAGTTATATGGCATATAAAAAATCGTAACTCATCTTGTGAGATTTGTAAGGTTTCCATATTAACTTAGTCGGCATAAATGAGACACTGCTATATTGATACGTTACAACAATGTGGATTATTGTTGTTTTATGATATCAAATGAAAAATTTCGTCTTTTCACACAAGAATATCTATGACACCATATAATTCTGCGGAATACAATATTTAAGATAATAACTTAAAGATAATTCTGGAGCAGAGGTCCGCTAACCTGGCGAATTTTCTTTAAATGGCGCGATTTCTTGCTAGTCCATCAAATATTTCGGTATATATTCAATAACCTCAGCAGTTGCGTTACAACTTGTTAAGTATTTTTTTTTTTAATTTTTTATGAAAATGCGCTAAAAAGTAGCTGAGACCCAAATGAGTTCAAATAATGCAGCGCTGTTTAGTGTATAATCTATGGGAGAAACATAGAGATATTATGTTAACTAGAGGGGTTGAATTTTGAAAAATCAAAAAAGTAACCCGCGCACCCTTGAGTATTAATATGATTAAATAAAAATTAAAAAATACAGTAAATTATATAATACGTTTATTATAGGAAACAAAACCCAAACAATGCGTGAAATGCCGACAACGATTAATTTGTAATATCCATATCTTACTCTTAGAGGAGGTTTCAATGAGGTTACACAGAATCCCAAAAAGATGTTTGAGGCCTCTCAATGTAATAAAATAGGCTATGTTCTCTTTAGAGATATATACTATGGGGATAAATATGCGCATTTTCTTTGAAAAAATTGAAAAACTTAAGCAAAAAATTGTGACGCTACTGCTCAGGTTATTAAATATAAATAAAAAAATTAGGCAAAAATTGGACTGATAAGCAACAAACCGCTTACTTCAAAGAAAATTAGCCCGGCTTACGGACCTCCGCGTCAGAATTGTTTTTAGTATTCAGCGAATTTCCAATAGTAAATGAAGCTAACGATATATAATATTTAATTTTCCTCATTTATAGTGTAGATATATACGGAAAGTATTGAGTACTTTAAAAAGCTAAACATTAAAAAGCCAAAATCGGTATTTCTCATGGATTATAAAACTTTAGATGTTTGGGCTTTATTATTTATTAGCTTTTATGAAGACAGAAATAAAGTTGTAAATAGAGAAAGATAAGAAGATGTTAAATGAAGAGATGAAAGGAGGTCAGTTCAATAAAATAGCATTGATAAGATAGAGGGAATAGGAAAGGATCTGGCAGTTTAAATATGACCTTGTCTCACAACATGTTCTCTAAACATTATCATGTTAGACTATCTTCTTCATAACATAACTTAAAAACTAAAACTTACAACTATAAGTTCTTTACGTTTAAACTTATGTCATTTAAAAGATTGGGTACGGGGTACCTTAAAACCATTCCTCAAAACAATGGATTCACTGTGCTTATCCTCATACTTCGGACTCGCTTCGCTCGTCCTCAGCACATTAAAATCACAACATTTATACTGCAACACGTTCTCGGACTCGCTTCGCTTGTCCTCAGATAGTGAATGCATTAGTTTTATTCCAAGTGGTCAACCATCTAGACTTCGTTCGATACTGCTTAACTTTTATGATTAAAACAAAATCGTTTTTATACCAAGTTCCAACTCTCTAGCTTAAATATTCTGGGAGTTACGATAATAAGAGATAAACACACACGGACAGGATACTTTGAGAAAACAACTCAGGAGGTCTTAAAAACAAGTAATGGGCTCTCGAACCTTAGCCGCTACGCTACGTTCGGCATACAAAAAATAAGATCTTATACATTCATACATACAAAGCAATCTTGATAGATCCTCCAAATTCCCCTCTCTACTTCCGATATCCGAACAAACCTCATAAGCGTCATTTTAAAGATGAAAATTCCCTAAAATGGATAATTCAGGCAACATTTTTTTTAAAAACAATACTTTTCCTATATACCTATGGTACAAATGTGGAATAGTAAAAAGTTCCTAACGCTTAAGCTGTGGACGGTTCATCTAAGTTTATACCAACTCCACATAACCAGTGGAAATAACAGGACAGTCGCCTATCCAAGTGCAGACCATATCTGGCATTTTAACAACCAACACTTGGTTTCTATCAATTTTAAAAAAATGACGATAAAGTGACTCACTTGGATTATAATTGATGAAAGTTGATAAGACAGCTATTATCTGCCAAATATTATAATCTTTATCCCTCGTCATATCTATCTGAAACAAAAGCAAGAATATTATTATGGACTAATAGAGCAGTCAAGCATTGTTTAGTTACTCTTAGTACATTACATGGGCGTAGCCAGGGTTGCCCCCAAGCCTTCTTGGCTAGGGGGCAACCCTGGCTACGCCCATGTCTTAGTAGTAGTTACTAAAAGTTTTTAGCGAATTTATAAAGAAATAATCGCCAATATGATAATTTGGTGATTATGGATAATCGCTTTTTGATTTTTGCTATTATGGATAATTGGCAAAGCGCTTTCAACCTAGCATGAGGCCATCATCAGTACCTTAGAGTAAAGATGAAATCAATAAATCTCGAGAGAAACAACATTAATAAAACCACAAATAACTACTTCTTTTTCTTAGATGGTAAAAGCTCGGTGAGCCGTGTAAGACTCACCGTGGTGCTCAATTCCATCTGAATATGATGGATGGCAGTCGTACAGGTATTAGTTTCTTAATACCGAAATTAAGAATATAAAATAAAATCGCGTTTTTACAACAAAGTAAAAAAAAAGACAAGATATCCAACTTTGTAAGGGCGTTCTTTGGTTTGTAGCAGTACCCTAAAATCGCTCACTTGCAAGAGAGCACAATATTATTAAATAAATAGGTAATTAATAGATAATTAGTGGGCTAGATTTTTGGCTTTAAATATCTTCAATAACATTCAATATATGTAAGTCAATATCTTCGATACCATAACGTAAAGATTTTAAATCTAAATAATAATATAAAATTACAAAAGTAAAAAAGGAAAATTAATATAAGGGCCAATTATTTGTTCACTTCATCAACAAATATAAAAACTTTTTCTTCGCTTCCCTCTTTCTAAACCGTTCAAACTGCCTTAAGGCGATTAATTTCATTATATTCACATTTCCCTCCCATTCCTCTGCCATTTCGACGAAAAAATACGAAAAAGTACGAAAAAAGCGTAGCCAAGTATAAAAAAAGTTGCTTCAAGTAATTTCAAGCCAATTTTTTGCCTTATCCCCTCAGCATTTCTGTTTATATCTGAGATTTAGCGTAAAGTTTTAAGTAGAGAACCCTTGACTGTAAGAAGCTCAAAGTCCACAAGTTTTTTGGCCCGAAATTATTTCAAGGGAAGGTACGATATTATATATAAATAAACAATTTTTTCATTCAGCTGGTAAACAAAGTTTACGAGTAAGATAAGCATAGACGAGAAAGTTTATGAAAATGTGTCTTGATGAAAGAAAAGCAGAGTAACTTAGAGAGGTAAGTAGCAAAACTTTGTATCTATGCCAAAACGACCTTGGGACAGCAATGTCCCATATCACTACTCCCAAACCTATATCGACTGGGAATGCGAAAAATGAGTTAAAAAAGTGAAATTTAAGAAGAGTAACACAGAAAGGAACAGTGAGGTGGGGAAAAGTAAGAAAGTAAGGTAGACGAAGCTAATCAGTAATGTGTGGAAAGTGATAATACAGAGCTAAATAGTAAGGTGAACAGAGGTAAGACAGTAAATTAAACAGAGCTAGAACATTAAGGTTGGTAGACGTAAGATAGTAGGGTATAGACAGAGCTAGAACAGTAATGTGGCTAGAGGTAAGACAGTAAGGTAGACAGAGCTATAATAGTATAAGGTTGAGAGAGGTAAGACAGTAGTAATGAATATAGTAAACAAAAATGTAGAAAGTGTACTAACTTAAATTAACTTCTCAAGCGAAATAAGTACTCCTGGCAAATCAATAGCACACTGTAGAGAAAACAGATTTTCAGCTAATTGATCCCTGCAAGACGAAAGCTGTCTCCCTGCAAGACGAAAGCTGTCTATCATAATGGAATGTTTGATTCTGAATTTTCATTTTTAAGAAACACAACTTGATTTACGCACAAAATTAGAATTTGGTAACCAACTATGACATTCTAAGCACGAGCGAAACGAGACCAATGCGAAATTATACTAACTTCGTAATATTGCTCTCTGAAAACAAAGATAAGCAAGTCTGACATTATATTATAAATTCACGATTCAAAATACAATTAAATTATTCCTAGGTCTAAGACATTTGGTTAATTATATTCTGAGGTCGATTGTAGCGATACCTAATAAATACCAGAAAAGTATTAGGAACAAAAAACATACATACATATTTTGATGTACGTTTGATACAGTTTTACCGTCCAATATGCAAGCCTCTACATAAGCGAATTTTTAAAAAAAGGAAATTCGCTAAAAAGCTTAAACTTAATATTAACCCTTCATAGTGTAAGGAAATATAAAAATACAAATCAAATGTGCAACATGAATAAAACAAAGGAACACAAATAATACGAGAGGCATAATATTAAACAAAAATATATAAAACAATTTTCTTGAGGTAAAGAAAAGTTAGTTGAGTTTTTCAAATGTATTTGGCAGGAAAAAATAAGCATATTTTCAAGAAGCACAGTATAACTGTCTGAATAACACTTCATCTCGACTCAAGGATTTTTTCTATCGTTTTTTAAGGTGTGTGATTTTGTCACATTTCTCTACTGGGATTTCGTTTTATTTTTTTTGCTCCTATTTTATATTGCTATTTTGTATTGAAGGGGGTTTTTATACTCAGAGTGTTATGTGTATAATATGTATATTTGTAAAAAGGTATGAAGGTGTGCTATTGGAATTGAAGTATACTTTTTTGTTGGAGTAGAGAATTTTCTTGAAAATGCTGAAAAAGTTGTTTGTCTGATGTTTAGATTTAGTTCAATATATTTAGTATTGTCTCTAGAGAGCAGATTTCCTATTTTCATCTCAGTAGTTCCTTACGTCCCTTCTTAAAAATAGAAAATCATAGTGTCAGTAAAAAAAATTTTTACATGCGTATCTCAGAACTTATTCAAGCACTTCGGCTTCGCTTTGTAAATCCTCATTAATATCAATTCATCCTCACTTAAAAAACTAACTACTTGTCCTCAGAGATTACTAAGATAAGATCATCAAGAGTTGGGTGTATCTTCAGTCTCACTTCACCCGTTCTTAAAATTGCTAAGAAATAAAAAAACAATTTTTAACAGTCACCCATCCAAGAGTTGATTAACACTTATCAACTTATTAAGTATGGCAATAACAAGTATTGCCATACTTAAGGTTGCTTAACAACGCCTATATATATATATATATATATATATATATATATATATTATATATATATATATATATATATATATATATATATATACGTTATAAAACTTAAGTGTCCTTCTAAATGTATAATCCGGCACGAAGGACCAAAGTTTATACAATAAAAACTATTTAAGTCAAAACAAAATCCCTGATGGTGTTTAGCAACAGCAATTAGTTTTAGCCGCAAACTACTACCAGTTGTAACTACTAGTTATTTTAAGTGTTAGTTATAGCTACAAATGATAAAACAACAACTTGAAAAATTAGGAGCTAACACTAGTAGCTACAAACGATTGGTATCTATTATCACAGATGAGGCGTAAAGCTTTAAATCGGCTTTATTATTATTGATACAATCCTGTATAATTTTGAACCTTGATTGTTTGTTACAAATTTCCTTAAAATAATGTCTCAAAAGGATGTCATAGAAGAATATATTTTATATTTATGTATAATCTATGTGTAATAAAAACTTTAATAACGCTTACATTTGTTGTCTGAATCTATTCATCTTATTATTAAAATAATCCATTTGCACCTGACTCATTTTCTTTGTACGCGTTACTTCTTTATATTTTATATTTATTTTTTATTAATACTACATTGTTAGGAAAAGCCTTTCTTTTTTAAACGATTGAGTAAAAAATATTTATTTCTATTATTTAATTTTTTAAATTTAATGAAAAAAAATATGTGGATATGTATTTTTTTTTAAAAAGCATACGCTATAACTTTTATGTTACGTACTTAGTATTTATTTTTTTTTTCGTTATTTTATATTGTTAACAAGGGATATAAGGGTTTCCCGAAGGAGTTTACCCGAATCCCTCCCTGTGTGAAGCGATCCTATGACCCCCCCCCCAGACTTCTAAACCCCTTCCAGTACACTTAGAGTAATAATTTTATACGATTTATTTTCAGTTGAATTCATTCTGGACTGTGAATGTGAAACAATTTTCTGGAAATATTTTTATTATACTTTGTAAAGGGTGGGTTCAATACAATATTTTTCCTTTAGTGTAAAATAAAACAACTGTTTAATTTTAATTCTGTCCGTTGATGTATCGTTTTTAAGCAAATACCTATATATATATATATTATATATATATATATATATATATATATATATATATATATAATATAATATATATATATATATATATATATATATATATATATATTATATATATATATATATATATATATATATATATATATATATATATATATATATATATATATATATTATATATATATATATATATATATATATATATATATATATATATATATATATATATATATATATATATATATATATATATATATATATATATATATATATATATATATATATATATATATATATATATATATATATATATATATATATATATATATATTTATCAGTCTACCCCCCTCACTTATCTTAAAAAAAAAAGATCCCCTCCCCACATGACCCCGACCTCATGAGCTCATTTTTGTGGAAATAACAATCACTAGTTGTACCTACTAACTACTAATAATTGTAGCTACTAAGTAACAACAATTGTAACTACAAACTATCAATAGATATAGCTACTATGTAACAAGAATAGTAGCTACTTAGTAACAACACTTGTAACTACTAACTATCAATAGATATAGCTACTAAGTAACAAGAATAGTATCTACTAAGTAACAACAATTGTAACTACTAACTATCATTAGATATAGCTATTAAGTAACAATAATAGTAGCTAGTAAGTAACAACTATTGTAACTACTAACTATCAAAAGATATATCTACTAAGTAACAAGAATAGTAGCTAGTAAGCAACAACAATTGTAACTACTAACTATCAAAAGATATATCTACTAAGTAACAAGAATAGTAGCTAGTAAGCAACAATTGTAACTACTAAATATCAATAGTGTGGCTACTAACTATTAACAATTGGAGCTCAAAGCATAATTGTCAAGCAAAAACAAGACTAATCTGACGAAATACGAAATAGAACATCTTGAGAAATATGACACGTTGTAACGTATAATCTTATATTATACAATCCAAATCTGAAAAATTCTCAACGGCAAATAAATTAATATCCAACAAGCAAATCAAAAAGTTTAAAATAAAGGAAACGAATCCTAGGATGGTCAAAACAACAGGAAGGCGCCGTCTAACTCTAAATTTCAATTCTAAAATCAAATAAATAGTCTAACTTAATAAAAGCTTACTTCCTTAAAAGATTTCTATCCAAGCTTAAACGCTCACGAGAACACGTAGAATAGAAAAAGCTTGAGCTTCAAAGCATAATGATGAAGTAGTGGTGTATCTGTCACTCACAAAGATAGTAAAACAATACCATCTAAATTCAATACATTACTGACATACTCTTTCTTCTTTTTCTTCTTTCTGTTTAAATTGAAAGCAAAATCAAATAAAATGCAACAGGTCAAAAGAAAAACTGTTTGAAGAATAAAGGATGTTTTCTTGTTTGTTTCGAGTTTTGACTTTAAACGAGGATGTAAATTAAATAATCAAGACGATTAAAAGGTTGATTTGTACGGTGAAAACAATCAAGGTTTGTTAGGAGCATAGGAAAAAAATAAAATCAGTGAAAGATTGAATACTTGGAAAAATTCTGAAGATAATTTTCCTTTAAGAACTTAAATTAAACAAGAACACAGGAAAAATAAATGTGGAAGCTAAATTCGAACAAAGCTTAACAGGTAGTGTGAGGTTTTCTTCCCCCACTCTATCTCCGTCTGAGTTGCGGCAAACCATAAGGTAACCCTTCTTGAAAAACAATTTACCTTGATGATTTTCTCTTTTTTCATTTTCATCTATTGTTTGAATGATGTAACAGGGAGGGGATTTTTTTTTTTCATTTGAAGATTTGATTAAAGCTAAGGAAAAGAGGGGATATGATATTTCCTGCCTAAGGGGAGAGGAAGGGATGTCATACAGCGCTGTAGATAGATTGGAGGAAAGATGAGTTTCCAGCTCTAGCTCTCTGTCATGATAGTCAGGTCAAATTGACAACTTTTCCCTCGGCTGTGGTATTTGAAGACACTACAATATTTATAGACTTGATACGGAATGATACCCGAGGGTAAGGTGTTTTTTTCTTGGCTTGGCTCAATATCCTAAAGAAAGTACTATATAAACATACTCCCCCTATATAACCTTCTTCAGCTATCTTAATACTACCCATACATTTCACATATTAAACTCACACAGTGTCTTCTATTCAGCAAACTTCTTTTCCCTCCCTCTTTATTTTTAACCGTAAAAATACAAGAAAGTAAAGAAACGAGAAGAAAAGTGCAGTTAAATAAAATATACATGATCCTCAAAGTCTTCACAACGTCGACACAGTCACTCCCCCTATATTTAAGTTTTTAAGAAAATTAATAAGTTCCTTACATACATATGCATATAAATTCCTACTGCACCCTTCTCATAAAAACAACCAAGAATATCTGTTGTTCTCTCAAAAGCTAATTTATCCTCAACAAAACAAATATTTAGGTGCTTTCACAAATTTCATAGTTTATAGAAAAAAAGGCAAGGATAATAATAAATTTTCCATATAAAGGAGGGCTGAAGTAGATATAATAATTAGTATAAGAAAAATATTTTATATAAGTGTTTGTGTGTTCACATATATGTGTGAACACACACATACATGTGTTTATGTGTGTGTGTGAGGAAGGGTTATGGTAACTGTTAAAGAACATGGTAAATGACAAAAATTGTTACAAAAATTAACTTTAGAAACGTCGTGAAACTTAAACTTAATAAAATATGTATGGCATCGTTTACCGACAATAATGATTCAGCAAAAAATCACTACACCTAAATATGTTATCGGATCACGCTAAAAATTTATATTTTTCAATGTTTAAAAATTATATTTGAATATATAATGTTATGCAAAAAAAACAAAAGGAAGAAGTTAGTTAATTATTCATTATCAGCATTAGCTTCGAATTCATGTTCGGATTATGTCCATTTTATAGAATCGCTCAATTCAATTTTATACTTTAATATAATTAAAACATTTTTGTAACAGGGGAACTTTATTCAAGCCCTTTAGTTTCAGTGTCTCTCTATCTCTACGACTAAAAAAAATATTAAAATTGAAGTATTTGATTATTTAATAAACTGAGAAAGACCGAATTGAGAAACATGGGCCAAAAATTAATTTATTACCGTCGAAAAAACAATTTATTTGACAAAACCTAATGGTAATAAATTTTACTCACAATCGTACTAATAGATTTTTAGAAGAAAATAGGTCATTAGGTGCTTATAAGTTTTGTTTTTGTTTCATTTAATAGGCTTTTATTGTTGTCAGAAAGAATGCCGAGTTATAAGTTAAAGGACAATACTGTGTCTGCACTAAGTCGGAGTCTTATAGTACGCATTATCAGCAAACAACTGTTCTTCTAAAATGGTTTCCAACCAGTAACTTTTCCTTTAAGTGTGATAAAGTGATAAATGGGACATTCCCCTTTTGGAGAGGGACATTTTATTGCAACATTAGTAGAAAGATCTTAAAGCCTTAGAAAAAACTTGTATCAAAAGCAATGAAGATAATAATATAGAGCCTAGTAATTCATAGCGTTTAGAAGTATAATAAACATCTTTTAGCTCTCTATTATTCCATAGTCAGTAAAAATAAAACTGTCTTAAAAGCTTTAAAAATCATCAACAATGATTTCCTGTAGTTACACACATTCTAAAATCCCAAACTAAAACTCCATAACCATAAAAAGATAAGATTATTTAGATTTTAAACGTTATAAAACTTAATGGTCCTTCTGACTGGATAATCCGGCTCGAAGGGCCAAAGTTTATACAATAAAAACTTTTTAAGTCAAAACAAAATCCCTATGTTTAAAATTTAATTAATTAAAACAAATATTTTTAAAAACAAGAGTTTTTAATGTATTTCCATGATCGTTATACGGTTGTAATTATTTTAAATAGTACTTTTTAGCTTTTAAACAGCATATACGACTTTAAATTATCGTTCTGTAAATGATAAAAGTAGATTAAATACACTAATAATTAGAAAGTTTAACTAAGTAGTAAGAGAAATCAAATATATTAAATCTAAATAACTTTTAAAGCTGAGGGTAATCTTGCTAATTAAGTTAAGGAATAATCACCAAATAGAAAATTTAATTTAAATTATATGAAATAAACTTACATCACACTGAGCTTTATCATAATTAACTAGAATATAAAATATATAATCATAAACCTATGTATTAATAGAAATTCTACAAAGAAGAAACCAAAAGCGTTTTACTATGAAGGTAACATAACAGAATACAGTAAATAAATTATATTATTTCGGTTTATAATGTAATATGACTCGGAACCCTAAACCTAGAGTAGGGTCATGAGGCCTTGGACGATTAAAGGTAATTATTTCTCTGGAATAATTATCTCGAACAATCTATTCGATACATTGTGAATTTTTTATTTTTTTGGTGTCATCATTGTGGGTAAAGACGTCCTACATATTTTATAAACATTAAGCTTTCTGTATTTTATATGATTAATTAAATACCAAGATTCATTTTAATTCAAGAAAGCACCATTGAGTGTTTAGACACTCTCAGAAGTGCAAAAGTTAACAGAAGGTGGCTTGTTTCCGGTAGAAGTAGGTAACGTGCTGTGCTCTCTGTAACTGGTAATCGGATTCCGAGGTCGAAAGTGATCCCGAAAAGGACTCTTTGGACCGTGTATCTCATACACTACACACTCAGAATCAAAAATACCATTAATGATAACTTTGTACAATCGTATTAAAAAGGATATTGCATATTCTCTGACACATACTATAAACCATTAATAGACTGTCTTCCTCAAATTAGTAATTATGTATGATCATTTATTTAAAATAATGTACTAAATAATCATATAAGATGGCTACAAAATACTTGTTAGGTTTATTTGGAATATTGATAGTTTTAATGTTAAATTTTGAAGTATCACATCATTATAATGATTTTACATGGCTTAAAACAGATTAAAAAGATAAAACGAATAAACTTAGAATCATATAGCTGATAGTGAACGGTAACCTTGCTATATTTTAAGGTGTAAAAAAATTTAAATTCCACTAGTGATAAATATTAAACATGAAGAGATTTAGATTTTTTAAAATCGGCGTGGTATATTATTATTATTACCCTAAAGAAACCTATTAATAAAACGCTATAAAATATTCTTTTTAATATGAAATATGTATATTTGAACGGATTGGATATCATAGATCACTGGTGAGCATTTGAATAGAGAGATTTATGGTTTCTCAGAGGGTTTAAGGGTTTAGGGTCTATTGAGACATCGTAAAGGCAGTCCAAAGGTAAAAAATAGTTTTAGGTTGTGAGACAGTAAAGGTTTATATCTGGCTGGGATAGAGAGATAAATAGGAGAGCTGGTCGTGGCATCCACCCCCAACAATACAATGGGAAACGCTCTTTTAAGTCTAGTATCAAAGTAAAGGTAAGTTTAAGTCTGGCAAGGCCATATATTCTAGCCTAAGTATACTGCAACCCAGGATTCCCTTAGTATTAGTCACTTGGTCCTTTCAAAGTACTTGACAAAAGCAACTCACAACAAAAACTTCATAACTTAATTATGTTACAATGAAAAACCCGAGGCTGTACAAATATCATACGTAATAATGTTGCATTGAACCTAGATCTTGGCTTCTAAATCTCGATTACTGATGTCGACGCTCTGCTTAGAAGATCACTTGTGAATCTTCATAACAAATATCGTTTGATGATAAACACATTATAAAGAACTGGACATTCAGCAAAATGTCCGCATTACCAACATACAAAAATCGCTATATTTTAGATCAACCGTTAAAATTATAGCCTTGGTTTGGGAGAATGAAATTAATTTTTTGAGTAAAATGAAAAAAAATCGTATCACAAAACGCCTCAAATTCACTTTGTGGATAATAATAACATAATCAAGAAAAATACTAAGATTACGTGATTGATGACACAAAGACAAACCAAAGATATACTAATACTTTTAAAAATAGGACCCTCAGTTATTTAACAGCTAATAGAACTCTCATAAAGTCTGCAAGATCCTAAAAGCAATCTGCTACTGAAGGTCTTTCAGAGTAGAGGGCATTTCCACGTTAACATAAGTAATGAATCGCCACGCAAGATAGGCGAAGCGTAACATAGATTAATCCGAGGTAGCAATTCTCATGGCTGCAATATACCATGGACTCAACAAGACTTATGGTAGAAATATAAGTTTTAGGTCTCCGGCAGAGACAGTAGAAACATTTATTTTATTGATTTTTTAGAAGTAATTTTTCATTATTTCTAATGAGATTATAATAGGAGATAGTTTAAATTTCTTTCCTTAATTTCAAGCAAGTAATATTAGTTGAACCAGTCTAAAATTCAACAATTATAACTATAACCGTACTTATCCTTAAATAATCTCTCAAATTGATAAGATAAAAGTAAAACTAAAAATTAACTTATTTCTTAACTCAAAGAAATAAATTTGTACAATGTATTGTTTTACCAATTATTTGAAACTACAATCTATTTTGCTTGATCGAGTTTATGGTTGATTGATCAGTATCGTTCTGCGGGTAGTAGTGATATAGTTCCATGTCACTAGCGAGTGAATAGTCATGTTTCAGTTAAACTGTCCTGAATATGACACATTCGATATTGGATTGGGGTTTGCATGTGAATTTAACCATCTGTGGTCATTGAGCCACAAATTGGATATGTCTGTCTGTATACACATCCCCATTTACCTTCACACTCAAATAAATAATATACAACAACACATGTCTCAATTCTCACTGAATTTAATTATATTGTTTCCTTATTTAGAGCAAATGCAACTACAGAATCGTCTATGTAGTATGGATTCTATACAAAATAAAACTAGAAAGCTAATAGCTATTGGTTAGAAAATACTGATAAAACACAAACACTCTCTACTAATGCTTCATGTCAACTTAGTCAGATTCTGATAACCAATTGTAAATAGTTTATGTTAAAGCTGTGCTACCAGAGCATTTTTTCGAATTCCCCAAAATGTTCCGCTACTAATTTTATCTTCTGATTTTCAATATAATGCTGGAAAAGAGCAATTTTAACTCTATTGTTTAATAAATATAACAAAGTTAAACGTTTTCTGCAGGTTCCACTATGATGTATATCAAATTAGAGGTGGTTTTGACTAAACGAAGTTTGGTGAAACATATGGGAAATAATAATAGAGCTGTGAAACTTCATGAAAATAATCAGTATGAAGTAAAAAAAATAACAAACTTGATCGTCCAAGATAAGTTTAAAGTTAAATACCAATTATAATAAAAAATAAAAATTGTAAGTCGAAATTTTATTTTTTGTAAGTCTCTAAGTGGCAGTACATTTTCAGAAACCTGCCTATCGGCTCTATTTACCTGCCACAGCTCAATCGGAATACGTTAACTTTCGACATGAGGTTGCTTTTCTCCGCATGATACATAGAGGCAAGAGAATAGATGTTTTAAATAATCAGAATATTTTAAAAAATGAATACGATAGTACTAGTGATAAGGCGCTTAATAGAGGATGTGAGAATGGTGAGATAACGCTGATAAGTGCATTAGCGGCAACTACTTAGTTAGCTACAAACCTTTTGACAAAACTGAAACCGCATTATTACTTTTCCTCATTTATACCGTAGGTATATAAGAAGAAAATTGTTTGCAAAAATCCGAAACTGGGATTTCGCCTAAATTAAAAGCCGTTTTAGGCGTTTTTAAGACCTCCCAAGTGGTTTTCATAAAGTTGTCTCTTAGTGTGTGTAGCTTACAGGGTAATTACGCTAGAGAGTTGAAACAAAAAACTTGGTACAAAAATGAATTTGTGGGTCCAGTTGTGCTATCCGGAGCATATTTTTTATAGCGATAGGAATCCGAAAAAAATACTCAGCAAAAAAGTTTGTAAAGCACGAAAAAATTATTTTCTGTATTTTGGATTCGATTTGAGAAAGTATTCATTTTATAAAAAGTATTTCTTTTGAAAAATACAGAAAAAATGAGTTACGAGTAGTGCTTGATAATTGAGTAACTGCTCAAGTTATAAAGCATAAACTGGATCCAATAAAATTCATAAACATGCATTCCAAATAAAATTCGCCCGCCATGCGGACCACCAAGCCAGGATTGTTTAAACTTATTTTTTATACAACAGCAACTATCGGCGGTACATGATTCTTGAATTGCTAGTTTAACTTGTAAATCTCAAATACGATCTCTTAAATATAAACACTATTTAACTAAAATACTGCGATTTTATTTGTTCTATGATTAATTACACCCTCTTTCATTAAGTTGAATAAAGTTGATAAATTTGTCAAAAATAATTATAACTACAAAAGTTAAGGGGGGGAGGTTAGGTTTAAGAAAAAGAAGCTTTAAAATTAAAAGAAGCAGGCTGGTGTCACACAAAGAATAGAAGCGGCACAATATAGACACTAAAAGAGAACCAGTTTCCTTCCTTAACCTATAAATCCAGCTTTCCTCCTTTCTTATTTTTCCACATGGTTAACACTTTTCCCTTTTATACATAGAATAATAATAAAAAAATATTTTACACAACAATAAGACTAGAAAAAAAACTTTTAAAGTTCTATTTGCCTTCTTTACTAGAGAACAATGAAAAACAGCCTTTTTTAAATGTCTTAAGAGGGTGTAGGACATTTTTAACCCGAACGGACAAACCCAAGGAAAACACTTTAAAATTCAAAACATTTTCCAAACAGTACTAAATATTGTGTACTTAAAAAAACTGTTTTTCTTCTCCATAGTGTTTTTTTCTTAAATAAAATTTCCCATAAAAATATTTTTTACTTATTAAAAAGATGTTTATAAACAATAAAGAATATTTTGCTTCACTGTGTCCCAAAGATAAAATTTCTTCTAAAGATTAAAACCGTTAGAAATAAAATAAAACAAAAAGAGATATTTAATAAATACAAAAAGAAAATCAGTAATGTTGTAGAATTTTTAAATTCTACAACAGTAGTTTAATCTAAAAATTTGGTACATAATTTCTTTTAAAATATGCTACATAACATTTTAAGGTTAGAAGTTTTATTTTTGTAATTTATTATTTTTTTTATTTTGATTCAGAACAACATGTGTGGACAGAAAAACTGGCGTCTGAGACTTATAAACTGTCTTGTTTATTATCATTTTTGAAATTTGCCATTGGTTCCGAACAAAAACAATTCTGCTGAAAGGACAAAAACTATTATTTAACTCCAACAAAAACATATTTTAAGGACATTTCCAATTGTTTAATAATTTAATCCACAGAAAAAGCGTTGTCGTACAAACAAGAAAATACCACGTCTAGAAAATTACTTCAACACGATTAAAAAACGAATGTATAAAATTTCAACATCTTTTTATTGCAATATGTTTAAATATGTCATATAAAACACACGTTGATGGTTCACGTTAGGACTTTTTTTTAACATTTTTCACACTGTAAAATATAAAAAAGAAAAAGTATACTTTAGAAGATAAAGCCAAATTAAAAAAATCAAATGTGTGCTTTTGGCGGGAAAAACGACCTCAAGAGCTTATATATCCGTTTCGTGTACAATGATAACAGACTCACATACAGACAGACAACTTTGAGAAAACCACTCAGGAGGCCTTTAAAACGCCTGAAACTGATAATTCCGGTGACATCCCGGGTTCGGATTTTTTCGCAAACACAATACTTTTCCTAAATACCTACGGTATAAATAAGGAAAAGTAAAAAGTTGTACTATTTTTTCACAACAGTAGTTTTCTCATCTACATTGTTCAGCAATTGTTTACTTTCATAGTAAAACAAAATCACAGTGTAACAAACATATTGTAACAAGTAAAACATATTGATAAGAGTTGTTGTGTAATGAATCATAAAATTATGTCATTCTTAAATAAAGTTAAGAAACGTGAAAACCCATTAGATTCTCTAAATTACGTTTTACAGTCATAATAAATTTAGTCATAAAATTCTCTTAAGTATTTTATTTCAATTTTGTTAAGTATAAAGACTGAATCACGTTTGTTGTAATAAACATAAGATAACTTAGTAACAGATAGAAATAGTATTTTTTGAGGTAGTATGTAATTGAGCACTTTATTGGACCGTTTTTAGGATGAGAAGCCAATCATTATTGTTATAGGAGGTTATTTAGTACTTTTCACCTCCGAGGACAATATTGAATGTAAAAAAACTCCTAGGACGTAAAAGTAATTCATATATTGCCGCCATTACTGAATGCAGCGTGTTCAATAAAAGAATCTGTGTAAAACCTTTATGAGCTTAGTTCATGAGGTTTCTTTAAAAACGTTCATTTTGTTTCTGATTTGTTCGTAGACTAATTTTTTTTTCGTTTTTAAAAGGTGTTCTAATTGACAATTTTTGTGTGTATATTTGTAAAGCTTTTACATTTTTGAATAAAAGTGTGAAGCGATGGATGAATTCAATGACGACGATAATATGGAGTTAATTGGACGTTTTTTTTTCAATTAAGTATATAGCGCAGTTTATTTAATGAGTGCTACCTCAAAAAAATAGTGTATGCCATCCGGCTGAGAATGTCTTTATGTCTTAGCAATTTTTCCCGACTCGCTTCGCTCGTCGGTAAATCTAATTGCTGTGACATAAAGACACACTTCTCACCCTTATGGCATAAATAACTTTTTAATTAAATAGTCAGAATTGTACAGAAATAAAACATTATTGATAGTAGAATGTGATTTTTATTACTTTTCCTTATTTATGCTGCAGGTATAGGCAAAGTATTGTGATTGCATAAAAAATCACTTAGGGGGTATTGTGAGAACCTCTTAAGTGGTTTTCACAAAGTTGTCTGTATGTATGTGTGAGTGTCTGTTATCATTGTAGGTTCCAAAGTATTTAATCTAAAGACTTGAAACTTGCTACCGCGGTAAAATGTTATGATCAATTTTAAATTTAACACACAATTTTTTCAGACATATGTTATGTAGCTTATATTTTGTCGGATATGTTATGTGGTTTATATATTACTTTAGTGCATAAATAGACAATTTTAAGTATCCAAAAAAATTTTAAGAATGATGTTTCCTGCTAAAATGATTTTTAAGAGAACTAAAATTCACATCAAATATCATGATGTGTTAATACTCCGACACAGACATTAACCAAGTATGTGCACATTTCTTAAGAGATTTAAAATTAAAGCGATCTGCTTTCTTCTAGGAAGTCTTAGTGATAGAAGACTTTTTTTCAAGTTTGCTTGTTAATAATTTATTTCATATCTGTATTGTATTTTTTTTAATTTAATCTTTTTACTATAATTTGTTTTTATGTTTTTTTATGTATAAAAGTTGGTGAGTGCCCCATTTTTTGCCTTATGCAGTTGGGGTCTCTGATTATACATTTAATTATAATTATTGTATGTATAATTAATTAAATAAATAAATAATAGGCCAAGGATGTACTAAAAATTTAGAAGTTAAAATAAAAAAAATTTCACTAAAATCTCTGACAATTAAGATTTTAAATTTATTAAAGTTTACTTTCATAGGAATTAATAGTAATTAAGATTCAATATTTTTGTTTAAAATTCATTATAAAAAGTTTTAAATTTAGACTTCTAAAATAACATTTAAATTAAAAAGTAACTAATACTTGTAAATCTGTAGGGACACAAAGTTGGAGAAGTATTACTAAGCCGTAACTTAGTTTTATTGGTTTTATACCCTTTCACTTACCTAATAAAGTTTTTGTTTTTTAGTCAACTTAATTGATTTTGTGTTTGAAACATTAAAACCTTCTAAATGTTTAATTACAGAAATGTCAGTGTGTTTAATTAGATGTTTTAAAGGGAAGGTTTTATAAGGTTTTACCCTTTCTATTTCCTGTGAGGTTAAGTCCCAAGCGAGTTTTATTTACATCTTAAACAAGCTGAATACGTATGTCAGTCAATAAAGCTGTATATATAACACAAACAATGATACCAACGAAATAAAACAACTAATAACTAAAAAAGACAAATTAAAGTTTCATATTTGGCATGCATACTAAAAAAAGTATCCACAAAAATCACGTGAACAACCATAACAACACTAGCAATTTTTGTACGTATGCTAAATCAATGTTGTATATTTTAAAGGCGATTGGTAAAGTAAAATTAGCAAGTAAAGTAATTGAAAGTAAGACCCTAATCACTTTTCTTCTATCTAGGAAAATGTCAGGAACAGCTATTTGAAAAATCTATTTCCTTCTCCACTAGATTTTAAAATTGATAAAATGACTTTATTTTTTAAAACCTAATATAGTTATATATTTTGCTTCTCTACCTCCTAACAGGAAGGGAAGCATTGTATTAGTACATAAACCCCACTTTTTATTTAAATGTCGACTTTAAGGCACCTGCAGCTCCCAAAAATCGAAACATTAGTGTCTGTGTATATGTATGTATGTAAATGAAAGTCTGAATGTGCACCTTTTATGTGAATACGCCACAGCTCAATCAGGTGAACTGATTAGCTTTCAGGGTTAATCCAAGACGGCGTGACAATCGATTTTACAAAGTTGTCTATCTGTATCTCAACCTGTCTGATATCATCGTATCTCTTTCAGTGTATTTATGATAAAGAGTTAAATTTTGGTACAAAAAGTAATTTTTAGATCCAGTTTTGCTATCCGGAAAATATTTATTTTTGACGTCATCAACCCGCAGAGTCGTGATTAACTAGCTGAGTCATGATTATTAACCCTCTGAGTCATGATTATTAACCCGCAGAGTCATGATTATTAACCCGCTGAGTCATGGTTATTAACCAGCTGAGTCATGACTATTAACCCGCAGAGTCATGATTATTAACCCGCTGAGTCATGATTATTACCCCGCAGAGTCATGATAATGACTCAGCGAAAACTTCAAAATTCATAAAACGCGGAAAAATTTTTCGATTAGAAAGATATTTGGCAAGTATGTTATATATGACTATATAGTTGTATATGACTATATAGTTATACATGACTATATAGTTACATATAAGATTATAAGAGATTTTCTTAGTTTATATACAATATATATTTTATTAGTTATATATTATAAAATATATGCTATATGCTAAGTTTCATTTGATTATCAGCATTAGTTCAATACTTTTTCGAATGACTAGTATAAGTTTCAAAAAAATTGTAAAAAAGTTTGGTAAAAATTTTATATATATATATATATATATATATATATATATATATATATATATATATACCTCTTTATGTTATAAATAAGCATACCACGTTTTGTTTTAATACGGCAAGTATGTCCAATGTTGGATCAAATCAAAAGTCAAGGAGATTTGAGCGAGATCAGTGCTTGGATAGGTGACCGCTGGCAATGAAACGAACGTATTTGTCTGAGGAAGAGCATAGCGACTCCGATGAGGTCAGGATTAGTACCGAAGTCCCACAGACCCAATTTTTAATGTATAAATACGGAAAATTAAAATACTGTAATAATACCAAATCACAACTCTCTAACATTAACACGATGAGAGCTATTATAGTGACAGACAAACAAGTATACATCTATGGATTAAAATCGTCCTCAGAAAGTTAAAGCTTGTGAGAGTTTTAGAAAGAATTACTTCTAATAACCTTTATCTTAACAATGAATATTTAATTGATTTTGAAAGCACTGTGATGGGTGAGTGTAAGGGTGTGTCTGAATGTGACGAATGATTTTACCAAACAACAGGGTATGATCACATATCATTGTAAAAAGAAAATAATTTTTAAGACGCACACATGTGTATGGAATATAAGACTAATAAAAAATATGTGTTGGTCCTAGCTTCCGATGTTGAGAGGTTGCCGACCTCTTAATGTAGGTAATGGACCAGACTCTTATTGAGAAGAAATCGTGAACAAAGATTTCATAGTATCCATAGGCGTGCATGTCCTTCTACATGCATCTGCACGTTATAGCTATACAAATTTTTTATCGCGCTTATGTATATTCGAAAATGGAAATTCATCAAACTATAAGATATTAAAAAATCGGGTAACTCGGAACTTTTCCCTATCATATCGGATTCACTACACCAATCCTTACCAGTTCACACTCGCTTCGTTTCTTCAGAAAATGGAAACCACTTGATTAATATCAGAGTCGGTACTCGGCCACACTTCGTTCGTCTTAAGAAGCGAGTTCGAAGCAGGAAGGATGAGCTTAGCGAATCCAATGTGATGAGGAAAAATTCTGCGGTACCCTTAGAATAATAGTATATATAGAAGGAGCACTACTGACAACTCAAAAGGCGGTTCACTGGTGCACTTAAGTAATGCTGCCACCCTAACAATATACAATTTTCTAAAAAATACGGGCCTTCGGCCCGTAGCCGCTACGCGGCCTCGGCCCACCGGGCCGCTTCGCGGCCCGGGGGCCTCCTAGTGACCGCTTCGCGGCCACATTGTTGTTGTTTTGTATTAATGTATGGTTTCACTATCGTTTCTTGTTACATGGCATTTTGCCACGTATTTAGCGAATTTTCACAGCTTCGTTTCACAGGCCCGCTTCGCGGGCCTGAGAGGCTTTCTCACAAATTTGATTTTGTGAGGAAAAAATCCACACGTTGCAACTGTTAAAGTAACCTTGTATAAAGGGTATGAAAAGATTATAGTTTCATCAGCTTTAGTTATCGTCCACTATACAAAAGGGTATAAACTCTAACTTACGTTTATGATTGTTTATAGAATTTAAAGAAAAATGTCAAATTTTGTTTTGTAAACAAATTGTTTATTTGAGTAAAATATTAAGATTGAAAAAAATATATTCATTATTATTTAAAATAAAAATACCGTTTGCGTCACTTAGGATTGTCCGATTGAGCTGAAACTGGTCGCATTCGTTTTAGAATGACTTCGACCATATAAAGACTACTTCGATGTTCTTCCTCTTTACGGGTCTGCTTAGCTCGGCGTGGTTCAGTGGAAGCCATTTTTGCCCTGTCTCTCTGGGACAGTAGGCTTACCATGATGGAGCAAGAGGTAGAGGTCTCTCTTTTATACTATATCCCCACCCTCTAACACTACTGAACCCAACAGATATCGTACGAGTCTTTGACCTAGACGTATACATATATACAAGATTATATATATATATGTATACCGATTGCGCCATTTGTGATGGTTCGATTGAGCTGAAATTGGTCTTAATCGATTTAGCTAGCCGTCTACCTAAATACTAGATACCTTGTTTTAAAGCCATTTTAAGTTTCAAAAAATTTTTTTTTTCATGACGTCATAACTTTGGTTGATGACGTCATAATGTTTTTATAAACAATAGGCCTCGTAACCTCCTCAACATCTCGCGATCTGCAAAGTTTCGTTTCAATTAGAGAACGCCTTCGAGAGTTATCGTTCGCCATACGAAAGGGTAGAAAACTCTTACATACATATATATATATATACTATATATATATATATATAATATATATATATTATATATATATATATATATATACATATATATATAAACTTTTTTCGGACATATATTTTTGTTATCAGGAAGCCAATAGGAACCGATTCCACTCACTCCCACCCTCAACTTCCGTCATCCGAACAACCTCATAAGCGTCATTTCATTATGAAAATTCGCTAAAAAGTTGGCAAAACTTCCGGTTGCTGAATTATTATGTTCTATTATTAATTAATGATTGATTATTCATAACATACTAATATAAATATCGGTGCATTACAATATTTAAAGCATTTTAAATTGTAGTTTAACGTATTTATTAAAATTATATTAAAAGTAGTCCTCGTCGACTAAATGTAGATTCTTGTATTTCGCCACCCTTTTGCCATCTAAGACCGGTTTTATTAAATATTCAGCAGGTGTTTGAAGTTATAATATTTGTTCTTTACGATCTTTCTTCATTAATAGATATGTATGGCACATATTTAAAATAATGTTTTGTTGTCAGTTTGGCAGCATTACTTAAGTGCACCAGTCAACCGGCTTTCGTGTTATCAGTGGAATTACATTGTGTTTACGGTCCTGTCCTCCTTCTGTATATAGTATTATTCTAAGGCGGTACCCCTTTTTTACCCAATACCCAATTTTTTGTTATCTAAACCTCGTGAATTGTTTTGGACGCGATCTTTGCTCTCGAAGATGTATAAACATTTACATTCGAAAAAAGAGAAAAAAAATGTGAAAAACCATAACCAAGTGTGGACGAAACATATCAACCATAATGCTCGATTTCGCTGCGTGTTTTGTTCGATCGTTTGCTACAAAGCAGCTTCATTTTCGAAAATGTTGATTGAATAGCACTAAATTTATAAGTGAAAGATGTTTACTTGTCAAAATTTTGAATTATCCTTATTTGCCCAACTCATTGTTGTTATTCTTTATAATTATTTCTTATTATTCATGTTCCTACATTCTTAGTTGTTTATTTCATTACATATTTCGCAATGATTATTCTTATGCACTTCTTTATGATGTTTGTAGACTTGTCGGTACCATATTAACAGGGGTTCCTGATCTAAGACCCAAGTTCCTTTGAACTGACGTATTACTCATAATATGCAGGTAGTGTACAGACTAAAGGGAACGCAAAAACAAGTAAAATGTCTTAGGTTTTTGTGTAGTTGGCCTTTGTAAAGCGCGCCCTCTTTTATTTAAGTGATCCCTTTTAGTCTATAGAAAACCTTTTTTTTACAACTGTGCCTGTCCTATTGTGTTTTATTGACCCTACATAAGAAAATCTAGTCAGGTCACTTTAAACTCAAAGTAGGTCTTCGTACATAAAAATTTGTTTTTCGGCTGTAAATATTCTAAATTTTAATGAAAATAAAAATACTTAAAATTGAAAAATAACTTTAAATATTTTAATAAAATGTAACATACAGTCGGGATCAACATTAAATTCACCTTACATAGGTCGGTAACCACCCAATTAAGAAGCTACGCTCATTCTCCCTGATTTGAACTCGCTTTGCTCATCCTCAAAATATAAAAGTCCTTAAATTTATATTCCAACACCTCTTCGGACTCGCTTTGCTAGTCCTTAGATAGTAAATACATCCGTTTAAGCGTTCACCCATCCAGGCACTGACCACATCCGATGTTGCTTAACTTTTATGAAACTTGTCGTATTGAAACGAAACTTAGTGTACTTATTAATTATATAAAGGTATACTTGTGCTGAATTTCAATTAAATTCGATTTTTTTTAAGAAGGTACACAAGTCATTTGATATGAATTCAACTAATAAGGAGATAAAACTTAACACATATGTTAGTCTTATACATGGCTACATGCGTGCTAAATCTCAAATAGATCACAACGTTTTTTCGCGTGTTATAATTTTTCGAAATTTTGCTGTCATTATTGCAAGTTAATGACGTCACAAAATATTTAATGACGATAGTAAAATATTTAATGACGATTGTAAAATATTTAATGACAACAGACAGACAACTTTGCAAAATCTACTTAGGAGGTCTTGAAAACACCTAAAACGGATTATTCCAACCAATGACATCCCAGTTCCAGATTTTTTTGCCAACACAATGCTTTTCCTAGTTACCTACGGTGTAAATGAGGAAAAGTAAAAATATTATTGATGATTTTAAAAATTGGTAAAGTCATTAAATAAAAATTTTATTACAATAAGTATTGGTAGTTTTTTAGTTCTATACAATATAAAAGATGAGGGGGTTCCTCCTCTCTTGCCTTTAGAGAAGCCGCGGAAGCCAAATAGTTAAGAACTACCCTTATATTGTATGTATTAAATAGTATCGCTAAACCTCAAAATACAGACGTCAAACTTATTTATGCACCAAGAGAGTAAAAAATCCTATTATTTATTAAAGTATTTAACTCCCGAGGTGAAGCCTAGGAAATTATGTTTTTAACATAAGGTAATTGCGAGGGGAAAAATTGTATTTTACCCCCAAGGTGCATACAAGATTTTATCTCCAGGCGTTGATTTTATTAAATTACGTTTTGTTGTATTTTATTCTATTTTTTTGGGTCGAGCCCCATTATAAATTTTGGGGGAGCCACCCCCGGGAAAATTATAAAATTGTTCGATCACCTGTATAAATTTACAGAATACCACTCCCCTAATAAGTTGATATAATTGGATCTAATAACCCAATAATTAACACTTTATATTCCAAAGGGAAAAAAAGTAACTTTTTACTGCCTAGGGAGTGAAAAGTAACTTTTTTCCCTTGGGAGTGAAAAATGCTTCTTTACTCCCCAAAAACTAGTCAATAAACTTTACCTTATACACCGTCTGGAGATAAAATAATGTTTAGCAATTCTCGCCAATGCCTAGGATGATGTATCTGAAAGTTGTATCATTTTAGATTGCCATCCGAAGGACTAAAATTAGTCCTGAATTAGTTAAATTATTTTAGTTAACAAGTTTATGAGTTATGGTCAGATGTTTTTAACAAGTTATGAGGGAATGGTCCGATAAAATTTGTGTTTTTATTTTATCTGACCATTATCTCATAAGTCTAAACTTGAAATTATACTAATATCGATGAAAATTGGCAATCGCATAAAAGAATAATTTAATCAGGCTGATTAATTAAGATATTTTAGGGCATCAAATAATTGACTTTCGTTTCAACTAACTTAAAAATTCCCTACTAGATAGCTGTAAGCAAAAGTAGATGATTTTTTAAACAAGTACATTTTAGGTCTACCTTTAAACTTTTCAAGCCTACACAAAATAGACAGTAATCATTTTAAACATTTGTTTTTTCACACTAAATCAAGGTACCGTTTAAAAAAAAGTAATGATAATAATTCAACTTTTTTTTCCTCCCTTTAAAAGGGTGGCGGAGTAAAAATGTCTCTCAGGTTTTTTCCTCGACCAAAAACTCAAAAAACTTTTTTTTTAGAGAAAACTAATCATTTTCTAGCCTAAGGGTGGAAAAAAGACGGTGAAAACTTTTTGGGAGTTAAAAAAATAAAAGTTTTTTAGGAAAGTAGGAAAAACCATGCCTGCTTAGTAAGGATAGTAAAGCATTAACTTAAAATAAAATAGCGCTCATTATGTCGTCCTACAACCACTTAAAATTAATAGTGGTAAAATATATTCATAATCTTTTAATACATTCTTTTGATTAAGGAAGAAAATAAAAAAATAAAATATTATAAAAATATTGTAGTCTAGACTATTTATTGGCATAAATAAGCCAAATTTAGACTGCACTCACTGTTTTTCGCTAAGCTATCTTAAGCTGAGTAAACTTGCAGACCCAGAGCCCATACCATCTTCTTACTCGTATAGATAGCGTCCTCTAAACACTCCGTTCCTTTCACCCCCAAAAACAGTTTTTACTTATTTTTACTTATTTTATATTGATTTTATGAATCAATAATGTTTTAATATCTCTTTTCCTGCTTTGGTGATAAATATCTATTTGTTGAAGATATTAAAAAGAAAATTATGATTTGTCGTTAATTGTGATTTATGGTTGGGGTTATTTTCTTTCTGTATTTTTATATTGTCCGAAAAGAACCATTACATAATTTATTTTTTATACTTTTTTTAATATATTATTGTTTATTTTATATATTATAATTATTTAATATAACGTAGAAGCGTTAGTATTTAAAGTGACTCTTGACACTCAAGTCCGGAGGTCGCATCCCATGTCCCGCTCTCGGTTTATGTAAGATTTGTTCAAATAAATTATCATCAACAATAAATTTTACTTTGTGGATTACGGATACCACCAGACGTGGTTCCCACAAGAGTTATCCCTGATTAGCCTCAAAGCTCTTATCGGGCAGAATTATGATATTTATTAATGCAAACTAATTTTCTTGATTAGCATTTTAAAATATTATTGGTTTATAAGACGTATATTATGAAAGCCGTCTTCGTTTTTGAGGTCCTTAGAGCGTTAGTATTCACAGTAACCTATTATCATGGAGGTTAGTGTAAGGAGGTTAGTGGCTGCGACTCTATGGAAGTCAGGGGTTCGCAGCCCAGGTCACGCTCTCATTTTATAGATAAGATTTCGTCAAATAATGTATCGCCAACTTTAGATTATACAGTGAGCTAAATGGTAGCAAAAACCAAAAACCACCTGAGGTTGTTCCGGCAGGGTTATCCCCGATGAGCCGCAAGGCTCTAAACGGGAATTATAATAATTATTATTGTTGTTATCCCTGTTTTTATAAATTTGTATTTTAATAACTTATCATATGTTTTAGTCTATATCTATTATTATATTTGTACTTATGCTATTATCATGAAACTATTTTATATAACTTAACCCTTTCGCCAGCCATTAAAAATTATTATTACTATTTTCTTTATCTCTATTTTCATCGGCGAACCTGAAAGCCGAGTTCTATCTTATTCGTCGTTGTCTTAGTTACTGTTTTAGTTAAATAGTCTGGTTAAATAATCAGGTTAAATATTAAGAACTTTACGGACTTTATATGACAGGTACTTAAAATTACTGCTTTCTGCACGTGAGTAAAGAGATTTTGATTCAAGTGGAGTGAAGTCAAATTATTGATAAGGTTAGAAGGTATTATTAAGGTTGCCGATAAAACTATTGGTATCATTGTTACTTTTTCTAGATATCACGACCTTTGTATTTCATGGGGATGATACGAATATATGCGAAGTGTCTCCGAAATTGTGGTCTGAATATTCTTAATGTTGGGAATGGCAATATCTATAAGGAAAGCTGAATTATCGGTTTTATCTACAAGGGTTATATCAGGCCTGTTGTGGTGTATTGGTTTATAAGTGATTTTAAATCTATCATAGTACAGATATTATTATTATTATATTATGATAAGTGTTTGAGCATCAATTAAACTAAATCTGTTTTTATCCACGAGCCTTCGCAATGGCATACTATTCTGCTTAAATTTTGTTCCTGCTCCATAAAGAATATTTAAAATAACAAAAATTATTCCAATTAAAAAAAAATCAATATTTAATAATTAGGTCTTATCTTAGTCTATAAATAGAAACTCGTTTAACATAGAGCTTTCCTGACATGAAAGTATTATTAATTCTTGGATACTAGGAAAGTAGCTATTAATAGTTAACCGTCTGACGATTATCACTTCCTAGTATTTATACCGATACTATAAACGGGTAATATTGTAAAAGTAAAATAGTTCACTTTACATAACTGAATACCGCAAAACACAATAAACTTAGAAATCAAAGAACCAAGTAGATTATTATAAAGTATAAATTATTTGCAGAATGCAAGGAGCTTATTGTAAATTATTTATAATTTAGATTAAGCACATTTAATTTAATAGATAATTCATAATTTAGAATGAGTAAATTTATATCAATAAAGAATTTATAATTTAGAATGAGCACCTTGCTTTTAGTTAAATAATTTATGATCTCTTTTCTTTCACTTTTTAATACATAACTTAAAATGAGCATTTCGCTTCTAGAGCATAGTAATAATTCATAATTTAGAATGAGCACCTTTCTTTTAGTAAATAATTCATAATTTAGAATGAGCACCTTTCTTTTAGTAAATAATTCATAATTTAGAATGAGCACCTTTCTTTTAGTAAATAGTTCATAGTTAAATTTAGAATGAGTACCTTTCTTTTAGTAAATAATTCATAATTTAGAATGAGCACCTTTCTTTTAGTAAATAATTCATAATTTAGAATGAGCACCTTTCTTTCAGTAAATAATTCATAATTTAGAATGAGCACCTTTCTTTCAGTAAATAATTCAAATTTAGATGAGCACCTTTCTTTCAGTAAATAATTCATAATTTAGAATGCACCTTTCTTTCAGTAAAAATTCATAATTTAGAATGAGCACCTTTCTTTTCGTGAATACTTCATAATTTAGAATGAGCACCTTTCCTTCAGCAAATAATTCATAATTTAGAATGAGCACTTTTCTTTTAGTAAATAATTCATAATTTAGAATGAGCACCTTTCTTTTAGTAAATAGTTCATAGTTAAATTTAGAATGAGTACCTTTTGTTCAGTTATTAATAATACATTATTATAATTAGCACTTAACGTTCTGCTAATAATGATCTAATGTCAGGAGAGCAGTATAATGAATTACAAGATTACTATAAGATTAAGTAATCTGAAAACTTCACTGGAATCAAACGCAATACAACATGCAATCAAAGCAAACAACGTAAAAACACTCATGTTAAACTTACTCTGTTATTTCATCTGTTTGAATGTTAGTAAAACAAAGTTATTTGTAACCGAACGCATGAATAACCTTGTCTCCTAACACTGGTATATTAGGCAAGTTAAAATAGAAAATACATGCCATTTGTTCCTATATAAAGAAGAAATACTCAACGAGAGAAATAGGGGTGAAGACAATGTCAAGTTGAAACCGAAACACACTTCAACATTCAGACCAAGGAGGGAAGACAGAAATTGCTTTAGGCAAGTTAGTTGCCTTTAGACATAGCAATGTGAGAGACATTCCAAAGCACATATTGCCAAGTATTCTGTTTTTATACATTCCTCGGAGCATTTTGTCACAAACATACTAAAAGAATATTTTAGTCACCTTCTCACGTTCGAAATAGAGTCGATATTCTACCAAATTATGCTACCCTTCTATTTATTTTTATGTCTATATTTTCTCTTTTCCCGTACGACCATTGACTTTAGATTTTTCGTCAATATTCCAATCCCTTAAGAGACGTCTTTACGCGCTGCCTGTATAAATAAATTTGAAGAAAATGTCTTTACACGAAATCATTCTTGCAACAGTTTATAAAGTTTATATACAGACTAGTAAGGACATGAGAATGCGTTGTTTTCGCAATTTACCACGATAATAAAACTTTTGATCTAGTAGTAGTAGTAGTAATATGGGGAGTGGTAGTAACTACCAGGCAAATAGGCCACGTTGTTGGGCCCTTTTTGCCAGCTCCCAAAGATAGTGTTTTACTCTTTTTAATTTCAAGTGAAGGTATATTTCATCTAATCTAGACAGAAGAGACGTGAATTTCTATGGTTCCTCTCATGCTTTTTCAAGCAATCATACATATTTTCACTGACTCAAAACTAGGAACAACACGTGCCCTCACAAATCAAAACACAAACAATGTACGAGGAGCCAAAATCAATTTATTTATTATAACCTTAACTCACTCTTGAAGGAGGTTTCAATGGGGTTACACAGAGCCCAAAAAAGATGTGTCAGGCCTCTCAATGTATTGAGATAGGCTATGCCCACTCTAGTATATATCTCTATAAGCCTACCCGCCAATGATACTTGGCAAGAGCGCAGTACTGTTTGTTGATAGAAATTAATATAGAGAAGTGATGCTTATCAAAAATGGCCCTTATGGAGAGAAGTAGATTTTATATAATTTTTTAAAAAAATAATAGATTTTATTTATAGATGATAAATCAATTTATTAATGAAACATAATTATATGACGATAAGTAACATAACATTTAAAATGAAAAATACATTTTAACAAAAACGTAAATAAACTTGGAGTTTCATGCAAATAATGACATTGACCACCCTTTTGTTTCAAGGTTATGGCAAATGTTACCAACAAAACAACTTTGCTAGTAAAAGCGAATTCTCTACACAAAGAAAAAAAAAAAGATAAGAAAAGAAAAATACAAAAAAATAAAAGAAAAAAAAAGAAATAAAATTAATGGAATAAATTTAATTTAAAGGTATAACAAAAAAAGTGAATATGCTTCATTCAGGCATCGTTTTGCTTTATTTCTTCAATTTTAAGTTATTTTATTAAACAAAACTTGTCTTCTTGAACGAATGAGAAAAGGTGTTAAGAATATTATTTTTATTTGTATTATACGCAGTATAAAAACGAAAGGGCCTAAAGGCAAAGAAAAAGGCTTAGGAAATGAAGAGAAGGTTTCAATTTTTCCTGGAAAAACACAATATATTTGTTTTGGCATCATACCCGGGGTTAACCAAATTTCCCAACATTAATCTCTCAAAAGTTTATTTTAATTTTAAAAAAATTTAATCAGATTATTTAAAATTATATAGAACCTATAAAAACAAGAGGCAATATAGTTGAAAAATCAATAAGTGATAAACAAAACCAAATGGGAAAAATATATACTATATATATATATAATTAACAGTATGTATATATATAATATATATATATAATTAATAATATATATATATATATATTATATATATATATATATATATATAATATTACATATATATAAATATATAATTACTATAATATATAGTAATTAACATAAGTTTTACTTATTTTAAGTAAAACTTAATTTTCTTAATAAAAAAAAGTTTAATTAAGAAATAATTTAGAGAGTTAAAAGTATTATGTTAAACAAGTTATTATGTTAATTAAACAGCATTACCTAGGAAGGAAATTCGCTTGAAAAAATTGAGTCATTCTGTTGATAAATTTAACTCAAAACAGCTAAAATAACTAATAAACAATTTAACAACGTTACTTTTATATTTTTCTTTATAGAAAGTTTTTAGTAATCTAAGGAAAAAAAACTATTTTTAACTTTCTGGAGTTTTGCATTATCTAAAAAATAGCAATTTGGCACGTTATTCCTCGACAATACAAAATAATAATAAATAAACAGAAACTTAAAAAAAGTATTTTTCAGTAAAAATAATTGTAAAAGTTAGTTTTGGTAAAATTATACTTTTTTGAATTATTGTTCATAAAAAGTGTTGAGTTTTAAAGTTTATCATATAAAAGATGTTTTAAATTATATATTATTAAGAATTTTTACATTTTTAGTAAAAAAAAGTCAAAATTTCTGGATATTAGTAATCATCGTTTTTGACAAGGGGTTTCCATATTGCAATTAAGCGTCCCTAGGGGTACTTAAAACCAAGCTGAGGGTGCGCGAAATATAATTTGAACAAGAATAATGAAAGGACATTATATTATGCCACAAGTTTATTATCGTCTACAAAAAATACGGGCTTTCGACCCGTAGCTGTTCAGTCATACTGAATAACGCATATTGAATAATTGCATAATACTACGTACTTTGAAAAATCCATAATGTTACGCATAGTGAATAACAGCTGCATAATAATATAATATAAACATTTCCACAAAATCTTATAAATAATTTTTTAAGGTAACTATTCATATGTGTGCATCCTCAGTAGTGGATGGACCACTAGAGTGAAAGCCCAGCCTTTAGGAAAAACATTTTAGTTTTAAGTTCATTTATGGTTAGAAAGCTAAATTGACATCTTTTGATATTAAGCACTAGCCTGATTAACTCCCAAAAATATCTCTTATTATTTTTTTCTCTTATTTATTATTTCCACTTTTATTTTAGCATATTCTATGTTTCTGTACTCATTTTTTTTCCTACAACAAATGAACTTTACAAAATTATTATGATATTTTAAATATAACACGCTAATTAATAACGAAAATAATGCCAAATATAACCTATGCTAATGAAATCATTTATAAATATATAAGTGAGAAATTAGAGCAATATAATAATTATTATTAAATTAACAGACATAATACACATGCAAATAAATACAAACAGAGACTATTAAATTCATGCAGAAATAGTTTAACATAACTAAAAAAATACAAATCTAATAAAAAGTAAACGCACAACTAAGTATTACGTTTATAATGCTACGTATATTAAAATTGATACTTAATTAAAAATAAAAATTTTTTTTTTTTTTTTTTTTTAATAATAATAATAATAATAATAAAAATGTTTATTTATAAATAAATACAAATTAGATTCGTGAATACAATGTTACAAAATAATTTTATAATAGAGCAACTATCAAACTCTTTAAGAGAAAAATAAACTTTAAGCCGCAAAAGCATGAGCTTGTGCGCGGCTTTAGTCTTCTTGTTAAAAGTTTCTTTTTCCTTATTAATAGTTTCTTATAAATAGTTTAGTTTCTGTTAGTAGTTTTCTTAAATTATGTTTACTTAATTAGTATTTTTATACGACTTGGTTAGTTTTTTTAAAAAAAAATTTAAAATAAGATTTCTTAAATTTAAGGAAGAGAATTTATTAATTAAAAAGTTAGTACAAAATAATAAATAAAATATAATAAAAGAAAAATATTATTTAATCTAAGGTTAGAAAAAAAGAAAAAAAGAAATAGGTTAATTTGGAGGTGGTTTTAACCACAGGATTATTTCTTTTTTAAAATCTTTAAAATACAGGTTAGTTTTTATCTCATCTGGTAGCATATTAAATAAAATTGGACCTCTAGTAGCAGCATGTCGTTGCATCATTGATGTTCTACATTTTAAACTTTTTACTTTTCTATTAGTTTTGTTTAGTGCTGTGATTGTGATTAATATACTCTTTCGGTTGATTAAAGTATTTTAATAGAACCTTTTTTGTAAATAACTGTTTGATTGTGAGAACAGGGAAATCTTTGAAAAGTTGATCAGTAGAATATAGTCTTGGTTTCTTAAGGATGGTTTTGATGACTGATTTTTGAGCTATTTCTAACGAGTGCAAGTGAGTTGGATTTGCTGATCCCCATCCAATAATACCGTACCCAAGAATAGATTCCACTAGAGCATGATATATAGTTTTAATCAACTTTTCATCACAGAAATCCCTAAGTGCTCTAAAATAATATATGAATTTCCTTATTTTATTTCTAATATTTTGAATATGAATTTTCCAAGTCAATGTTTGGTCAATAGTAACACCTAGGTATTTTATAGAAGTTACCCTGTCTATAGTCGTACAGTCACAGTTTGGTGTGTCATTTTTTCTAACGCACTTACAATCATGGATTTTGAGTTTAGTTATATCCTTAGGCTGTCCTTTCTTAGATAGTGAGAAGGTAATAAATTTGGTTTTTTTGGTGTTTAGAAATAATAGGTTTGTGTGGAGCCATTTGCTTACTAAGGCCAGCTGTTGTTCTACTTTGATTGTCAATTCTTGCCAGCTGTGTGTGTCTGATGAAAACAATAAACACGTATCATCAGCAAAACCTATTACTTCACCTAAGAAATTAGGGATAAGGTATAAATCATTGATGTAAGTCAGAAATAACTTCGGTGACGTCACTGTTCCTTGTTGTGTTCCAGTATGAAGCGTGGCTACAGAGCTTAAGTCGTTAAGTAACTTTACCTGTTGTTGCCGGTTTGTAATATAGTCAATAAGTAATTCTAAGGCTTTCCCTCGTATCCCATAATATTGAAGTTTTTCTATTAATTTTTTCTGATCAATGTGTCAATGCCTTTTTTAAGTCCAAAAAAACTGCTATTACTTTATTGTTGTTGTCTAATTTTGAGGTAATATACTTAGTTAGTGCATATATCGCGTCGTCAGTACTTTTATTGTTTTGAAAACCGAATTGAGATTTTGAGAGAATTTGATGTTTTTCGAAAAAAGATGAGATTCTACTTTCAATGCATTTCTCTAATAATTTTGCTCCTACTGGTAATAGAGATATTGGTCTGTAATTCATTACGTCAGACTTACATCCTTCCTTAAACAGAGGAGTGATGACAGCGTTTTTGAATACACTAGGAAAAATACCCGAACTGAAACAGGTGTTGAATATATAAACTAAGGGTTTGACTAAATTTTCTTTGCATGCTTTTATTATTTTTGCAGATATTTGATCTATACCAGGAGCTTTGTTATTTTTTAGTTCCCTTATGTGATTTAGTATTTCAGTTTCTGTTACAGGTAAAAGAACTAAAGAGTCAGGTAGTCTAGGTATATTTTCAGTACTCGAGTCAGAGCTACAGTTGCAGTATTTTTTCTGTTCGTCAGCTAAAGTTTCACCAATGCTTGAGAAATGTTCATTTAGTTTATTTGCAATATCTTTATTGTTGACTATTTTTTCACCACTTGGCAAAATTAGTTCCTTGATTTCTGTTTGAGATTTTTCTCTACCTAAGGTTCTATTTATAATTTGCCATGTTTTGAAATTATTTTGCCCAGCCAATTTAATTTCATCTTCTAGATATTGATTCTTAGCAGTTTTTATAATTCTATTAAGTTGATTTCTGTATTTTTTATAAGCGGTTTTCAATTCTGCATTTTCCGGGTCACTGTCAACTTGCCTAGCCATTTTGTCACGGATTAATATACTTTCTATGATGCTATTCGTTATCCAAGGTTTTCTTTTTTGTATTTTCTATTTAATTTAACAGTTTTTGTATGTCTCCAATAGTGGGTTTTTAAAGTATTTACAAACATAGATGTTATTTCATTTGCGTCGTCATTTTTATAGATATTATCCCAAGTTTGGTTATTTATATCATTAACCAGGCTTGGAAAGTCAGTTCTGCTTACGTAAGTGTTACTGTTATTTAAATTATTTTTTGATGATGTGTTATTATATTTATAAATAATTCCAACTGGGAAGTGATCTGTTATTTTATTATTAAGTCTATACGCAACGGTAAGTAGCTTTTCTTTTTGTTTGGTCCATATATGGTCTAGACAGGATTTACTGTTGTTATGAATTCTGGTGTAGGAATTTATATTGGAATTATAGCCAAATTGGGCCATCATATCGATAAAGTCTTCAGTATGTGCATCATAATTGTCAGCTTTAATATTGATATTAAAATCCCCTAGCACTACATGGTTTTCATTACTCATGCTGTGTAAATGGTCGTATAACGATGCGTTAAACAAATCTAAGCTATATCCCCATAATCTGTATATTAGAGTCACAGTATGTACCTTATTTTGTTCGTCTCTAATTTTAAATAGTAAACTAGTACATTGCTCTACGGGATTTTCTTGTTTAGATATTATTTGTAGACTATTCTTTACAAATGCTACAATTCCGTCAGCTCGGTTAAACTGACCATCCACCGGAAGAGGTTTATAGCCGGGTATTGTAAAATTTTCAGGAAAAACTCTTAACCATGTTTCAGTCAGTAAAATTATGTGTACCTCTACATTTATACCTTCTAACAGAACTAATAGCTCGTCATAGTGTTTTTCTAAACTACGTATATTTAGATGCAATAAATTTAAAAAATATTTAGTGCCTGTAGTCAGTGACTTCAGATTTAGATCAGTTAGTTCTTTTGTTTCGGTTTCATGGTCCATTTTAGGATCCGAAATTATTTGATTTGTAGTTGTCATGGTGTTAAATCTATGGATATTTTATTTTCTACTATTTTGTTGAAGTTATGCGTCTCGTTTGTTATTAAATAGTTTTTAATAGTATGGACGTTGGTCTGTAGTATCTCCTTTGTTAGTAATGAAATTAAGTCCGTTTCATCTGTCGTTAGATATCTAAAGCTATAAGTATGTCTACTAAGTGCAACAATTATATGTGGAATACTATTATAAACGTCTAAGGGTTTTGAATTTATCCTAACTAACACCACACGTTTAGACGTCAGTCCTTGAGCTTCGTGAATGGTATGAATTAGAATTGGTCCATAACATCTACCTTTTAAAATATCTATCATCATATCTTTTTCAATTTGTGTAAAAGTCAGTATAAGCGTGTCTTCTTTAAGTTGATACTGACTGGCATCACTAATAATCGGTCTGATGGATCGTACGCACGGGTTTGTTGTTTGAATATTTTTATAATGGTTCGACAACAAGAAGCACACATCCGTTGGACATCTCTTAGTGGTAGAGAGAGTTAAACAAGGATCACAGAACTGTGAGATCTTAGACCACTCAGATGTTAGAGAAGATCTTTCAATGTATGGGATTTGATTTTCATCGCCAAGTAGGATTATTTCCTTTGCTCTCGCGAGCTCAGCAATAAATCCCACGTAACCTGCATGCATGAGCATTGCTTCGTCTATAAAGACGCGGTCGTAATGCTTATCAGATCCATTTATTACGAAAGAAGCCACCGTTCTGTAATCCTTGTAGACTCTGTCCTTTCCCTTTAATTTATAATTTTTTTTTATATTTTGCCTAATTTCATTTAGATTGGCTCTGGTTTGGGTCAATACCAAGTCCTTTCCCGGGGTGTGCTGACTCATTATAAACCTCGTTTTACCGCAACCGGGCACTCCGTTTATCCATTTAACGTTTGATAGTTTACATTTAGTAATATTGATTTTATTAATTTTGGTCACTAATTCCGCATCAAGCATGAGCTCTGTGTCTTTAGTTACTAATATATACCTATCGCTTGTTTCAAATCTTCTTTGATTTTCGTTATATTTTACATAAGTACCATTTTTTCTAAGCTGAAACCCATTCGATACTGATTATTTGTGGGCCATATGAAAGTATTTCGGCTATTGTCATACAGGTTCATTTCTTTAAACCTTATTTCACGAAAGGCTCTGGAGGATTCAAATATATTTTTGCTTATTACAGTTGATAATATTTGTTTGTATATGTCAGCATTTAGTTTGTCTTTTTGATTTAATAAATTTCGTAATTCAATCATGCTATTTGTAAAACTTTCTATCTTGTTAGAGCCAGGAAGGAGGCCTTGTATGAAATTATTGTTTATTGCACTCTTTTCAAATATATTTAAGAAATTAAGGGTGTCAAAACCTTTAATTTAAAAGTATAGTAGAAAGCCCCTTAGATAATTTAAGGAGTTATATTTTTTGTGGGATATACTTAAGTCAACGTATTTAGTGAAGTTATAAATTAACGATGTTCTACTTTTAACTGTTTCCGTTGTGCCCTTATAATTAGTAATACTGTTTAATAAATTATTTAAAAATAAGTTGTTGTATTGTGTAATTTTTTCGGACGTTAGCCCGACAAAATTACACAAATCCAAGCCCCTACGAACAAAGATATTATCTTTACTGATATTATCCTCGTTCGTAGGGGCTGTTTTAGCTAATTTTTTAAAAATAAATTTTTTAATATCCATAATCGGTTTTTTTAATTTCTTTTTGGATTGCATTTGCATGGCAAGGGCACTTCGGGTCGTTTGCTCTATGGTATAACCGTTCCCTATGATTGGGGTTGTCTGTCTTTATAAGTAATTTACCGTTATGGCACACTGGTTTTTATTTAAGTTCTGACACGTGTTTATTTCATGTTCTCCTGCACAGTGCGGACAAATTTCGCTATCTTTTTTGCAGTATTTGGCTACATGGCCGTCCTGACATCGGAAACACCTGGATGCGACAATAAAGTCCTTGACACGACAAGAAGTCCACTCTATAAAAACATTGCCCGAACTCAGAAGTGCTCGCCTCATATCAGGCTCGCATTCTAAAACCCAATGTACAGTATCTTTGTTTCTAGGTCCTAATTTAAATCGGGGTTTAATTGAGAGTGATAGTTGCTCTAGTGTTTTATCTTTAACAATAGGCTTATTTTTTTCAAATATGTTGCTGAGGATGTCTTGTTCATTTAGATCCACAGGAACGTCGTATACAATTAATCTAGGCTGTTTCCTCTTCGGCTCCGAGATGACGTATCCTGCCTCTGCTAACTTGCTGTTTATAACTTTTGCTTTTTCAGCCTTATTTTCAAGAACAAGTACAACTCCCCTCCTTTAATTGTTTTGGACCTTTTTACTTTCAGGTTTTTCTCCTTTGGTATATGAACAGCCAAAGCGTCTCTTGTGTCCTTGTTTATGTCACTTTCAGTTTTGTCTAGAGAATCTTTTGGTTTGATAATCACGACTTCGTCTATTGGTTTTATTTGCTTTAGGTTTAGTAATTTATTTTCACATTGATTTATTTAGCTTAGTCGGTAAATTGAATTATTTCCGCATACGTCATGGGTTTACAAGGCGTTGTTGTCGACAGAATTTTCATTTCGAGGTCATCAAACCTCTTATTAATGACATCGTTCATTGAGAACTGTGGTGACACATTTACCAGAGCTTCTACCCTTGATTTTATTGTTTTAACCATACTATTGAGTCTATTATTTAGGTTGTTAAAATTGTCATAATCTGCTCGCAGAACCTTCCTTTTGTCAAATTCGGCGGTGGCCCATGACGCAAAAGATGAATATAGTACATTAAGCTCACCTAAGTCTTCAAATATGTCGGTACATATTTTCTTTACTGGAGTGTCCTGCTTTTCCATGTTATTATGATGGTTATTTGTGTGGGAGTTAATGTCAGATTCTTCGAATTCAGATACTAATCCAAAGGAACTGAGTGATGATAGCATATGTGCACAAGATCACAACTTTATACTAAGAGTTTAAGTCAAGAAAAGAGTTTATAGTAATTTAATGAAATAAAAATAAAAGATTTGAAAGAAAGATTAGTAATAATATAGAAAGATAAAATAAGAGTAAGTAATAAATATTATAAATTTAGATTGATTTTACAGTATAAAAATGATTTATTTAAATTAAAATGTGTATATTAAGCAAAAAGTTTTAATTTGTATTGGCTAATAAAAATTTAAACTAAACTATTCTACTACTAATTAGCTAGATGTTTACACTACTGGAGTTCTGATGAGACTGATTACAATTAGTTACAAAGTCTTAAAAAAGTCCTTAAGTCACAAAGTCAAAAGTCACAAAGTCTTAAGTCACAAAGTTAGTCACACGTCTAATAAAAAGTAAACGCACAACTAAGTATTACGTTTATAATTCTACGTATATTAAAATTGATACTTAATTTTTATTTTTTGCAATATGGTTTCTCACAAAAGCCAAAAGTAAATATGGCAGCGAAGGTAACGGTAATATAGATAAGGGTAACATATGCTACTGAATTTATGTTTAGCTTTGACAACGGTAGACCAATCAATCAAACATCTGGTCAGCAGAAGAAGAAGTATATTACGTTCAACAAAAAAAATGTAGGAAATTAATTAATCAATGAAATAAAGAACATAATTAAGACTTAAAACCAATGACCTAATAAAAAGAATGAATAGAAACGCAGAGTTAGATTAATTTACTCGAATACAGCTATAATTTACTCATAATTAAAAGACTAAAAATTTTAATTAATAAGTTAGAATGGGAACTATAATTTTCAGCTCCTAAAAAGACAGTGATATGACTAAAGAGCAGACATAGCCGCTTACATGGAAGTCTTAAATAGGGGTTTATAACCAAAAGCTTCATATTAATAACCTCATCAGAGAATAGCGGATCATGTGTCGTGATATTATTAAATACGTTGTGCCAAAGTAATTTTTCTAAGTGAAATAAACTGAACTTGAAACATCCCGTGAACGGATTAGCGCGATAAGATGAGGAAACATTAAGGTAAGGAGATAAAAATTCATTTCCCTACACAACTTAATACAAATTTAGTTGGTGTCTGAATGTAAGAACTCAATACGAGCACTTTTCCTGAGTACATGATAGTTCAAACTACAAAACAGATTTCAACGAAAACTGGACACAAATCAAACCCTATATCAAGAAAAGCTTCAAACAAATTTCAACACGCAAACTGACTTTTTTTGGCTAAAAACAATTTCTGGCAATCCCTTATTATTAGTTTAACAAGACCTAATAAGCAGATTTTATTTAAAGAAAATTCCCTAAAAATCAATCGGCAAGTAGAAGTCGAGAAAAAGAGGTTTAAAGCCTAAACTACAGAATGGATTTTGACGTATGTAGACTTTTCATAATCGTCTTGGGATCGTGTGCATTCCTACCTAATAAAATCACAAATTGGACATTCCTACGCTGCACGCGGAGCGAAAAGCTAGCCAACGGTAGTTTTATACGTTGACACACCTACAGCCTAAACTACTGAACGGATTTAGATGTGTGGGACTTTTTGAATTTGTCTTATGCCTGTGTGTAGTCCTATCTTATAAAATCTCAAATTTAACATTGCTACGCTGAATAAGGAGCTAGAAACTAAGCTAACGAACGCTACTTTTAAATGACCCACCTGCACTCTTTCCTACCGAATGAATATTGGTTTTTGTGGACATTTGATTTTGTGTAATGCTTTTAAGCATTATTGTATCAGTAAATCCCAAATTCCTAGCAACATAGTTCCTATATTACATGCTCCTCAGAAAACTGAGCTTGAGAGTGGTGTATACAATACCTTGACACCCTTTATATAGCTTTATCGACATCTTGTTGTCAGCTGTTTTTACATTAAACAGGAGCCGTATAAAGATACGTGAAATCTAACCAAAAACTACTTGCGTGGTAAAAAGAAAAACCTCATCGCCAAGTCTTTGGTCCAAAAAAGTAGGAAAATCAACTTTTCTCTCCCGTCAAGTCATGTCCGTTTTTGTTGGAAACGGTCATTGGCGCTTCAAACTTAACTTCCTCGGTTGGCGATACTTATTGCTGGCTGATTATCGTAGATATTAAAAAAGCGATTAGGAAGGCTTAACTATTTATAAGCCATCTTGTTTTATAATCTAAGGGATATTAAAAATATTTTAATTTAAGTCTGCAGCTATTGCCAAAAGTTGATTTCAGTCACTTTTCAGAATAAAATAATACAAGTTTTACTTAAAATTCAACAGACGTAACCAATTAAGACGAAAATAAAATTTAAATGTTTCAAATTATACTCCACACCAAGCTGTTGATGACGTCATCAATTTCAATTTAAATTTAATTCAAGAAGCTTCTGTTTTTAAAGAAACGGGCTTTAAATTAAATTAGTTTAGATTAAAGTGGAGCAGTAGTTCCTTGGAAAATAAAATTAAGGAAATGAAAAGAAAATACTTTAAACTAAGTAATTTAGAATACAATACTTTTTCGGAAGCGGAATGTCCGAGCGAAGATTGAAAATGAGTGTTATCATGACAAACGACCATTCCACTAAACGTTACTGTCAGATTTATTAAATAAAAATAACGACAAGATGACGAGATTAAACCCTTCTTTCAGCGTAGTATAAGTAAACATTTAAATATTTTGCTTTTGTTAAGATCAATATGAAATTTTAGCTAATGAAAACTTTGCATTTACCGACCTAGTTTGGTGCAACCAAAAAGAAAAATATTTTGTTAATATTTAAAAACCATTTGGTCTCTTCATAAAAATATTCTTTTTTGCCTCCCAAATTCTCCAAATTTGACTTCTTGAGAGAAAACAAAAGTTCAAATTCCTCGCTAAATTTTAAAGGGATTGATATGAATATTTTAGACAAAAACAAAATTATTAGACCATCAAATTGTAAATTTGATGGTCAATTAAAAGAAGATCAAACCCTTGCTAATATATGTGCTAAGTTTAATCTCATTATCAGCCTTTAATCAAATCAAATCGAATTACTTGTGTACGTTTAAAAAATCAGAAAATAATCTAATTGAGTTGAAATTTAGTACAAGTTTATAAATACGAGTATATATAAAGTTTATAAATATATATAAAGGTTATAAATAAATAAGTACTATAGTTTCGTTTTAATAAATAATAAATCTATGGTTTTTGTTGGATCATAAAAGATAAGCAGCATTGAGCGTGGTTAGTGCTGTATGGGTAACCGCTGAGAATAAGACGGCAATTGCTATATGAGTCCGATAACCTCTTGCCGTATAAATTTGGCGAATTATGTACTCTGAGGGCGAGCTAAGCGAGTCTGAGAATGAGCGTAGCAAATCCGATGAGATGAGGAAAAGGTCTGAGGTACCCTGTACCCAATTTTTTTATAAGGGAAACATAAGAGAAAAAAATGGAAGACAAAAGAAAGAAGTAATACAATAACAGTAACACTGCAATAAGTAATACAAAACATTAAATTGAAGTAATTACTTAAAATGAGAATGCATTCAATCATTAATTACAACAAAAAACAAACACGACAGTTAGCTTGTTTTCTAAAAATATAATAATGTAATTTTATTAAATATCCCTTGCTTATTTCCTAATTCTCTATTTAATTCTTTTTTCTTCGACATCATTAATCTTATAAGGATAACAACACTGTAAAAAATGATAAAAAAAAGAAACTAAGTAAAGATCTAGAAAAAGAATAGAGTGTAAAACTTGACTTGCAGTCATTTATAACAAAAGATAACGACAGGGTGTTTCCTTTTCTAGAGAGAGAGATAAAATGCCATCGTATGATAGGAGTTAAGAAGGCTCATAGATATAACTATAATTAAGAAACATTGATTGATATTTTTAAAAAGATAAATAGAGTATTAAGTATAATGATTGTAATTGATGCATGTAACAAGTAAACATGCTAAGTTAAAAGGTTTATGTAGCAGAAGATAAGTTACGGAAGATAATAGGTTAGACTAGAAAAAAAGTAAAAAATATACTCTTCAGAGGGCTCGTCGTGCTCATTGAGACTAGAAATCATTCACAGATATAACTTTTTTAGTAGAGAGTTTGAGTGTTGCCCCGCCAGATGATGACGGCGTTATGCCGAAACCGGTCCAGGAATATTCTTATCCAACAGCAAGTATTGACGGTAGCTGATTCTTTAAATATAATCTTGTTCGTTACTTGTTGTTCTGAATACGTCTGAATTTTCCGAAATATCCCTAGTCTGTGAAATCCGAGTTAATCGTACTAAATTTTTGAACAATCATCTAATAAGTTATTGTTTCGACTGATTCTTATTATAAATCTAAAATTGCATGCATTTTTTATTGACGGGAAAAATAAACCAGGGCATTTGCAAAGCATTTAAGTGCAAACCCGAAGTAAAAAGAAGCCCTCCAGTTCCTTTTACCTATTGAACAAGTTTACTGGCTCACAGAGAGTTATCAACATGTTTTGGGGTAGTTCTACAAGTTCCTCAGAAGGAACGCAGGCAAGACCAATGGTCTGCCACCATAATAAGGTACGTTAAAACAGGACAAGTGCAAGGAATATGAGAAGAAGTTCCCTCGGCCTTCTCATATAGTCTAGTCTGCATATAGGACTAGCTCACTAGCTGTTCGTCCCATCAGGTGTAGATAACGGTTAGGCCGACAATGACTAGTTATTGAGAGAAAGGTATTTTTCCAGTGCTAAAAGTGACCTGGTAAACTTCTAAGACGATCTTTTGATAAGTAGCTTTGATTGTCATATCCTAACAGAATGAATCCACAGGTGTTATAAGTCTCTATGTACCAAGTCTGTCTTAACAGTACAGCTAGTAACACTTATTGCATCTTCGGGAGCAACAGCTTGGATGTGATAATCTAAGCTGCATATCAGAAGGAGTGGAACTGACTGCTTATTGTCCTCAACACTACAGTTTCCTGGGACCCATAGCAGTTCGAATTCGTTAGTCCACCCATGAGTGTTGAGGGAGTCAATACACTCCTGTAAATATTCCTGTCAACTTTTCAACCTGACGAACTTGACGAATATTTATAAGAAATCAAAGTTTTGTTGGCAGCTTTGATGTTTTATCTGTAAAATAAAACATCATACAAGATGTAAGATACAATCTTGAGATGTTTTATATGGAAGATAAAACATCATAGAAGATGTAAGCTACTATCTTGAGATGTTTTATCTAGAAGATGGCAAATTTATATCTGTAAGAATAGATAAACATTTAAGACCTCTAATAGGCTCGACTGAGAGTAGGCTGAAATAACAAAATCCTCAGCTTATATAACTGAGTCATATCTGCACAAACTGGTCATCAGTGTTCCTTGCAAAACATACCAGCTTTCGACAGACCATTCATAAAAATAAATAAATCTATGAATAACGTTCCGTTTAAATAAAAAATGACGGCATACATGACACGGAATAATACTGACAAAACCGGATCATTCATTAAATATTCGTTGCTTTTTGGTAGATCTTTTCCATTAACTATAAAGTAATCAATTCAAGTTAGTAAAAAAATATTTTGAGATGTTCAAACTTATTTATACACATGCTTCTCCCACGCTTCAATACATATTACTTAGTGACCTAAATCCCAACATGAAATAACTCAAAAACTTAGACTACTTTGAGTATAGGGTTTTTGATACAGTAATATTTTATTTGAATTTAATGGATCTAAGTTGAAGCACAAGTTTCATGTAACCGAAAAAGAAAACAAACGGAATAAGAAATAAACTAATGCTAAAGTAAAGCGAGAAGCAACAGAAAATATGAAATATCATATTTAGATCTTGATGGAACATGTTATTGGTGAAAACTTAGAAAAGCCAAATTAATAAAATATATTAATAAAATATGATCAAATAGATTCATAGCCCATTCTGGAGGAAAAGATAATAATTCATTCTTATAAATTATAACTGGCCTAAATTATGAATCCATACTAATATAGAAAGAACAACAAAATATAGAGAATTGTATTCCCAGCTCTTACAATAACCAAACCTTAACTAAATGGAAAGGTTCTCAGGCTGTAAACCAAACCTCAACTAAAATTTCAAATAAATTATCTCTATACTGCTGATTCATAACTTTGTATGCTATTTTGTGTAGTTAGTCTTTGTCAATCACCCAAATAAAATCATTTTTAGAGGGTCCCCAAAGAAAAAAATAAGCTAATGAGATTAGGTCATGAAAACAGGGGGAGGTGGGTTTTTTTAAAAAAAGAGGGACTCAATGATCAAAATATATATATATATATATATATATATATATATTATATATATATATATAATATATATATATAATATATATATATAACTTACGAATGAATCAGGATAAGGCTTATAAAAACACACTCACTTCTCTCGTGCCAACGTTTCGAGCATGGACATGCTCTTCATCAGGGCAACAGAGAACTACGTTAAGCGTAAAGTCATAAAAATAAAAAATTACAATAAAAGTAAACTTAAATACATTAAAACAAGGCATAAAATGTCTTGTATATATAAATATATATATATTTATATATATATATATATATATATATATATATATATATATATATATATATAAATGTGTATATATATATAATATATATATATATATATATATAATATTTGTTTTGTATGCATGTGAAAATGTAACTATGGGCCGATTTCTAGCTTCTAGATGAAAAAAGTTCGTTTTCTTTTTAGTCCATAGATAGTAAATACCTCAGTTTCATTCGTAACGCTCACCTATCTAGGCTCTGACCGCGCTCGATGATCCTTAAATATATTATTCAACTAAAAACATGGATACACTTTTATTGAAACGAAACTTGATGTACTTATTTATTCCATTAAAGTATACACTTGTACCAAATTTTAACTTAATTGTATTATTTTTAATGTTTTACAATTAAAAAAAAAACGGATCGCAAAATGTTTCCGTCTTTTATGATTTTGTGAAATTTGGTGAGTTATTATTGTGGGTTAATGACGTCATAAATATATTTCCCGGATAGCACAACTACACATATAGATAGATTTTTATATAAAGTTTCTCTACTCTCTAGCATAAATACACTGGGAGCTACGATGCTAACAGATACACACACACATACAAACAGAAACCTTTGTGAACACCACTTATGAGGCCTTTAAAACACCTAAAACGAATAATTCAGGTAACACCCCGGTTTCGTACCTTATTCAAACACAGCACTTTTCCTATATACCTATTGTATAAATGAGGAAAAAATAAATATAACAACAATCAAGTGCTTTAAGAAAACAAAAATTAATTATTAATATATCAATCATTAAATTAACTACAATTAAGATAGAACCATAATTAATGTTAATGAAAAAAAAAACAAGTAATATTTACTTTTTACCTTGAAGTAAATTAAAAGAATGTAACATTAATTTAATGAAAAACAATTAAAAAATTCTCTTATCCTTCTTTAATATATTTATTTACTATCTTTCTTAATAAAAGAAATAAAGGGTTCTAAGCACAAGAGTTAAAACTGCTCCCTCTGAAGCGTATGTCTAGACTCAGTTCGATAATTCATTCCATTTCTTATCAGTGCTAAAGGGAAATGTCTCTCACAAGTTTAATAAAAGATAAAAATCTGTCTACCCGAATATTTTCAATATAACTTTTCAACTTAAACAAAAATTTATAATTTAAAGTTAATACTTGAAATTTCCCTCGAAAAGATAAGTTTAATAAAAATAAATCGGGGTACGGGGTACCTCGGAACTTTCCTCACTTTATCATATTTGCTAGGCTCATCCTCATTACTTCGGTTCGCTTCGCTCGTCCTCAGAATATGAAAAATCGCCTAATTTATGCTTTATAAATTTGGCGGTAATAAAATGGATATAATATTTAAATCATAAGCGCTAGTGGATTTTTTACCATAAGGATGTAAATAAAAGTCTATCCACAAATAAGTTTCAACCAATGTAATGATGACAAAACCGGCTATTAACCTAATACAGGTCATCCTCAGTGCCGGTGAAAGAAGCTAATTTTTCCTCTTGAGTCTTGTTACACGATTTGAGGCTGTCTGCATCCAGTCTCAAATCTTGTAACAAGACTCAAGAGGAAAAATTAGCTTCTTCTCACCGGAACTGAGGATGACCTGTATTGGGTTGAAAGCCGGTTTTGTCATCATTACATTGGTTGAAATTTATTTGTGGATAGACTTTTATTTACATCCTTAAAATGGATGTCCTTACTATCTGAGGACGAGTAAAGCGAGTCTAAAGAAGTATTGCTTCAATCCGTCTTCAGACTCGCTTTCCTCGTCCTCAGATATTAAGAACATTCATTTTATTTCCGTCGATCACCTATTCAGGTACTAACCTTACTAGATGATGTTTAACATTAGTGATCTAACAAGAACTATTGGAAAAATTGACGCGGAGTATTAAGTTTATTAGTAGAAATATTCTATTTTTAGTATAAATAGTTTATCCAGTAAAAAATATTAGATAAAAGACAATGCGATTATTTATTCCAAATTTTAGAGAAGTATAATCACCCTCAATAAATCAGTTCTGTACAACACTTTGTACAGTAAGTCTTTGTACATTTAGGGTAAACCTCAGTTTACCCAAAATCATGAATAAACTCGTACAAAGTCGAGTGCGGGGTACCACAGAACTTTTCCTTATTACATCGGATTCGCTACGCCCATCAAAATTATTTTGCAGCACGTCCTGGGGCACCCTTACCACGTCTTTAGATAGTAAAATGTATTCCTTTTATTCCCTGCCGTCACCTATCCAGACGATGACCACGCTCGATGCTGGTTAACTTTTATTATTAAAACCATAGATATACAGGTTGTATTGAATCGAAAATTGATGTACTTATTTATTAAGAAAAATAACACACTTGTACTATTTCATCTCGATTAGATTATTTTTCAATTTTTTAATTTATTTTTAAGAACTGTAACGCTGGGCGCTGGTGGACTCAGCTTTGTTGCTTGGGGGACTCGCTTCGCTTACGAGAGATAATAAACTATAAACAATGGACCTTAGCTAGCCTCTGTGATTGAACTCTCGGCCTTAGACTCGGCTAGTGATGACCCCACGGTGCACTGGTAACTCGTTCACTACCAATTGATACGAAGTAATACATGATGAAGTAAGTTGTAATAACTACTTCATCACAGAACGTACACAAGTCATCTGATAAAAATTAAACTAATGCTGATAATAACATTATAAGCATGTTAGTACATAGGTCTATAAGACTGACGCATGGCTATATGCATGACAATTCTAGATAGCAACATTTTTTTAGCGTTTTATGATTTTTCGAAATTTTCTGTGTACAATTGTAGGTTAATGACGTCAAAAAATGTTTCTGGTTAGTATAACAACACCTATAGACAGATTTTTATACAAAGTTTCAACACTCTATTATAAATACACTGGGAGCTACTATGATAACAGACACACACACTCATACAAACAGACAACTTTGAGAAAATCACTCAGGAGTCTTTTAAAACACCTGGAACAGATAATTTAGTTTTAGGACACCGCGGTTTCGTATTTTTTTGCAATCAAAATATTTTTCCTATATACCTACGGAGTAAATGAGGAAAAATAAAAATGCAGGAAATTTAATGTGAGCGAAGCAAGCCAAATAATATTTTTAGAGTCACACATGTCTCACGGGTTCACGACCTCAGCTTAACTATGAATACACAGTAGCTATTACGTTGAAAGACTAGGGATACGAAAGACAAGGATAATAGAATATAAGTAAAACCAGGTAAAAAAAAAAGTAAATAACCCAGTTCATATGCGAATACAACTAAAGACTAATGTTAAATAAGTTTAAGCAATTATATTTAATCTTGACTGTTTACTGCTGATACCGGGAGAATTAAAAAAAGAAAGTGTAATGATTATACTTCACCATCAAAGTAGCAGAACGTCCATAACAGAAATATATAAGAAAAGAGGTTAAAAACAGGATTATTTCATCTTAAACATGTCTGAAAAGGAGATTTCTTCAGAAAAACAGTTTGACTACAAGATAAAGCCCCGCAGACCTAGCTGGCAAAGGTTTAATCCCCGTTGATGGAGGCCTGAGATGTGCGGGTACCTCGAGAAACCCATTGCTTAGTATCTTAAGAAATGCCAAGTAAGATAACAAGTTTGTTAATAGAACACGTTTTCTTTTGAGTATTTTTCTATACGGATGTCATGTCAGTAGTTATGTATTAACCTACGGGACTGTTCTTTTTCAGTCTCTAAAAATGGAAAATTTAAATTCTACCCAAATGAAAAAAAATCGGGTACGGGGTACCACGAAACTTTTCTCGTTCTCCAAATATACAATTCGTCAACTGTATATTGCAACACCTCTTCGGACATAAAATTATACAGCAAACGTTAGCGTTTCTGCCATAAAATTAGACTTTTGCCTGCTACACAACAGCGTTATTTTGCAACACGTTGAAAAATTTCCTTTAGAAACCAATAAGTCAGAGACCACATTCAGAAAATTCATGAGTGAGTATGATTTTTCCAGAACATCCATTGACATCACTTTGTTCAAAATTAAATAGAAACACAGATAAAATATTTAATGAAATAAATAAACATACGTCTGTAAATTTTTTGTAGTAAAAAGATAAAAAAGCTAGAATTCAAGCATATAGACATTATATGTAAACTCACCAGTTTTAGAAGGTGTCTTATTTGAAATAAATAAAATTGTGTTACCTGAAAAAGAAAAAAACACTCATTATAATTGAATAGTTTAACAACAGGTTTCTATTTGTTTGCAAAATAATTAGGATAGTTTAGTAGGAATAGATAAGCAAGAGAAACAACTGTTTGTAAAAACAATTTGGATAGTGGGAATGGATAAGCTGGAGAATCAACTGTTTGTAAAAACAACTGGAGAATCAACTGTTTGTAAAAACAATTTGGATAGGTGGGAATGGATAAGCTGGAGAATCAACTGTTTGTAAAAACAATTTGGATAGTGGGAATGGATAAGCTGGAGAATCAATTTTTTTGTAAAAACAATTTGGAGAGTGGGAATGGATAAGCTGGAGAATCAACTGTTTGTAAAAACAATTTGGATAGTGGGAATGGATAAGCTGGAGAATCAACTGTTTGGAAAAACAATTTGGATAGTGGGAATGGATAAGCTGGAGAATCAACTGTTTGGAAAAACAATTTAGATACCAAAGTAGGAATGGAATCCATTCCTACTAAAGTAGGAAATAATCTAATTTGGATACTAAAGTAGGAAATTTTTGGAAATTATCCAAAAACAATTTGGATACTTTAGTAGGAATGGATAAGCTGGAGAATCAAATCAAATAATAAATTAGTTGGGAACATTCTTGAAATTCGTACTACGTTTTTAACAAGTAAGTAAATGTTACAGGGAACAAAACAATTGGAATGTTATAGGAATGGAATAATAAGCACTCAATTAAACATTAATACTCGTCATATTTAACAGACATTGTGCGGGTAATAAATCGCCATATTAATAAAATTATTTCTAATCAAAAACAAAATAGAAGAGGGTCAGTTAATAACTCACCATTAAAAATAGAAAAACATATAGGAGAACTCTTCTTGTATATAATGTTTTAAATACATATTATTGGTCATCAATAGATTCTATATTACAACAGCTTAATTAGGTATTTAGCTAATTAGGTACAACAGCTTCAATAGACATCTCACATTGGGTATTTAATTAATCAGGTATTTAATCAATAAGGTATTAACAACATCAGCGTTTTTAACTATATTTCCAAAAAAACATTATTTTTATCATTTTCTTCATATTTTTTAGGGGTAATTGTGCACAATTACCAATTACACAATTGTATAAAACGTGTTGTATAAAACGCAACAAATTTGGTGTAAGCATTTTTTTGTAAAAACAGCATATTTCTAAGCAAGATATAAAAAATTGTCTCATCAGCACAATGAGTTACTGGCATGGCGAGCGCTAATTAAACTATTTTTAAGGTATCAAAATAGTAACAATATTATCATATTTGGATGACTATTACCACGCAAATATTGGTAAATTTCAATTCATTTCAATCAGAATTTTAACAATATTACCATATTTGGATGACTATTACCACGCAAATATTGGTAAATTTCAATTTACAGATGTTAACTTGCCAGCTCTATACTATAAATCTGTAAAGAAATAGTCTCCATAAAAATCTAGTACAAACGCTCAAATGCTTGGCAAATTTCTTTTGAAATGCGTCCTTCTTTGCTTGACAATCCGTTTCTTGAATAAGTTTCAGGTTTATTATTCAAAACTTGAACAGTAACATGAGCTCATCTTTCCGAGATTTGCACGCATTTACTTGCGCTAATTTAAAGATCAGTATATGATCATCTTTTTAGGGCATTTATGCTCAAAGGATTAAGTGCATTTCCTTTGAATTGAAAAAATCGGGTACGGGGTGACTCGAAACTTTTCCTCGACACATCGTATCCGCTACACTCATCCTCCCACCTTCGGACTTGCTTCGCTCGTCCTCAGATAGTAAATACATCATTTTAATTCCAGCGGTCACACATTCAGGCAGTGACCAAAACGTACACAAGTCGTATAATAAAAATTTAACTAATGCTGATAATGAGACGAAACTTGGTACATAGGTCAGTCTTATAAATAGCGTGTCAAATCTCAATCCAATTGCATTATCATTCCACGTTATATGATTTTTTAAAATTTTCCTGATTCATTACAGTAGGTAAATGACGATATAAAAACATATTTTCCACATAACACAACTGCAACTATAGACTAATTTTTTTACAAAGTTGTTTGTACAAAGACAACTCTCGACCATAAATACACTGGAAGAAACGATGATAACAGACATACACACACACATACAAACTGACAAATTTCAGGAAACCACTTAGAAGGGCTTAAAAATGAATAATTATAGTGACATCCCAGTTTCGGACGTTTTGTGCTAACACAATACTTTTCCTGTATACCTACGGTATAAATGAGGAAAAGTAAAAATGAGTAAGAAATAGTAATGATACTGCTTATGTTATGAATTGTAAAACGGGAACTTAAGCAAGAAAATGGATCAAGCACGGAAGCATGCATTTTAAAGGCAATTTGTCCAGAATGAGGACGTCCGCACTAGAATTATTAGTTAGAAACTATCTAGTTTAACGTTTTCTTAAACTTCATTAAGTTTTTAAATTTAACTTTAATCAAGTAAAGAGTATTTAATATTTTAAGTGCACTAAAAAGAAAGCCCTTAAAATTCAAACTTTTTGGAGTTAGGATTGGATTTTGTGCTTTATTTAGTCAGGTAGAGGAAAAAGGAAATACAATGATTAAAATATTCATTGTTAATCCCAAGCTGTAGTCTCAACTCTTGGGTTGAATTACCAAGCTTTTCCAGGGGATTTCCCTAAAAAACAGTGAGGAAACGCAACAGCAACGGTGTCGAGTGACCGATTCACCCCTTCAATCCAAACTCAATGAATATTTTACACAAAAATCCTCTTTAATAGATCGATATATTACTAAATAACTAATGAAGAGAACGGAAAACCCCCCTCATTTTACAATAATTATTCACAAAAAGTTATGCTTTTAAAATATATTTTAAAGCAAATCTAAGTCAAAAAGTAGTAAAAAGTTATAGGTTAAGTTGGATACTAAAATTTTTAAGTAACTACGAAAAATTAAAAAAAAAAACTACTTGAGTTAGATAGTTAACTGGGTAACAAAATGAAAACAGTAAAAACTTGTTATGGCTAACTCACAAACTAGATCGTCTAACTAGATATTTAGATGATTAAAAATCTAAAATATTTTTAGGAGATACAAAATTAAAGAGATAGCAAATAATTATGTGAATTCATAAAGACGCTAAAACTTTTGTTTAACTTGAAATGGCTGAATTCAAAAATTAAATAGTCAAACTGAATTTTAGATTTAGATAGTTAAAATTCTTAAGCTATTCCTAGCGGAATAATAAAGCGTATCCAGAAAATACTAAGAAGTAAATCGTACAATTTTGGTTTATTATGTTTTAAAATAGGGCAGTTGTTTTAATATTATTATTATTACTAAGCAGGGTAAAAACATGCTGTGCTAAGCAACTACTGGAGGCAATAACTTATTTTTGCATTGAATTATTACCACTATTCAAATCTATAAGAAATTTAGGATGGGCAACCTCTAACTTCTTATAAAGTCCTGATAATAACGAAATATAAAAAGTACTTCAATGCGTCCGTAAACCAATATATTGATGACATAAAATTTAAATAAATGTTTGAAAATGCTTAATAGTGGAACAAAAAAACTTCAAAGAGAAGAAAGGGCGTTTTAAAAAGAAGTCAAATCTAACCTTTAGAAAAATTACAACTTGATAAAAGTCATTATTATCATGTCATACCTAGCTTCTGAGTTTTCATAGAAAGATACCTTATACCTGAACTATGATACAGATAAAAATCAGTTAGGCACATCAAAAGAAACATTGATTGATTCGAGTTAGAAAAAAAGGTTTGAAAAAATGAGGGTAACTAATAACAGACCTTACGATACCCAGGATGTTTGAATAATAATCATGACAGGGAAAGAAAACCCTTAATAGAATAAAATTTGTAAAGAAACAATTTTTAAATGTCTTGCAGTAAATAATAATTTAAGTAAATATGTATAACTTAGACATTATGAAGTAAAAAAAATATAATTAATGAGTCAGCTATTATTTTAATGAATAAGAAGATGCATAAAGGATATTATAATAGAAATCAAAATATATTGTTTACAATAGTAGCTAAATAATAATAATATCATAGAAAATAAGCGGAAAGATATTTTTAGTAATTTGTCAATGTTCTTAAAAATTTTATAAATTTTTTTGAAAATTAATTTAATAATTCATGACAAGTACTGTTATGTTGTAAAGATACAAGCATGCACACACACACAGATATATATATATATATATATATATATATATATATATATATATATAATAATATATCTGTGTGTGTGTATTTAAATTTAAAAAAGTCTCCATTATGAGACGTCAAGTGGATGTTGTGCATAATCCAACCAAATCGGTCTCTCGTTAAAATTGGATATGTCATTTGACTTTTATCGCGTACTCAAGAAAAGTGCAAATTCATTTACGGACTAAATGCATAGAGACACATGTTTTTTTACTTTTGAAGAAACGTCACAATTTCTACAAACACTAAAAAAAGGGCGTCATATTTTTCATATAACAATGAAAAATTCCCCTTCTATCATAGGGGATAAAGAAGCAATAATTCATTGGAATAATTTGTTTTAAAAAGGAGCAAAAAATTTACTAATAATTAAAAGTACAACAAAGAGCCATCGATTAATTTAAAATGATTTCTTTGTGACCACAAAAAACCACCGAGGAACTTCTGTTTCTAAAAACTTAAAACTTTTTTTTCTCGTTCGAACCAAAAAATTCAATTATATTCTCCAACCGTTTATCGAGTTGAAGTTGGATGATTTTTTTTTTTATTTTCTCTTTTTTTGAAATCCTCTCAAAATAGAATCGAAACCTCCCTAGTACTTGAAATCATCCCACCGAGAGAAAATCTTGCAGATCTAAATACAACCACCACCCTAAAAGCAGAAAGAAAAGAACTTGCACCTAAAGTAAATGGTAAAAAGTTCATTCGGTAATTTCCTTCATTTTCCGTTTAGGTGTAAAAGTTTTTTTTTCTTTTCTTCTTTTTTAAAGGAGGGAAATCTTATTTTTTGGCGGTTAAATCTTTTCTTGCTTTAAATTCAATTACTACACTTAATCTAAAAGAATCTTAATAAAAAGAGAATTTGAACAGATTTTATTTTTTATTTAAAATCATCTACTTTGATACTTCTATTTTGAAGATTCCAAAAGATATTTCACCTGATTTCGAACAGCGAAATAGGAAGAGAACTATCAAGAAGAGGGATTTTAAAGCTTTCTTAATAACAACCGATAAAATAATACAACCTTATCTTGGATTTGAACCCAGGATATTCTAACCAGGATATAAAATTAATTTTAGCATGCGATACAATAAACTTTTTACGAATTTCTTCGGGTCTGTTTCTTCCTTATAATTTGGTTGTCCGATTTCGGAACTGTTATTTTTGCTTTTATAATCAATAGCCATCTTTAGTAACCACCGCTAACCAAAATTAACTACTATGAACAAAAATACTCAAAAGTTACCACCTTCAATGAAAAAAACCACCACTAACCAAAATTAACCACCACTAACAAAAATAACCAAAATTAATCACCTTCAACGAAAAAATAATCACAACAAACCAAAGTGAACCACCTTCAAATAAAATAACCAAAATTAACCATTTTTAACGAATAATAACAACCAATAACCAAAATTAACCACCTTTAATGGAAAATAACCTAAAAACAAATGAAAGATGATTGTTAAATAATCATTCCGTAGGTTATTATTGGTAATTGATGATTTGTATTAGTTAGGATTGGTTACTTGAGGTCACCAATAGTGAATGGTAATGGTTGCTGCGAGACATTTAAATTTAAGATTTACCTTAAAACTAAAAATTTGAAGAGGAGGGGGGATATAAAAGACTCATTTCTTTTAATTATTTCATCAATTTATTTCTAGTATAAAAAACTTTCATTTAAATTATTCTCAAGAAGTCCCCTCCCACTAAAATAGAAGGTTTTCTTCCCTCACCCACCAGGCATAAAATACCCAAGTAGCAACATAACAATGGTAAAATAAATTGAAAACATAAATCTTTCATCAGTTTGGTGCCTCGTACCCTTCCTTTCCTAACCTCGAGTAAAGAAAGAATATTTCAATTCAATACATTTCAATCAGCTTCAACCATAAAAAAATTTAACCTAACAATAAAAAAAAAATGCAAGAGCGTAAGATACAGAAGGCTGAGTTATCTTGTTCTTGGGTAATTCCCGGCGGAGATGTTCGTTACACCCAAGGGCTTCTTATGAGTTTTTCTCCCTCTAGCTTGGCGTTGTAAGGCCTTTAAAGTCTTACATGATTTGTGTAGAGGAAAGATAAGTAAAAACGATCATGCGAAAAAGAAATATTAAGAATTATACACATCATCATCACTTAGATATCCTGTTAAGAAAAATAGTAGGGAAAAGAGATGTAAAATTAAAAAAAAATTGTACAATTAAAGAAGTCAAAATTTCGTAGCCCCGGATGAGTTTTAACTTGAATTAAAAATTGTAATTGAATTAACATTCACTCTTTATTCGGAAGAAGATTCAAAATAAAATTTTTAAAATTAGATAGTGTTTGAGTCCGCGTTTTTAAACTGTTTTTAAGTTGCTATATGACACTAAGAACGAAGGAATGCAATAGTAAGATAGGCGTATATTTAAAATAAAAGTAATAGAATTTCTGTATTATACAAAAGATCGTAAGTCTAAGCAAAGCTGTTTAGTTAGTAACACATGGAATAAATTTTAAACTAATGGCTGACCAAAATCGTTATTAGTAAGGAAAACCAGGTCTTTTTTTTACTTTTTCATTAAACTGTATCCTTACTAATTATGTGTGTTCATTATTTATAATTAAATAATAATATTTTATTAATAAATTTACAAAACATTTATTAATAAAACTTATTAAATTATTAAAAATTAAATAATGTCAACTTTATTCCATAAGAGCCTTGAATAAGAATTACTTATCAACAATGTTATCAGCAGTGCTGCGCACTAGTAAAGTTTGATTTGAGAATACGGCTTGCTGACTGAATTACAGCTAGCCAAATTTGATTTGCGAATACGGCTTGCTGACTGAATTACAGCTAGCCAAATTTGATTTGCGAATACGGCTTGCTGACTGAATTACAGCTAGCCAAATTTGATTTGCGAATAAGGCTTTCTGACAGAATGACAGCTAGCCAAGTATGATTCGCGAATACGGCTTGCTAACTGAATTACAGCTAGCCAAGTTTGATTCGCGAATACGGCTTGCTGACAGAATGACAGCTAGCCAAGTTTGATTTGCGAATAAGTCTTGCTGATTGAATTACAGGTAGCCACGTTTGATTCTCGAATACGGCTTCCTGAATGAATTACAGCAAGCTAAGTTTGATTCGCAAGTACGGCTTGCTAACTGAATCACAAGCCAAGTTTGATTTGCGAATACGGCTTGCTGACTGAATTACAGCTAACCACGTTTGATTAACAGATACTGCTTGCTAACTGAATTGTAGCTAGCCAAGTTTAATTTGTGAATACAGCTTGCTGACTAAAGTAAAACTAAGAATAAATAACCCAACGACAATCTAAACGTTTGTGGTTTTAAACCAAACTTGACTGCATTTGACTCTTAATAATGTATTAAGTAAAAAACTTTACGGAACAAAAAACTTCTGAATTCGGTCCTAAATCGATTTTATCACAAAAGAATTCAGACACTAAATGAAAATGAAAAATATTCCTTATTGTCCATTTTTCTCTCGAATTGTTTAAAATAAACAATTTTATCATTAAATGCTTAAGTTTAAAAAATAAAGGGGCACTTTCTTCTGAGTTCAGAAGAAACGTTTTTTTTTTAAAGAATATTGAAGAGTTATAAAGTTAAAAGAAGCCCCAAACAATTCTAAGTAATAGGGGTAAAAAAGAGTGAGCCGCTTTTCTTTCATTTAGCTCCGCCAGTTTTAAGTTCTGCAAAACTCTTTAGAATTGTGTCTCTTTCACAATTTTCCACGGAGTCTATAATGAAAATAAATTTTCTTCTCCTGCTAAAAGTCATCTTCCTCTTTATTATTGTATACACATTGAATTAAAGAATAAGACTGTCTTATTGAAATATTTTTAGTAGAAATATTAATATTATTGCATATTTTTTATTAAAAATATAGCGTTTAGAACAAATCCTCTGATGCCAAATGCTGAAAATTTAACATACGAGTTCTGAGTTCTTCGATTTTTTTCTATTCTTTGAACTTAAAAAAATCTGGCGTGAAGGCCCCCTAGCTAAGCGAATTTTCTCTAATTAATTTTATTTTTGAATAATTTTAATTCACACTAACTCACAATTTCTCTTTTATTGCATTTAATAATTTTAATTGATTGTAAAAAGTATTTAAATTAACTGATATAACAAGCTGATTTTCACTATTAATGTTCTTCTATTTTATTCATTACTATATAATACGACACACGGCTAAAATCAGTTGACAGCGAGGGAAAATAATGGGAGTGAGCCAATGAGGTTTGTCCTCGATGTTAAACCACACCCTCAATCAGGTCAACCTTATTGGTTTCTCAAAACCAATATTTTCCCGCGCTGTCAACTAATTTTAGCCGTGTCTCGTACTATAACAATTTTCTTTAATCTCTAGAATTACACTTTTAAAAAATGTTTATATTGGTTGTTACGATATTTAAATTACCTGATAAAATAAGACAGTTTTCAACATTTGTGTGTTTATTTTGTTTATTGTTTTGAAGAGTTAATTTATGGACAGTTGTATAAACACAAAAGTTGTTTGTGTGCTTATTTTTGCGTTTTTTAATATTTAAAAAAATGCAATCAGGTTAAAATTTAAAAAAATGCAATCAGGTTGTCAGTAAACACCTATGATAAACAAAAACTTGATCACCCTTTTGTTTTCCCGCCATTGATATTGCCAACCTTACAACTATCTCTTTGAATCGCTAAAAAAACTTTTTCAAGTGAAACATTTTGACTAATTAAGTCTAGAGTACTTTAAACAAATAAAGAAATTTCGATTTTTTCCCCACCCTCTTTTAACTTTAGATACACGATTAACTCTAAACAAAAGATAGAATAGAAAAGATTATAAATTAAAATTTGAGAACATTATTAGAAACAATTGTAATTTAGTAACAAGAGAAGCATGTTATACCTCTAACCGATACATGTTTTGCTTCGTACCATTAATCAAGAGATTGATCTGAGAGCCCCTACTTCGCTCCGGTCTAATCGACAAGCTAAACTTCAATAATAGAATTTCGTACCATAGTTAAAGGGAGGTTTTCAAATAAACCGCTCAATACAATTCATGTTTAATAGAGCATTCCCTTCACTGGCAGGTCAAAACCAATATACAAGGTTTCAATATTCTAAAAACCTCCGGACAATAACAATTTCCTAACAGTTTTCATTTCCTTTTTTCGTTTTTATAATCATTTTTCATTAATTTTTTCCACAAACCGGAAAAGGCCACGTTGAATAACACTTGAGGAAAAGTTTTTTTTCTCCGATATTTTCTGTCAGAAATGGCAATTATGGCAGACCCCAAGCTAATATTGATATTGGTCTAATAACTGTTCCTACTCACTTTTTTCTCTCTTTTTTCCCGAATCAAAAAAAGGATTTTGTTCATTCAAAATGCCAATTTAAACAACTTTTAAAAGACGCTTAATAAAAGTTTAAAGTCAGAGATATAAATAGTTTTAGCGAATTTTCATTAGAAATTTCCGCTTATAAGTTTTTTTCACAACGAGAAAAGGTACATCAACTTTATTAACTAACAATGAAAAATAACAAAATCCACTAAATAAAAATGGAAATTTAAACGTATACCTATAACTTCGTGTATATACTACGACTTATAAAAGATATCAAAAATGGAGATGAGTCGATCTTTGTTATCAGATCTGTAAGACTCATCTATCACCTTCTTCTCTCAACGGTTAGCGCTAGCACTAATGATGGCCTCTTGTTAGGTTGAAAGCGCTTTACTATTAAGAAATATATTTTTGAGGAGAGACTTCTTCTTTTATTAAGATAAAACCTATTACCGCTCACGTTACTTCTTTGGTTGTATAATGTTTAAAAGGAACAGAACGGTCTTTCGAAGATAAGTTATAAATAAACCATGAAATAACCAATCATTTCTAAGAATGCAATAAGGGTTGTCAACTAAGTTTTGAGTCAAGCAATACAAACATATTTATTCAATTTTATTATTTTTATTTATTATAAATTGTATTATAAAACTATTAAAAGTTTTGAGGAGGAAATAAATAAATATTTTATATTTAAAATTAAATAAATATATTTAAAGAGAAATGGAACCAAAATAATAAATAAAACTAATTTTGCCGAGCTTTCGATATAATTTTATCTTTTTCAAGGCTTAACATAATAAACAATACAAAAACCAGTTAAATGGTTGCTAACAAATAGATCTACAATTAACAGTTATGTTACCTCCTTTTAAAAATAATTAGTGCAACTATATTTAATTTATATATTCTTAGTATATATATTATATATATATATATATAATATATATATATATATATATATATATATATATATATATATATATATATATATATATATATATATATATATATATATATATATATATATATATATATATATATATATATATATTATTTATTTATTTATTTATTTATTTAATTATATGTGTGTGTATGTGTAATTAGTTTTATTAATTCCTCCTCAAAACCTTTAATAATTTAAAATAGAGGTCTCCATAAAGTGTTTCGTCTTTGAGAACTCTAAAAGACAAATTTTTGAAATTTTAGAACTCTATAAGTGATTTGCGGACCACTTGTAAATCTCGTCGACCTACGCTTATGCTTATTTAAGATATAATCAAACTTAAATTTGTAAAGAAGTAGAAAGAATGAAATAAACAGGGGTAAAAATTAAGCCAATGCATTAGTATAGAAATAGACAAGAAACCTTTACTATCGTCTCACCCTGCTTCTTGAAAATAGCTGTAAATTATAAACAATTACTGATTGACACGTACAGAAAGATATAGTTCATAAGTTTCTTATGTAGAAGAGTTTTTATGATAAAATGAAAACGTAACAAAAACATAATTATATGGCAATGTTACATGAACATATAATTTTTCTTATTATATGCTAAGTACCAAATTATTTACGCAAGAAACAGACTAAGGTTATACTGTCTATAAAGATAAGTATAAATAAATACCTTTTAAACATAATTAATATTAATTTAATACCCGTATAATATGGTTCTTTATCGTGGAGTTTATATTCATAAAAAATCTTTTATGTTTAACATTAGTTACAGCGGACAGGTGTTTGTCCCCCGAGTTAGAAGGACTTCTCCCCAAACCTTAGTATTGTGGGAACAACATAGAAAACTACTTAAATAAAAAGTGGAAGGTTTTTCGGTTATCAACTAACACGGTGTACTAGACCCCGGGGCTTTCCTCAAAAACAGCACTGCTCTTACAAATAGACAGCTGTGGTAAATTCTTGAAATTGGTAGCACTGACTGGAGACGAGGCTTTCATTTTCCAAACAATGCCCTTACTGTACAAGGGATTTTACAAAAAGTTAATTTATTTAAGCCTTGAGCATATTAAGCCTTTTAAGCCTTGAGCTTATGCGACACAAATGGTCAATATATATTATTTTATTATTTATAATTTGTAATTTAACCTTTGTAAACAGGTATTTATATATAAATAAACGATTTTATTATTATTTATTATTTAAATTTGCTCAATATTTAAGGCAAGATTTTATACGTTTGAGTTAAATTAAATGTCCTTTTAAGTATTTCAAAAGAAATAAACTCTTAAATATAATTTTCCATTTATAATAGTAGTTTTATATGAAAAATTCTATTGTAAAGTTTAGGACGTTTAGAAAATGATTTGTGGCAGGAACTCGAAAACCTCTCTATGAGATAGCCTACAGGTTACCTTTTGTTGAGCTATCTATTGTCATCTATTGATACAGACACGTTAATACGATTTAAGCTAAGTTAGTTCACTAAAAAAATAAACGCATATTTTATTAAACCTTTTATACTTTACTTAGAAGTTATTCTCTTTTCGCCTAAACTAGAAAGCAGAGGCCTTTGGCTACTTTGGCACTTTGCCGTTCCGCGGCAACATGCTTGTTGTACTTTGCCAGTTCGTCATATTACTGGTACATATATAACTGACATAGTGCCACGGTGTAAGCGAATTTTCAAATGTATTAGTCAGAGACTATAGATACTTAAACAGTAAGACTGTCAACTCAATGGTGGGAAAAATTTGGATTCCGGTCGACACTAGCGCGGCGACCTACCTTTTAATTGAGTGGGCGTGTCTTAATTTCCCGCTTTTTGCCCACAGTCAGTTTGAAATTTAAATTTAAATTTATACTATGTATAGTTATACTTCTAACTAACCCTACCACTTAAATCTTACACGGAACACTTCTGATTATTTTTAAGTTTTTCATTCAAGTAATTTATTACTTAATTGATTCAATCAGGTAATAATGAAATAGTGGCTAAAGTTTACACGTGGTAGAAAATAGATTTTGGCATTTAATGCAGCCTGTATTTTAACTACATCAGCAAGATGCGCACATGTGATTAAATGTCATTACCTGATAAAATCGACTAAATCAATAAAATAATTAAATGAAATTTACATATCTGCCATCAGTTGCGTTCTTTGGAAGTTTTAAAAAGGTTTCAATTTACTTTTAGTTTCTGAATTTTTGAAATACAGAACATGCAACGGCGAACCGCTTTTGTGAAAAATACATATAGAAAACAATCATTTATAATTATTTTATAAATGTAGCTGTCATACAAGAATTGCCATGGTATTCATAAATTTAAATATAAAAATATAATCTGTCATTTTTGGAAAGGGATTGGGTTAGTTCATGAGTGTGTCTGCACCGGTCCGCCGCAGCGCTATTTTTAGTAGCTTGCGATAATCGAGTCCAAACTTTTCCTCATTTAAGTTAAACCCCTCTGGTATTAGTAAAAAAAAGTGATTTGTTTACATTATGTCAATTAATGACATAATGTTTTGTTTGACATATATATGTCAATCAATAAAACCAGAACTAAACCTGATAATAGAATGGAATTTCGTATTTTTGTAAACAATACATAGTAGTATATGTGTAAAAACATTTCAGCCCAATAATCACTATTTGAAGATTTGTGATTCTTTGAAACGATTGTGGGGTCATTATTGTTGGTTATCATACATAATAGGGTTCATTAGGGTAAATAAATAAATAAATAAATATATAATATATATATATATTATATATATATATATATATATATATATATGTATATATATATATATATATATATATATATATATATATATATATATATATATATATATATATTATATATATATATATATATATATATTATATATATATATATATATATATATATATATATTATATATATATGTATGTATGTATTCTTGATCAGTTAGTCCTCCCTTCTAAAAACTTGATATTAGATTCCTATTGGGCGGACCCAGGTCATCTCTTAATAGTTTGCTACTCTGTTTTGTGTCACAGATTTCACGACTACCTGTATATAAAAATGGTTTAATATTTGTTTTAAATAGGTAATAAAAGGTCACAATAAATTATGAGGGCATATTAAATGCACCAATATGCGACTTTCCTTAATTTTAAAAATCGTAACCTTGGCAACTGCATTTAGAATATTTATAAAGCAGCTTATGATTTGTTCCCAAAAATATATTTCTTTCCACCGTGAATTCAAAATTGTGATTAACTTATCCAGTAATTGATAATTAAAAGCACTATGATGTTTAATAAAAAAAAAACCACACTAGAATTAACAACAATTAATATATTGTCAATCACAATAGTATAAAAAAATTATAACTGACCGGTTTTGACTTTACGTCATCATCAGAGCTGTTTACAGACTGTAAACAGCTAGTCATGATAGCTAATCTGTAAAGAGCTCTGATGATGACGTAAAGTCGAAACTGGTCACAATAGATGTGTTTGACAATATATTAGTTATTTTTAATTCTTGTGTGTTTTTTTTTATTAAACATCATGATGAGTCTATGCCACAAAATCTCCATCAAAACAACTAATGATTTAATTAAAAAGTATTTAAACGTCATGGTGGGTCTATACCACAAAATCTCCATCAAAATGATTTAATTAAAAAGTATTTAAACATCATGGTGGGTCTATACCACAAAATCTCCATCAAAACAACTAATGATTTAATTAAAAAGTATTTAAACATCATGGTAAGTCTATACCACAAAATCTCCATCAAAACAAAAATGATTTAATTAAAAGTATTTAAAATCATGGTAAGTCTATACCACAAAATCTCATCAAACTAATGATTTAATTAAAAGTATTTAAACATCATGGTGGGTCTATACCACAAAATCTCCATCAAAACAACTAATGATTTAATTAAAAAGTATTTATTATAGTACCTACATAGAGATTACAAGGAGCCAAATTATTGAAAAAAAAACAACTTCGGGATAAATAACGCGAACAAAACCACTCATATTTACCTACTTATTATTTCATCGTAAATTTCACCAAAATCCCGCAGGAAAATTGGAAACTCACTTAAAATTTCAGAAAAGGAACCTAATATTCTATCATACATGCCAAAATATCGTGAAGAGGTATTATTTTATATTTTATAGCAAAAAGAGAAAGCTTATTATTTTCTTAAAAGGGTCTTATACCCTGGTAGTAAATTTTGAACATCCCCCCGTCTTTTAAGTATTTTCAAGAAAAGGGAAATAGATGGGCAAGTTAACTTAAGTCTATAATTTATAGAGTAGGAATATTAGATTCGATTTTTCGATTTATATATATATATATATTATATATATATATATATATATATATGTGTGGTGTGTGTGTGTGTGTGTGTGTGTGTGTGTGTGGTATGTATGTATATTTGCGTGTAGCGTGTACTTCAATATTTGAATAAAAGAGAATTCTATGTTTATATAAAGTTATGACGTCAGGGTAACTTAAAGCTAATACATGGTGTATACATGAGTAATAAAGATGAACATGTTATTGTCTTTTGCATGAATGATTTATCGTAGAAACATAGGAATACCTTTAAGTGATGAATGTAATATCAATTTTATTGGCAGTCACGGCAACACAACATTATACAGTGGTTTCAATCAAAATAATTAATAGCAATGCGTTGCATTAAGATCTTAAAACATAAGTATAAAAAATACCGCGAAGTTCCAATAATTATATTAATAAATTAGAGGAAAAGGGTCGCGAATTGTCAGCTAAATGCTTATATGTGCAACGTTACAATTATATGTAAATGTTAATGATGCATATTTAGACAAAGTTTATACGATTCGGAACATTTAGATTCAAACCGCTTTTACTAAAACTATGATTAAGCCTTTATACTATTTACAAAAATGATTAGACTATAAGCCTATAATTTATTAAAAATATTATTAGATTTTTAACTTCTGTTATAAATTATAATTTAGAATTTTAGATAATTTATAATTTTGATAAATTAGAATTTTAACTCAATTAGATTATTTTCCGATGTTTTACAATTTTTTTAAAAACATACAAATCATTCAATAAAAATTGAACTAATGCTGATAATGGGATGAAACTTGGCACATATGTAAGTCTTATACACGGCTACATGCGTGCCAAATCTCAATCCGATCGCATCATTTTTCCGCTTTTTTTATTTTTAAAATTTTGCTGAGCCATTATTGCAGTTTAATGACGTCATAAACAAAATATTTTTCGAATAGCACAACTAAAGCTGTAGTTGTGCAGACTAATTGCACAAAGTTTCAACTCTCTAGCACAAATACACTAGGAGCTGCGATGAAAACAGACACACACCGCACACACATACAGACAGACAACTTTGTGATAACCACTTAGGAGGTCTTAAAAACACCTGAAACAGATAATTCCGGTGACATCTCGGTTTCGGATTTTTTCGCAAACACAATACTTTTCTTACATACCTACGGTATAGCTGAGGAAAAGTAAAAAAATAATCAGATTACATTAAATACAATGCAGTTTAAGACATGATTAGATTCAAAGCTTATACAATTAAAAACATGTTTAGATTTAAAGCCTATAATCTATTTAATTATAAATTTATAATCACATAATTTTTATAATAAACTCGATTATATTAAATTCTAATTGTCTGTAATATGTTTTAATTGATAATAATTTTTATAGTTGATTTAAATAACAGTGTAAAGAAAGATATTGAGAGAGTTTAGCTTACTCAGACTAATGGTAATTTCAAAAATGATGGCTAAACTAAAGGAAAATTGTTGGCGAAGCAATTCATCGACTGGGGAGAGAAACGCTGCTATAGTAAGTATAGTAATATTTGTTTTTAAACCAGTGGTTCTTAACCGGGTGGGGGGGGGGGCACGCCTCTATGGGGGGGGGGGGGGGTTTGCAAAAGAAGAAGGGCTTTAAGGGAAGAAGAAGGGCTCCCACGCGCAGAAGGGCGTGGGAGTACAAAAAATGAGCACGGTTTTTGACATATAAATATGGAAATTCGCTAATATTGTGGCAATAAGCCACTTACAACAAAGTGTCTTTTGCTGTAAAAATTTGATAATTGATTTGCTGTCAGTAAACAGGGGGCAAACTTTTATCAGTCTTCATGGTGGAGCAAAACTTAAAAGGTTGAGAACTCCTATTTTAAACTAACATGTTTCACGAATAAGGAATTAAGTTGTATAATACAGTAAAATAATTAAAAATGAAACACAGAGCAAACAATACATAATTTGAAATATGATAATAACATTAGGAATATAAATATAGTGTTTTCCCAACAAGTTCATTTTGTTAAAGGTGGATAAGAAAATTCTTTAAAAGACAAAACTGGCGACGGACATTAAGTCCAACCAGTATGTTTCTTTTATCTGTAGCCGTTTAAAAGCAATGTTTAATATAAATAAAGGATAATAATAATTATTATTATTATTAAAAGACAAAAATATTTTGATCAATAAATATGTTCAAGACGTGAAATAATGTGACATGATACGAGAAGACAGGTGTGATACCTGAGGGCTCTTACATGTCTCAGGTTCGTGAGATTTAATTAAGATACCATAACATTAAACCTGATGTAACCACAAGTCTAGTATTGCGGTTCTATGTTGAACTACAAAATTCTTAAATTACACAGCTTTCTTGAATATAAACTACTAAGTATAGGTTTCATTTTTATAAAAAATGGGGTTTTAAAAGCTGTTTAATTATTAGAATGAATAATGAAGGAGTAATTATAAGAATAATTTATTTAATAATTAAATTACTAAGGTTTCTCTATGTCATCGGTTCTTAGAATATTTTTAATTAAACAGTAACTGGTTACATTGGACAATTATAGATAAAGTTATAAAAACAGTCAACAATTTTTTTTAAGTTACTGCAGCAAAATTGTCAAGCATTTTCAGTCTGCAAGCAGATCGGCTAGACAATAGTAGATATAGAAACAAATTCTGACAATCATTTAATTTATAATACAGAATATCTTCAGACTCGTATCAAAAGTCCTCAGACTATCCCATCGACTCCTCAGAATTGGTCACCCTTTGGAAAATCTTTAAAATAATTGATGTCTACACTTTGACATTGGCACGAACACAAAATGAATTCTCTTAAAGTTGCTACCTTAACCTTCTGACATTGTTTTGAAGTTAATTTTCAATGCCTAAGTGAGCTGAGGAATTTATATATATATATAATATATATATATATATATATATATATATATATATATATATATATATATATATTCCTTTTCATAGTTGAAAAAGTCTCGAAATAAACCACCGCCCACGGCTCTTAATTATTAGGAAATACTCAGATGTTGCAGTGGTGCTTCCCATGTGCGAAACACAATTCTAATAACTCTGAAACGGCAAAAAATATCGCATGGCGAATGAAGTATTTACATGAACCTTATAAAAGCTGTGGTAAATCGTCGGATGATTATGCATTCTAAGAGAAATGGAGGTAGTTTTGTGAGAGGTGCTGTTTCAAGAAGTTATTTTATTAAGGATATGTTGTACACATTGTTATTGAGGATATGATATACACAATATTATTAGGGATCTGTTCCACGCATTGTTATTGAGGATATGTTGTACACATTGTTATTGAGGATACGTTAAACAGACTGTTATTGAGGATATGTTTATACACCATTTTATGAGGATCTGTTACACACATTGTTATTGAGGATAAGTTGCACACATTGTTATTGAGGATATGTATACACATTGTTATTGCACACATTGTAATTGAGGCACACATTGTTATTGAGGATATGATATACACAATATTATTAGGGATCTGTTGCACACATTGTTATTGAGGATATGATATACACAATATTATTAGGGATCTGTTCCACGCATTGTTATTGAGGATTGTTATACACCATTTATTGAGGATCTGTTACACACATTGTTATTGAGGATAAGTTGCACACATTGTTATTGAGGATATGTAATACACATTGTTATTGAGTATATGTTGCACACATTGTAATTGAGGATATGTTGCACACATTGTTATTGAGGATATGAATACACAATATTATTAGGGATCTGTTGCACACATTGTTATTGAGGATATGATATACACAATATTATTAGGGATCTGTTCCACGCATTGTTATTGAGGATATGTTATACACCATTTTATTGAGGATCTGTTACACACATTGTTATTGAGGATAAGTTGCACACATGTTATTGAGGATATGTAATACACATTGATATTGAGTATATGTTGCACACATTGTAATTGAGGATATGTTGCACACATTGCAATATTATTAAGTATCTGTTACACACATTGTTATTGAGGATATGTTGCACACATTGTTATTGAGATATGTATACACAATATTATTAGGGATCTGTTGCACACATTGTTATTGAGGATATGATATACACAATATTATTAGGGATCTGTTCCACGCATTGTTATTGAGGATATGTTGTACACATTGTTATTGAGGATAAGTTAAACAGACTGTTATTGAGGATATGTTATACACCATTTTATTGAGGATCTGTCACACACATTGTTATTGAGGATAAGTTGCACACATTGTTATTGAGGATATGTAATACACATTGTTATTGAGTATATGTTGCACACATTGTAATTGAGGATATGTTGCACACATTGTTATTGAGGATATGATATACACAATATTATTAGGGATCTGTTGCACACATTGTTATTGAGGATATGATATACACAATATTATTAGGGATCTGTTCCACGCATTGTTATTGAGGATATGTTATACACCATTTTATTGAGGATCTGTTACACACATTGTTATTGAGGATAAGTTGCACACATTGTTATTGAGGATATGTAATACACATTGTTATTGAGTATATGTTGCACACATTGTAATTGAGGATATGTTGCACACATTGTTATTGAGGATATGATATGCACAATATTATTAGGGATCTGTTCCACGCATTGTTATTGAGGATATGTTATAAACATTACCTTTCTCATACTCAGTATACGTAAGAAAAAGTATAAATAGAAACTTACAAAATGAAAAAGAGGAATATCCCGATTCAAAACTATTTAATGACTATCTTGGAAGGAAAAGAACATTTAGGAAAAACTAAAATTGCCGATATATGATTGCGGTTAAGTAATATATTTACAAAGAGGTAATTATACCAGAACTCAATCGTTTGAATTTTGAAACATCATAAAATTAACTAGAACACCTTCGACTATTAATATAATCAAAGTAACAGTAAAAAATTAAGTAACAAATCTAATGAATGTGAATCACCAACAATGTGCAAGAGCCAGCAAGTATTTATTGATTTATTATAACCTTAGCACTCTATAAGAGGAGGTTCTCATTAAGTTATAGAGAGCCCCAAAAAGATGTTTCAAGTAATGTATTGACATAGGGTAAGCCTACTCTATATTTATCTCTATGTATACTTATGCAGGCTACTTATCAGCGATTAAAGTCATTTTTATCTCCTAAACCGAGGGTATTCAGGTTACTTTTTCGATGTTTAAAAATTTAACCAATAGTAATCTCTCCATTGTACAGTAATAATATATGATAGTAGAACTTTACTGGCGAGCTGCCACGATATTAACGAAGAATTACATTTTTACCATCCTAAAAATCACAATTTACGTGTTTAGAACACAGCATCGAGCTTGTTGGTGAGTAGATAGATGGGTGGCCGCTGGAATAGAAACTGATCTTTTGTGTTAAGTACGATCGAATCTGATCTTTTCTGCAAAACTTGGCGTGGATGGGGGTAGAAAATTTTTTGTTGAGAGAAGTTCCGAGATACCCCAGATCCGAATTTTAAAGACGTAGGAGCCAACTGATCCATGATATAATATAATAACTAAAATATAATTAAGTTTTAAGTACTGGTATTAAATATATCTAATTTCGTTCCATATTTTTTTTTTTAAATTTCAGACAATCCCGCAATCAAATCTGACCATAATAATAAATCTGATAATAATAATTATGTTATATATATATATGATATATACTTAATACGTGCTATTACACTAACGGATTATCCGTCGAACCGGTACTTAGGTCATAGATTAACCAGCGAGCCGGCTCAACGGATTATACTAATGCATTTCACCAAAATTAAATCTCTTCATAAGAATACATTATTATAATTAAATAATAAAAAATATATTCAAATAAATGATATGCACAAAAATAAATTAAATTTTAAATAATATAAACTGACTTCTAAATAAATGTGTAAACTCTGTATTTAAATTTCATAGAAAGTTTTACTTAATAATAAATTTTAAATTTAATAAAATAAACAAGTAAAATTGGTATGAATGATTTTGTTAGGTTACCTTTTTCTGTTGAACTGCATGGACAAATGATTCAGCAGAAAAATGATTATTTCTAATGCAACTTAAAATTTACACTTGTTTTTACTATACTTAAATATAGAACAATTAAATGTATCGGTAGATAAACAAAGTCACTGATAAAGAAATAATACGTTGATAACACACACCACGCCCAATTATTCGTCAAATAAACTATAGAAAACTATGAACTTAAATAAGCAGATTATTTAACTTATTTTAACAAGAAAAAATAAGTTGTTCGTAGAGTCGGTAACAAATTTCTAGTGAAGAGAGTAGAACAGTATAGATATATTTACTATCTAAATAAGGTTTAAGAAATTTGTTTATTAAACAGTTTATATTGTTATCACCAAGATGGTGATAAACAACGCAAAACTGCGTTTATAGTTCGTGGCTTTTAAGTTTGATTACTTCATTATTATGATAGTATTGATAAGATAATGTGATGTTAATAAATACGTAAGTACATGTAACAGCACGAAATGAACCAATGTACGCGTAAACTCGAAGACTCGAGGTCGTACTAACATAAACCGCGCTTGGAGTCTGGTATATACCCCACTAGGCAGGTGTGGAGACGCAACAGAACGCATGCGCACAGACACTGCTATAAACTCCTATCTTTATCGACTCACACTGTCACAGTGAGAGATCATTGTAAAAAAAATGTACCGGTGTTTATTTTAATACATGGAACTTAATGAACATGTCCAGACAGACAGCTAGTCGCTTCTTCCTTTTGTTAAAATTATTTAATAATTGGCTAAAACACAGGAATAAAGCACGTATTCCAATTCCAATATGAAGCTGCTTTTCTTGCAGCTTTTCAAGAAGCAATATGCAATTCTTGCATTGCAAGAATCTCGCTTACCTCTTTTCTAACTATAACTAAGTTATAGTTATTTGAGGTTATAAAAACATTTTCAAAAACTCGCGACTCGTTAAGGTCGTATTTATTTTGCTCGCAAGGATAATAGTTATTTACGTACCAAGAGAGTTAAGTTAGTCATAACTTCTCAAGCAATTAAGTTGATTCCTGAAGGCGAAAGCCGAGGGAATCATATATATTTAATTGTTACTCTGGGAGTGACTGTTGACTCTTGTGATCCGCACAAGGTTTTACCTTCAAAAGAGAGAAAATCAACAATTTATTTATTTGTTGAAATCAATAAACAAATCATTGATATCCTTGATATTTTGTCAAGACACCAAGTTTTAAATTTAGTATAAATCTTATCGTACCTTTCTTTAGATGTTTCAGGTTACAAATCTAATTTGACTGCCCAAACTTCTTGCACTATATCTTCAGCAATTCTATCTAATAGTTCATCAATGACTACAATTGTTTATTCCATTTTTAATAAGACTTCTCCGTATTAAATTTTTACACTACTTAAATACTTTTAACAAAAGTTCACAAAAAAGTTTATCGAAAAAACGAATTCTTGTAAAATAAATGAAAGGAACTATTGAAAATCACGTGATTGCAGAGTCATTAAAACTAAATAAATCAGTGGTGCCAACTCATGTTTAACAAATCTTCACCACATCCAACTAAATAAAGATTTGCAGTTTTATTTGAGTCGGCTACATTTATCAGCAGGGAGTTAACAAGAGTCTAGCCCGCAACTGTGCACGGAAGAAATAATGTTTTGACCTGGTTTTGACCCAGGTTTAATGTAAATGTTTACATATATTTAAATTGTAATGCGAGTTTAATCAATTTAATGATTTAGTATATTAATTTAGTATGTAGAGTATCTATATAAACATATATGTAATGTTTATTTAGGCACTGTATATATTATTAAGTAAAGGCGATACGTAAATTACCAAATGTATTAATGACTGACTTATACAGGTTACAATCGGTTTGACTTACAAATTAATTAGATAATTAACCACAATTATGTACTTTAATTATTCATAAGTTATTATTTCAGCATACAAATATTTTGTTTGTAATATAAAGTTAATCTTAACTATAATGTATTTTTTTTAGTAATACAACTTCAAAAGAAATAGAAACTTGGTAAAAAGAACTCATTAATAATTTAATAATTGATCTTCATAATAATTAATTTCACCATTAAGAATAACTTATTCATTTCTGAGGCACTTTATATTCATAAAAAATCGGGTACGGGGTACCTCGGAACTTTTCCTCGGATTCACTACGCTCATCCTCCATACTTCGGACTCGCTTCGCTCGTCCTCAAAATATACAATTCACACAAATGTCCTGCAGCAAGTCTTCGAACTCGCTTCTCTTGTCCTCAGATAGAAAATACATTAGTTTTATTCCCAGCGGTCACCCATCCAGGCACTGATGCTGCTCAACTTTAATGATCTAACGAAACCCGTAGATATTCTTGTCATATAGAAGCGAAACTTGGTATACTTATGTTTAGTATACTTATACTTGTACCAATTGGTACAAGTAGCAGTTAAAATTAATTTCAACTCTATTAAATTATTTCTTCATTTGGACTTTTCCTCATTTATGCCGTAGGTGTATCGAAAAGGATTATCTGTTTCATTTGTTTTAAGACCTCCTGAGTAGTTTTCACAAAGTTGAAAGTTGCCTGTCTGTATGTGTGTGTCTATTATATTATCACTGTTGATCCAGGTGTATTTATGCTAGAGTTGAAAAAATTGGTGGAAAATCAACATTTAGGTCTAGTTTTGATATCCGAAATTAATTTTATGAACAAATTTTATCCGTCAATATTGACAATAATGCATTTTAGATTGTCGTCTGCTTTTTACACATTGTTTATGTTTTTTTGTATTTTAAATGTTCTAATATAGAGTTACTAAAATTTTGTTCTGTTTATTTAATCAAAATAATTATCGAAGGTGTTCAGGTTACTATTTTGGTGTTTCAAAATTCAACCAATTTCTCTCTAGTAATATATCTTTATGAGTTACAAGAGTCTAGCCCGCAACTGGCACGGAACAAATATAAATAATACGTTAGAAAATATGTAGTTAAGACCCAGGTTTAAGGTAATTATTTTAGCGAATTTCCTTTGGAAATAAAATTCGCTAATGGGATAGGCATCATGGCGGAATTCGAACCACGGACCACGACACAAATCTGTTTCAGAGGTCCCTAATGACGAAAACATACGTTTCGAGAGACTTTAATCTAATTCAACATTTGCTTAAAAACAAGCAACCTATATAGCCACCCAACCGCATGGATTTCACAAATTGTGCTAAGCGGGTCCAGTCCTCAGTCTTTTTACAATCAAGCATGAGAGGAAGCTCATGTTTTAAAAATTTAGACTTTCCATAATATTGAGTTTTAAATTCAGACGAAATTGGGCATTCAGCAAGAAAGTGATAGTTGTCCTCTCTGGGATGACCACACAGAGAACAACAATGATTCTCTTTGCCAAAAAATAGTTTAGTATATAAAGCTGACCTCTTGCCTTAATGCACCAACTTGGTATGAACATGTCTTTATTGACATTCAAAAGATTGGAAGGAGGTTTATTTTGATCCAAAGGAAAGTAATCAGAATGCAATAATTGGATTGTTAAGCTCGGAAATATGCAAAAGAAGAGTTTTAAGTTTGATTAAAAAATATTAATCCGTTCGAATGATAGAGTGTTTACAAGAAAGTGTCTAGAAATACATATATATAAACACACATACACATAAAGTTTCGCAAAAGGTATGTTTCGTCATTAGGGACCTCTGAAACGGATTTGTGTCATAGTCCGAGGTTCGATTTCCGCCATGACGCCTATCCCATTAGCGAATTTCATTTCAAAAGGAAATTAGGGACCTCCGTACTGAGAATTTTTTAACAATCATTTTGAAATATGAAAGTTTTATAATCCCTTCTAAGAAACTTTAATACCTTCCTTCCTGTACAATTCTCATGAAAACAATTAAAGCAGTGACACTAATCTGAAGCATGAATGTTGTGATAAGATAAATTTATATTTATTTCTTATTTATATTTTTTATTAACATAAGGTCATATTTTTATTGAAAATTGGCTAAAATAGAGATGAATCCATCACAAAACACATGTCAAAAACAAATGCTAATCCTCAGCGACGGATGGGAAGGTTCAAAACGGCGCGGGAAATCTTTACCACCCCCCCCCCCCCCTATTTCCTCCTATTCTTTTATACGCCTCGAGGAGCGAGGCGTATAAACACTATTTTGTCTTGAAAGCAAAAAATAATCCTTAAACATTATGTAGCAGCAATTTGCTGCATAATATAAATAAAAATATTCTCAATGATATGATTAGGTAGTGACTTTAGTTCTATAAAAAGTTTGAACGAATTTATTCATTTTTGAACGACAATTTTCATTTTTTATCCTGTGATACCTGTTGATTTTTTTTTTTAAATTTCTAATCCTTTTTGTTAATGTTTTTATTGTTGTTCCTTTTAAATTTTAATAATTAAATTCATGTAGATCTTGATAAACAGATTTCTGAAGATGCCTACAAGGATAGGTGAAATATGTATTAACAATTGAACAAATCGTTCAATACTTTTTATAGAACTAAAGTCCTACCTAATCATATCATTGAGATGGAGAACTTTCAAGTGCACAAAGAAGAAATTATTAGAATAAAAATATTATTTTTAAAAAAACTTTAAATAATAGTATAAAAATAAATCGCACAAACTACTATTTTATTTACAATTTATTTTTCACTTACATAGTTTACTGTTTCTTCTCATACAGTATTGTTGTCAATTATTCAATAGTTTTTTATCTAAAATTTTCAGTTAAAATGTGTAGCAAAAGTTAAGACTTATTTAAAAAGTCCACAACGACTGCACCACTTGATTCTATCTATCAAACATAGTACAATTTGACTAGTCTGCATTTCAGTTTAGGGCCGTTTCAAAATGGCGCACGTTCAAAAAACTAAAAAAATCAAACTTTTTTCAGTTTTCTTAAAACTATGTACTGTGTGTTGATTTTACGACTAACAGACACAGGAACTCATTTAAAGCTTATTAAATTTGTAAGAAAAATGTTTTTTAAACATCAAAATCGGATAACTGGATTCGGAGTTATGAGGTTTACAAAAACATTAAACTTTGACCTAAAATTTTATAATTTTTATAAAATTACCTACTGTACTTTGCAACGTAGCTAATTTTTTTTGTTGAATTTTAGAAACTTTTTTAACGTCTAAACTGAATTTTTATACTAGTACATGCGAAAAAAATATGAAGACATAAAATCAGTTCCTAGAAGTCGGCCGCCTTTGAATTCAATTGTTTGTTAGGAAGCCGCGGCGCAGCGGTACCGGATTGAGATAAAAATATCTTCCACTTACTACTATCAACTGAATCAATTTACCGAAATAAAATAACATAGCAGATAACAAGTCTTTTTGTCTTGCTATTTAAAAAAAATATGTTCGTGTTTTTATGTGTTATTATGTGCAATAATAATAATAAATTATACTTTATTAAAATTAATTAAACTTAATTTTACATTTTTACTTTTCCTCGCCACTACGAAGGTATATAGAAAAAGTATTGATTTAGTTTCTACCTATTAGACAGTATTAAAGAGGTAAAAAAGGCATAATTTACACGAAATTTTACGATACTTTCTTTAATTGACTTTTTACAATCGATTACTTTTAGCGAATTTAGCGACTAATAACATTGACTACTTAAAAACTAAGAAAATCTATTTTTAAAAAGTAGTTGATTTTTCCCGTTGCTGATTTATTTCTGTAATTTTTGTATTTTTTTGCAAAGTCAACCAACCGGCGACTGGCGCCGGTCGCCGATTGGTCGCCGATTGGTCGACGGTTGGTCGCCAGTTGATCTACCGGCGCCTCCTGCGCCGGTCACCGAATTTTTTTTTCTTTGCAAAGTCGACCAACCGGCGCCTCGGGAAATTTCCCGAACGCTCTTATGGCCCATCCTGTGCTAATCCTTGGTCCGAACCAGGGGGGTAACTTAAATAAGGAAAAGTTTGGATTCGATTATCGCAAGCTACCAAAAATAGCGCTGCAACGGACCGGTGCGGACAACTCATGAACTAACCCCAATACCTTTCCAAAAATGACAGATTATATTTTTATATTTAAATTTATGAATACCATGGCTTTTCTTGGTTATGACAGCAACATTTATGATTATTATAAAATGATTGTTTTCTGTATGTATTATTCACAAAAACGGTTCGCCGCTGCATGTTCTGTATTTCAAAAATTCAGAAACTAAAAGTAAATAGAAACCTTTTTAAAACTTCCAGATAAACTTGCTCATGGCAAATAAGTAAATTTCATTAAATTAATTCATTGATTTAGTCCATTTTATCAGGTAATTACATTTAATCACATGTGCGCATCTTGCCGCTGTAATTAAAATACAGGCTGCATTAAATGCCAAAATCTATCTTCTACTACGTGTAAACTTTAGCCACTACCTGCCACTTCATTACTACCTGATTGAATCAATTATATTAATAAATTACTTGAATGAAAAACTTAAAAATAATCAGAAGTGATCTGTGTAAGATTAAAGTGGTAGGGTTAGTTAGAAGTATAACTATACAAAGTATACAAATTAAATTTCAAACTGACTGTGGGCAAAAAGCGGGACTGTGGGGAAATCAAGACACACCCACTCAATTGGAAAGGTAGGTCCCCCGCCGCGCTAGTGTCGCCCGGAATCCAAGTTTTCCCACCATTGAGTCGACAGTCTTACTGTTTAAGTATCTATAGTCTCTGGTCCGAACTGCTCTTGCTTAAAATATTACATTAATATCGCAAGTTCCAAATGTAGAGGCAAACTTACCTCCCAATTGCTTCGTAATGTTTTTCTTATTGAGAAGGTTATAAACAAATAGTAAAAATTGTGCCGCAGTGGCTCGCATGTTAGGAAAATTTCTTTTGCATATTTCCGTGCTTTACAATCCAATTATTGCTAAAGGTTCCGGTTTGTGCTTTATAACTTGAGTAGTTAGTCAATTATCAAGCGTAACTCATTTTTTTCTGTATTTTTCAAAGGAAATGCGCATAATTATCAACCCAAGCAAGGAAGTCAACACTGAAACACGCATTCCAAAAGAAATTCACCCGGCATGTAGACTACTGCGCCAGAATTATTTTGTAGTTATAAACAAATATATTGTAAATAAAACAATAAAAAATTATCGTTCTTACCAGGATTCGGACCCATGTACCTCAGCTTAGAGTATTTTGAGTGCTCGTATCGACTCCGTACCATTTTTATAAGCCTACATTCGAAACTCACAATGCCCAGTAACATCCAAAACGACTCCCTAATTGTTTATTATCGAAATGTAAAGGGTTTTAACAGTATAGGAATTCTTTTTACAAATTTTACAATAAACAAATAGGCTAAGCTTAAAGTAGGTCTATACTTGCAATACTCTCATGTTATGCTGGTTTAGTCACCCAAGTCTTAAACGAGGCGCTGTGAATAATAACAATTTTAAATATCAGAATAAACCATAAAATATGTCTACAACCTTATTTTTTATAAAGACTGATAAATGTATAAATATGACTATATAAGCACATATTTTCAGGTACTCCAGCCCCCTCCCAAATAAAAAAAATAATAAAATTTAACTTAAATTTTTTATTCTATCTTACTCCACACTTAAGTCATAATTGACATCGTGAGATTGCCTGCTATGATTATGGTACAGTTCAAATTGTAACTTCATTTTTTACTTGTGATTTTATTTTTAACTTTTAGCAAAAATAGTTATTAATTTACCTACGGAGAGAAGCAAGTTTTAACTTCCTGGGCAGATAAGTTGGTTTGAAAGGCCAAAGCTAAAGAAGCATATTAATCAAAATCCGAGGCTTAATTAATAATTATATTATTAATTAATATGGTTCCCGAGGTTGGTCGAGGAAACCGTTAACTCACGAGGCGGAGCCGAGGAAAAAAACAGATACCCAAAATAACGTTCAGTAAAAATCATTTTTTGAGTAGGGTATCATTTTCAATGTTTTGGGGTGCTGAATTCAATAAAATCAGTCCGAAGACGACACGACTACTCAAAGTAACGCTGGGAACCCTAGCGTTATTTCCGGCGCAAATTTTTTATCGTTTTTTTTTCCAGTATTTAAGTTAATAACTTCAACATATTTCAATAAATATGCAAGTCTAAAAAGAAAGTTAAAAATTGTTTATGGGGGGAGCGCAGTCCAAAAAATTAAATGAACCAAAAAGTAAATTTAATAAATTAATGTTTTACTTAATTTACTTTACCTATTAATTTGCGGATTGGTTGTAAAGTAAAATTTTTACAACCGACGGACGTAAAATAAATGTTCACCGCATTTCCATTAATATTTTTTATTACGGACATTTTTGAGGCTGTAAAGTGTCTACTTTACAGCATCCAAAATGTCCGAACAACCGCTTTTAAAAACAATATTTTTAGGCTTTGATCAGCTGATTGACTAAATTTTAGCCAACTAATATTCAATTCTTAGTTAGAATGCACTTCACACTATATGGTTGTATTAATCTCTTTCTAAAAATGTTGTAAGAAGATGCAGTCTTTATAAAATTTGGTAGATTATTATAATGTTTAGGTCCAAAGTAATAAACATGTCTGTGCACAGCAGATTTCTTAAAAGTAGGTTCGGCTAGAGGGTTCATTAATTGCCTTCGAGTTGAATAGCAGTGTTTGAGCGATGAAGCAAATAAATGCTTTCTATTCCACAAAAAATCACATTTGCGTCAAATTGAAGCACTGATTTATGTCAAGGACACTAAATTCTTTATAAAGTAAATATGTTGAGTACAATGAATCCTTTTTCTGGCAAATTTTTATTAGTTTCCTGTGAAGAATGGCAACAGGTTCGAGAGTAGTTTGATTAGCACATCACCATCTTATTAGGCCATAGTTAATTATTGATTGTACCAGACTTACACCTTAAAACCAGAATTGTACCAGAAAATACACCTTAAAGTTTGGCTATTCATAAAACTTTTTAATATTTTAAATTTAAACATAAATGTTCTTAGTGTGGTGCACAGGTATTTGACGTGCTCTTGGTATTTTAGAAACTTGTATAGATTAATACCCAGGTATTTGACAAAATCGGAATGTGCTAGGGATGGACAGCCGCACAAACCGGGCTGATCGGCACGACAGCAGGCATTATGAGCATAAATTAGGATTATATTTTTAGGTTGCCCCGCGTCTATAAAAGAAAAAGTTAAGATGTGTGATTTTTTATGTTTAGATCAATACATTTACATCAATTCATTTTTTTTTAGAATTTTCAAACATGTAACAGCTTTATCAAATGCCTGCTGCCGCGTCGACCCACCAAGAATTGCGCAGCTGTCATCTATAAACGCATACATATTAGCACTTAATTATAGGGAAAATATGAAATAGCAAGGAGTATAATATTCTATAATATTCAGCTATATGAGTATAATATCCAGCTATACTCCTGGCTAATAGGCAACTTTAAATGAATGTTACTTTTAATTACGATTATTAAATATCTCAAGCCATGCCTTCAGAAAGACTGGGCCACACTTCGCTCTCGATCCAGGGTATGTAGTTAGAGATCCTGGTATAGACTCCAGGGTAGATTCCACAGTTACGGCCAAATGATACAACTCCTATCTGAGTGTGCAGACAAGGCAACATTTCATAGAATAGTGGTCCTCCGCTGTCACCCTGAAAAGTATAGGATTAATTATATCAATCTAAGAATACTACACTATGAACCAGGACCGAAAACCGTGATTCATTTAGTACTAAAAATACACCTTAAATAATAAGGAAAACAGATGGCTTTCGACATCTTAGACGAATTAGCGAATTTTCAAATTTGTTAGTCAAAACATGATATGTCCAACTATAATGCTAAAAAAATATATACTTCGTTCATACACAGGGTTTCGCAGGGGATACAACCCGGGGTTAAACACCCTTGGGGATTTAACGCCAATTGTTCACACGGTATTTTTTAACCTATAGTTTAGACTCCATCTCGATAAAAAACAGTTGAGGTTAAACCCACAGGGGGATTGAAAAAGGGGTTGAACCCACTGCGAAACCCCGCCTGTGAACGAAGTAATTACTTGGTAATTAACGAAGTAATTATAGAAGTCATATACGTATTTAATTTTAGCACGATCCATTACCATGTCGTGGTTTAGTAAATTTTTGAATATTTTGCTAAGTTATTGATTTAATATCATAAAAAATTAAGTCAGTTTTCGTATAAAGTTAGGCATCTCTTTGTTTATTTTATTTTTTTTTTTGGTTTTGGTATGCTTTACTAAATATTTTTGGTGTTGGTTGTTTGTTTTGGGTTTTGTTTACACTGAAGATGCCTGGCTTCGTCATGCGAAACGTCTGTAATTAATGTTTATTTAAATAAAATTTCTATAGGACTGAAGTCTTCATTAATTAACCTAGAATTTAATCTCTTTGTTATTTTGATTCCTTACAGTTTCGATGCTATTTCGCATTTTGTTAATTTTACCTGTACTGCTACTTTAAATTAATAAACCGCATATATCAACGACAAATTTTATTTTATAACCACAAATTTATTATCCTTTAAAATTTCCTATAAATTAAAGCCATAAATGAATTTAATATTCCAAGAAATATGACCTAAATTATTAGTCATAGGTAAAAAAAAAATATTAAAGTACGTCAAGTACTAATCAAGGGACTTCATCTCTTATAGCATACATACGTACAAATTTTGTACAAGTTCCTATCTGGTATTTTCAAGATTATCAAGTGGAGCAAGAATTATTTATAGAAAATAAGAATTCCGAAAATTGATACTTAGTTTAAAATGAATACTAAATTAATAAATATTAATTTAGTATTCATTTCATTGTTGTAAGTAAACTAAATAGTTTACTTACAACACAAGCATCTCGTCCCGTTTCGCCAGCACAAATCATTGATTTAGAATCAAATCCCCGAGGCAATAATCTGCTCCCGTTGTATATTTTCTGACATGTTATTGAATCAGCGATCTTAAGATCAGTGTATATTAGATCGTCACTTTTTGGTCCACCTTAAAAAATATACATTTTTAAGATTTAAACACACTCTGCAAAGTGGGCCCCAGTTTATATTTTCCACTAGCAGAAAAACTATTACAATACGTTTCTTTCTATATAGCAAGAAGCCTTCAGCCTCTCTACTTTTTCATTTTAATAAAATGAAACTCATTACATTTCTAAATTTCTAAATTTTGTAGGATTACATGAGTGCCAAATGTCAAAATGGTCCTAACATTTCTCCTTGTTTAATATTTTTTTCAAACTGTTATTAATGACGGTTAACAGTGGCGGACTGAGCCAAAAAGACCCGAGAAGGGTTTGTTCAGTATGGGCCTACATCTACATCTCAAGGGGCCCAATAAGGGGGGGGGAGGGGTCCTATATGTCTTTCCAAGTAGAGGGATCTACTTTTAACTAGGGTAGTATTGATGACTCTATCACGCTTAATTTAATTCTTTTAATTTAATATTTGATAAAATTAAAAAAAAAAAAATTTATTTAAATAAACTAAAATAAAATCGAGTTATTGAAATAAATAGGTAAGTATTAAATAAAATTAAAATAAACTGAAAGAAAACTTAAGTTTATTCATGTAAATATTTGATGAAACTATTATATGTTTATCAAATATAACAGTATTTCATAAACAGGGCCCTTTTGTTTTAGTTTAAGGCCTCTTGTGGCCCTAGTGTTCAATGTGGAACTTTTAAAGGTCGATGTTAAAGAATAGGAGCCTTTAGATAGGTATTTAGGCTTAGAAGAACCTAGATTTAGGTAGCAGATTGAGAATATTTTAAGTACTTAAATAACATCAACATCAATGTCCCTTTTCTGCCCTGAGCAAGTATGTTTAGTATTTAAGTAGTTTTATTTAAGTAAGTTTATTTAAGTAGTTTAGTATGCATCTTTGGCTCTAGTCTTCGTATAGAGCACTTAAACTTCTAGGTATAATGAATAGGGCCCATAAAAATCTCAAATTTAGAATATATTTTTAATTACTTAAAAAACATAAATATTTAGACTCCTTTTATACTGATAAGAGCTCTGATCAAGTATGCAGAGGCCCTTTTCGTCCCTAGTCTTCCGTATATGACCCCTAATAGTCTATGTAAAGTAAAACGGGACCTAAAAGACCGTAGATTTAAAAATAATTGTCTCTAGGAGCTCTTTAGGCCCTTCCTTAGATTATTGGCCCCTTTAAATCTAGTGTTACGAATATATTACATAATTATAATATATAAATATACGTATATTTAATTTAATTGATGATGGGGCACTAATGAGACACTAAAAAATTCATTGCAATTAGACAAAAACCAACACAAATTATAATAATATACGTATATATTATTTGTTTAAAAATAATTTATAAGTTAATATTTTTTTAAATGTTTGTTGTGTTTTTAAAGTTTATTTTTTGGGGAAGAGCCCCAGGAGGGCTGCCATCCTCGTCCTTACCAGCCAGCCCGCCCCCTGACTATTAATGATGTTTTGGGGCACAGTCAGATTATAAATTAAAAGCGACTACAACGATAAGTGGCCTCATAAGTTTTTATTCTCACCAAACTTTATGTCTCCCCATCCAGCAACAGTTGCTCTTTCCGGAAGATGATCCTTATGATGTAGACACAGAGGTCTGATACTGTCCACAGACATGATGAGTTCGTCATCTTCGTATTTAAACAAAGCTATGTCATTGTATATGGCAGGAGGTTTATATTCTGGATGAACACGTGCTGTTAATATCCTGCGACGTATGATACCATCCTTGACGTGATGCCTGATTTTAATTGTCCCCATACCTATCCATTCGGCTTTTTCTCTAAAATTTAAAATTTGTTATTATTCAGAGGAACAACTTCATCTTAACATTGGCTACACATGCACAGGTTTAGTTTCAATAAACAGACAATGTCTTAAATATTCACCTGTTGTTAACAGGCCAATTTTCACAATATGCAAACCCACAATACCCAGCTAATTTCTTTCAATGACACAATCATTATATGGGTTGAATCTCCAATACTGATTATATTTTCCATTGATATAATCTTTGTCAAGGCGAGACAAAGGATTTACTTAGAACTATTCGTGGGTTATGTTTTGTTACATAATATACTTTTTATTTTCAGACTCCTAGCTGCTTTATTCTATTACAAAACCGCTAGTTTTATTAATAAAATAAAGTTCTGGCGGGAAATTACTCTTATCACACTTGATAAAAATAATTTATGAGTTGCTGATGTATTTTAACAATATTATAACTTTCATTTATGACATTTTAAATTAGTAGTAACTGTATTTTAAAATGTTTTGTACACGTAATGAACTATCAGTGATAAATTTTCCATGTTCTTGTTTTTCATCTTAATTTTTGTTCAAATTATAAAATTATTATGCTGAATTTGAGAAAATAGTTACTCTTTTGTTTATATGTACTATCTTCAATTAAACGAAATTCCGAGGGTTGGTCCGCATGCCGGGTGAATTACCTTTGGAATGCGTTTTCACGCGCTTAACAAATCATTTCTTGCTTAAGATTCCGAATTATGCCTTATAACTACAGCAGTTACTCAATTATCAAGCACTGCGCGTGACTCATTTTTTCTGTATTTTTCAAAGCAAATGCGCATAATTATCCGGTTGGTTATGTAAAACTATGCTTCTAAAATTGAGAGTGCACTTCATTATTTGCACTACAGCAAAGCTAAGTTAGTGTTAATCTTTAAAGGTTTCATCGCATTTCCTTTTTAAAAATGCAGAAAAAATGAGTTACGCGCAGTAATTGAAAATTGAGTAACTGCTTAAGTTATAAAGCATTAACCGGAACCTCAAGCAAGAAACACGCTTTCCAAAGTAATTTTAGTTTTTAGTAATTTATTGTTTTTTCGACTTTTTAATCACTTAAGTGGTCGCATTGATTTCGGACCGATTCCATTCATTTCATTTTGAAATAATTAACTTGAATTTTACCGATATTTAAAAACTTTTGCTGACTCAGGTTAATGACGTCACAGTATTAGTTTGCTTGATATTTCAGATAAGTAAAGGGTTAATACACACAATTTTGAAAGTGTGATACATTTACTCGAGTTTGAACCAAATTCGAAGTTTTTAGCTAATATAGTTTGGTAGTTATGAGACTCAAACAGGCGCAAGCGCGTAAGTTATTACCCGAGTTTATGACCATATTATAAAGGCCTAGAAGGTATCCACCAAAAAGATTATGCTTTCTTCATTAATTACATCATTATTTGGTTAAAAAAATCTTACGTGCGTAAGTTTGCACAATGCACCGCACTTAAGACCCACTGCGCACTTATTAATGATCCTCCACACTCCCATTTTATTTCATCTTCTTCTCCATACCCTATTAAAGTCTAAGACAAAACAATTACAAAAAAGAAATTAAAAGATTGTCAAGAAGTTTTATTATTGTTAGGAACACTATATTTTTACTATTAATACTTGTGTATATATATATATATATTATATATATATATATATATATATATATATATATATATATATATATATATTTGTATGCTGTAAGCGAAAGCAGTAAGCTCATACAGGGTAGTACATTTCAAATACAACACTCCAACTAACTAAACTTCTTATAGAGCTATCGCCGAAAAATTTGTATCTACCTTTACTAAGTCGACTACCAGGAGCTTGTAGCTTAAATAACCCACTATTTTTTGGTAATCATCTTCCTATTATACCAATTAGATTGCCAAAGTGTGTTTTTCTTCGATTACTTTTGAATTTTAAATGTGAGTCTACCATAATTAATTTACAGAAGACAGTTGAGGATTAATTTTTTTTTGGTGTGAGTCTACCATTAATTCAGAAGTTACACTATTTGTTAAATAATTCAATACCAATATCACTAGATTACAGATATTTTGAAAAGAGCTATCGTTTGACATACAAAACTACTTTTATCCAAATTGAATACCCAAAATTTGATATTTATTCAATATGAATAATTATTTACGAAATAATTAATGATATTATTTTAAACATACATTCCATGTCTTATAAGTATGTTAATTATAATTTTTTATCAACAAATTTGCGCCCCTTGCAGGCATACGCCCGCCTGCAGCCTTGTTAGCTACGCCCCTGATGTAATCTAATGAAGTTTACTCTCTTCTGTGCTCTAAACTAATTCTCATATATTTTTACGTTCTTTAGAAACTATTGAGCACCACTAATACCTAGTAATTCATCTAGAGTATTCCACCTTCACAATGATAGAAGATAACCTAGAGATTCAGGCCATTAAGGTCTCTCCAAAACCAGCAATGTCTACAAAGGTCCAAGTGGTGTCTTATAAAGGAAGATGAGTCAATCCATAAAAGGATTAACAAGAAATAAGCTTTAATATCAAATCCACTCAATGAAACTCCAGCCAAGAAACAAAAATATCATATTATGTATAAAATAATTAATTTATAAATATGATACATAAAAAGCAATGTCAAAGAAAGTGTGCTAAAAATTACCATAAAAGGGATTTGTTTTTTCTTGGCTATTTGGCCACCAAGAACCACAGCATGGAGATCAATTTCAGGAGAACTACTAAATAACTGCTCAAATCCTTGCCTCTTATCACAGAAATGTTTAAAATACTCAAAGCATTCTGTAAACACGAAATAATGCGGGTAAATGATTGTGAAAATTAAAGTGATGTAGAAATTCATACGGTAGGGGTGGAGGCACAGGACACAGTGGTCCAATTCCCCCGGAATAAGCTGTTTTAGATGGGCCTGCTTTAAGTTCACCGTTTCTCCACTAGAGGCAGGTCGGTTCACCTTGTACGGCATATATAAAATAATTAGTTCTTCATTTTCAGGATTTAAATTATTTAAAGGGATCTTTAACAATGTTAAAAATCTTATTTATTATTTTAAATGTATAATTTTCATAAAAAGTTATAAAAATATAAACGTTGTCTTATTTTTAACTAGAACTGATATCATAATAACTATGACTGGCTGAAATGGAAATTAATTTGCGTGTTTATTGCTTTTCTATTTGTTCTTTTAATGGAAAAATGCTAAATTTATCTTATTTTCCAAACAAATAATCTTATAAACAACTAAAAATGTTCAAAAAATTTGTCTTGTTTACATTCTAGTTTGTAGACGTCTTGATTTAAAACTAATAACAATATTGATAACAGTTGTACAAGGTGAAAACTATCGCTCGGTGCGGCAGTTGATGATACTAGCCCCTGTTTTTAGGTACCACCTCAAACCAGGGAGTTGGATCACTCTGTCCCGCGCCCCCACCCTACTTGTATGAATTTCTACCTCACTTTACTGAAAATAATATGAGCGATCACATGCTATGCTAATAATTAGATCAAAAATTATTCTGAGTCAGTTTTTAATTCCGATGTATTAACCAAATATACGTTCAAAAACGAACACGAGGATACTGACTCAATACTGCCATAAACCATAAGGCAGAAACATATATTTATTGAAGGCCCTAAATTTTGCCCTAACTCAGGTCCATTTACAAATACCTGTCTTCGCACCAAATTGGAACCACCTACTTGACGTCTTACGTCTTTTTAATCTCCACGTAAAAAAACGTGAAAAGATTTTCATCCCTCGCATGACCCCGACTAGGATCAAACCTGGAATGTCTGGGTGCCAGGCGCATGAGTAAAAATTACAGGCAGAAAAATATATATATTTAATATAATCCTCAAGAAGAAAAGAAATGAACTTACTTCTTACAGAAATTAATTTTTCAGGATAAGCTAACTTATTTGATTCTCGGACAGCTTCAACCTTGGTATCAAATATTTTTTCTGATGTTGATTCTGGTGAACGGAGTTTATTGTCAACAGTTTCATTGACGCCTTCGTTAGGGGGACAGCACACGATAGGCACTTTTCCTTTAAATCCACATATATCAGAAGGAGATCTTTTGAAGTCACTTACTTGAGGACAGTCTAATATAGTCTGACAAATCCAGACTTCATCTGCTACAGTTTTACACTCAGCTCCTACAATAATATTGAGTGGTTAAACCAAGCATATTGAATAAAGGGGATGACGAAATAGGGAAAATGTCTGACCCGATGGATGCTGTATGAGATAGAGAAATGGGATCAAACTTAACCTTCCCATGGTTATCGCAAAAAATGCGCAAAATCTCAGGTTATGTAACAAGGATAAGTCGAGTTTGCTCCTCAATTTTCAACTGCTCCTATCGTTTGGTGTGTTGTTGTGATTTTGTTGTTGTGTTTGTGATGAAACAGTTGACAAAATAATAGTTATTTATGCACCAAGGGAGTAAAGAATGCTAATATTTCCCTGAGCAGTTAGTTGCTTCCTCAGGCCGACGGAACCAAAGTATTTATAAACGGATCCAAGTTATGAATATCGGAAAGGGTGTCGAGAGATTAATGATGGTGATGTTTCTTTAAATGACGCCCGTAGTCTCTTCAAATAACTTATGTTTTTATGTAGTTGATACCTTTGCGAAATTCTAGTATCATTTATGCGACTGGACAAGTCTTCCTAGTATATATGTGTATTATATTTGTTTATCGGATATGTTTATGTTTGAAAACAGGCACCTGACCTTTAATGATCTGTTTGTCAGAGGACATATTACAACAAGCATGTGACTATGACTAACATATGTGCCAAGTTTCATCTCATTGTCAGCATTAGTTCAATTTTAATTAAATTACTTGTGTACGTTTTTTTAAAAAAATCTAAAAATTTGGGAAATAGTCTAATTGAGTTGAAATTTAGTACAAGTGTATATTATTACCTAATAAATAATTAAACTAAGTTTCGTTTCAATACGACAAATATATCTATGATTTTGGTTGGATCATAAAAATTAAGGAGCAATGAGCGTGGTCAGAGCAGTATGGGTGACCACCGAGAATGATACGGATGCATTTACTATCAGAAGACGAGCGAAGCGAGTCCAAAGGTGCGTTGCAGTATATATTTGGTGAACTGTATTTCTCAGGACGAGTTGGTTTAAGTTGGCTTGACGCGTCGTTTTAAGAAAATGTTTTTGTTTTTTTCTTTTAAGTTTTAAGGGTCTTACTAAAAATACATAAATATAATCCTACCTTCTTCCATGTTAAGTAGTTTTGATCCAATAAAAGGTATGAATAACATAAAGATACAAAATTTGACATTTAAATTATCCATAGTTCAAAATCCAAAATTCTGGTACTTTTATACTTGTGAAACCTAGAGCACAGTTTCGAAAATTATATGAAACCCAAAGCTCATCTTCAAACTAATGATACACAAAAAGAATTTATGAATGCAAATATACAAAAAAGCACTTATGAATGCATTATAAACAACTATAAATAAAAAATCATTTTAGTTACTTATGACTTATATTATACTTAATTTTATATTATACTTATATTATACTTAATTAAAAAAAATTTACCAATACTTATTTTTTTTGGAGTATAAAATCTTCCAAAAATAATTTTATTCTTAATATAAAATTAATATTTGTTTTTGTGAAAACAAATATTAATTTAATTTCTGGTCATTTGTTTTCGCTAATTACAAATCACAAAATAAATCTTAACATAAAACAAAACATTTAATTTAATTTGATGTTTTACTAAATTTTAATTTACGTTTAACAGATTGGAAGGTTAAAATCTCTAAAAACCCCATTATTTTTATTTTCTAAGAATATAATAAAATCACTGATAAGATATGAAATCTAATAAATGATTCACGTTTCATATATTCTATTATTTTTTAATAAATAAATCAATCTCAAATTACATTGGTGATTTGTCTCAAAACTAATAATAGCAATGCCTGCTTGGAGTCTGTTCTAGTGGGTCATCAATCTTTTGTCCCATGAGAGAAAGAACTAATTCGGTTTTGAATAATCCAAAGGGCTTATCAAAATGACGTCACTTCGAACTTTTTAAGAATATATGTTTAATATATATATAAATAATATATATATATATATATATATATATATATATATATATATATATATATATATATATATATTGTAGCGTTGCGCTTACTGTTGGGTGCTCTAGGGTATGTTGGAGCTCATTGGAGTGTGTGGTGTCGATATTGTTGACAGACCGTTGTGTGCTGGACGTTGGGATTATAGTGTGTGGCCCTAGCGTCTAGTATCTAGGCGAGTGTTTGTCTATGATATCGATACCACTGCGCTCTAGTGTGCGCTAGCGTGTACTGCAGTGCCTAGCGGTGGGGGCCGCGTCGCCCCTTCAGTTCTCCCTAGGATTTCGTGGCGATAGGTTTCTCGATACGAGATCCCGGCGACAACTCACATTTTTAAGTATGTAGCAAAGTAAACTAAATTATAAAGTAAAATTATTCTATAAAGTAAAATTGTTCTATAAAGTAAAATTAACGTTAGTAATAGCAATGATTTAATAATTGATAAGTTTGATATTTAATTAATAATAATGTGATAAAGTTATTTTTTAATTATAAATGGTCGATCCACATTAATATCGTTCTTTTTTTATTTAATCACCTTTTTTTTTAAATTACGGTAGTAATACACCGTAATAATATATATATATATATATATATATATATATATATATATATATATATATATATATATATATATATATATATATATATATATATATATATATATATATATATGATATATATATTATATATATATATATATATATATATATATATATATATATATATATATATATATATATATATCAAAATGACGTCACTTCGAACTTTTAAGAATATATGTTTAATAAAAATATATAAATAAAAATATAAAAATAGTGTGGTTTAATTATGTGTAATTCCTTCAAAATTAGTTCGTTGCCGTCCGGAAAATTTAATATTTGAATTTTATTTATTTATTTATTTTTTATATATATTTTTTAATTTTTATATTTATATTTTATTTTATTTTAAACATTAAAAAGTCGAAACTATTATCTCATTATCTGAATAAATGACTGCATCTCTTAATAATAATAATAATAATAATGAGTAATTGCTGTTAAGACTTTAACAAAAAGGCAAGGTCTTTTAGCAAACGTCAGACAAACATAAAATAGCAAAAGCATTAAAGATTACATTCTGTAAAGAACTCAGTTAGAGAGTAAAAGGCTTTTGAAAGCAAGTAGTTTTTAAGCTCAGAATTAAATGTTTGGAGTTAAGACTTTTAACTCGGTCGCTCAGTAGGTTGTATCCTTTAACCGCCAGGATGCTTGGTGAGTTAGCAGTAGTAGACAATCGGTGGCTGGGAAGAACAAGGTTGTTGCGATGCCTGGTGTCGTACTGATGGTCATGCCGCTTAACTTGGTTATCCAAGGCTTGCTTGTGGATCTCTGGAAGGATAAGGTAGATGAATAGCGAAGGAAGAGTGAGGATCCTGAACTTGATGAAAAGAGGACGGCAATGCTCTCTACTGTTGGTTTTGCCAACTATTCTAACAGCCTGCTTCTGGAGTATAAATATAGATGTTGCTTTAGATGAGCCTGCCCATAATTTTGCACCATACGTCATTTTACTATGAAAGTAAGAGAAATACGCTAGCTTTAATATATTGCTGTCGAGGTTGATGGCAAGTTTCCTCAGTAAAAAAATAGATTTAGCTAATTTACCAGACAGGTCTGCAATATGATGGTCCCAGCTAAGTAATGGATCGAAACTGATTCCGAGGACTTTTATACAATCTTTTCTAGAGTAGTCCTTTAGAGAAAAAATTATAGATTGTATTTTACTTACATTAGAGGTGAGACCATTAGCTCTAAACCAATCCTCCGATAGGCGTTTGACTCTTTCAGCCCTCGCTTCTAGATCAAGTCTATTTTTAGAGATAATGATGTATGTTGAATCGTCGGCAAACCTCGTATCGATCTCATCAAGATCCGGTAGATCATTAGTGTACAAAATGAAAAGCAGGGGCCCCAGAACCGAGCCCTGGGGAACTCCAAACAGAATAGGCACGAGTGTAGAGCTTAAATTGTCGAAGGACACAAATTGGAACCTTTCTTCAAGAAACGACATCAAAAGATCTAGGGCTATGCCTCTGATCCCCAGATGGTAGAGTTTTCTTTTTAACAGTTTACAAATTATGCAGTCAAATGCTTTAGTGAGGTCAAGTGACAGCGCTAATCCTTCATCTTTGTTTTCAAATGCTTTATAAATCGCATGCGTTATAATCTCTAATGCCTCAACAGTAGATTTATTTGGCAAAAATCCAAATTGACGAGGATTGAGAGTTAGACAGCTGTCTAAAAAAGTAAGAAGTCTTGCATGCAGCAGCTTTTCGAAGATCTTTGAAAAAATCGGAACTATGGAAATAGGTCTGTAGTTATTCATCTCATCGGTGATCCTTTTTAAAAATAGGCACTACTTTGCTAATTTTCAAGCAGGCTGGATAGTAGCCGAGTAATATAGTAGAATTGATAAGCTGACTTAAAGGTACAGCGAGATGAGGTATAATCTGTTTAATGAAAGTATTACTCATTCCATGAACATCAACAGAGTTGGAATTTTTCAGGGTAGAGACTATTTTTAAGACTTCATCCGGTGAGCATGGGTCGAGAAAAATGCTTTTGGCGTTAGGAGCTTTTTTGTTCACATAGTGAAAAGAAGAATTAACAGAAGCAGGTAAGTCTTTATTAAGTTTTGCTGCAATTTGAGAAAAGTGAGAGTTAAAGTCGTCAGGCTTGAAGTTGGCTTTCACGTCTTTTTTAAATTGACCTGTTTCATTTTTTATTAAGTTATAAAAAAATGATTCTTAGGATCATTAAGATTTTCCTGCACATACTGAGATGTAGCCTCCTTTTTAGTCTTCTTTAATTTGGCTTTGTAGCTTTTTCTCAATTTAGCGATTCTTTCACGCACTGGAGGATATACACCAAGGTCATTTTTTAACGAGGTTAATTCAATTAGTTCAGATTTCAAAGCATCAAGTTCTTCATCATATATTTTAATGCAGCTGGTATGTTTGGCAGACCTGATTTTTTTCTTGAGAGGGAAAGCTAAGTCAATAATATTAATAAACCTCTGCTAGTTGGTATCACAATCAGTTTTGTCATTAGCTGTCTTTTTCAGGTTCTTAAGGTGGAAGTAAAAGTTAGCAATAGATTCATCCTGAGAAATTCTTTTGTAGGAGATGACTTTCTTAGGCTTATTCAGCTTGACAAAGGGCACTTTGCAGTACAATGCCTTATGGTCCGAAAACTGACTAGCAAACGTATAAGTTTCAGCAAAAAAATTGCTAAAAATATTGTCAATGCACTTGATACTTACTGGTCTCGTAATACCGCAGAACTGGGGTTTGAGTCCAAAGGTTGCTAAAGCATGAAGTAATTTAACAGCTTGTTTGTCTTCCTTGTTAAGAAAATCAACATTGAAATCACCACTAAGCACTAGAAAACTAGGCTTGCTCAGGGCTGTATTGAGAGCTTTGGAGAGAGTAAGTAAAAACAATGGGAAATCACCATTTGGTGGACGATAAATATTGATAATCTTGAGCTTCTCAATACTAACTGCGGAGATTTCTATGTTACATTCAACTGAAAGTTTTTCAATGTCCTGGAGAGGTTGAGCCATACACAAGTCCTTCCTACAATAGATAGCAGCTCCACCACCTCTTTTCTTATCACGAGAGAAGGATGATAAACATTTAAAATCGCTTGGTTCAAAGAAAGTGACTTCTTCTCGTTTCAACCAGGTTTCAGTCAAGCAAATACATTTAATCTGGTTCAAATCCTTAATAGCATGATCTAATTCATCAATTTTATCCTTAAGAGAGCAAATATTAGAGTAGAGTAATCCTACATAAGCGCTATTTTTACAAGACTGGTCAGTGAGATGAGCTTTACTAGTACTCTCTCCAACATTCTTACTGGAATAAGTTTCGGAGCTATTTTTTAAGTTGATTATTTCTGAAGTATTCTTTTTGGTCTTCTCCATAAAAAACGACGCACCTGTACATTGGCAGGCAAAAAAGGATTCATTACCTCATCTAAATGATCCATTTTGATACCAACCCTGAAGGTGGGAAAGTCTGGGTTTCATTCAGACGCTCACATTTTATCATGCCATCATTTAGTTTCTTAGATAGGTATGATGAGATAGTCTTTTCGGAAGTGCCTTTTACTACTCGGCTAATATGTAGCCAAGCTAGTTTGGGCTGAGGAGATATTCCCATCAATACATCGTCATCGTTCACAACAGGTTCACTTTTCTTCTCTTCAGATCCAATAATCACATTCTGTTTAAGACGCTGAGTTCTTTTCCTACCATATTTTGTCTTCCATCCGGCTTTTTCATCTTCGTTTTCACCCAATTTACTATTGTTACCGTCTTTTTCATCATTCTCACTTTTACTATTCTCGTCTTTAGCATTTTCACTTTTGTCACAAACTTTGTTTTTGTTATGTTGATCCTCTTTACCTTCTTCTTCTTCTGGCTTATCGCCATTGTTGTCTATAATAAAATCAGCTGATTTATTTGTCACACCCGGCAAATTCAAATTTTTATTTTCAATTATTGCATTTACGTCCTTAAACGTGTCTTCTTGAGTTCCGTTTTCATTACTGCTTACTTTAGACAAGTTCTTTTGTTGTTCAGTTTCGGCAGTCAGTTCGATAATTTTAGTATCTTCAACTTCCGAGATAATCTTAGTCTGGCTTTCAGTTAGTTTTGCGTAACTTGTCTTCAATTCCTGGAGCTCTTTATGAATATTCGTTATCATTTTAAACAGATCAAAATTCTTTAAAACTAATTTACAGTCGCAACACGAATATATTAGGTTTCTTCCTTTTTTTAACTCAAGCACTTTAATCTCAGTTGGCCAAACTTCACTTTTCACACACTCGAGATGAAATACTTTTTCACAAAAATCGCAATTTACATAATCACTCTTTGCTTTAATGTCTATAGTACACTTTGAGCACAAATTCATGACTATTTTCACGATTTAACACTGAAAATTTAATCTAAAAAACGGAGCTCGACACGAGCTCCGCTTAGTTTTTTTCTTAAACTAAAGGGTGTTTTAACTTCGGACTCGCTTTAATTGGTTCTCTGAACGTCATGATTATACAAAGCCTAAAGTAGTATTTCTTCGGTTTCGCTGGGCATGACCTCAGAATAGAATAGTTGTCCAAAGTCTACAGAGTTATCACCTCCCAATTCCACCAACCTTATAAGCTTTATTTTCTGATAAGAATTCACTAAAAATTAGTCATTCTAAGGCTTGCTTTGTCTTAGTGTATTTCTATTAACCATGTACCCTATATTAAATATTTTACTTGGTGATATTCAAGATGTGAAAGGGGTTAATACAGTGTGTGTAATACCAATTTTAAAGTACAACAAATTTCCGATTAATCCAAATACATCAGGATCACTCGATTTGGTACCAAATTTGAAGATTGTAGCTATTGTAGTTCGGTAGGTATGAAAATCGAAGAAACAAACTACAGAATGTGTAAGGCAACCCTGTAGCCAGCTAAAATTTGTATAAGGGCAATCCAATCCTAGAGGATGCAATGTTTTTCACACTTTCAAAGGACTTCCACTGAAAACTACTTCGTCTGCGGCGGCGAATTTATTTCGCCGCCTCCCTGGCTATGGCCTTTGTATAAGGCAATATCAATTTCTTTTAGCAGGGAGAAAAAACCAATTTCGACCTTACAATTTAGGGAGAAAATGTACGATGAAATACAGGGAGGGAAAAAACTTAAGCTTCCCTTTCTTTTATTCAGCTTTAGCACATATTTGCGCCGCCGGTATTTGCTTTTTAATCCAGAGATTCATGGTTCGATTCAAACAAAAAGTCTTTTGTTTTTATCCTTTCACTCGAAAACGGCACATTAATTATATTTACAAATTTATACGCCAGTCTTCCCGGTTTCAGATTTTTGTGGCACATTGTGTTAGAGTGCAAACACTATACTTTTTATTCCTATACAGTATAAATGAGGATACATAAAAAGTACTCTAAAAAAATTTAAGTGCAAAGCAAAATAAAGTAAAAGAAATATAATAATTCAAATATTCATATAATAATTCAGAAATATAAAAATAAAATTTGGTATGAAAGTAAAAAATAGATATTTTCACGGCAGGGGGAGAAGAAAGTTTCACAGCTCAAGGCCAAGTTTTCACATAAGGCGAAGCCGTAGGTGAAAACACATGACTCACATAACACATAATAAAACATATGACTCTCAGGAGCTATGTGTAACCTTATTGAAATCTCATCTAAATGTGAGTTAAGGTAATAATAAATCAATTACCGTCTGCTTACCACACATAAATTGTGTTTAAAGATGGTTACTTTTTCAGAAAACTTCTGAAAACAAATTTCATAAAGCACTATTTATGTAAACAAATAAATAAATTTTATAAAATTATTAAAAGTTTATTTAGCAGTCATCATCGAAGGCAGAAGTAGAGGTTTTCGTTGAGAAGGAGGCCACACAATGCTTTCGATCCAGGGTATGTAGTAAGAGACCCTGGTATAAACTCCAGGGTAGATCCCACAGTTACGACCAAATGATACCACTCCTACCTGAGTGTGTAAGCATAGAGATGATTTAAAAAATAAAGGCCCTCCACTGTCACCCTGAAAAAATGTATAATTAATATTAATTAACTAAGTAGGGACTATAATAGATAATTAGACAGTATAAGACTAGTTTAAGTTTTTTAGGTAACTATACGTCCACCACATGCTCGTAGCATATTATTATCATCCCAGAATATCATGATTATCCAAAGCCTAAGGTGGTATTACTTCGGTTTCGCTACTCTCACCCTCAGAATACAATAGTTACCCAAACTGTACAAACAGTAGAGCTGGGAGTAATATATATATATATATATATATTACGTTTTATTGTAAGTTTTCTAAATGTCTCTATAATTTAGTATATATATATATATATATATATATATATATATATATATATATATATATATATATATATATATATATATACATATGGGTATGTGTGTTTATCCTTTTTGGACACTTTGAGTAATCTCGTGAACTAGAGACCAGGTTCATTCGATTCTGCACCCTAAAGAGCATTGAAAACGACACCAAATTTTTACGAACGAGTGTTATTTTGGATTTCTTATATTTACCACAAATTTTGGACTTTTTGTACCTTTAGGGTGGTCCTATTGAATCCGAGCCGTCGAAAAATGACTCTTGTGGACCTTTTGTAAAGTCGCATGGACTACAGATCGGGTTCATTCGATTCTGCGCCCCAAAAACATTGAAAACCACACCAATTATTTTCTAACGACCGTTACTTGGATTCCTGTTATTTACCACGGGTTTTCGACTTTTTGGGCCCTTAGTGGTTCTATCGGCTCAGGGCTGGTTTTATTCGATTCAACACTCAAAAAAAAATTAGGATTTTTTTACCCGGCGAAACATTTTAGTTTTGAATTTTTCCGATTTTTTACAAATTTTGCAGACTCAGCAAACTGGGTTTAAGATGTTACAAAAACCTAGATTTTAATAGTGTTCAAGAACTCCTTAAGGTTGGTTGTAATTTTTCGTGGTTGGGGACCTCTGAGACGCTTTTTGGCCATTGTTCACAATTCGACTCCCGCCATGACGCTTATCCAATTAGCGTTTTTTCAAAGGAAATTCGCTAATATTATTATATAGATGCAGCAATCTTCTTATCGGTTGGAAAAGTCATCTCAGTCTAATCAATTATCAAAAGAGCAAATACGCCTCAATAATAATTGCTTAAGCTATTACTTACAGTGCAAGCGTCGCTCTTGGTCTCACCGGCGCAAATCATTGTCTCTGCATCATAACCACGAGGTAGAAGTCTACTTCCATTATATAATTTTTGACATGAAGTAGGGTCGACAGTTTTCAGATCAACGTACAGAAGGGAAGAACTTCTAGAACCGCCTATAAAGTTTTAAAGGCAACATATCAAGAATAATAAAGGCTCGCAATGCTGCCCGGATGTTTCTTTTTATATAAATAAAAAGAAACTTTGTTGTCGTGTGTGATTTGCAGATGTCCCAGTTAAGTTGATATGATATTAGGAACAATTCACTTGAAGTCCTGAGACATTGGTCCCAGTATCCCCACTGCACTATTTCCATGCCGACGACTTCAATAGGGTAAATTCGTTAAAAAAGAGGGTATATTAAATCTGGCATGGCAATGTCGAGGCTTGTAGAAGATCACGTGGTCACAAAAAGTTTTCGTGTATCCCGAGTTTCGATTGTCGTTAAACAAAACAAATTTTTAAAAATTGAAACTTTTATTTAAACATTAAATATAATACGTCGTTTAAACAAATTTAAAGAAACGGATAATAACATAACACATAAGTGTAATGAATGACGCTGGAGCTTGTGAAATCAGGTCTTAAATGGAATTATAAAGTACTTACACATGCACTTTATGCAAGTGTTAGGTACGCTTATTAGTCCTATCATTGCAATTTAATTGATCATAACACCCATGAACACTTGTAAAAAACCTGAACTCATATAGGTGACTGGTAGTTACCTAATAAAAGTCACTTTAATTTACCTGTTTTAGATAATACTGGTACTAAATGAGTCGAAAAAAGAAACATTCTTCTTCTAATCACATTCTTCTTCTTCTTTCTTTCTTCATTCTTTCCTTTTTATCACAATTGAAAGACACAAATTGGTGAATAAGTTATATATAATACCATTATTTTTACTCTGATGTATATATGCTGTAGGAGTAGTTGGCTATAATGGGCCTGAACCAACTTCTTACAAACGCAATGCTATCAATTAACAAAAAATTCCTTACCAAATTCTGTCGTACCCCATCCTGCAACGGTAACATTCCTTGGTACGACCAACAAGGGATGAAGACAAGCAGGTCTAAGGTACACACTAAAGCCTAGAGTGTATTGACTTTTAAACAAGGCGATATCGTTATACATTGCCGGAGGCTTGTAATCTGGATGCAGGACGGTGGATATTATCTGGAAAACTGCACCATCATATCCATCACCAGAATCATCAATGGTACTCGTCGTCCGGATATACATACCACTTACACCAATCCATCTAGCATTGCCACTAAAATCCATTACAATAATTAGACCCATAGAATTGTTTGGCCATATTTTATTTCACAGTAATTTTCCTTTCTAATTTAGACAACATTTACTATCAACCTTCGCTATGTAGGTAAACATAAGTACAAGAATCGTTTTGCCGAACAATTGTGTTAACTAGCCTTTTAAGGCGAATGAACATTTATAGTAATTCTACTAACGCCACAAATTAGATTTTTATGAACATATTCATATTATTTATGCTGATATGTAACCCGTGCAGCTAACCAATCAGTGTAGGCCACTCAGTTAAAAAATGTCATCATTTAGGACTAATCTATTTACCTATTTGTAGAAGCACAGTGAGCTGCACTTAAGATCCAATTTTCGCTAATTATAGTTCCACCACACTCCCATCTTATTTTATCTTCTTCGCCAAATCCTATGACTGCCTGAAAGAAACAGAAATTTCCCTTAAGGTTAATCCCCTTAGTAGTAGTAAGAGTGAGGAGGCCAAGCCTGGTGAGTAGACCACACTTTTGGGTCCTTTTCACCAACAAGGTTAAACCAGGTCAACAACAAGGTCCCCATAAACCTTCTTTCTTCTTTTGGGTTCTATTACACATAGACAAAAGCATGAGTCAGGACTAGATTTCCCGTTTGGACTATCATGAATGGTCATAGTAATCATCAATTTTTTTCACCAACTCTTCGGAAAAAAGATCGATATCCACCATTTCATAAAGCGATTTCCTCATTGTAAATGCTCATAGGGACCGATAGGCACACGTAAGTAGGTATTTATAAATACCATTCTATACAGGTAATTTACCAAATATAATCGTGTGGTGAGAGACACTTTGGACTGTAACGAGTAAAACAATATCTTGCGTCATACAACTGTTGCATTACTCGACATCCATTATTATTGATGGCTCGATACAAGTCAACAGCAGTGCAATGTTCAATTCTCTTAAATCTAGGCGCTGACAGAGCCTGACTAAGATAGCCGAACATTATTTCGGATTCTACAAATTTGACCGTCACTATAAGTTGTAGAAACTTAAAATTTTGTACACATGCTCAACAAACTATTCTGAAGAGTCTAGCATCTTTAGATTTTCGTTATTATGCTTAGAAGCACACTTTTTACTCTTCATTAAAAAACGTACGTTGTTAGAAGCATTCTGCAGGTTATGGCATGTACCCAAATCTGGTGTGATTTGAAAGTTGTTGCCGTGGTTTGGGGAATAAAATGTTACTTTTGCTTGGTAAAAATAGAACTGTGTAACGCCTTAAGGTCAATAGGAAAATATTATGAAGAGAAAACAAGATTACAAAACAAACTTGATGATTCAAAATCAATTTAATAAAATAAATATAAAACGAAATCGAAAATTTTGTATTCAGTGCCGAGGTATTTTTCTCTTCGTCAATATACCCTTAAATCACTCTGCCAGGCATATAGTAAATTTTGCAACAACGTAAAGTTGCATTGCTTAAGTACTAAGAAAGTCGCACTAAACTAAACATTAAAAAATAATTTACCACAAACGGAAATTGCTTTTCTTTTGCTGGTTTTCCCCCTACAACTACGGGGTCGTACTTCCAGCCTTTATTGTTGATGTCTCTTACAAAGCGTGTAATAGGTTCGGAGGTTGCTGGTCGAACAAAAGGCTCTCTTATAATATCACTCTTTCTTATAAAGCTAGTTTGAGAGGGAAATGCATCGTTTGATACGCATAGTTTTATTTGGTATTCAATGCATTCTAAATGAACAGAAAAACAAAATAAAAATATTAACTTTAGTGTTGCCAACTGGTTGCACATTAGGTAATACCCTTTTTGACACTCAAGTTGTTAATGTAAAGTGAGGACTGGCAATGAGGTAACTACACATTTGTTTAGCAGTTTCTCACTCGCGCCAAATCTCAGATTTGTTTTTTCTCAATATTTGTTATTTTTCCTCATTTATACCGTAGGTATAAATAGGAAAAGTATTGTATTTTTTGCTTGTTATCAGTTTATGTTTTATTCTTTTCAGTAAGACTACGTAACGTAGATTACATAGACTTATTAAAACGAGGCCTCTAGAGGCACGAAAGATCGTTTGCTCATAGGAATAAGCTTATTCCTGTGAACAACCACTCTTTTACTTCCACCAATTTATGAAATTAATGAGTAATGCTAAATAAATCGATCAAAAAATTGACAATAATAAGTAATGAATCATACTTTGCAATGCATACGGGGCTCGATTTGGAGGAGGAGGAATTTCGTCTGTACCATTTACAAGTATAATCGATGGCTCCACACCACCTACAGTTTCCGATACTTTCATTGTACTCTCGTTGTCTCTTTCAGACATTTTATCCGTCGGTGAACTTGGTAATCGAACTCCACTATCCAAATTTTCCGCGCCTTGATTGGGTGGACAGCAAATGATTGGTTCTTTTCCTTGAAACCCACAAATTTCGGGACGTGAACGTTTAAAATCACCTATTTGAGGACAATCTTTGATACTTTGGCAAGTCCATACTTCATCTAAAACAGTTTTACATTCAGCACCTAAAACATAAATTATAATTAAGTTCGGTCCTGAGTTTTATTAGCTAGTATCAACTAGAAAGATGGTTATCAACCGGAATAGTAAGCAAAACTAGCTTTAGAATTACTTAGAATAAAAGGAATTATAGGACTGACTTAAGAACACTGGATTACTGGGATTGCAATAACAGTTTTTTCATTGATGACACGCTCCTACCCTTTTATTTAAGATTCAGTTCCAGAGCCTGGCTAAAGAGGTTAAGCTCAGGCGTGGATCCGGGGGGGGGGGCGAGAAAGCGTTCGCCCCCCCCCCCCCAATGAATCCTAAATAAGGGGGAAAAAGAAGAAAGAAGAAGAGAACAAAGATCAGCTAGAAGCTCGATCAGCCCTCCGTTGAGCGCTCTGGTAAGATATGCTACAAATAGTTCTGATGAGTACACAACCTTCCGCAAGCCCTTCCGAACGTAATGTATTACAATCAGCTGATTAATTTTTGACGCCTCTTTTAACTTGTGACTAAAAAGACTAATACTTACTTAGTATAAGTCTTATACTATAAGTACAAGTTATAAGTATAACTTATACTTAGTATAAGTCTCTTTGCCTTGGACGGAACGTGAGGAGGAGAGTACAGACATGCCAAGATGATCTGCTTTAAAACACGTATGTTTGAAGTAGGTATTGCCTTGTGTTTGCGGACTTCAACACTATGAGTATTTTTGAATTATAGTCTTCAGCTGCTATAAAACGCAATTGAACAAGGGTTTGATACAAGGACCACTAAAGTTTTTAAAAATTTGGTATCCCTTTTACTGGAATGAGATTCATACAATATGATGTTGCACCCACTAGTGCTGAGGATCAAGAAAATACTACTTTTTTTGTAGGATTAACACGAAATTTGAATGTGAAACCCCCACATCACCTACATGTACCTACATATATTAATTTTATTATTTGAATGAAAAAATAAAACCTTAATACTAAATTAAAAACTGAATCTTACCTTCATCCTTATTGAGTATTTGCGAGTGAATTATTCTTAAATAACATACTAAACTTAAAAAATATAAAGTTTTATACATTTTTCTTATACTTAGAGTTGTTTTTCCATTTAACTAATCTAACTAAATGTTTTCAGTAAAAAAAATATTTTAAATTAACTACGTAAAATAATACTTAACGTTAAGTAATACCATGTTTTCCCCAGCGTCAAAATGTTCGCTAACGAGAAATAAAGGTTTAAAATCTTATAAACAAATGATATTTAGAATTTAATTTGCATGTGGAAGATTAAAATTTATCGTCGCGGATATATTTGCAAGGTTAAAACCAGTTTGAATATTTCCCCACTATTTAAAATTTTGTGAATTTCAGTGATTAGATATGGTTGAATAGTTTTTAATGTTATCCTGACGATAAATTGATTTACTACAACAGGATGACAAGTATGTCGACTGATTTACCACTCTCTCAATAAAATCTTTACAAACATATAAATATACTACTAAAGGCGGCACACCCTATCTTAATACATTGGGAGGCTAGAAGCATTTTCAGAGCCCTCTGGACACTGTTTACCTCATTGTAACCTCCTCTGTGAATTTGTTAAGGCTTTAATAAATCAATATCTTTGTTTTTCTCACATTGTCTAGTCTTTTGTTTTGAATGATAAACCTTCTATTATATAGGTTTTGTGCTGATTATTTGATTATATTATTAATCGAAGGTGTTCAGGTATTTTTTCGATGTTTCAAAATTGAATAGGGTTGCCAGATTTTAGCCGAATTTGAGCGGATTTAATGGGGAGGGGGTGTCATATTATTACTGGAATTCGGGGTATTAGATAAAATAGCAGATTATGCAAATAGGTGGTAAAGTATGGTTTTAGCTGTATAAATTGATTGATTAGGCAATAATATATTTTTAAAAGAATACATTTAACTTTACAGCCATATTACTTACATATACTAATTTTAGACCGTTACCAGATCAAATTCTTTATAAAGTCAACACTTCGTAAGACAACACAGAAGAAAATGTTTCTCTCCTGTACCTTTTAGTCAAGAAACTCGTGTACCTTAGAGTCACTAAACTACAAAAACAAGCTTATTCAATGACAAAAGCATAGAGTTGAAAATAATTAACGAAGTTTTGGTTTTTAAAAATAAAAATTCTTTCTTTAAAATTGCTACATTTCAACTAAATGCTAATAAAAAATGCTGACTTATATTATAGAAAAATTACCTAAAGGTAATAAGGCATAGAGATATATTACTGGAGGAGCCCTATAGGTTAAATTTTGAAACATTGAAAAAGTAACCTGACCACCTTCGCTTAGAAATAAAATGAAATAATCGTTAGCGGGAAGCCAAAATCAATTAATTCATTATAACCTTAATTTACTCTTGAAGGAGGTTTCAATAAGGTTACACCGATCCCCTGAGGACCCCAAAAAGATGTTTCAGGTCTCTCCATGTATTTAGATATGCTATGCCCCCTCTAGTATACATTATTTTATTTTATATTATATTTATATTTTATTTTATGCATTATTTTACATTATTTTATTATTTTTATAATTAGGTATTAGCCGGACATTTTTAGTTTCACTAGATTTGAAATTTTAGTGGTTCAGAGTTGTCAATATCGGGACTGTCTCGCCTGCATCGGAAGGACTGGCAACCTTATCCGATTAAGTCTTTTTAGTAATATTATCTCTTATATTTGCAAACATGAATGGACACTATGCAAGACTGCAGTGTTCTAACTAAATTTGTCTAGCCCCTTTCTTTTGTTTTTAGCACGACCATGGGACGGGCCAGTTTAAAAATTAAAAAACTTTTTTTTTAATACTTATCACGTTATTTTACAAAACTTTCATGAAGATTTAGATTTTTAAAATTTACGATCTTTATTTTTTAAAAATAAATGAAAGGCTAAATTTAAACATCAATCGCGCTGTTCCTTTTAGTGGAAGCATTTTTCTTTCTTTCTTTCTTTATTTCACTTTTAAATGTCCTGACTAAACATGTTGGACTGCTTCTTTCTTTAATTTATTACTTGATTATTATATTAAATTTAGTTGGTATAAGTGATCTTGTGTGTTTTAAAATATTTGTGTTGAAATTTGATGATATGATTTTATTGAATATACTTAGAGTTAATATTTTATTATCTTGTTGTAAATATTATTATTTCTTCTAATGTCTTATCTTGAGTTCTTCTGTTGCAGGTTATGGCTGTATTTTTAAAGTTATGAAGGAGTTTATGGAAACAGAAAAATTATTGATCTTAAGTGGAAGCATGAATGCTTGCTGCGTCAATACCTTGTCTGCACGAGGCATAGAGATATATTACTAGAGGGGCCCTATTGGTTGAATTTTGAAACATCGAAAAAGTAACCTGACCACATTCGATTATCATTATCATCAAATAAACAGAACAAAAAAACAGTAAATTATACAGTAGAATGTTTAAAATACAAATCACAACACAAACAATCTGCGGGAAGCCCAAAACAATTGATTAATTATAACCTCAACTCCCTCTTGGAGGAGGTTTCAATGAGGTTACAAAAAGCTCCTGAGAGCCCCACTAAAAATGTTTCAGGCCTCTCAATGTATTAAGATAGGCTATGCTCCCTCTAGTATATATCTCTATGGCACGAGGTGTTGAACGCTGGGCTGAACACCAGGTTGAATCCTCGACACCAATTTTAATCCGTGAAGACGAATTAAAACGGTCTTCACGGATTTTAATCCGTGAAGACGGTGTTCAACCCGGTTTTGAACACCGATATCGACAAATTCGTAGGTTGAATCCCGATAATGTGTCGTGTAGACACATATCGGGGACGAAACCCGGTGTCCAAAGTCAGGTTATTTAAATAATTATTGCTTTCAATTTCTTTGGTTATTTAATAAACATTTGAATTTTATTTTGAATTTACTTACCTTTTCTGATATTTCATCAAGATATGGATTTACGAGCATTATGCTGTTTTCTGTCGAAACTTTATTGGTAACATGAATTTATTTTTTAGCTCAAATTTATGTCGCGGTTCGCTGTAATAGACGCTGCTTGGCTACTTATAATATTGGTTCTTCGCATTTTCATAGGAGCAGTGTATTTTCTTTTTCTGTTGTTCCGTTCCGCATTTGTCTTGTTTAATAAATACACTAATTGGTTGCTTTGATCAGTTACAATTGTAAATAACGCACACAAAATAAAGAAAGAATAATTCATATTATTAAACATATCCAAAATACTAAGTAGAATACAAAAAAGAAACGAATAATTACAAATCATGTTACTGGTTTTGAAGAATGGCCAACCTACATAAACAAATATCCCCTAAAAAATATCAATCTTCATTTAGATTTAAGTTATTATTTAGAATTATTTTGCTTAAAAACATATTTATTTTATAGTTCGGTTTTATATATAGTTCACATGATTCAGTGAACTGATGAAGTGTCGAGTTAAGGTTATGAAGTGTCGATATAACGAAAAATCCTGCCACAAAAAGTGTCGAAGTCGTCGAAGTTATTTAATGTCGAGACATCATGATGTCGAGACTACGTTACGACACCAATATTTTTACTAGAGGGGCCATTTTGATTAAATTTTGAAACATCGAAAATATAATCAAATAAACTGAACAAAATTACAGTAACTTAGTAAGTAAAACGTTTAAAGTATAAATTTCAACAGTCCCAAACATAAAAACACGAACAATGTCCGGAAAGCCGGCAATTATTGATTTATTATAACCTTAACTAACTCTTGGAAGAGGTTTTAATAAGGTTACACAGAGCCCCTGAGAGCCCCAAAAAGGCCTCTCAGACCTCTTAATGTATTGAGATAGGCTATGCCCCCTCTACTATATACCTCTATGCATTTTATATAATAACAATTTTTTGTTTATTTACTTAATTTTATTTATTCATTATCATTATACTTTACGAAAATATGATTGACAAATGTCTGCCAGTACTAATGAAGTAATAAAGTATATGATGATGTTTGAAAACAGGGTACAATTAAAGAAAACCAGGAAAAACTTAAGAGATGCAATGGGATAACCACTGAGATAAGGTTAAATCTTTTAATTTACTGTATAGGTGTTGAATAACTGGTTGAACCTCTTCCGTTTTGACGTTTGCGGTGTTCAGCACCGAATATAATTATAGGTGTTCAGCACCTCGTGCAGAAGAAGTTATTTTATGCGAAAACATTGGGGTTGAACTGCGATTTAATAAAGATTGAATTTCGCGAGTTCAAATTAACAACAAAATAATTTCTTAAGAATAGAATATAAACGAATACAAAAAATAGTTAAATTATGATTAATATATAAATTAGACCGAAATATTATCAAATATGTACTAATTGTTAAAAAAATGTTAAAAGTTGGTTTACAAAAATTTTAAAAGTTTGGTTTGCATGTAGAAAAGTTTATAGTCGTTTTTACCTAACCTTATTTTACATTACCAAGGATCTTGAATAAAGATCTTTATCCTAGATACTTGCTTTATACATATAGAGGTATTTCTGTAGCAGTTTTAAACAGAGAAATTTTCCAAGAAAAAAATCACTTAAAGATAGAACATATTGTTAGACACAATGATTTAAAGACTTGTTTAAAAAAAATAAGAAGAACCAGAAGAACTGAAATGAAAATGGAGGTTATCTAAAGGTTATTTATCAAGTCACAATATATTTTTTATATTTTTTTCTGTGCTCAATTAATCCGACAAAATACGTTTATCATATGTAATTTGTCCTTGCATGTTCATTTATTTTTGCAAACTTCTAATTTTGTTTTTAAAATACCAACAAATATTGTTTAAATTTGTCGGAGCTTCAGTTAAAAATGACACTCTTTCGACCTTGTTTCAAAATTCAAGTAAGTCCAGTTGATTCAGTTTGTTTTTTTACTTAAAACTTAGTTTGATGAAATCACTGATTATATCTCGCTGTAGATAAATTATTAAGTCAAATAGAGAACTCAGTTTAATTCATGACCTCTAGAGTATATTCAGCTTACCCTTGTTAAATGAATTTGAAATGGTTAGGGGAAATCGGGTGGAGTTATAAAAATTAAAGTGATGTAGAAATTCATACAGTAGAGGTGGGTATTTAACAGGTGACCGTATTCCATACACATTAAATAAAATACGTTTCTTGTACCGATGTTAACTGATCACGTCTTTCCCATTAAAAGTAAACCTTCGCCATTGAAGGTTCACTTTTGGTTATGAGAAAGTACGAATAATTTATTTAATTAAATTGTGATTTCTTTGCATAATAATAAAGTTGCACTGAAACAAAATATTTCATAAGTTATTTGATGAAAAACGTTAATATTTAAGTATTCATTAAATATGATCACCTCTGTAAGTACATACAGCATATCGGGGGATCGATCTAGATTCCATCTCTCTAGTTCTACTGTATGGGACTGGATTCCCTTTGCATGGTTCTTAAAGCATATGTTACCATATTTTGATATTTTACATAATATGATCCGCAGATTTAGGATACTTTTGATTTAGGACATTTACTCCAAAGCCTTTAAAAATCTTGGTATTCCAAGATTTTTTGGACTGTTTGGACACCCTTGCGAAAAAGTGTTCTGAGACTCCTGTGTGCTTATGAACCTATACCTAAAACTAAAGCCCAAGGTGTAGTTAAAGATTGGCTCTTAACCAATCACTTGCACCACTGGGGCAAATCCTCTGGCATTGGGCACATCAAACTCATGTTAAAATGACCCAATCCCTATCTCACTGGGATCTCTTCAGTCTAAATAGTCAGGACTCAGAACAGTAACTAGACTATTAACTGGTCACTGATACCTTTGCAGACACCTTCTTACCATTAGTATCTTCAAAGATAACCGAGTGTGCAGGCTTTGTGAGTCAGATACTGAATCGGCCTGTCACATACTTCTGAGATTTGAGACCTTTCAACGGTTTTCCAACTTTGAACCAAACAAGTTCACTTTATAAAGATCTAACTTCACTGAAACTTTATTCCACTATAATACTAAAAATAAAATCAACTTGTTTGAATTCAAGACCAATGAATATTAAGGATACTGTTACACATATATTTTGAGTTTTGTATTTATTTTTCAATAAAAATTAAAATATTTTTTCCTTTTAAAATTTTTTTTTAAGTGTGGTTGTACCTAAACATGAACTAAATAATTAAAATTCATTGTCAATATATAAGCATGTTATCATTACACTAAGCTTACATGTTAGTTTCACATATGGATGTCATTTTATCAACTTCAATGCATCAAAATAAACATTTTGTAATAAGTCTGTTTTTATATTAGTATCCAGATTGACAGTCGATAATTGTTATTAACTTTATTAGAACTCTACAGCATTAAGAAATCTGATTCTATGTTCCAACATGAACCAGTAAAATTCTACCATGGATCATTTGTTGGATGATCATTAACTGACTATGATGATAAGATAGAATCATGATCATTGATTAGATGATCATTGGCAGATCAAGATTCATCCATGGATCATTGGTTGGTTGTCATTGGCAGATTAAGATCTAACCATGCATTATTGGTTGGATGATCCATGGCATATTTAGATAGAACCATGATCTAAGAATGCTGTTACACATATATTTTGATTTTTGTATTTATTTTTTAAAGGAGAAAATTATTTAAATAATTATTTTTATTATTAAAATAATTATAATACATTCCTTGTTTGGTATGTATTTTTTTTTTTTGTAATTGGTTTATGGTTTTGTTTACTTGTTATTAGATTCACTGAGGATGCCATGCATCGCTTGTGCGGAAGCTTTGATGAAATAAATTAAACTAACAAAATTCGGACTGCTGTCTTCATTATTGTTTTTCCTAATTAAGATTTCTCACAGTCCATTTTAACTTAATGCTTAAATTATTTTAATATTTTTTAAAATATTTTCTTCCTTTTCCAGTTGGATCATCAGTGACGGATTAAGATCCAACCACGATCATTGGTAGATTTAGATCCAAACATGAATCTAAATCTGCTTGGTTTTTCAAATTAAGCATATTTGAATTGTATTGTTTTTTTTACAGCAAGTGAATAACCTGGTAAAAGCTGGACAAAGAAATTTTGCTAGCCAAGCTTCCTTTGATATAAAAGTAAGTTTTTATGTGATTGATACATTTTCATTGTGGCCAGGATTATTACACCATAGAATAAAGTAAATCATTTACCTTTACTTTTTCTCACTTATTACTGTACTTATTAGGAAAAGTATTGTGTTCACCTTAAAAATTCAAAAGTGAGCTTTCATCACAATTTTCTGTGTCAGGGATTTTCATAATATTTTGATTAGTTTTATCATGATATCTATCTGTCAGTGTCACGCATAACTCCTACTCTGTGTTTATACTAGAGAGTTAATACTTGGCAAATCAGACTTAAGATCTAGTTGTGCTGCCTGGAAAATTATATTTTTCAGACTAATCTATTTTGCTGAGGCATCAAAAATTAAAGTCTTAAAAAATCGTAAATGAGAAAGTTAACGAAAGTTAACTCGTAAACGAGTTGAAATTTGACACAAATGTACTCCAATAGGTGGCCAATCAATCCACAAAATTCCATCTTTTAATGGTCGCCATTTTACGTTTACGACTATTACGTTTTAAAATTGTAGCGGCCTAGTTTTTTTTCTGCTTTTTGACGTTTAGATAGCGAAATGTCAAATAGAAGAATAAGTAGTGGAAATTCCATAGGTATTCAAGTTTGTTAGTTATTGCCAAACGTATATATTTATTCCAACTGATACACGCCGAGCTAAGCAGGCCTGTAAAGAGGAAGAACCTCGAAGTAGTCTTCATATGGTCGAAGTCATTCTAAAACGATTGCGACTGGTTTAAGCTCAATCGGACAATCCTAAGTGACGAAAACGGTATTTTTATTTTAAAAAATCATGAATAATATTTTTTTCAACCTAAAGATTATACTCAAATAAACAATTTGTTTACGAAAAAAACTTGACATTTTTCTTTAAATTGTATAAACAATCATAAATGTATGTGAGAGTTTATACCCTTTTGTATGGTGGACGATAACTAAAACTGATGAGAGATGAAACTATAATCTTTTCTTACCCTTTATACAAGGATACTCCAACAGTTGCAACGTGTGGATTTTTTTCTTGTACCTCTATAAAAAACATATTAGTTATGTATTTAAATATACTTATTATTTTCTTATATTGCTTGTTAACTGTAATATTATTGCTTACTATTAATAATAGAGGATTAATAAAATGAAATTTGTGAGAAAGACTCTCAGGCCCGCGAAGCGGGCCTGTGAAACGAGGCTGTGAAAATTCGCTAAATACGTGGCAAAATGCCATGTAACAAAAAACGATAATGAAACCATAGATAATACAAAACAACAACAATGTGGCCGCAAAGCGGCCACTGGGAGGCCCCCAGGCCGACGCCGCCGAATTTTTTTGTTTGTCTCTTCAGTAAAGATGATATATTCTTTTCTGCATGTACCGTCGTGGCAACATAACATGCATGATGAATCTTCTTTTTTTCGATTTATATATCTTGAAATGTTAAATAATAATTTTAGTTTTGTAATTTAATAACTTTGTACTCGTACTAGTATTTTTATGTATTGCTGTTCTTGAGATACTTCTTACAGTTGAAATATAGCTGCGGGGTACAACTGTGTATTGTTTAACAATTTGTTGATTTTTCAAAATCAATTTCTTTTATAAATTTAATAAATTTGTGCCGAAAGTCTTCTTTGAAAAGTAAATTTTTATTTTTTGAAGGAGGCCAAGAGAAACCTTGACTAGTCCATAGTATCATGAGCGAGCTCCTTATGCTCATAATAATACCATCTTATGCTTTGTATAATCATGACATTCTCAGGACAAGTGAAGCGAGTTTGATTTTGTGATTAAATTAAATTATTTATTTTATAATATTCATTATATTATTTTTTATTTACATTTTATTAAATTATTTATTTATAATATTCATTATATTATTTTTTATTTACATTATATTGAATTATTAATATTATTTTATTCATTATATATTTTTTATTTACATTATATTAATTATTTATATTATTTTATTCATTATATATGTTTTTATTTACATTATATTATTCATTATATTTTTTTATTTACATTAGAATTTACTTATTTCGCCAACTTTAGAATTCACTTTGAGCGTAACGGTTGCTGCTACCACCCGAGGTGGTTCCCGCAGGGGTTATCCCTGATGAGCCGCAAGGCTCTAAACGGGCATTATTATTATTATTATATTATTATATATTTTTTTATTTACAATATATTATTCATTATATTTTTTTATTTACATTATATTAAATTATTTATATTATTTTTTTAAATGATAACACTTTTTTATTCACAAAATGATATTAAACTAATCAGTTAGCTTTGTCATAAAAGGAAAGAGTTAATATTATGAGGTACTGGTTATGAGAAATAAAACTTAACATTTAAGTTTTCTTTCTGACAGCTAATAGCTGTCAGATTAGGTAATCAGAAACAGTGTTGTGTTTAACTAAAACAGTTAAAAATCAGATAAGATATCTAAATACGACTAGCTGGGTGTGATATTTATGTAAGTGTATGTATTCACTTTATTTGGTCTATAACTTCTCTTGTGGTTTTGTAAAAAAAAAATTATAGCACTTTTAAACTTTTAAGATACAATACAAATGTAAAGGACTCTATGCTTGCTTATGTAAAGGTTGATACTCAACTCAATACTTGGTTACCTTCAGAATGATGCTCAAACCTATGCTTATAGTACAACACACGGCTAAAATCAGTTGACAGCTTGGGAAAATAATGCAAGGGAGCCAACGAGGTTATTCCTGGCTGTTAAACCACGTCCTCAATTTCAAATCAAGCCAACCGTATTGGTTCCTCAACACTATAAATATCCTTTCCCATGCTGTCAACTGATTTTAGCTGTGTGCCATACTATAGTTTTATTCAACCTGTTTTTTTATAATAATGTATTTGTTTTAGCCATACAAACTACACAAGCTAGATGTCTCTCCTGAAACAAATGTATCGTGTAATGCTGAAGATGCCATTACATACTACAAACAAATGCAGACTATTAGGAGGCTTGAAACCGTGTCAGGAAATTTATACAAACAAAAGATTATCAGAGGGTTCTGTCACCTTTACAGTGGACAGGTATTATATTAACTTAGCGATTTATTGATTTTTCATTTAATTATTAATTTTTAGGTAAAATATTAAGGGGTTTCAGTTTAAGAGGATTTGTTATTATACTTGCTGACTTAACATATGATATACTCATAATGTAATATCTAAAGGGCAGGTCAAATATGACCTAGGTAACTAGAACACTGCTGACTTGACATATGATGTACTCATAATGTAATATCTAAAAGGCAGGTCTAGTAAGACCTAGGTAACTAGACCATTGCTGGCTCTTTATACAACACCCTTTTGTAATTACTATGTCCTGTTAAATGTGGTCTTTTTATCTCCCTGATGTTTATAGGACCTCTTGCAAAGATCTGGGACTACTTATTACCTTGTCTGTACATATTAGTCTACTTATTTACGCCAAATTTGACGTCAGTAGCCTTCAAGATAAATAACACAACTCCTACTCCAGACATCGTAATAAACTGGATTACCCAGCATATCTACTGACTCTCATCAAAAACTCACTGCACTTTTGAAATTTACTCTTTTCTGTCTCTGAATTTGCCCTAAACTAATTTTCATCTAGTATTATGGAGACTGGCAGAAGTATTAATAGTATTAATTTATGACGGTAGGAAGCCTGTGCAGTCGGTATGAAGGCAGCTATGAGGCCACAGGACTCAGTGATATCTGGTTACCGCATCCATGGATGGGCATATCTCATGGGTGTGTCTCCCGTAGGAGTTCTAGCAGAGCTGTGTGGAAGGAAGCAAGGCTGTGCGAGGGGTAAAGGCGGCTCTATGCATATGTATGCCCCTAACTTTTACGGAGGCAACGGCATTGTTGGTGCTCAGGTATGACAATGCTTTATTATGGAGTATTTTCTTTTATATTCTCCTACAATCAAATGTATTTATATGCCCTGTTACATAATTATATGTTTAAAAGATTTAAATAAATTAACATGAGACAACTTCAAGAAAACCACCATTTTATTATATATAAAATCAGAGCAGTGTTGCCAACATTTATTACAACATGCCCTACCATTAAATGTTTTAAAACAGATGACAAAAGAAAAAGTCTCTCCAAATAATTGTTCATGTAATGACATTGCCAGCTTTTAATTCTAACAAAGCATCAGCAGTGCCTAACCTACAAAGTTAACCAAAAATAAATAAATAAAGAAAACAGGTTCTAAGACAGGTTTTATCTTTAGAAAACATTAGTTTTCATCTTCTAGTAATTTGTAGTAACCATTACTAGCCAATATTATCTTGTCTTTCAGTTATCAATATAAACCTCCAATAACGTAATCTTCTGTAGCATTTTAATTATTAATATTTTATTACTTTAGGCCACATCATTGGGCCCTTTGAAAATGAACAGAATTCAAAACATAATATTCAGTGTTGGTTATTTTTATTTTAGGTGCCATTAGGAGCTGGCGTGGCGTTTGCTAACAAATATTTAGGAAACAACGGTGTTTGTATTTCCCTGTATGGGGACGGAGCAGCCAATCAAGGACAAGTATTCGAAGCTTATAATATGGCTAAACTGTGGGATTTACCTGCCATATTTGTCTGTGAGAATAACGGATACGGTATGGGTACAAGTGTGGATAGATCTTCTGCTTCTGTCAATTATTATTCTAGAGGGGATTACATTCCAGGATTACAGGTATTAATAATAATATAATAATAATAATAATAATAATAATATAATAATAATAATAATAATAATAATAATAATAGAAATAAAAACAGATTAGTTACACAAAAAGTCCTTTTATTTTTTAATATATAATTATAACTAAGCTTTCGACTAAAAATTAGTCATCATCAGAGTTTAACAAATATAAAATATAAAATGAAAAAACAATTTTACAGACTACTTCATATTGCACCTTGGTATGTTTTGGTAAGCTATGTTTAAAAAACCATTAAAAACTGTTACATTGAAGAATTTTAAAATATCAGTGTTTACCAATAATATTAGTTGAAAAAACAATATTTTAAACTAAATCAAGAATTACAAGATTTAAGAGTTCCTTATTAATTTGAGTAAATGGAGCTTAATTTTTCTACATCTTTTTTAAAATTAACATTGTTATCAAATTTGACTATATTATCATTTCTTTAACTTTCCTTTTTTGCCAATTAGGTTCATTTTGTAGAATTCGGGTATTGTCAAAATCAAAACTGTGTCCTGTATTATGTTTGTGGTTAGAAAGTCCAGTATTATTTTTATCTTTTTTGCAGTCATATTTATGTTGGGCCAGTCTTTTATTTAGATATTGTTTTGTTTCACCTATATAATATTGGGCATTGAGAACAGGGAATTTTATATACTAATCCGGATTTTTGTTCTTTCTTGGTTTTTTCTTTATGTTTTCAAAAAATGGTCGGTTTGATTTTTGACTTTTTTGAGCAATTTTAAAGTTAGGTAGACTTTTTGATAAAGTCCTTTTTATTTTTTCAGATAAGTTAGGTACATATGGGATTGCAACGAATTGATTATGAATTATAGGATCTTCATTATTAGCATTATAATTATGTCAATATTATTATTTGAATATTTATATTATTAGAATTATTGGAATTGTTTTATTATTGAATTATTAGAATTATTGGAATTGTTTATATTATTAGAATTATTTGAATTATTAGAATTATTTATATTATTAGAATTATTATATTATTAGAATTATTTAAATTTTGCATTTTTTCTTTGTTTTTGTTTATAAGTTTGTTTATTAGGTAATTTGGGAATTATATATTGCAATGTTTTTTTAATATCTAGTATTATTTCGTTGTGGTATTCAGGATCAGTTAATGTTAGAGATCTACGGATCAAGTTATTAACACTATTTATTTTATATGACTGAGGTTGTTTTGAATTAAAGTTGATCATTCTATCTGAAGCTGTCGGTTTTTTATAAATTTTAGTTTTTATATTTCCATTACTATTTATAACTAATACATCTAAAAAGGGAATTTTTTATCTAATTCTTTTTCTATTGTAAATTGTATTGCACTATCATAGGAATTGAATAAACTTAATAACTTATCTACAGAATCTTTTTTTATTATAAAAAAACTATCATCTACATATTTTTTGGTAAAACTAATTTTATTTTTATGTTTCTTTAAACATTTATTAAAAATATCATCCATAATAATATCAGCTATAGTACCAGACAGAGGTCCACCCATTTGGAGGCCACTCTTTTGAAGATATATCTTATTATTAAAAGTTAAGTAGGCATTATCTATACATATTTTAAATAAATCCATAAACTGTTGTTTATTAAGATTTGTATGGTTCTTAATATTTTTCCAATTATTACTAATTATTTTTATTGCTAAATTGTAAGGGATAGAAGTAAACAAGGAAACAACATCTAACGAAATCATGACCTCATCCTCTGCAATACTAATATTGGATAATAATTCTTTAAATTCATATGAATTTTTAATGTTATATTCTGATGACATTCTTAGGGGATGTAAAATATTTGCTAAAAATTTGGCTAATTTATAATTGGGGGAGTTTTGAGATGATACAATTGGTCGCATTTTATTTCCAGGCTTATGGACTTTTGGTAACAATATAATTTTGGTGCTATTGCATTAAATGTTAGTAAGGAAAATTTTTTTATTATCAATAACCTTTTTATTTTTTTTCTTGTTTAATTCACGAATTTTGGCATTAATTTGAGCTTGAATTTTGTTAGTCGGGTCTATATTAGTTAATTCATAAACGTCTTTGTCAGATAACATTGATTCTACTTCTGTCTCGTAAGTGTTCTTTTCCATTAATACTGTCTTTTGTCCTTTATCTGCTTTTGTAACAATAACATTAGGATTATTTTTAGAAATTGTTTTGTTAAATTGTAAGAACGCATAAGGTAACTACTAATTGGATCCAAAAAAGTTTGTTTCTGTTTAGCGTTGATAGATGTTAGTTAGTTTTTCCTCGTAAGGTATTTTTACTATTAATATCCAAATCAGTCTTATGTATAATAAAATTCTAAGTCAGCTAACATATCAAATCGGTATTTCGTTTTTATTAATAGGGAAACAAAATCGGGACCTAAACTTAATATGTACATAATATCTTTGGTATAGTGAGACTAGTTTTATTAAGGAACCATTTTTCAATGCATTTATCAATATTTAATTTTTATAAAGGAATATTTTTCTTTTTCAAAATATTATCGAATTTTTTAATATGTCTTTTTTTAATAATCTTTCTGTTTTTGGCAAATATTGTTACAATAAGTTAAAAATTCGTCGAACAAATCTTCATCCAAAATAGCATTTAGTCGGGCATCTTCCTGTGTTAATTCTTGGTTAAAGTTGTAATAATTATTATGCCCATCTTGATATGAATGTTTAACAGTTTTTACAGGTAGTGTGTTGCAAATCTTTAAAAAGTTTTATATGTTTTTTACAATCTCTTGGTAAAAAATTCAAACATTTGTCTTCTATAAATCTAGGAGTGAGATTGTGTTTTTACATTTAGTTAAGAAAGTAATATTTTCTTTTGTAGAGATTTGTTTCTTCTTTAAATAAAATACACGTTTAGCTATTACCTTAGTGTGTTTTAGAGTAGTTGTCTTGAATTTTTTAGTTTTAGTTTTATTTAGTTTCTTATTTGTGGACTTTTAAAACAATATATAAATAAAAACAGATTAGTTACACAAAAAGTCCTTTTATTTTTTAATATATAATTATAACTAAGCTTTCGACTAAAAATTAGTCATCATCAGAGTTTAAGTTTTAGTCGAAAGCTTAGTTATAATTATATATTAAAAAATAAAAGGACTTTTTGTGTAACTAATCTGTTTTTATTTATATATTGTTTTAAAAGTCCACAATAAGAAACTTTTAATAATATATAGTTATTTGTAGTAAACATATACATGCAATTACAAACGTCGTAAAAATCACTTATATAATAATATTAATATACTTAAAAGTAATATCACAGTCAAAATATTATAGAATATTAAACGGTAATTATGAACAAATTGCAATATCAAAAACGAATTGAATTATTTTTGGCAGAAATAAACATGGTGTTTCAAAATAGCAACTATTTTGAATTAAACAAGGCAGCAAATATTAAGTTAATCAATTTAAATAAGCTTTAATTATTCAGGGTAGTAAATTTCATGTATATCACCCCCACTACCTCAGCTTCTAATAGAGCTATCACCAAAACATCAGTGTCTACCCCTACTAAGTCGAATACTAGGAGCTTATATAATTAATTATTACATTAAAAGTTGTATTGGTCTCCATTTATACACTTCACACGTACAGGGAGAGCACTAATGAGACACGGGTTGATTAGAAATTAGTTTAATACAATATTTCAATTTAGATACAAAGCATTTTCAAGCATCTAAATAAGAAAAATTTAAATGAAAAGATAATTACAAATTACATCAAAGTTGTTATAGTTTATTTAAATAAAACTAATCAAGCCTTGCGAAGTTCGTACAAAATAAAATAAATTAACTTACATAAATAACATCCGTTCGTATATAGAACAAACTTAGTCAGAAAATAAAGTGCTGCCATAAAGCTACCTAAAACAACAATTTAGTCTTAGCTACTCTGCAGCTTAGGCGCAAAGCGCCTTGGCTGTTACATGGTGTCAACACTGGAGGCCGCTTCACTGCCACATGGTTGTTGTACTTTATCAGTTTGTCATATTACTGGTTTATATAAGTGGCATACTGCCATGATATAAACTAAAATATATGTATTAGTCAAAATATGTCATTTATTTACATTTTGTCAATCAATGACACAATGTTTTGTTTGACTTGACATATATATGTCAATCAAAACCGGAACTAATACTGATAATGTAACTTACGTATATACTGTAACTTCATATTTTTGTTAACTATAGATGGTAGTATATGGGTAAAAAAAGTACACCCCAATTTTAACATTTTTTGAAGATTTGTGTTTTTTAACATATTTATGGGGTCATTATTGTGGGTTATTGATGTCACACATTTTCATAAACAATAAGGTTTGGGACATTAGCAAGGTTGATTTTTGTAAAAAGTTTCATTTTGAACCAAGAAAGCAATCGAAAGCTGCGTCTGTATGCTGCACACATACAGACAGACAAATTTTTGAAAACCACTCAAGAGGCCTTAAAAAATCTGGAACCGATAATTCCGGTGACATCCAATTTTCGGAATTTTTGCGGACACAAAACTTTTCCAGTATAACTACCCTATAAATGATATTTTTACCTATTCATGAAGTAGAAACATAGCAAACAAGTTACAATAGAATAAATGAAAACAAAATAATATGAAAATGAAAAAGTAAATTAAATATAAACATAAATGAAGCATATGGTATAAAAAACATGGGAGATAAAATAATAGATGTATAAATATAATTAAAAGGAGAAATGAATAAATACTAATAAAATAAATATTGTAAGATTAAATGAAAAATAAAAATTAAAACAGAAAAATAAAAAGATTAATAAGAATAAGAGATGTTAAAGAAGAAGAGAAGTGGATCTTTGTTTTCTTACTAGGTTAGAGTCAGACTGACAGCTGGAGACAACGGGGCTTGTAGTATAGCTCTTAGAAAAGGCAAAGATTCTCCTCTCTCATTTATGTTGAGATCACCAACTCTGTTCTGACTTCTTTCAATTCATTTTGTAACCTTTATCCACAAAATGAAGATAACCAACTTTATGAGGGCCATCAACATGGTTTTCGGTTTATAAATATGGGTTAAATTTCCTGTTATTCCTTGATTTATGTTTCTTTGCCCTCGTAATTATTTTTCTACCAGTTTGGCCAAAATACTTAGCTTGGCATATGCCATGTAAATGCTACTTCTATATGTGTGGTACCGGGTCTTTTACGCTGCTTAAAAGAGTCTTTAATGTTTTAGAAAATGAAATCTTAATTTGTAACTACTCTTTTTAAGCACAGAATTTTTTGGAAGGGGGGACAATATTTCTCGGATTAAAATGAAACTTTTTACTAAAATCAACCTTGCTAATGTCTCAAACCTCATTGTTTATGAAATATGTGTGACATCATTAACCCACAATAATGACCCCATAAACATGTGTAAAAAACACAAATTTTCAAAAAAAATTGGGGTGTAATTTTTTTACCCATGCACAAAAATATAGTCTGCAAAAGGTAGTTTTTTACCTATAGTCAACAAAAATATAAAGTTACATTATATTATCAGTATTAGTTTCGGTTATTTTATGCCACTTACATAAACCAGTAATGTGACAAACTGATAAAACTCAATGATGTGGCTGCAGTCAATGACCATGGAGGGAGGCTGTAGCCGCATAGTGACCAAAGTGTGAAGCGCCAAGGCTGTGGAGTAGTAACATTTTATTTATTCTATTATAACTAGTTTGTTAGGTTTTGCAGTGATGATGGCCTCTAGTTAGGTTAAAAGCACTTTGCCAATAAAGTTTTGTTTCATAGAAAGACTTGTATTCTTTCATATTATTTATGATGGACTCCATTCATGCTCATTCCACAAAAATTGATGATCCAAGATCAATTTAAAAAATAAACATTCTTTATAATAAAAAATAAAAATGTTGCTGTGTTTATATTAAAATATTGTCGAGGTGTTTATTCTCTTAGTGGTTATACACCCTTAATATTATATCATTATATACTTATTCTTATATACTATCATTATTTACTTAATTTTATATACTTATCATTGTATACTTACAATAAAAACTTTTGCTAGAATGTTTTAAGACCTTTAAGCTTTCAAATATATATGGGGGAAAAATAGCCATCGTTTTGAAATATTAAGTTAGACTTAAAAGATAAGGAAGATTGCTTACAATTTAGTTGTTTGTTTTAAATATAAAGCGTTGAATACTAAAATACTATTTATTTGCACAGGTGGATGGTATGGATGTGTTAGCGGTTAAAGAAGCCACTAGATTTGCCATAGATCATTGTACGTCTGGAAAAGGACCTCTCGTCATGGAAGTAGCTTGCTACAGGTTTGTATCCCTCTGTTAACACTATATGAATCAAATAATTATTGTAGAAAAAATTAAAAATTGATTTTAGTCATCTCAAATAAGTAAACGTTACGTTTAAATGGCTTGTTTTGAAATGGCTAGATGCTACACTTGTTCGGTGGTTTTAGAATCTGGTCAGAATAATTCTGGAGTGGAGGTCTGCAACTGGGTGAATTTTCTTAGCAATGCATGTTATCTTGCTCAGCAATCCAGGTTTTGCTTAAGTTTGTGGTTTATGCAATGTAACCTGAGCAGCAAAGATTATGTAGTTTACCTAGATAGATCACTGTTAGTTTTTTCCATTCCAATAGATGGTGCTAGCAGTACTGGAACTGCTTTTCTGTCAAAAGAGGAGGAGTTTAGGTCATTAGCCAACACCCCTTTTAAAGTAGACATTTTTAAAACACATTGTAATCTCCTTAACCTTTTTATACCTGCCTGTCCTTTACTAAATTTTTTGTAAGATTCAACTTCAAATTGTTTTTCATATTTGAATTCTTAAACTTCAAGACTTCAATGTTGTAACCTAATTTTTAGGTAATGCATTTATTTATAAGTATATCTGTGAGAATGCGAGTAAAAAACTTTAGTTATTTTTTTATTTTATAAGTAATATTTAAAATTGTTTTTAAACTTTACTTCCAATCTAAAAGATTATAATACCAATAAAGGAATTGTTATTTTAGTTCGCATTATGCCCTTTGTTAAACAGTATGTAAAAAGTCATTCCTTTATTTGTATTACTAATCTTGTTAGATTGGAAGTAGAGTTTAAATACAATTTTAAATATTTACTTAATGACCCCTAAAACAAACTAACTAAAGTTTTTTTATCGCATTATCACACGATTATATTTATATATAAATGCATTACCTAAAATTAGGTTACAAACATTGAAGTCTTTGAGTTAAGATTCCACATATGAACAACATATTTGAAGTTGACTTTCTTACAAAAAACATTTAGTAAAGGGACAGGAGCAGGTATAAAAAGGGTGAAGTGGAGATTTTACATGTGTTTTAAAAATGTCTACTTTACAAGGGGTGTTGCTAATGACTAAACTCGCTCCTCTTTTGACAGAAAAGCTTTCCAGTACTGCTATCACCATCTATTGGAATGGAAAAACTAACAGTGAATCTATCCTAGGTAAACTACATAATCTTTGCTGCTCAGGTTACCATTGCATAAACCACAAACTTAAGCAAAACCTGGATTGCTGAGCAAGATAACATGCATTGCTAAGAAAATTCACCCAGCTTGCAGACCTCCACTCCAGAATTATTCTGACCAGGATTCTAAAACCAACCGAACAAGTGTAGCCATCTAGCCATTTCAAAACAAGCCATTTAAACGTAACGTTTACTTATTTTGAGATGACTAAAATCATTTTTAATTTTTTCTACAATAATTATTTGATTCATATAGTGTTAACAGAGGGATACAAACCTTAGCAAGCTACTTCCATGACGAGAAGGTCTTTTCCAGACGTCAATTGATCTATGGCAAATCTAGTGGCTTCTTACCGCTAACAATCCATACATCCACCTGTGCAAATAAATAGTATTTTAGTATTCAACGCTTTCATATTTTAAGAACAACTACAATTGTAGCAATCTTCCTTTATTCTTTTAAAGTCTAACTTAATATTCAAAACGATGGCTATTTTTCCCCATATATATATTTGAAGAGCTTAAAGTCTAAAACATTCTAGCAAAGTTTTTATTGTAATTCAATGATAAGTAAAATATAGAATTAAGTAGAATAATGATAGTATAGTTAAGAATAAGTTATATAAGTGATATAATATAGGGTGTTATAACCACTAAGAGAATAAACACCTCGACAATATTTTAATACTTAAACACAGCAACATTTTTATTTTTTATTTATACAAGAATGTTTATTTTTTTAAATGTTGGATCTTGGTCAGAGAGAATTTTTGTGGACATGAGCATGAAATTGGAGTCCATCATAAATAATATGAAAGAATACAAGGTTCTTTCTAGTGAAACAAAACTTTTTGGCAAATGTGCTTTAACCTAAACTAGAGGCCATCATCACTGCAAAACCTAACAAACTCGTTAATAATGAATCAAATAAAATTTACTACTCCACAGCCTTGGCTGCTTCACCACTTTGCGTCACTATGGGCGGCTCTACAGCCTCCCTCCATGGTCATTTGACTGCAGCACATGGTCATATGAGTTTTTCATCAGTTTGTTCCATTATGGTTTTAACTGGTGAAGTGGGCTAATAATAAACCGAAACTAAATACTGATAATATAGATGTCACTCTTTATATTTTTGTTGACTATAGGTAAAAGAACTAACCTTTGCAGACTTATACTTTTCTTTTTGTGCATGGGTAATAAAAATACACCCCAATTTTTTTTGAAAATTTGTGGTTTTCAACACATGTTTCATGGGGTCATCTATTGTTGGGTTACAAGATGTCACCATACTTTCATAACAATGAGGGTTTGGACATTAGGAAGGTTGATTTAGTAAAAGTTTCATTTTAATCCCGAGAAATATTGTCTGCCCCTCCAAAGATTCTGTGCTTAAAAAGAGTAGTCGTTATCAAATTAAGATTTCATTTTCTAACACTTAAAGACCTGCTTTTAGCAGCGTAAAAGGACCCGGTACATTTACAACATATGAGTAGCATTTTACATGGCATACTGCCAAGCGTAGTAATTATTGGCCAACTGGTAGAAAATAATTTACGAGGCCAAATGAAACATAACATCAATGGGAATAAAGGAATTTAACCCATATTTATAAACGACCCACCACTGTTTGATGGCCCTCATTAAAGTTGGTATCTTCATTTTGTGGTATAAAAAGGTTAGGCAAATGATTGAAAGAAGTCAGAACAGAGTTGGTACTCAACATAAATGGAGAGGAGAATCTTTCCTTTTTCTAAGAGTATACTACCAA
>JACMZG010000022.1:38106290-38155943 GCA_018340805.1 Microvelia longipes | reverse complement strand
AATGGCTGGTCAAGAAGTAAGAAAACTGCTTAATTAGTGACAGAGCTATTTCTAATTAAAGACACTGTTGCCACTAATTAGTGACAGAGCTATTTCCCATTAAAGCAATGCCCCTACTTATTAGTAATAGAGCTATTTCTCATAAAGGGCACTGTCTCTACTAATTAGTGATAGAGCTATTTCCAATATAGGGCACTGTCCCTACTAATTTGTGAAAGAGCTATTTCTAATTAAAGGCACTGTCCCTACTAATTAGTGACAGAGCTATTTCCCATTAAAGCACAGTGCCTTTTATTAGACACTGTACCTACTAATTAGTGACGGAGGTATTTCTAATAAAAGGCTCTGTCTCTACAAATAAGTGACAGAGCTATTTCTAACCAAACACACTGTCCCTACTTATTAGTGACAGAGCTATTTCTAATAAAAGGCAATATCCCTACTAATTAGTGACAGAGCTATTTCCCATTAAAGCACTGTCCCTACTAATTAGTGATAGAGGTATTTCTAATAAAAGGCACTGTCCCTTCTAATTAGTGGCAGATCTATTTCTAATAAAAGGCACTGTCCCTATTAATTAGTGTCAAAGTTGTATCCACTGAAAGGTATTGACCCTATGAAATAGCGATGGAACTATTTCTATTAAAAGGCACTGATAGGCCATCTTTATTTATTTATAAACATTTCTTTTATAGTTAAAATTGTATATATTTTTTAAATTTGGTTTGTTTGAGATTAAATACCTCTGAACAAATTTTATAAATAGTATTATAAATTATTGGGGTTGCCTCCGTGTTCGAGGTCTTTAAGGTGTCAGTCGTTATACTAACTTTGACACCGTGGAGGTCTGGGGTTTGCATCCATGGTTGCGCTCTCAGTTAATATCACATTATTGTTTAAATATATTATTTACATTTTAAGATTACACTTTGAGCGTAACTGTGGCCACTACCATCTGAGTTAATTTCCGGTGCGGTTATCCCTGATGGGCCACAAGGCTATAAATGGACATTATTGTTATATAAGATAAACCATTGAAGCTTCTCTACTGGATTTTTTATTGATTATCTTCATTGGTTTTCAAATCTGGTTATTGGCCTTTGCATTTGAAACCTAGTCTTGTTTTTAATTAAGAAATTCAGTGGTTATAATGTTTACATGTTGAGATTAATTAAAGTAATATATAAACCAAGTAGGGAAACAAATGCGATTTCTGTCAGACCTGGCATGTAGTTCACATTTTGTCCATCAGGGAGTTGGCTCAAATTTTTCAATGGGCGCAGCCATTTTATTTTACTCTTGTAAATGTAAACAAACTGCTTACGGTACTCAAAATTTTTGTTCTTATTGCATATCTTTGTACATTTTAGTATATAAAATGTTAATAATTTGTGTAAGAAATACGTTTTGTCACATCCAATAGAAGTTTAAGTGCGAATCATTAAATACTAGGTTTCGTTTAAATTACTTAAAAACTAGCAGCTAATTAAACTTTTTTTGTGTGCACTACTTAACTTAGTACATTTTTGCAAGTAATATATGTTTTTCCCCTTCAAATATCAATTTTAATTAGTAATTTAACAACTTTAACCTAAAATTTTGGAATTAATGAAGACTAGTCCTTTTTTATTAAAATTTCTTGAATTTTATAAATCCCTGGGTGAAAGCTCTTCAACAATTTATTTTCAATAAATTTTAATAAAAAAGGACTAAAGTCTTCATTAATTTAATTACAATTTGCAATAGTCCAAAAAGCTCTAAAGTTATTAAAATTTTGGAATATAATAAAAGCAATCATAATTTTAAGTTATATTTAAGGTAATATACTATTGTCTATATGTTCTTCAAAATCTTAATAAAAATTTTGGCTAACCTTTACTATAGTTTCTTTTTTTTTACTAAATTATTGTAACAATTATTTCACAAAATTAATACAAAATCATTAAATTATCACGTACATATTTAAGTACGAATACGATAAAAAGTAACACTCACCTAATGTTATCAGGAATGCCAATATAATTAAGTAAAAAAAAAATGTAAATCATAAAAGGTTCATGCACAGTTATTTTAATCTAAGATATTTTTTATTTTTGAGCCAGCTATCAGCTGATCACACATTTCTTAATTTTTTTACACAGGTTTGTATAGGAGTTTCCCAACTTGGTTTATATATTACTTTAGTTGTGATGGAGCCTCAACTCTTTTATTAGCTTATATGTATTTTTGTAAAACAGGTACAGTGGTCACTCCATGTCAGATCCAGGTACATCTTATCGTACTAGGGAAGAAGTGCAGGAAGTCAGACAGACCAGAGATCCTATTACTTCGTTTAGGGAAAAAATAATGAACGCAGGCTTTATTTCTCAAGATGATATTAAGGTAATAACTCGTAACTGCTCGTGACAAACCTGCTTGAATCCTTCTTTCTGAAATCAGTAAGAAGATTTAGGGGTCTCGATGGTGTATGGTTAGCACATGAGTCTGCCACCCAGACATTCCAGGTTCGATCCCAGTCTAGGCATCTAGGATTTTCATAGGAGGGATGAAAATTTTTAAGAGATGTATTAAATGAAGAGGTTGTACCTTCCCCCCAAAAAATCAATTTTTTTTATTTCTACCAATAACTTTGTGTTAACTTTCTTTAAAATTTGGGAATTTTATCCTTCTAATAATCCAATTTTAAGTATTAAGAAAAGATGATATTAAGGTTAGTCATTACTGCTCATCAAATAACTGTTCATGACAAACCTGCTTGAACCCTCTTGAAATCAGTAAGAAGGATTTGAGGATTTTGGTGGTGTAATTTTTACTCATGCTCCTGGCACTCTGACATTCCAGGTTTGATCCTAGTCGTGGTCATGCGAGGGATGAAAATCTTTTCACGTTGAATCCTTTGAAAGGGACGTCAAGTAGGTGGTTCCAATTTGGTGCGAAGACAGATATTTGTAAATGGACCTGAGTTAGGGCAAAATTTAGGGCCTTCAATAAACATATGTTTCTGCCTTATGGTTTCAAGATTAGGAAAGTTTAGCCTGGCAGTGGTGCACGTGTTGTTTCTAGTTAAGTTAAAGCTATTGCAACTTATAGTAAAGTTATGGCTATTCTGTGAGTTTGACAAAAAAAAACCCTCTACTAAGACATAAGGTAGAATACTATCTTTTATCAATGGTAGTTGGTAAAAAAGGCCCAACAACATAGCCTAATTGCTTGGTGATCTCATCTCTTCCTAATCACTATTAATTAGAAGGGAATATCAAATGACAATACACAATTTTGGAAGAGAAGTGGTTAGCTAAGGATTGTCCAAAGAAAGCAAGTGGTGAGGGGGAGGGGGTTGATTGCAATATCCCCATTAAACATTCTTTTGGTAGTATTTTCTTTAAAAAATTATAATTTGTTACAAATAGAAGACATCAGTCTTCTTATATAAAATATTAAAAAATATAAATATAAAAGCATAAGCTTACGAGACGGGAACCAAGTCTTTGTCCGAGGACATAATCTTTTAGGGCTAAAGTCTTCTACTTATTATGTATTATTAAACAGTCCATAACTGTTTAATAATTTATTTTAACTGTTTAATTAATTTATTTTATAATAATTTATTACTGTTTAATAATTAATAATTTATTTAAAAAATAAGAAAAAGAATAAATAGGTCAAAGTAATAATTAGTGTCAAATCTGGGAGGTTTAGTGTCAAATCTGATTTTTGTTTTTAATTTATTTAATTAAAAGTGATTTTAGCCTCTAAGATCAGACTTGTAAAGATTTGCCAGGTTGGTTTGTCTGATATGCTATCTTAATGTTGAGAATAAAGGAGAACATTGCTGAAGACGCTCAGAAACTGGTGGGATTAGTTACTGCATTAAGTTAATTTATTGTTTAAGTTATTTTATATTTTTTGAAACACAATTTACTATTTAAATTTCTTTGTTTGTTCTTATCTTAACTTTTTCCTCCTTGGATATTATAATGTGTTAAGAATTTGATGTTTTTATGAAAATGCAATTTATTTTGATCTCACTCGAAAGGTGTGAGTATTTTCATATTGCCATAGGCTTCACAAAGATCTGGGATTTACTTCACAGGTTTTCAGTAATCACCAAATAGAGTATAACTGTACATATCATACTTAAGTATAACAGACCAACTAGAGTTGGCCAGTTATTACCAACTCTAGTTAACTCTTTAAGCCTAACAGTTGCTTACTAGGGTTTACCGATAGCACAGTTAGTCAGACCAGTGGTTCTCAACCTTTTTTCACTAACTGTCCCCTTTTAGATTCTTACATTTTCATCGCCCCTCCCCCCTATCAATCTGGGAGAGGGCAAGGTACACATTGTGCGTGTTCTTAAAATACCAACCATTTTTTTTTAGGATGTTGTGAACTATTTCTTATAGTCCAAGGGCCAGACCTGAAAAAATGTGACTTATTTTTGTACTACTTCAAACCAAATTTTTCTGAAAATATACCTTCAATTATGAAGGAAAAGCATAATCTGCCTATCCAGAGTGGAAAAATATTGACTTTTTGTGCTTTTTTTGACCATTTAACAAATGTATTAACTTTAGGTGTAGTTATCCCATTTTGACTAAAAAACACTCGTTCTAAAGGATATTTTATTAGCTTAAAAAAACACTCTTCATGTTTTGCATACGACCCTCATATTAGGGAAAGGCAGACTATGCTTTTCCTTCATAATTTATTGTATATTTTCAGACAAATTTGGTTTGAAGTAGTACAAAATGAGTCACATTTTTTTAGGCCCGGCTCTTGAACTATTATATTTGCATAAAGGCTCATTAAGGTCATATGTGTATGGCCGTGGACCATTAATGTTCCATGATTTATCTGGAATTATTGGCCATTAGTTTTGGGCTTCGCACACAACTGTAGTTATGGAGCTTATTTCTATTCTATTTTGCATTTTTCTATAGAAAGTTAGGAAAAGGTATCCTATTGAACTAATAGTTCTCACCCATCCCCTCTTTACTAATAGTAATAGTTGCCTCTAAACTATCACCTAATTTTGGTTAGGTGATAGTTGCTCATCAGTAGGTCCTCATCAGGTTATCACTGATGAGCAACATGTTATTGCAATTTTATTTATATTTTATATATTTATATTGATCCGATAATTTCTCTACGTTTTCTAGAGATTCAACATTATTAGATAATCTATCAAAACAGCTGTTGTAAAGTCCTGAAACTTAATTATAGCATATACTTTTTACTTTTCCTCATTTATGCTGTAGGTATATAGGAGAAGTATGGTGTTTGCAAAAAATCTGAAACCGGGATGTCTACGGAATTATCCGTTTCAGATGTTTTTAAGACCTCCTGAGAAGTTTTTACAAAGTTTTCTGTCTGAATGTGTGTGTATATCTGTTATTATTGTAACTCCTAGTGTATTTATGCTAGAGAGTTGAAAGTTTGTACAAAAACCAGTCTACTGCTATAGTTGTGCTGTTGGGAAAATATTTTTTATGATGTTTTCATTAACTCACAATAATAATTAAGTGAAAATTATAAAGCACGGGAAAATGATGTGATTGGACTGAGATTTGGCACTTATGTGGTCATGTATAAGGCTAACATATTTGCTAAGTTTCATCTTATTATCAGCATTAGTTCAATTTTTATTGAATGACTTGTGTGCATTTTTAAAAAATTGTAAAAAAATTAGAAAATGATCCAATTGAGTTTAAATTTGGTGCAAGTGTATACCGTTACTTTATAAATAAGTACACTTAGTTTTGTTTCAATACAACAAGTATATACATGATTTTTGTTGGATCATAAATGTTAAGCAGCATTGAGCGTGGTCAGTGCTGTATGGGAGACTGCTTGAGAATGAAATGGATACACGTACTATCTGTGGACAAGCGAAGCGAGTCTGAGGACATGCTGTAGTATGAATTAGGCGAATTGTATATTCTTAGGACGAGCAAAGAGAATGCGATGTTATGTGGAAAAGTTCCAAGGTACCACTTACCCGATTTTTGATATTAAATATTAATGTAGAAATCTGTAAACCCAGCTTTTAAATCTAATTTTTCATCTCCAGGATGCCCCCCATCAGGTTTGAATATCACTAATATTTTTTTTTTATTTCAGAAAATCGATAATGAAATTAAGAAAATTGTGGAAGATGCTGAAAAGGTAGCCAGAGCTGATCCTGAAACGGGCATGGATGATTTAGGAGGAGATATTTATAGTAAACCAATTGTTAATAAAATTCGTGGAACACATCCGTGGAATGTTATAGAGCATAAAAATATCAATAAACCAATCAACTTGTAATTAAATAAATTGTGATGAAACACAAATTTAAGAGTGTGTTTGAAATTGAAATCTTTCTGTACAACTTAACTGTATTGACTACAGTAACATTAAAAATCATACTGTCATAGCTTTACATCTGATTAGTTGATAGCCCTAGAAAAAATGTTACGAAACCAAGCCTATTGGTGTTTTCTGCTTCATTTAAAGGTCAGGGTCAGAATAAACCATTAAAATGTCTCCTCTTGTTATTTTTGTCAGGTTATTAAGTAATCAAACCTAAAACTATTTATGATGTCTATAGTCTATAGCAATACGCCCTACTGTGCTATGTCTTAATAATAACCTAGATATTAAGGCTAACGAAATTAACTATTAGATATTGATATCAAAGCTAGGTAAAGCTCATATTTTAAAAGCTAATTTAAAATTCTGATGAAAATTCACTTAGAATTGTATAATTGCGAAATTTTAAAGTTATTAAAAGTATCTTTAATACATAAAAAGAAAATAAAGATACTAATTAAGAGATAGGAATAAATTTTAAAGAAAAAAGATGAATGGCATTGTGTGAAACATTATATCAGGTAAGTGGTGGAATGGAACAACTTTAGGCAAACCATCCTTATGAAAGTTTCTTCAGAGATATTTGGAAAACACCCCCAGTTTTAATGTTTGCTCCTTTGACTTAAGTTTGACATAGATTGAGTTTGAGTGAGACTCATGAGTCAGAATCAAATGTGCAACACTAAAAGTACCATCTGCTTTTGACATCAGTGTTTTCATACTTTCTTCTGTATAAAATAATGCTTCGTGTAAAGTTACATTTTTAACAAAATAAATGAACTGTCTGGAACTTATGAAAGTTTTTAAATAAAATAACAACTTTGTTTCATCATCTTTCTAGTTACTTAAAGTAATAAGCACTATTGTAGAGAAAGTAACCATGAAACTAGAACAAAAAATTATGTGTATTACATTTTTTGTAATTTTATCTCGAATTATTGATATGAGTAAACTATATTTCAAATGTGTTTTCTCGTCACTAAAAGAATTAGAATCCCTCACTATGAGATTTATAAAATGATATCCATGTTAGTTGTAATCCATGTTAGTTGCAATCTACGTTAGTTGCCATCTATGTTAGTTGCCATTCATTTTGATTCAAAATAAAAGTAAGTGTGATTTTCTGATGAAAATTCACAAACTAAATTTATAGTTTATTATGCACCATAACAAACTATAAATAACTATTTAATTATAGTTATTTATGCACCAAGGGAGTAAAAAATGCTATGATTTCACTGAGCAGATAGTTGGTAATTAAACTCCAGAGGCAAAGCCAAAGGATTTATTTATTTAATTCCCAAGGCGAAGCCAAGGGACTTAATTATTGCAAAGTAAAAATAGCATTTTACTCACAAGGTACATACAAGATTTTATCTCCAGACGTTGATGTCTTATAATTATAGTTATATTCTTATTTTGGTACATTTTTCTCATGCTTTATTTAATTTTTTTGTTTAAGACCCACTTATAAATTTAGGGGGGTCCCCCCGCCCCAAAAAATATCCCTCCAAACAACTCCTTTTGGTCTGGAACAGATTTTGAGCCAATAATTTTTTTTTCTATGCCCCCTTATAAATTTTGGGGGTGCACTTGAAGAAAAGTGTTAAAAAAATGTCAGTCCCTCTCCCCGAACAAATGGAAAAAGTATCTCATCCTGTAAGATTTGGGGGTTCAAACTCCAAGTATTGGAAAAACTTACAACTACCAAGGGAGAAAAAATTACTTTTTACTCCCAAGGGAGTGAAAAGTAACTTTACTCTCTTGGGAGTGAAAAGTAACTTTACTCCCTTGGGAGTGAAAAGTACTTCTTTACTCCCAAAAAAACTAGTCATTAAACACTTGCATAATTTCACATTATACACCGTCTGGAGATAAAAATGTAAAAGATTTTTGTATTTAAAAAAAAAATAATTTTGGGGGAATTGGAGAGAAAACTATTTTTATTTTATCTTATGATATTAAATGAAAGGTGCTAGTTCTGAATTTGATTTTATATTAAGTGGTGTGTTCATCATGTCAAAGCATTAATTACTATGTTGATGTTGAGAGGAATCAAGCTATGAAATAACTTGAAACTTTAAAACTTCTTACCTGTCATAACTTTTTATTATTGTATATTTTAGTTATAAATCCATAAATTAGTTCTTTTTGTTAAAAAGCATGGTCTCAAATTGTGTGGGGGAATCAAGTCTGAGATTTCAAACTTAGATCTGATGAAAATTTTAAATGTCTATGTACCATAATAATAATATAATAAAGGGTTAATAGTTGGTGTCTAGGTTGAATACTAGATTACTGAGCTAAAGTATTATAAAGTTGGGTTTAATTCAGACTTTAGTATTTAAGCCCCCTATTGTTCATCTCTTATTCATCTCTTTCAAAACAGGCCTCCCTAAATCACCCTTAATATAAATTAAACTAGTCAATATATTGTTTCACATTCCAAGTTAATATAGTTTATTTTTCTGAATTTGACAATCAGTGATGTAGCCGGAATAGCTTAGCTGGCTCTCTTTAAATTTGAGTGCATTTATACTTTGGTCGCACCAGGTAAGGTATGAATGATTCTGTGCAGAAATAAATGTTTAAAAGGTTATAAAGGACTATTTAGAATATTAGATGCATTTTTGAAATTTGTCCAATGGTCCGATAGCTAAACATTAAATTATTTGATAAAATTAGTGAGTTATTGGATTGTTCTTGTTTTCCTATGTCTTCTTACATGTTATAACCTATTAGATTTTTAATACCTTACTTGGTGTTTGTAGCATGTAAATTTAATGTAGGTTATAGAAGAAAATCTTTCTATTTATTTATTTAAATGTCTCTCTAAATAAGTAAATAGGATTAAAAACTATAATAAATTTAATACAAAATTTGTAATAAAATTACTGGAGCAAAAATGTATTTTAGTTTTAGAACTATAGGTATAACTTTATTGTACATTAAATAACATCTTTAAACACTATATTTATTTGTTTTTCCTAATTTGAATACTTTTAAGTATTTGATGCCAATTTACATTGTGCTGCTATTTTATGGGTGGTCTGACTGGATTTGTATTTCAATCATTTTGACACGACTTCTGTTATGTTTCAATTATTTTGGAATAAGGGAGAGGAAAAATTGTAAAGTGACACTAACTTTTGCAAAATTACTTTGTTTCAGCCCATGAAAACCGAGGGTTGCTTCGGAACTTTTCCTTACCACATTGACTTTGCTGCTCTCATACCTCCTACTTCAAACTCGTTTGCTCTTCCTCAGACAGTAAATTTATCCGTTTTATTCCAAGCAGTCATCCATCCAGGCACTGACCTCGGTCAATGCTGCTTAACATTAGTGATCCAACAAAAACCATAGATATATTAGCGGTATTGAAATGAAGTTTGCTATCCTTATTTGTTACATAAAAGGAAACACTTATACCATATTTCAACTTAATTGGATAATTTTTAACAATTTTTTACAAACATTTATGTGTCATTTTATAAAAAAATTGAACTAATGCTGATAATGAAAACAAACTTGGCTTGTATATTGGTCTTATTTATGACTACATGGGTGTTAAATTTCTAATCGATCAAAATATTTTCCAGTGTTCAATGAATTTTTAAAATTGTTAATGACAAACTTAGAATAATACTACATATAGAAGGAGCACAGGACCGTAAACACAATGTAATTCCACTGATAACACGAAAGCCGGTTGACTGGTGCACCTAAGTAATGCTGACAACCTGACAACAAAACATTATTTTAAAATATGTCTCATAAATATCTATTAATGAAGAAAGATCGTAAAGAACAAATATTATAACTTAAAACACCTGCTGAGTATTTAATAAAACTGGTCTTAGATGGCAAAAGGGTGGCGGGATACAAGAATCTACATTTAGTTGACGAGGACTACTTTTTAAATATAATTTTAATAAATACGTTAAACTACAATTTAAAATGCTTAAAATATTGTAATGCACCGATATTTATATTAGTATTTTATGAATAATCAATCATTAATTAATTATAGAACATAATAATTCAGCAACCAGAAGTATTGCCAACTTTTTTTTTTAGAAAATTGTATATTGTTAGGGTGGCAGCATTATTTAGGTGCACCAGTGAACCGCCTTTCGTGTTATCAGTAGTGCTCCATCTATATATAGTATTATTCTAAGATGACAAAACATTTTCCAGGTAGTAAAACTAGACCTAAAGATTTATTTTTGTATTATTAATACAAATTGGAACTCTAATAATAAAAGACACTCGCACATACTGACAGACAAGTTTGTAAGGAAAAACCACTCACCATTATCCTTTTTCAGGTGTTTTTTAAAACCTCCTGAGTGTTCTATTAATCTTTATTTCTGAGTTACAACTATAAACTATTTAATTATAAGTTAATCAGAATAATCAAATAGTTTATAGTTGTAACTCAGAAATAAAGATTAAAAGAACACTCAGGAAGTTTTAAAACACATGAAAAAGGACAATTCTGGTAATATCCCATTTTCGGATTCTTTAGTGCAAACAATACTTTTCCTATATATCTATACGGTATAGGAATTTGAATTTATGTGTGGGATGTACTTTTTTATTGAACCCATTCAAGGCTAAATGGGTTCACTTTGAAACCATAGATTTAAATCATAGATTTAAATAAAATTTGGTACTAAACTCCGGTCCTTTAAAAAGAAGAATTAATTAAGATTTTGAGCAAACTTTAACATGGTGCCTCAAAATAGCAGCCATTTAAAGTTTCCAAAAAAAATCAAAAAATAAAATTCTGAAGGATTATTTGTGAATTTTTTAAGAAAAATGAGCTTGTGAGGTTGGGGTCATAGAGAGAGGAGGGGTAGGGGGCGGAATTTTGGAAGGGGGACTTACTGATCAAGAATACATGTATATATGTAAGTATGTATAAGATTTTTGTACCTAGACATTTCTATGGGACACAATAACTTTTTACTTGTTTATATGGCACTTATATAAACTAGTAATATGACAAAATAATATAGGACAACAACAAATGTGGCCGCGAATTGCCTCCAGCTAGGTGCGGGGCCTTCAGCATCGTCACCGCTCAGTCTAGCGCCTTTAGCGAAGTGGACAAGAGGTCGCTTGTTTTTTTTTTCAAGGCTGTTGTATGTACACGTACCTTTATTTCAATTTCCACAAATTCCTCCCTTACTATTTGTTAAAGAAAATTAAAATTGTGTACTCAAGCTCTGGAAAATATACTGATGAGTCAAGTGTCTTCTGAATATCTTGATATCTTACTCTCTATGAACGAAAAAAAACATTGTTGCAAGATGCATTCTGCAGATTTCAATATGACTTATACCAAATTCTGATGAAAATTGTGGCCTTGCTTTTGGGTAATAAAATATATGTTTTGGGTGATATAAGTAGATATGTGTCATGTTACAAGGTCAAAAGGATAACATTTTGAAGAAAACTAGTTAAGATAGCTTTAGTGATCCTATGCCAATTTAACAAAAACCTATTGTTTTTAATAAAACAAGAGGCCCTATTGTTTTTAATAAAACAAGAGGCCTTCAGCTTCTTTGCCGCCTCCCGGCATCAGTACCCCCCTACGCCTCCCGGCACCAGTACTCCCCTACGCCTCCATGTGGCCGCTTTGAGGCCATATGGTTGTTGTTCTGTGTCAGATTGTCTATTACTAGTTTATTTAAGTGGCATACTGCCACTATATAAGCATATTTTCTAATTTATTAGTTTAAAAAAGTAATATGTTTACATTATAATATATATGTCAATCAATAAAACCGGAACTAATGCTGATTTATTAATTATTCATAGTAGCACATGTTTAAAAAGAAAATAGGCTGATCTAAACACTTTTTGAAGATTTGTGATTTTTTTAAAATATTTGTGGAGTCATTATTATGGGTTTATGATCTCGCACATATTTCATAAACAACAGGGTTCGAGACATTAACAAGGTTGATTTTCGAACCAAGTTTCGATTTGACTTGAGAAAATGTTCGAAAGTTGTCATGTCTCGTAGAAACATCTAGAAACAAAAATCTCGTACACACATACACATACATATAAAAAAAACATCTGAAACAGATACAGATAAAAAACGTCTGGAACCGGAATTTAGCCTGTATTATCTATTTTTAACACCTTTTAAGTAGTTTTTTACAGAGTGGTCTGTTATCATGATTGCTCCCATTGTTATGGTAGACAGTGGAAACTTGGTACAAAAATAAATCTTTAGATCTAGTTTTTCTATCGCAAAAATATATTATTTGCTCACAGCAGGAAAATGAAGCATTACTGGCCTAATTTTAGGCGAGAAAGTAGCATTTCCCTGATCGGCTGGTAATTAGTCATGAATGACTGCACTTTACCTGCCTAGGCAGGAAAGTAGCCCCAGCCGCCCCTGCCTATGCTGGTAAAGAAAGTTAATAGATAATTTTTGTAAACATGATTAGGTAATAATAAAATGCCTATTGAATTTATTTAATAATTTATAGACTGAATAATTACATTATTTAACTAATTAAATTAAACAGCTTGTAATGTAAATCTTTAATTAGAATTAAATTTTATTGATTATTTTAAAGGCAACACTTTTTGTCTTGGGTTTATTATCTCATCTTTTTTAGTCAAGTCATTTACTACTTTTATCATACGAACCCGTATTTAATACAGTTTAAAAGTTAGTTTATTCTATAGCGTTTTGTGATGAATATCGTCGAAGATATAGACGAACTTTTGGATGTTTTGGAAATGGCTACAAATGCCAAAGGGAGCCTACTACCGGGCAAATCAGGAAGTAGGTATGTCAAAGCATATGAAGTGTTCAAAGAATGGTGCTCAGAGAAAAAAGTAAAGAATGTAAGTGAAAAGTTGTGTTAGCGTATTTAAAAGAACTGTTAAACACAAAATCGAGCGCTACTCTGTGATCAACTTTCTCGATGATAAGATCTGTATTATCAGTCAAAGAAAATCTAAATATATAACATTATACAAACGTAATAAGTTTTTCAAGAATGCTAGTGCTTAGATTTATTACTGTTCGCAGATAAAATATTGTGTGGAACGAGGCAGGAAAGGAAACATAACTGACTCGTATATTTGCCTTCCTCGGCTTTGCCTGTCAGTCAAAATTAAAATTACCTGCCTTGGCTTCGCCTCTACAGGTAATTTAGATAGCACACCCTCGCCTTTGGCTCGGGGCTAACTTCGATACTAGTCAGTAATATCCATTTTCCTGCCTAGTTACACAATAACTATTTTTGACGTCATGAACCTTCAATAATGAATAAACAAAAATCTCTAAAATTCATAAAAAGCGGAAAAATGTTCGATTGACTTGAAATTCAGCACGGATTTAGTCATGTAGAAGACCATCATGTGGCAAGTTCATCTCATTACCAGCATTAGTTTAATTTTTATTAAAAAAATTGGATACGGTCTTTAAAAAAATGGGCAAAATTGAAAAAATATCCAAATTGATTAGGAAATTTGGTACAAGTGTATACTTTTACGTATTAAATAAATACACAAAGTTTGGTTTCAATACGACATGTACGAGTATATTTACTGTTTTTGTTAGAAAATTTGACTTAGTAGCATTGAGCTAGTTCAGTGCCTGGATGGGTAACCATTCAAACCGGAATAATTCGATTGTATTAGTACGATTTTAGGACGAGTAATTTTGTAATTTTAATATTTTGAGGACGAGTTTAGTGAGTCTGAAGTACGGAGGATAATTGTAGCGTGTCCGATGCATTCCTGTACCCAATCTCTTCTCATACAGTGGCAGTACACCCTTAAATTATTATTTCTAGAGCTATTTTCAATTATAGTTTTTCTAACAAAACCTCAATAATGTGTGTGGCTAGCACAGATCTTGCTAAGTTAATACAAAATAACGTGTGTGGCTAGCACACTTGCTAGTTAAGATAAATAAAGCTAGCACAGATCTGGCTGAGTTAAGATAAAATAAGGTGTGTAGCTAGCACAGATCTTGTTAAGTTAAGATAAATTGACGTGTAAGGCTAGCACAGATCTTGCTAAGTTAAGATAAAATAACGTGTGTAGCTAGCACAGATCTTGCTAAGTTAAGATAAAATAATGTGTGTGGCTAGCACAGATCTTGCTAAGTTGGAAATAAAAAGCGACTTGCAGATTGGCCGGAGTTATTACAGAAAATATAAGTTATGAAAACAATGCTTTGTGTCATATATTACAAAGTTGTAAAAAATTCTATTAAAAGTGAATAATTATAAAAAAACCGGGTACGAGATTTCTCGGAACATTACCCTATCACATCGGATTTGCTACGCTTATCCTCCTTACTTTAGACTCACTTCGCTCGTCTTTAGATTGTAAATACATCCGTTTTATTTCAGTGGTCACTCATCCAGGCGCTGACCACGCTCCAAGCTGCTTAACTTTTATGATCTAACAAAAAATCATGGATATACTTGTATAAAACGAAACTTAGTGTACTTATTTATTATGTAAAGATATATTCTTGTATTGGATTATTTTCCATTTTTTTAAAAAAAAAAGTAAAAAATAAATTTGAAAAAGAAAATAGGTAACTAATGCTGATAATGAAATTAAACTTGGCACATATGTTAACATGGCTACATGACTGCCAAATCTTGATAGCAACATTTTTCCGCTTTTAATGATTTTTCAAAATTTTTACTGATTCTATATTGCGTCTATATTGGGGGTTAATGACGTCATAAAAATGAATTTCCGAATTTCACAACTACACCTATGGGCTGATTTTTGTGCCAAGTTTCAACTCTCTTGAATAAATACCTAGGAGCTACGACGATAACAGACACACATACATACTGAAAACTTTGAGGATACTACTATAGGAGGTCTTAAAAACACTTGAATCGGATGATTAAGGTGATATTCTGGTTTCGGATTTTATCTTCAACCACAATAGTTTTCATTTATACCTACAGTTGAAATCGGGAAAAGTAAAAAAAAAAAAAAACAATTCACTTTTAATCATTTAACCAGTTGGATTCTGTTAAAATATCAGACACTGCATTAAAACATTGTTAACCTTGACATGGCTTTTAAATTTACATCTTATTTATGTAATTTATAAAATAGCTGAGACAAAATGACATTCGTTGAACTCATGTTGCGTGCGACTGACACACTTCACTCACGAACACAAAACTCTATCAGTCTTGTTATGATTGATCATTGATAAAGAATCCATGTTTATTTGTTTATCACTCGTAAATATTTTTAATTTTATTTATTAATTTTACAAAAAATATATTGGAGACATTATCGTCTAGCCAGGTCAGCTCAGGGTCCAGTGAGTCAAAGTACATTTTTTAGAGATTTATAACAGTTTAATTTGTAAGAAATAGATTATCAAAATGCAGGCGACCCCTGGTGAGTAGAAAACCCTATTGGATCCTTATCACTGGAGTATATATATATAATATATATATATATATATATATATATATATATATATATATATATATATATATATATATATATATATATAATATATAAACCAAGAAGGGAAACTCCTATACTAATCCATGTAAAAAAATCAGACATGCGTGAATCAGATCAAGCTAATAGCCGACTCAAAAATATACAAATCTCTAAAATTGGAATAAATGTGTATGAGCTCTCTAGGATTTACCTTTTTTACAGTCTATTTTATTGGCAAAAGATAATTTAAAGTGATTTTCACTTTTTATCGTGCTTTGGAACATTAATATTTAATATGTTCTTGCATATTTAAAAATTTTGTATTAAATTCTGTGAAATAATTATAACGATTAATAAGTTAAAGAAAAAGGTAACTGCTCTACAGGAACGCATGTTATTTTAGGGTTTTTATAAATATATTGACAAAAGTTTATTAAATATAACTTAAAATTACGATTGTATTTAAAAACTTTAGGTTAATTATTCTTACATTACCAATAATAATTAATATCTGGAGGAAAAAACTTTTATCACTTGCAAAAATAAACGGGGTACTTCAGAACTTTTCCTCATTACATCGGATTCGCTTCGCTCATCCTCCAAGCTTCGTACTCGCTTCGCTAGTCCTCAGAATATTCAAGTTGTTAAATTTTTACTTTAAAACGTCTTCGGACTCGCTTCGCTCGTCCTTAGATAGTAAATACATTCGTTTCATTCCTAGCGGTCACCCTTACAGGCACTGACCACGCTCGATGCTGCTTAACTTTTATGATCCACAAAATCTAGGATATACCTGTTCTATTAAACCGAATCTTTGTGTTCTTATTTATTACGTTATACACTTGAACCAAATTTCAACTCAATAGGATAAGGTATGTATTTTCCGATTAATAAAAAAACGTACATCAACACGGTCATTGGCGTTTTAAAGTGATGTTGCTAGGTTGGCAATATTAAAGGGCCTTATTTAAATTGAGAGGCAATCATCAGCTTCTTCTTATTGGTGGGGTGTCAGAAAAGTGAATCATCTTTAAGAAAGTAGTTCCTGACTCTATATCATACCCTTATCATTATATTCATTCATTTATTTCTTTTGTATACTCCTATATCTTCTAGATAAAACTGCTGCAATTATGACAACTGCTATAATATGTTATGCGTAATCTCCACCAACACCTGAATTGTTTGATTTCTCTAAATATAGGATATTGATTTATCAAAAGGAGCTATACAACTCATCCACACTGCTAGCACGCAGCCTAGGAGAAGAATTTGCATCTCAATTTGAATAAGGCCCTTTAGTAATGCCAACATAACAACATCACTTTGAAACGCCAATGACCGCTCGGTGTTCTTATTTATTACTTAAAGATATATACTTGACCCCAATTTCAACTTAATTCGATTATTTTTCTGATTTTTTAAATTTTTTTAATAATGTACATAAGTCATTCGATAAAAATTGAACTAATGCTGATAATGAGATAATACTTGGTACATATCCAATGAATATTGGTTTATACATTTCTACATGCGTGCAAAACTTAATCCGATCTAATTATTTATGTGCGTTTTATGATTTTTCGAAATTTTTGCTGAATTTGACGTCATTGCGAGTTAATAACGTCATAAAAATTGTTTTCGAATGGCTCAACTACAGCGGTAGAATGATTTTTGTACAAAGTTTCTACTCTCTAGCACAAATGTACTGGGATCTACGATAATAACAGATACACACAGACAATTTTGTGAAAACCACTCAGGAGGTCTTGAAAACACATGAAACGGAGGTAAATCTTCGGTATACGGTGCACCCTGTTATCAATACTATATATCGATATATTTTTAGTTTAGAGATGTGACGTAGGAATAGTCGATATATGCCTTTTCTTTTACGTTTATGAACATATTTTATTATTTTTTTAAATGTTTTTTTGTTGTTTGTGTTTTTTTTATTTGTTGTAAAATGGTTTATAACTATTTTCATATTTTTTTTTAATGTTTTTATAATGTTTTAACTATGTTTTCATAAGAATAATCGATGATACACCACATCTAATTTTATGTTACGCGTATTTTTTACGTATTTTTGTGTTTGTTATTTTCAGGTTTTTTATTATATTTTTGTTGTTAATGTTTTCATTTATTTGTTGTATGGTTTTTTTTAATGTTTTAATTATAATTAATAATTTAATGACGCTGCTTATCTTTTAAGTGGTCAGTTCTCGTTTACGTGTCGCGTAACTAAAAATATATCGATATATAGTATTGATAACAGGGTGCACCGTATACCGAAGTTCAGCCGAAACGGATAATTCAGGTGACATCCCAGTTTCGGATTTTTTTCTACTAACACAATACTTTTTTTATATACCTACGGTGTAATGAGGAAAAGTAAAAAATTAAATACTTTATTGACGTTGTTTATAACGTCCTTACTCCACAATAATGACGTACCAAACATTTCTAAAATGCACTAAAATTCTAAATCATTCCTGATGAAACTGAAACTTAATACGCATATGCTACTATATAAGGCAAACAAATAGACGAAGTCATATAAATATTATTATAATTAATTTTGACTTTATCGTTTGACATATATAATTGTATGCAAATAAAATCAAGGTTTTGGACATATAAATTTCGAAAATTGCAAATACTGTGGTAATAGGTCACTTAAAAAAATCACTAATATGACAAACTGATTCACGACGAGGTGCGACCACCAGCACCAACGCCGCGAAGCGGCCAAGAGGATGGAAGCCCTTTATTCATAATAAAGTTTAAATTATGCAGGATAGGTGTTTTTTAAATTGTTAGTTTGTCATATTTTTTATTGATGCATTTTATAATTTAAATAACCGACTGTGCAATCTTATAGGAGCCATCATAAGGTTATCTCTAATGATTACTTAGTTATCAACTAACGTTAACTACAACTACAATAAAATATACAGATTCTAAATTATATTGATCTAATATTTGAGTATTTGGCTTTGAATTGCTAGTTACATATTTCATCATTATAAACCAATATCACAATCAAATCCGTAATAATTAATCGATAATTAATAATTATTAATTTATAATAATTATAATATGACTGATACCCCTTATTGAAAAAAAAAAAAATTTTTTACAATTATTGACATCATATTAGATATGGTACACTGAGGAAAAACTGAACGAGTCCTAAGTGTAATGGATGAGCGTATAGCAGATGCGATAATGCAAGGAATTGATCCGACTTACCTCCTACCCAATTTTTTTATTTATTTATTCGTCTACATCAGGCCTGGGCAAACTACGGCCCGTGGGCCACATGCGGCCAGCGGAGCACTTTTAAGTGGCCCGCGGGCAAAATTAAAATGTTTGGAAAAAATATAAAATAAATTAAAAATAACAAAATATTAGTATATAAGCAAATAAATTGTTTAATTCAAAATTATTATGAAAGTTAGATATCAATATAAGGAAATAATGGATTGTTAATTTAACTTTAAAGTTTGGAGAAACAAAAACTAGTCAATAATAGATCAATTACAAAAAGAGCGGTCGCTCTTTTTCATATCAATTCTCATTGTCAGATTTGGCGAATTCTAATTATTTTAGCAAATTTTTATTTTCACAATAATAAGATAAAAAAGCTATTTAGCCTTCTGTAAATTGCCGAAAAGGAGTTGATACAATACAATCCCTTTGATCTTTTATTTCATAGGAATACTTCTTAAAATTATTTTTACACCTAGTATTCTAGCAAAATTTGTCTTCAGTTATATTTCAAGATCTGACGAAGATACTCCGTTTTGGTTTTTCCGTTTTGTGCTAAAGTTCCCCAATTTTATTCTTTGAGAATAAATTTGACTTTAGTAACACCAGCGTAACTGGAATTTTGTTGCGGGTTTAGCATACTTTAAAATTTAAGGAATGCGGCCCGCGACTGGCAGTAAAAAGACTAAGCGGCCCTTTCCTAAAAAAGTTTGCCCAGACCTGGTCTACATAATATTTAGAATACTACATATATACTACAGTATATATACTATACTACTACAATACTACTACATATATAATACAGAATGAGGAAAAGTATAAATACAGTATCTTATATAATAATACGTTTATATTAGAAAACAGAATACAAGCAAAGTGGTAAAAAGCGAGAACGTTTGATTAATAATTAATTACCTTCACTACCTCTTAGTGGAGATTTCAATGAGGTTGCACAGAGCCTCTGAGAGCCCAAAAATATGTTCAAGCCTCTCAATGCATTGAGAGAGTATGCTTCCTCTAGTACTTAAACACCAAGTATTTAGTATTTAAACACCAAGTATATAGTATTTAAACACCAAGTATTTAGTATTTAAACAACAAGTATTTAGTATTTAAACACCAAGTATTTAGTATTTAAACAACAATGATTTAGTATTTTATTTAGTATTTAAACAACAATGATTTAGTATTTAAACAACAATGATTTAGTATTTAAACACCAAGTATTTAGTATTTAAACAACAATGATTTAGTATTTAAAACACCAAGTATTTAGTATCTGAACACCAAGTATTTAAACACCAAGTATTCAGTATTTAAACACAATTTATTTGATATTATTGTGATACAATTGTAAATTAATGTTTCTTGTAGAGAATTTGATTTGTTAAATTAAAATTAAAAATAAACTTAGTTAATGAGCTCTCTAAATAATAGTATATATTATTTAGTGATGTAAAAAGTGATTTTATTGCATTGGAAATCGCTTGTTAATAAAACAATTTTCTGCAGGAATTAAATTATACTTTACCGTCTAGTAAATAAATTTTCTATTAAGTTTATTCATAATTTATTTATAAAACAAAATTTAACCAAAATCATTTTTTTTGTAACATCTGTGTGACCCCTATTGTGATATTATCGAATTATGTAAATCAAAAATTTAATATAAGAGATATGAAATTTTAAGTCCACCTTATCTCTAGGTTATCAAATGAGATAGATAATAAATTCTATTATTTTTATGAAATAGGTTATCAATGATAAAACTAAAGAGTGATAACCCTCCGTGAATATCTATTGTTAAATTTAACATTCAGCTAATAAATAAACGATGAGCAAACTGATATTACTATCAGAAAGGAAATTTGCAAAATTATCGTACAACTTTTATTTTTAAAAAATATCTGTGATCAGAGAGCTATCGCGGTAAGGTAATGGTTTAGGGCAGGGGTCTCGAAACCGGGTCACGCGTACCCTACGTGAGACCCTTATAGGGGGTACGCGAAAAATCTGGTAAATATATTAGCAAATATTAATATAAATAAAAATAAAATAATAAAATAAATAAAAAAATGTGTATAGGGATCAAAGAAGGTGGATAAGATAAGCACTAAATCAAAGCTGCCAAATTACAGGATGTAATATAACTAAGATATGAACATTCTTTTTTAGTACGGCCTTTTGTTACTTCTTTAGTTCTTATCACCAAATATATCTAACTCAATTTTGATAACTGATACTTTACTTTGTTATCAATAGTCTTCATTTCATTGTCGTGCTGTTTAAACGTGATTATTTCGCTCCATATTGTTTTACAGTTAAACAGTGTCTTATTTGCTGATTTGGTTTTTTTGTGTGCTAACGTTTACTTTCATACCTACTTTTAAGTGGTTAGTGGTTATATTTATATTTTGTTTAGTTTGAAGAACTAATACTTTTGATATATTTAAGTTTTAAATTGTTTTCAATGGACAAATATTTAAAAAAAATCCTAACAAATAGCCGAGAGTAGAACCACCCAAACAGAAACATAAGAAGTTAAATAAAGCAGAACTTCAAACTTACCAAGTCAATTATTTTGAATGATTTTTCTATTAGTTATCAACTATTTGTTATTTATTGTAAAAATTCTTTCTAAATATACTTCATAACTAAAAATATTTAAATTAGAGCATAGAAGGGGGGAGGGGGCGTAAATGCTTTGGGGCTTTCTGGGCGATTGTGCAACCTTCTCCCAGAGTGAGTTAATGTGATAATAACTATATATTTGTCGGCTTTCCACTTAATGTTTGTGCTTTAGCGAATTTCCTTTGAGAAAATTCGCTAATGAGATAGGCGTCATGGCGGGAGTCGAACCTCGGACTATGATCAAAATCCGTTTCAATGGTGATCATGAAAAAAAAAATTTTTTGCATTTCCACAAAACTTTATATATATATATATATATATATATATATATATATATATATATATATATATATATATATATATATATATATATATATATATATATAAAAATGCCCGTTTTAGGGCCTTCCGGCCATCAGGGTATTCACCCTGCGGGAACCACCACAGGTGGGTTGCATCTACTACAATCTAAGAATTAATTAAAGTTTGCGAAATCATTTTAATACAAATACTATTCATAAAATCTTAGAGCATAAGCCCGGGCTGCGAACCCCGGACTTCCGGTGCCGAAATCGAAATATATATATATATATATATATATATATATATATATTATATTATATATATATATATATATATATATATATATATATATACGGTAAATAGGCATTTCCAAAAGTAATACGAGTAATACTGCATTCACGAACCTATGATCATACTTTCATAGCATTCTATTCTTTTATTAGTGTAGTTCTTTATGTTAATATTATCACTATATTTAATTAATGATTTGTTAATTTAAATTTTAAGCGAGCCATAATATCATTTACATCTGTCATTACCCAAATCATTGAAACTGTAGTTGTTGCTATTGAAACAGTTAAATCTACAAAATTGTAACTTGACTTTGTCAAGGCTCGACTTCTTGACGAATATAGTACGAGGAAAAATACTAAAACTTTAAAAAAATAATTTTGATGATAATTTATTTTTAGGTAATTATTCTGTATCTATGGGGGCTTCTTCTCCAAGGAGATCTATAACCAAAACAGTTTACTCTACAACAAAGTATCTTTTGACTATTATAGTGCTAACACAGTACAAATAAAAAATAAAGTTATCTATAAATAAAGATTAGTGTGCGTTAATGGGCTTTCTATTTTCCTTACATGCGCCTCTCAGTAAATCGCGTTTAAAACAATATATATTCTGAGAGATAATTTCTAACGATATACTGTGACCCCATTTATCACTTACGCATGGAAATTTTATAATTTTTTTCATTAGACTACTAAACCAGACTTATTTGTTTTATCACTTGGAGTGGGTGTGTCATTGAATAATATTAATAATCTTGTCAAGTGGCACTTGTCGGTCAAAGGTAACAAAACAATCTAAATTCAAATTAAATTTTGATTTGATTAAGTGCACTTAATGGTTTGAACTGTACCAATTTTACCTCCCGCGAAAAATATTGTTACTATTGACGTAGTTTTTGTTCATCAGAGATATCTTGTTTTCATTAAAAAATTCTTTAAATTTTTTAAAGAATTTTTACTTTTTCTCACTTATATAATAAATGTATTGTGTTGACCCTAAATATCGGGAACCGAGTTTTCATAATAATTATCCATATCAGGTATTTTTATGAAGTTCTAAGTGGTTTTTTTTATCATCCTGTTTGTGTCAAGCATAACTCCCGCTGTGTTTATACTAGTCTTGTTTTTTATTTTGTAAAAAATACTACTTGTGTGTTGAAACCAGAGACAATAGATACTTAAACAGTAAGACTGTCGACTCAATGGTGGAAAAATTTGGATTCAGATTGACGCTAGCGCCGCGGCAGACTTTTTAACTGAGTAGGCGTGGCTTAATTTCCCGCTTTTTGCCTACATTCTATTTGAAATTAATTTTTTTATACTTTCTAGTCATACTTCTAACTAGCCGAAGCACTTTGCGCGGTCTTCGTCATCTTTAAACTTCCACAGAACCCATCTGATGGCAAATAAGATTACATTTAATTCAATGTATTTAATAATTTAATCAGGTAGTAATGAACATTAGTGCCTAAATTATGCACGTGCTAGAAAATCGATTTTAGCATTTAATGCAGCCTGAAACAATTTAAATTATTATTTAACCCCCTCCCCCCTGGTCTAAACTGAGATTTAACTATTATTTTTTAAAATTATTATTTCAAAAAATATTTTTTTTACATTTAGACGCGCACATGTTGAAATGCAAACTTACCAGTCATCAGAGCGTTATGTTGAAGTTTAAAAAACTTTTTATTACAATTAGTTTCTGAATTTTTGTAATATATAACATGACAATAGCAAACCATTTTTATTAGATTAAAATAATAAGAAATAAAAAGAAAAATAATTTTATTTTTTCAATAAATGCGACTGTCTTAACCAATAGTTCCCATTGTTTACTAAAATTTAAAGTTAAGAATATAATCGGTTATTTTTGGAAAGCTGTCTAAATTAATTCATGAGAAGTCCAAACAGGTCCGCCGCAGCGCTGATTTCTAGCAGCTTGCGATAATCGAATCCAAATTTTTCTTTATTTAAGTTAACCCCCCCTGGTCGAAACTGAATTTTTAAAAACTATGAATGATCCAAAACTTTGAAAACGGAAAATTAATATGTCTTACGCGTAGAGATATTTTTACTAGAGGAGCCATCAGCAAAGTATCCTGACCTCCTTCGCTTATAATTTATAATCAAATAGTACAAAATCACAGTAACATATAGTAGAACGTTAAAAATACAAATAAAAACTCAAACAATATGCGGGAAGCGGTAAACAATCGATTTATTGTAACCTTAACTTACTCTTGGAGAAGGTTTTAATTAGGTTACACAGAGTCCCTGAGAGCCCTAAAAGATGTTTCAGGCCTCTCAATGTATTGAGATAGGATATGCCCCTTCTAAATAGTATATATCTCTATGGTCTTACGCTTAAAGTCTCTAAGGTGTTTTCTAATTGATCAAATGCTAATCACTGAATCATTTGTGCGGGTTTAGTCTAATTATGAAAATTTACATTTTCCGCAACTCTACCACAAGCTGTTTAAAAACGTCCCGTAGGATTACATTGGTTGGAATTTGAGAATTCACCGGACGTAACAGACGGACGCATCGCTACCGTATCGTGAATCAACCTATTTTCTCTCTCAGCAATAAAGACAGAGAGTAGCGGCATCTTAAAAAATCCTCTCAATCATTGTTGGGAGTAATATTGTATATTTATTATATGTAAAATTGTATCAAACTTTGCTAATCCAACACATCAAATTTGTTTGAAGAGGAAAAAAGCCCTCAGCGAAATGTTTGTATTAAACAATAATATAAATTCAATTATAAACTCAATTGAATGAGGACATGACCCTAAAACACCCTAAGTCAACTCCTTAATTTTCAAGAAAAAGAGCTTACTAAACTTAATAACAATAAGATAGAAGAAATTTTCAAAAATAGAAAACAATAGAGACAATGATAAAAAGCTTTTCTCTAAGAACATCATGGGGTTTCTTTGAATTTCATAACATTAATATTAAGTATAAAGAAGCTAGCACAAGCAGTTATATGGGTGCATTATTATCTAATCACTAAATAAATTTTAAGTATTATATATGTTACCAAATAATACAAAATTATAAAAATTGATACGTTTTGTAATAAAGAAATACAGCAGAACACGTAAGGCGTATTTATTTTTACACAAAATAAATAAAATGTGTGATAGCTTTTGTAATTGATTGACGTAAATACAATTTCGTTCTTAGAGTTACTTAATGTTTAATTTATAAGAAATTCACATCGTTTAAATGGGATAGATGTCGATAAACAAAATACTAAAGATAGTTGAAGTAGTAAAGTGTCAGATGAAGTCAAATATAATCAAGGTAGCACTGCACTAAAACATAACAATAAAATAGCAATAATAATTTAAATTTTATTACTTATTATAGTAAAACGCAATACGTTAGGTATTATCTATTGATTGTAAAAAGAAATGATTTGAACAGCTTAGTTATGCAAGCGATGCGATTTTCTTGTTTCCTCGTAATTTTGTCTATATCTAAAAAAAACAGTTTTACAAAGAGAGGCAAAGTGTTACTAAATAAGGTTGAATGTTCGTGAATTTCAGTTAAAATTTATTTGTCAGTTTAAGCCGAGATTTTGTGATAGTTAAAATTTGTATTTGTTATGCTTAGTTAAACATGGTATATAGTTTTAATTGATTATATCACTTTAAATGATCAATATAACGGTAAATTAACAATATATCATTTGAAACTACCGAGTTTTTCAAACCATGAATAGTTGACACTATTATATTGTGTAAATTAACAATACGTTAATATCAAATATTTAAGTCTAATTTAAATATTTCAAGACATTTAAATAATATATTCAAATATTTAAGTTTTAATTTTAATTGGCTAATTAAATACCGCTAAAGAAGCTTAACAATTTACTGTGCTTCATTTCTTACAGTAAATTTAAATTTTAAAAAGATTTATGTGCGTAAAACGACTGCAGGAGATAAAAGGTAAATTCATTTTATTAATTAATTTACTCTTTTAGGAGGGCTATAAAGTAGACTATTACAACCTGAAATCAGTCAATACAGCTGAGGCGAGGTGGCCGCGAAACGGTTTATATTACGTACATTTTAACTATTACGTGATTTAGCCTACATAAAAAATTAATGAGGGTTGGGGGGGGGGGGGGTAGAATTTAATTTCATAATGATTTGCTGACTCTATTTAGTAGATTGTCTGCTAAATATGTATAGACCTATACCTTTACCTATTTACCTCACCTGCTATTTTAGGCGGGCCTTGACACAGTCCTAAAATATCATAACTTTATTTAAAATATTATAAATTAAGAATTTTTTCATTAATAAATATGAAAAAATGGTTACATTTCCGTTTATTATTAGCAATAATTAAAAAGAGGCTGCTAAACAATCCTCAGGTAGTATCGCTATCTATATATTGGTCTAATATAAACAGGAATTAAAGAAAATAAATAGCATTCCAAATTATACGAATTCTTATCAGAATGTTAAACATATTTTTTTGCGATAAATAGGCCGTATTCATAAATACTTATCAAGATATTTGAAAATTAAAAGGATATGTAAATTATGAAGCCTTGATAATCACTGTATTTAGATAATCACAGTATTTAGATAATAGGTTAACCAAACCTTGGTCTAGCTTCAAGGTATCTAAAGATAGAATATTCCTTTCGTGATTTAAAATCTAGTTTGTGAACGAATATCAAACTGAATAGACAGTTAAAATAAACTGACGTATAAATGAAAAATGTATAAATAAATAAGATTAGAACTATAATACGTTATATTACTTGGTAATATTACTTGATAATATAAAGCCCTTATGGATATATTATCATGTTATATTACTTGGTTATATTACTTGATAATATATAAAACCCTTATGGATGTATTATCAAGTCATATTACTTGGTATATATCTTGATAATATAAAGCCCTTATGGATATATTATCTAACATCTTATATAAATATATATTTTAACGATTAGTAGTTTAACACATTAATTTAAAGTAATTTTAATTAATTTCCGAAGTGAAATTTATCATGCTGTAGTAAAGAATTGATTAAATAATTTATTCGTAAAGTAATAAAGATTAGTTATCACGTTATAAGGCAAAGGTAAGTTTTAAACCATTTTTTATATTCCTTGAACCGACATCAAAATTATAACTACGAAGAAGCAAAGAATCACTTTTTTCTCTGTAAGTAAATAAATAACTATTGTTGTTTCATTGGATAAAAATAGGTTTTTTTAATTTACCGGAGTGTGTAGTTTAGTTCCTAAGGCAAGGCCAAAGAAACTAGGAATACCAATAATTAATGCAGTGGAATTCCCGAGGCGTAGCCGTGGTAAACAAATACTGTGAGGGTTAAAGAGCAATTTATTCCTGTGATGCAAATAACATTTTATTTAGGGCGTAGCCGTGGTAAACAAATACTGTGAGGGTTAAAGAGCAATTAATTCCTGTGATGCAAATAACATTTTATTTGAGGCGTAGCCGTGGTAACAAATACTGTGAGAGTTAAAGAGCAATTTATTCCTGTGATGCAAATAACATTTTATTTAAGGCGTAGCCGTGGTAAACAAATACTGTGAGGGTTAAAGACCAATTTATTCCTGTGATGCAAATAACATTTTATTTGAGGCGTAGCCGTGGTAAACAAATACTGTGAGGGTTAAAGAGCAATTTATTCCTGTGATGCAAATAACATTTTATTTGAGGCGTAGCCGTGGTAAACAAATATTGTGAGGGTTAAAGAGCAATTTATTCCTGTGATGCAAATAACATTTTATTTACAAAAAAATATGCTGCAAGGGGAGGGGGATATTTATATATAAAAACTCTTTCTTCTTCGAAATTTGAACTTCATTGAGATTCAAAACTAAAGGTTCCACCACTGAGCTCTTATAAGCGATTATAACAATTATTTTAAAACGTCTTAAATATAAATTAAAGACCTGGTACAAATAATCAAATTGATCAATTACATGGTGTAATCAATATATAAATAAATAAAATTATTGCAAAAGTCCGATAAAATAAAATCATATGATTCAATTTTCAAAAACTCCGAGTGACGTAAAGATATATATTTTTAACAAACATTTTGAATCATGAACTAGCTAAAAATCAAGATAATTTTTAGCATCCTTACAACAAGTTCATTATTCTTTCTAATAGCCCGGAAGCTCGGGGGTTGTTTTCTACGTCATAAAATTTCTGAACCATTTAGTCATAAGACTAAATGGTCAGGACCATAGAGTAGAGTAAGAAAAGTCTGATGACTCGATCCCGGACTGGACAGTATGCTGACTCAGCAAAATTCTAAAACTAATAATAATAAATAAATAAATAAATAAAATCTTTATTCAGCTTGAGACCCTTTTTGGGGTATACATTCGTCAAAACAAAATACATAACTACAATGACATAAAACATGACATAAAAAAAAAAATTAAAACTCATTAAACTTTAAAAAAACCTTTACTACTGTCCTCGAAAAACTCATTGACACTATAGTAAGGATTCTCAAGTAAGTAGTCCTTTACTTTTTTACTAAACTTATTGTACTCTAGGCTTTTGATATTATCATGTAACTTGTTATACATTTGGATACCCAAATGGCCAAAGCCAATCTTAGATTTATTTAGCCTGTGGCTACTTACTTTTAAATCCCTTCTATTCCTAGTGTTGTGGCTGTGCACTTCCTCATATGTGTTAAATAGATTAACATTACTCTTCATATATTTTAGGCAAGTGTATATGTACAGATTGAAAATGGTTAGTATTTTAAGTTTTCTAAAAAGTGGTTTACAATGCTCATATCTATTTTCTCCAGCTATGATTCTTATTACTTTCTTTTGCTTAACAAATATTTCTTCAATGTTAACATGTCCCCACACCAGTATGCCGTAACTCATCCTGCTCTCAAAGATCGCGTGATAGGCCATTCTCAGGTAAGTACCTTCTATATACTTTTTTAATCTACACATGATATAAACAGTTGATGACAGCTTCTTCACTAAAAAAGAGATGTGTTCTCTCCAACTTAACTTATTATCAATGTAAAATCCAAGAAATTTTACGACTTGTTTCGGATCATTTTTTCTGAGTGAAAATTTTATAATCTGAGTCTTATCTTGATTCATTGCAAAACCATTATAATTAAACCATTTATTAGCTTCTTTAATCAGATAGTGTAACACTTCTTCAGCTTCTTTTTCATCAATACATGAAACCATTATATTGTCATCATCAGAATAACAAATACTCTTAATTGAAACTTTATTTATGTTTTGTTCTTCAATTTTCTCTAACTGTTTTTGTTTCAGGTACGGTGGCAAATCATTTTTATCAATTATAAAGGCTGTGGCTCCGAGATGCGTTCCTTGCCCGATACCGAGTTTTACTATCTGTGAAGATGATGTCACACCATTTAATACAACTTGCTGCCTTCTACCAGTTCCATAGCTTTTTAACATATCTAAGGCTTCTTGTTCAACGTGATAATACTCAGCCTTTTCTTCAAATATATCATGCGGCATCAGATCAAACGCCTTTGAGAGGTCACAGCATGCCATCATTGTGATCTCTTTGTTCTCAAATCCCTTAATGATATATCCCTTAATGATATATCCCTTAATGATCCCCTTAATGATATATCCCTTAATGATATATCCCTTAATGATCCCCTGAATGAATAATACACGTTTAGAGCCTAAATAATAACCGTTACGTTTTAAGTATAATCTAATGTTGGCGATAAGTTATTTGAACAATAATCTTATATTAACTGAGAGCGTAACCTGGGATGCGAACCCCAGACTTCCGTGGTGTCAAAGGTCAGTTTAATAACTGACGCCTTAACGACCTCGACCACGGAGACGGCTTAATTGTAGAAATATTACAACTATATTGTTTTTAAAAATTCAAATAAAAGTAGAAGTACTCAAGAAAACAAACATTTTAAGTCCTGGTCATTTTTTACCTACATGGCTTTATTTCTAATATACGGCCAACCAAAATTATATACCCTCTCTCTCTCTCTGTATAAACTATTTCTCAATCACTTGAACTCATTATATTTTTCTATTACGTTATTTCATTATATCTTGAATACAAAGAGATAAAAGTAAAAAATTACCAGAACTAAAAATGTTTGTTTTTTGAATACTACAATTGTTATAGACCAAGAGCCCAGGGGTGTTTTGTTAATAAAAAGTGTAATGGCTGGAACCGGTCTCAATTTTTCGTAAATACCTTCCTGAACAAGGATCTGCAATTCTGCTGACTCGTATCGGATGGGTGTCCCAGGCAGAACGCACTTTAGAGCCTTTGACCCCTAAAGTGCGTTCTGCCTTGGACACCCATTCGATACGAGTCGGCAGAACTGCAGATCCTTGTTCAGGAAGGTATTTACGAAAAATTGAGACCGGTTCCAGCCATTACACAAAAACACCCCTGGGCTCTTGGTCTATAAAGTGCGTTCTGCCTGGGACACCCATCCGATACGAGTCGGCAGAATTGCAGATCCTTGTTTAGGAAGGTACAACAAAACACCCCTGGGCTCTTAGTCTATTATTTACAAAAAAAAAATGTCGTAATTTTTTAGAAATAAAATAGTTGTAATAATTTGCTGCCCCGGATTAAATCACTGACTTAGACAGAGACTCTCTAACTTCACTTAACGGTTTTTGTGCTCCAGGACTATACAGAAATAGGAAGGCATTGTATTCCCCACCACCGCTACCATTTACATCAAATTTACACAATGTGTTTACAAGAAAAAAACAGAATAAACTCAAAAAGCTGTTCCTAAAATGTTTTACCATAAAAAACAGAGTCAGCTAAATATAAAATTTAATAAAAACAAATCAGATTAATAGAAAGGATACTATCAATTATAAAAAAAAATTATAATGTATAATTAATTTATATTGCAATCGTTAAATAAACAAAACAAAATTTATTAAGACGGAGAAGAACCATCTGATGATGTTTCTATATTTCAGGAGGTTCGTTAAATGTATACATTTATTGAAAGTGAACAGAAAAATATGAATTCATAAATATATTTATTCAAAGGGCCTTCATTGGGCACCTTGAGATGTAGGTTTGGACCCTTTAAGACCTAACCCTCCTTGGGCCTTAATAATAATAATAATTAATTAAAATTTCTAACAAGTGACACAAGAATCATTTCCAATAACAAATTGGAGGTGTAGCATTCAGATGAAATAGGGGAAACATGGTCCAAGACTGTCTAAAATGGTTACCCCCTGTAAATAGACCCTTGTGAGTTCAAATTTACCATAATTATTTTGGTAACTATTAAACCAAGTATGGTAATTTTGTTACTGTTTGGTAACTTGGAAAAGTTAAGTAATAGCATACCGTAATATTGCCTATTATAGAAATCGCATTAAAATTTAAGAAAGTTGATACTAATATAACTATATTACGGAATTATCTATTAAGCTTTCGTTTTACATATATCATAGATCATTGTTTAAAACTAAAAGAAATTTATAGTTTTATCATAAATCTACGATATATGTCAAACAATACATTTATAAAAAAGAAATATTGGGACATAATGATACTTATATCTTTTTTCTTAGGATTCAAATGTAGTTACAAAATTACCATCTTTGGGTAATAGTTATCAAACTATCTCAAAAAATCTTTTTGAAGAGTCATTTTTATTATTATAGACCAATAGCCCAGGGGTGTTTTGTTAATAAAGAGTGTAATGGCTGGAACCGGTCTCAATTTTTTGTAAATACCTTCCTGAACAAGGATCTGCAATTCTGCCGACTCGTATCGGATGGGTGTCCCAGGCAGAACGCACTTTAGGGGTCAAAGGTTCTGCCTGCGACACCCATCCAATCCGAGTCGGCAGAATTGCAGATCCTTGTTCAGGAAGGTATTTACGAAAAATTGAGACCGGTTCCAGCCATTACACTGTTTGTTAACTTGGGTGGTAAATTTGACCTGTAAAGTGCGTTTTGCCTGGGACGCCTATCCGATACGAGTCTGCAGAATTGCAGATCCTTGCTCAGGAAGGTATTTACGAAAAATTAAACCCGTTTCCAGCCATTACACTTTTTATTTACTTCGGTGGTAAATTTGACATGTAAAGTGCGTTCTGCCTGGGACACCCATCCGATACGAGTCGGCAGAATTGCAGATCCTTGTTCAGGAAGATATTTACGAAAAATTGAGACCGGTTCCAGCCATTACACTTTTTATTAACAAAACACCCCTGGGCTCTTGGTCTATTAGGGGGCTATTTTTTTTACCGCACTGCAGAACGGAGGAGGGTTTTATTCCTTACGGGGAGAGGGGGGAAGTATTCTGGTTGCTCCAGGGGGGTTCCCCCCCCCCCCTGAAAGAAACTCTGGGCTCGACAATCATGTTATTTGGGTCAAGTTCATACTACTTCTGGTGTAGTATGAAATCTCCTGTGTGGAACAAGCCATCTTAATATTTTTATTTTTATGTCTTGTAAACCAAAATTAAACTAATTATAATTTTAACATGAGGCAGAACACTTTTTTTACAATGAATATGCCTTATTGACGGCATTATCTTTCAATTCTTCTTAATCTACTTTTTTGTAGATGCGGGGATTTTGAGTATCCCCGCATAATTTTACTAACCAATGTTATAATCGTTGTGAGACTCAAAGGAGACGGATCATTAAAAAATGCTTGTTAGCGACATTCCGAGTCGCTCTTACGTATTTATCCCCTCGCACTTGAGCTATATTACGTATCTGCAACGTTTGCTAGAATAGAATTTGCAACCTGTTGAATTTATTACGCAATTTAGTTGAACTAGCATTCTTTAGCCGAATATTTGTTTACAAATAAATTTTTAACCAGTAAAGAATACTCAGCCCCTTCACGAAAATTCATTTAGTAGATCGGCAGTGGCCTTGTTGAGTCAACCAGTCATCCATGTAGAAAGCTCGAGACAATTATTATCTCCTTATTTTTTATAAGGGCCATCAAAGTTTTAACACTTATTTTAGTTTATTGATTAAAATGAGCTGATTCATCCTTTAAAATTTCATGAAATTTCAACAAGTACTTAGAATTATTTGGATAATGCTAACTGTTACAAGTAAAATAACGAGGGATTATAATGTCAAAATATACTTGAAGTACGGTGCATGCACACCGAAAAATCTGATAATATACACAGTATTTGTATTGAGTGCAAGAGAACTCAATACGAAGAGAATGCAGTAGTGCTGCACAGTTTTCTTTATTTTAATTCTTGCATTATTTTTAGCACTTATAAAAAAAATCTGTATTGTTTAATTCATAAATATTTACATGAATTAACAGATAAATAATCCAACTCAAATATATAATATTTGATATTCGTAATTTCAATAAATTTTAAACCGAGTTAAAAATATAACAATGCAATTTAATACTTTATATTTTAAATTAATTACCTGCATGGACTCTTTAGACAATTCATTTTAATGTTCTCACGAGAACTAGAGACACCTTATGTCGAGTTTAGTTCCATTTAATAATAAAATAAATAGTATTTATTTACGCACCAAAGAAGTAAAGAATGCTATTATTTCCCTGAGAAGTTAGTTGGTTTCTATGGTGAAAGCCGAGGGAACAAAAACATTTAACTTCCAAGGCGAAGACGGGGGATTTATGTGTTTACTCCGGAGGCAAAGATGAGGGAGTTATGGCTATTAACTCCCGAGGCAAAGCCGGGAGAGGTAATTATTGCCAGGAAAAAATATAATTTTACTCCCAAGGTGCATAAAAGATTTTATCTCCTGACGTTGACTTTATTTAATTATTATATTTTTATAACCGCCTGAAACGGATTTTGAGCATATCATATTATTTTTAGTCGGGTCACCCTTATAAATTTTAGGTGTGTCGTCCCCAGGAAAATGTTATGATTTAACGGGCCCCCATGTAAATTTAGAGGATACCGCTAAAAAAATAATTGATAAATACCCCCTACTATCAGATTTGAGGGCTCTAACCCAATTATAGAAAACTCTTTTTACACCCATGGGATGTGAAATTGACGTTTAAATAATGAAAATTATTACCCAGATTAGGGTCCTTAGATCTTTGGTCCCCATGAACGCTAACGATGAAAGATAGAGATATTAATAAATGTTTAAAATTAACTCGATAAGATTCCGCAGTTATTGTTTTGAATAACTGTATTCAATTGGTGATGACCGCGTCAATTTAGATTATGAATATAACGTTTTTACTTCTCTTTGGGGGGGGGGGAGACTCATCTTTAGGGATGTAGGACACAATAGATGAAAACAAAATGCTGCACAACATCGTTTCTTAACCTCTTTGATGTGCGACCCAAAAAATTTAATGAACCATACCGTGACTTAATTCTTAGTATACTTATACTTATTGTATTACTAACTTATTATTACTTTATTTTATTTTAAATACTTACTTATTCTTATATATTACTAACTTATTATTACTTTATTTATTTTATTATTACTTACTTATTCTTATTATATTACTAACTTATTATAACTTAATTTTTTATTAATACTTACTTATTCTTATTATATTACTAACTTATTATTACTTTATTTTATTTTATTATTACTTACTTATTCTTATTATATTACTAACTTATTATAACTTAATTTTATTTTATTAATACTTACTTATTCTTATTATATTACTTAGTTATTATTACTTTATTTTATTTTATTACTACTTATTTATTCTTATTATATAAGAACTTAACTTAACTTATTTATACTTTATTTTATTATTACTTATTTATTATTATACTTTATATATGAGCATGCTTAGTATTTAATTATATTTTGAATTATGACCGATTTAATTACCAAATTGTTACTTACAGAAAACAGTACTGTATTATTAGAATAAGAAATTATTATTTGCTAATAACTAATATATTTGTTGCAGAAAAGAGCCAATATAGCTGTTTATATCTAACGAAGAGCAAAACGCAAATGTCAAATGCAGGAAGAATAGCCAATCTAAGTTCTTATCGATGTCAATAAATGTTTAAACACGATTCAACAAGAAAATAAAGTTAATAAAATCTTTCTGTTTTAAACATTTTTCCGAAACCGTACCTATATGTTTTTCACAATAATTAAGCGCAGTTCAGTTTTGTTGTTCTACAAAACAAAACTGAACTGTTTAGTTCGGAAAGCTGCATTGTGTTTTCATTCAAACCGCATTGGGCGTTTACCGTATCCCCTACTATCGAGTTATAGAGTCCATAAAATAATAATCTGTTTACTGCATGTATAAAATATTTAAGAACATTTTAATCAAAATCAGTTTAAAAAATAATAATTTACAATTAAACATAATCAATAATTAGAAATAATAAATAATGGTCCGAAACTAATTATTATATTATCAACAATAATTATAAAAGAGCAAAAAAGTGCAATAATTACTCTCTTACACAATGTATAATACGATTTTAATTTTCATGATAAATTTTTTCAGGATCCATATTGAAGGGTAAAACGGTCTAAATTGAGAGATCACGCTGTTATCACATGGGGCGTAGGGTGGGAGGTCTACTACATTTCTAAACTCGTTCTGATAGTAGAGAGATAAAAACAGAGGCATCATATATTAGTGTTATCATTAGGAGCTTTGATAGTTAGTCAGTAAACACTCGTACTAGAATTTAACCGGTCTATTTAGGACAACGTAATCAAAGAAAATTTGGATATTTAATAGAAACACAGTCAAATGTAAGTTTTTTTATTAACTCAATTTTAATATTTATGTGTTAATATCTTTTTAAATAATAAAAGAAAAGAAGTCTCTCCACAAAAGAAAACTTTCAACCTAACTAGAGGCCATCAGTAGGTTGAAAGCTCTTTGCCAATAAAGTTTTATTTTTAAGACTTCTTTTCTTTCATTATTTATAATGGACTCCATTCACGCTCATTCTACTGGTATAATATCTTTTTCTTTTTACGAACCCTATTGATGAGCCCAACTTTTTTATTGTATCCTTATTTTCATTATTTTGTCAATACCGTGTTCATCCTCAAACTCCGAAACATAATAATCCGTTTCAGGCACTTTCGTCATGCTCTGTGTAATTTTTATCATGTGTGTGTCTATCTGAGTGTCACGCATAACTCGCGTTGTTTTATGCCAGAGAGTTGAAACTTGACAAAAAAATCAGACTTCAGATCTAGTTAAGCTGCCCGGAAAATAATATTTTTACTTTTCCTCATTTATACCGTAGGTATGTAGGAAAAATATTGTGTTCTACAGCTAAACAATCGAAGCCGAGATTTCACAATTACTATCCGTTTCAGGCTGACTTTAGGTTGTGCTGCCTGGAAGATGGTATTTGTCAAACTATGATAACTTAAATTGCTGAGTCATCATAATTAAAAAAAACCGTTAAGAATCGAAAATTTAACCGATCGAGTTGAAACATGGCAAAAATGAACAACTATAGGAGGTCAATCAATAACTGATATAATACTAATCAATAAGCCTAATACCACCTTAGGCTTTGGATAATCATTACATTCTTAGTACGAGCGAAGCGAGTCCATACTTGTGAGTGAAAGTACCGAGTTACCCTGTACTCGATCATTTTGACTACGATAAACCATTTAGATAGCAAAACACATAGATTATAATTATATTTATGAATTCCTAATGCTTTCTGGCGTCAATTTGATTTTCTACCTTTTTGCTTACATTTAAGTTTTGTATGTAAAATATCTATAGTGTTTTTTTGTGGTTTTCTATCTTTTCTAATTTGAATTCTATAAAGTGAATAGTTTGTTTATTTACTGATTTAATAAACCTAGCAGAATCTTAATTCTTTTTATCTGGTCTTAACCAGATACACCACTGTGATCAAGTGATAGTATATAAGACCACATGACAAAAACTAAAATTTAAAGTCTAAATTTAAATAAAATGGTTTTTATCATAAAATAACTGAAATTAATACAATTGTATTTATTTATTTTAATATTCGCTTTTTTATTTGTTATTGGAGATTGTATAACAGCGCCGACGGTTTTTATCAAGTTAAATCATCGAACACGAATAATTCAGGATATTAAATTGTCCTTGCTGTGAACCTAATCTTGAATGATTATAGGATATTTTCAATCAATCACTGATCTCCTTTTATATGAAAAAATGTAGTATCTATTTAATTTTAATTGCTTGAAAATTATTTATTCTAAAATAAAAAAGACTTTTGTTAAATTTTGTTAAATACTTTATGGATTGAATTATTATACCTGTGAATTTATGTAATATTTATTTTCAAGAGCATCTATTATTATTTATAATAATAGTGTATTTTGATAGTGTAATGTATAATAATGTTATAAGCTATAAAATTATATGATGTGTATATACAAAATCCATTTAAGTTAGACCCAGAATAGATTAGGCGTTGTGGAACCATTTTTTAATAATCTTCTTAATCATAGAGGTGTCATTTCTAGAGGGGCTCTATTGGTTGAATTTTGAAACATCAAAAAAGTGACCTGAACATCTTCGATTTAATATAATCAAATGAACAGTACAAAATTATACTGTCCTGTATAGTAGAATGTTTATACAAAACAATACAAAACACAAACAATGAGTGAAAATCAGGCAACACTTGATTTTCTCACAGGCAACCTCACTCTTAGAAGAGGTTGCAATGAGATTAAACAGAGCCCATAAGAGCCCTAAAATGATTATTCAAGTTTTAAATAGTTTAAGATAGGCTACACCCCTCTAGTACATCTCTAAGATGTTAATACACAAATAACCAGTATTAGCAGCCAGACATGACCATAAATAAAAATCTTTTGACGGCTTTTGGTCTTTTGCGAGTTGCCTACCTTCTCCTTCATGCTTTTAAGTCCAATATCTTTCATTATTGTATTTGTATGTTATCTTTGTTTGTTTATATATGATTATGATAACTGCGGGAAAGAAACTCAGATATAATCGTATCTTGTCTTTGTCTTTGATTTAAAGAAGGACTTTTTTAAAGCCTTCACATATTATTTCAATTAAGAGAATAATGATAAATTTCGATTGTAAACTTTGAATAAACCAGTGGAAAAACTCTTAAATCTACTAAAATTTGTATTTAGATTCTTTAGTTTATAGTTATTTAGTATGTTCTCCTTTGAAGACTAGAAATAGGGCGTAGACTCTAGGGGCCTCTTCGGGCACCCGTGATGTGACTAAATAGAGATTAGTCACCTAAATAAATACAAGTCGTGATCGTTAAGCAGTCGATTTTGGCATAGGAGTTCCGGGTTTCGCTGCCCAGACTATACTCTTAATTTATCGAAATAGTATTATAGCAATAAGATTTTGCCAACTCATATAATACTTAGAGCTTAGTGGATAAAACTTACCTGAGGTAATTCCCTCAGGTTAAATACTCTTATGAGCCGAAAGGCCCTTATATGGGCATTTATTTTTTTATAATCAAAGCACAATTGATATGTTGTGAAACAAAATAATCTGAAATAGCATAGAAAAATAAAGGTATAACTTAATCAATTTAAAATTATAATTAAAATTCTGCATTATTAACTATGAATAAAGATTATGTAAACAGTGGAATAAGTAATTCAATTGTACAAGTCATGAAAGGAAATAAAAAACGTAAAACGGAAAGAATAACAGTTTTAAGCTACCATCGACCTTGATTATAATAACTTTAGTTTTAAAAATTATTACAATTTATAAAAAAAATGTACTTAAATGCAAAAGCCGTGTATTTTGTTGTCAGTTGGTTTTCTACAGCCACAGGAACTGAGTGGTGCTATTTTAATTATTTTGCTATTGACTTTATTTATTCTTTGCAGAGTCATACATACTGACGTAAATGAAACACACACATTGCTCTCTTATACATATAAATAGAAATTAATATTCATAATTATTTCGGTAGTCCTTACTTCAGATATTCATTCCCTTATGATCTCCTTTATTTTGCTACTAACCTGTTAAAGTTATATACTCTCTCCTTGTACTTTCTTACGTACTTACTTACGTACTTATACTTACGTACTTACTTACGTACTTATACTTACGTACTTACTTACGCACTTACTTAATTACGTATTTAATTACGCACTTAACTACGTACTTACTTACGTAATTAATTACGTTCTTACTTACTTTATTTTAACTTTATAAATCTAAACGATTGGGGGGACCATCTGAACAATTACCCAAAATTTGTCTTTTTTTCCTAAGTTACTTTAGTGTGAATGGTTATTGCTACCAATCTGGTGTACCGGAGTCACACTGTGTTAGTTATTTCCACCAAACTGGTGTAGCGGGACACTATTTGTTATTTCCTTAAAAATGGTTAAGTGGGACTAATCTGCGTTGGTTGTTTCAACAAATTTGTTCTAATGGAACCAAACTGTGGTTGAACTATTTTTAAGGACTATGGTGACTGGTGAAACTTGAAGCTTTGGCCTGTAATAACAAAACAATACTAATATATGGAGAGTGGAATATGTTTACCTAATGTTGTTCTATTTGTTTCACAGATAAGTAAACAAAGATGTCGGTAACCGAAACGGTGACACTGACGCGCGAGAGCGTGGAGGACAGACTGGCTCCCAAGTTACCAGCGTTACCTACACCCATAAGTAAGTATTAATTACATCCATATAAGATTATTTGGATTCATTGAGTAGTTTGAGAAACAACGATCGATTAAAGTGTTTTTATTTTATATATATTTGAAGACGATTAAAGAAATAAAGACGACAATCAAAGAATATTAAATTTAATAGCAAGCCACGTGTGTTAACAACTAAAGCGTTCAACAGCAGCTCTAAGTATGTTAACATAACGTGCCCTCTTCGTGTGTATGAAAAATAATCATTAAAATTAATGCATCCTTGCGCATTAAGTTTCTTTATAGTAAACAAGTTTAATAGTGCAATGGCAATTTTGATTTATTTAAATTTATTTTTACAACTAACAAGCAGGGTTGCCAACTCTTATGGACGCTTGGATAGCGCAGTGTTGCCAAAATTAAGTTTGACGCCAGCTGATAGTACTCTCTTAAAACCCAACAGTTTTTTAACTGTTTAATTTCATTAAAATAGGATCAATTTGTGTGAAAATATGAAAATAACTTCTTCTGGTATTTAAAATGAATCAAGTTTTCTATTCTTGAAATATAACAATCATGGAGTGGTTCAAAGCATATTAAGGGAGCGCGGTGTAGAAATCATATTAGATTTTGAGCTCAGCGACATGGTCAGCTAAGTGATTGTGTCACAGATTTAATATTAGCTTTTAATTAATATGAGATTATTAGGTATCTAATTGCATTGTAAAATGTAGAAAATAAAGTGAACACTGTAGCATTTAGTTGTGGATTTTAGATGGTAATTGAATTATGGTTATTTCCGGGGTTGTATATGATTGGCTAACAAATAGAAGACTTTAACTTGAAATCAGCTGATCACAGTGTAAGGTTTTTGTTTACTTAATCTACCTGCCATTGCCATATCACATGCGCGCTCAATCAATGTTCCTAATAAAAATTGTGTTTTACAGAAGGACGCGCATTACTTAGAAGTCGATCTTTCAACATGCTAAAGCAATTTCCTGCCTACCTCTGTAGTAGAGGATCTTCACAAGATATATTAGACTGGCTTTACAACTCAAGAACTAAATTATCAACATACTTCGGCCTGTTACAAAAAGAGGTAATTATCGATACTTATTATTTGTTCGGTTGTTACATATTCCAAGTGATAAACTGCGTAAGCTTCTGCGGTTATTGCCATGAAGATTTAGGTCTTCTGGTGGTGACCGCATCAATGTAGATGAAGAGTCCCACGTTTCGCTTCCACTGTGGGAGGCATCTTCAGGGATGTAGGACATCATGGATAAGAAACACAATGTTCTACAAAACTGAAACTGAGTTTAGTTCAAAATTGTTCTACTCAAATGCTCAGTTCTAACTAAACTGTTCTACTAAACTGTTTAGTTCAAGTGTTCTACAAAACTGAAACTGAATTCAGTTCAAATCTGTTCTATTCAAACGTTCAAGTTCTAACTAAACTGTTCAAACTGTTCAGTTCAAATGTTCTACAAAACTGAAACTGAGTTCAGTTTTGTAGAACGTTGTGTTTCTATTCATGATGTCCTACATCCCTGAAGATGCCTCCCACAGTGGAAGCGGAACGTCGGACTCTTCATCTACATTGACGCGGTCACCAGCGGAAGATCAAAATCTTTACATTCTAAGTGCACAAAGTTTATTAATTAAGGTCTGTTTTGTTAAGTCTTATTATAAAATTACAGAAAAATTAAAAGTCAAAAACATTTCAGGGACCTCTATTTTAAATTATTAAAGCTCGGCAAAATTAGTTTTTTGCCGAGCTTTATTACTTTTAGACTTATTCCTCCTCAAAATCTTTAATAAAAAAAATATACCATCAAGAAAGTTCCATGCATGCTACAAATGATCACTGTTATCACTGCATGTGATTAATCACTGTTAACATTACTGATTATGAATCATGAAAAGATCATTATTTTACAGCAGTGACATGGATATCGATAATTGATAAATTTTTCCATAAAAATTGTTCTGTAATTCAAAAGAACTGTAACTGGTATCACTTGCAAGGTCACAGCGTTATCACATCAGGGGTAAAAGGGATCATCGAAATTTCAAATTATTTGTAGATTCTGTTATCGCAAAATATCTTATACTGTTAGATTTTTTTAATAATATAAAACATAATGTAATATAAAAACTACAGAAAATAATGCCTTAAAATCCGTGCCTAACGTTGTATATTTGGCTTTGAAAAAGTTAATAGGGACTATTTTAAATTATACTGATTTTTTGGAGGAATACGTCAAAAATAGGGTTATTTATTGCTTTGTTATGTAGTAATTAGTGTTATTTATTATTTTGTTATGTAGTTATTAGTGTTATTCTTTATTCTGTTTTGTAGTTATTAGTGTTATTTATTATTTTTTAAGTAGTTCTTAGTGTTATTTATTATTTTGGACCTATTCCTCTTAAAAACAGTAATAATACATTTGGCTTAAAAATATGCTAGCATTAGTTTTAAATAAAATTTGCGGAAGATTAGTCATTATTTCTCGTAGTCTTAATATTTTTTGGGTGCTTAACAAATAATTCAGATGATTTGTTCCCATAAATTTTCCTACGTATAAAAAAATCTTTTTAGTTAACATTGGATCTGAAGATAGATCGTTACTATCTATAGACTTACGATTTTAACCTTTCTCAAAATTTATAAAAATAGTTTATAGATTTGTATAACTTAAGAGTACATAAATGTGACGGAAAATTATATTCGTAAGAACATTGCTTATACTGTTAGATGAATTGTACTATTAAATACTACTTTTCGACTTGCATATAAATTATCTAGTAAGGTTAGAATTAAACCTAAGGCATTATGGTCTAGGTCTAAGCCATGGTATGTAGAAGTGGATGATCCCTAGAGAAAGGGGCCAGCTTTTAGTTAAACATTTTAGCTTATAGCTTATTAATTATAAGAAAACATAACTGAGAGCTAAATCTAGCATTAGCTTAAGTACTAGGAAGTAAAATAATTTATTTGAATGTTATTATTAAATTGTATTTTTGTTTTGTTGGCAGGGGTCTAAAGTACTACTAGTTTTAAGCGTTTGGTGCTGCATCTTAATATTAGGATTACAAATGTCGTGGTGTTTATCAGTTATGACATCGTCAGCTTTGACTCTTCCACCAGGATTAATATTTCTATTTACTTGCATCGTAGTTATATGCAGTATGGGTGCAAGGCTAGCTTTCTCACCTCCAAAAAGGCCCAATATTTGGTACAGGAGGCACTGAAACAGATAAGAAGTTTAGGTTAATAATAAGATCTCTGATTTAAAGAAAAAGAATAATAGAAATTATATCAAAACAAAATAATGCGCCAAATGAGTGAAATTGTATGGAATGTGATACTCCATTGTTTACTTTCGAGATTGACAAGATTAAACTGATGTTCAACGGAAAATGATAATAGCATATTGATCACAATTAGCTTTGCCTCCTTTATTACAATAAAGGCTGCATTCGCAAATCAAACTTGGATAGAGCGCAGCACTGCTTGTTGATAACAAGAGGGTGATGCTTCTATGCTTCTTAAAAACTCTTATGGAAGGAAGTAGATCTTATCTTATTTTTAACGATTTAATGATTTTTATTTACCAATCTTTTGTTGTTTTATTATTGAAACATCATTATTTGATGATAAATAACTTAAACATTCGTAATTAAGGATGCATTTCAATAACAATGTAAGCAACTTTGTTTCCTCGTGTAAAAATCGGTTGCAAGTATTACCAACCTTTCAGCTTTGCTTGAAATCGCAAATTGCTTTTATAAGTCAATGTTGCCAACATTATAATAATACTTTTCGTCTCCAAATAATAAATGTGTTTCGCTTGCTGTAAATTATAAACATATTGCACCCTGTTAGCAGTTCAACTACAATTGTATCTCTTTCCCTTCGTAAACCCTTCTTTAAACTATATTCTACAGGCTATCAATTGGAATACCATAGCTATTAAATGGATGCTTCCTCATTGTGATAGGAGAGAATCCTCAATTGTAGGGATTATATCGACCCTTTAAACATTTCAAAGAGATCAATTACTTGAAAAGTTAAAGAAATAATAAATCAGCGTTATATGTTCCAATTTATTTATCAATTTGATGATAAGATTTGATACAGTAAATGTGATGGAGTCAACAGTGATGAATTAAATGGATATTCCCAGAACATACAGTGAGAAGGAAAGTTATTAATATTTAAATGAATAATAAATAAGCCATAGGCTTTGGTCCCTTTCCAGCCAACATAAGAAATGGCCCTGGTTTATAAATTCACTGGTGGCTCCACCTCACCAATTTGCTTGATAAAACCATTTGCATTAAAATAATCGGTTCCTTCCATATTAAAGCATGCGATCCATTGAAATTTTATTATCAATTGAAACATTTAAAATATTTCGAAAATCTCCTCTTCCATTAGTCCATTGTACTAATTGTAATCATAAATCTATCACATAAATTATTTCCTGTTATATTTAGCCTATAAATTGTTTTGAATATTTTATCCCATATTTTTACCGTATTTATAAATTCATTTTTTCCCAGTGATATTACTTATTAAATTTATATTGTTATGTAATAAATAATTTTATGTAAATGTTTTTCTATGATAAAAATACTATTTGTAAAAAAGGATATACTTAACGTAAAATTTTATATATTTTAATTTATTTTAAACGAATTATAAAATCAAGTCATTTTTAACAAATGGAATAAATTTGAATAATTTTAAATTCATTACGAAATAATTAAAAATGAAATGACGTTTATTACCTTTTTTCAACAGAACAATGCAAGTGCTAATAATGGGTCGCCTACAATGCCTTACACGTGGACTTCTGATTTTAATCTAAATAGTTTATATATATGTCAAAGAATAGTATACTTACAATATTATAATATCAGCAAATATTATAAGCAATATTCTCAACCATTTAAATATTATGTCGAGCTTATAAAAATATTTATGTATCTATAAAACAGTTTTTTAACCTCTATGAATGGTTATAATCGGAAGTCTATATGTTATGGTCCCATAGAGATATAAAACTAGAGGTGCCATACTCTATCTCAATACATTGAGAGGTTTGAAACATTTTTGGAGCTCTTAGGGGCTCTGTGTAACCTCATTAAAACCTCCTTTACGAGTAAGTTAAGGTATGATGAATCAATAGTTTGTGTTTTGTTTTGTATTATAAACATTCTATTATATAAGTCTCTGTAATTTTTTTCTGTTCATCTGATAATAATAATAATCAAAAGAGTTCAGGTTACTTTTTCGATGTTTCTTTGTTCTAAGCAATAATGGTCCCTCTAGTAATTTATTTCTTTGACTGGCCTTAAATAAAAAATATAATTACTCATTATAATTGTAATTATAATCTTTATAATTACTAATATTCATAATTACTCCTGTTAAAAATTTATAATATTATTGAAAATACGATTTTAAAATTTATTTTGATTGCAAATTATAAAAACAAGCTCATGTAATTTTCTACCATTTGTATCAATGGTTTATTTATTATTTATTGATGATAAATATTAAATTATTTAACAATAATCATAATTGATTATGTTTTGACATAGAATATAACTAGACCAAGAATACTTATTTTATAATTTTTTTTGTGTAATGTTTTATGTTATTAATTAACTTAATATGTTTAGTCCTTAGCATTTTTATATTGAAATTTATTACTTGAATTTAGAAAATGATTTTGTAAAAAAATGAATAAAAATAAAAGACTGAATTACATTTGGAATTTTTATTCCAGTCTTTGATTGACCTTTCGACATTCTTATGTCCTTTAATTCTTCATTATGTCGTGCACTGTAATAAAACCTATCTATTCTATGACGTCATACCGGAAAGTAGGGATTGAAAGCAGAAGTGGAAATAGCTAAGTGGAAAGCTTAGAAAAATACTAATATAGAAGGAGCATATGACCGTAAACACAATGTAATTCCACTAACAACACGAAAGCCGGTTGACTGGTGGTCATAAGTAAAGGGAACCCCCCTAACAACAAAACATTATTTTAAATGTTTGTCATAAGTATCCATTAATGAAGAAAGATCGTAAAGAACAAATATAATAACTTAAAACACCTGCTGAGTATTTAATAAAACCGGTCTTAGATGCCGAAAGGATAGTGGAATACAAGAATCTACATTTAGTTGACGAGGACTACATTTAATATAATTTTAATTAAAAAAGGTTAAACTACAATTTAAAATGCTTAAAATATTGTAATGCACCGATATTTATATTGGTATTTTATGAATAATCAATCATTAAATTAATAATAGAACATTTAGCATTATAACAATTCAGCAACCGGAAGTATTACCAACTTTTTTATAAGAAAATTGAATATTGTTAGGGTGTCAGCATTACTTAAGACCACCAGTAAACCGCCTTTCGTGTTATCAGTAGTGCTCCTTCTATATGTAGTATTATTCTGTGGAAAGACAACATTAAATAAGCTTGAGTTACTATGGTATCTGTGAAAACAAAACCAGCTGTTTCAAACTTTAATGTTACCATAGTAAATACAAAACAAACCAAAATCAGCTGTTTCAAACTTTAGTATTACTATATGGTTACTATAGTAACATAGGAAACAAAACAAAACCAGCTGTATTTTAACTATAAATGTTCTATTGTTTACCTCTTTTATCATTATAAATTTCTTTTTTTCTTTTATAAATTCTTTATTTTAACAGAATAAGAATTCAATACTATACATATTAATAAGAAATTTAGACGTGCACTTTAGAATAATAAATAATCTGTGCTGTGCAGGTTATTTAAATAAGTTAAATGTAATAAACATTAATGAACAACGAAATTTAAAGTGAAAGTTTTATGAAGTTTGAATAATAAACTAATTAGTAGTTAATAAATTATAGTTATGTATAAGTTTTATTATTAGTTTTAATAGTTTAATAAATAATATATTTAAGTACACAATTGTAATAGTTTAATTAATAGTTTTACATCAATTTAGTATTCATTTTCAAATTTAATTTTACAATTTCTATGATAATAACAAAAGTAATCTAATAATAAATTAAATACGAATATATATTTAAAAATCAAAAACAGCTATCCAGGCAGTTACGCGCTACGGATGGTTTATTGAAAACAAAGAGACTCAACTATGTATAAAATAAGTATCATTAATTGAAGAGATAATGTTAATTTTAACATTAGCTGTCTATTTAGACTGATAAATAAATCGAGGGGTAACTTGCTCGTTGAAGATAAATTTGCCAGTCATCCTGAGGGATGTAAGACAGCAAAATAATTACAAATGTTCTATGATTTTATTTACCTATACAAGTTTACAGATTATTGAAAATAATTAGAAAACTTAATGATTCCAAGATGTGTAATTTTTGTTTTGTGTTATTAATGTTTCAAATATGAAGAATTCATCTCGTTCGTAGAGCTGCTGGGAAAGATATAAAGAATAAACTCATGAGAACATAGAGGTATTTTACTAGAAGGGCCTTTTTTATTACTTATTGAAACATCGAAAAAGTAACCTTACCCCATTCGGCTATCAATATAATCAAATAAACAGAACACAAAATCAGACTCTTACATAGCAGAACGTTTAAATACAAATCAATACACAAAATATTAGTATTTTTTAAACAATTAATATATTATAACCTTCACTCATTCTTAAAGGAGGTTTTAATGAGGTTACACAGAGACCCTGAGAGCCCAAAAATTATGATACAGTAATATCTCTCTTATGCATAAACAAAAGAACTGAAATGATTACTTAATTAAAGAGAAGCTTTGGGTGCTTCACATGCAAGAAAATTAAATAAGCCACGTCTCTTGAGTTTGTTTTAACTTAAACTTTGCTGAACTTATTACTAAGCCCAAAAGACCAATCAAGATCGAGATAAAAGTATGGATCCTTTTTATGAAGCCCTGAGTCTGTATAGAAGAAGAAAATTTGAAAAGTGTTGTCAGACCTGCACTGAGATATTGGAGAAGAACCCTTACGATGAGGTCAGTGATTAATTTACTTTAGCTTGTACTAATGTAGTTTTAACATGATAAATAATTAATAATTTTTAATAAAACTAAAGAGGTTATATTTACTGCAATTGAAGAATCAGCAACCATCCATACTTTCTGTTGGATATGAATATACCTGGACCGGTTTTGGGCTTAACGCCATCATCAGCAGGCGGGGCAACACTCGAGCTCTAAAGAAACAAGTTATATCTTTTGGCTCAGTACAAACTTCCCTTTACAAAACCTCTCCTACTTCCTTCCTTATCTTCAGAGGGTTCGTCTTGCTCATTGAGACTAGAAGTTAATCACTAATATAACTTTATTAGTTGAGAGCTCGAGTGTTGCTTCGCCTGCTGATGATTGTGTTAGGCCGAAACCGGTCCAGAGATATTCATATCTAACAGCAAGTATCGACGGTAGCTGATTCTTCAAATAATTTTAGATAAAGACAATCGATGGGGCGTTAATAAATTTTATTTCATCTAATGTGAATAGCTATATTTCGGTAATATATTAAATTTCAAACAAGAAAACATTTGGGGCTTTAACCAATTTTTAAGACATTTGTGCTACATGTATAAAAGCAAAATATTGTCATTGTTCCGGCCTTATTGTGGCCTGCACATAATGTTATAGTAATGCCCCACCTTAATTAATATTATGCATCCCTATTAGGGTTATTTAGGTTTTATATGAATTGCGCCTTAAATGAATTTGTTAGTTTCGACCCGCGCTACATTTGGGTATTGATTGTTTAGTATCTCGATTTACTACGCTCAACTTCCAGTCTTCGTATCGAATGCTGCATCTTTCTGATTACTTCCAAGTCAAAGCTATGATGTCTTACAAAAATTCATCTGGAAGCATAAACTTCGCCCTCAAGCATTTTTAACAAATATTTTACCCCCTTTATAGAACCCTCAGCGCTCTACGTTTAGACCTACTCTGAAGTTGGTAACACTGTCGAAAAGGCAGTTAAAGTTCCAAATCTGCGAGATTTGTGTGTGTGATAAGCCAACCAGCAAAGTGTGGACGTCCTAAGTTTTTATTAAGTTATTTAACATCATCTTGATGCCTCACATCACCATATTCAGTTATTTTACATCCTACGTAGCCGGCAAGACGGTATAAACTTCGTCCTACGTTTAGGGAGCCGTCATTCATATTAAATATATTTATTTTTTAATCCATTTTAAATTGCTAAAAATTAACTATCAAAATCAATCTTAAATATTTAATTGAGAATAAATTTCGTTTTCTATTGACATTAATGCTAAATTTATAAGACTTTGAAGCATAGTTGTACGTAATTTTTGTTTATTAACTTTAATTTCTACAAAGATCACTTACTACTCGCTACGCTAATAGTACGTTCACACACACTTCTAGATCCGCGGATCGTATTGGATACGATCTCTCAATACGGTAATATTAGCTGTATGAACCATGCGGAGGGGATCTGATCGCATACGCTAGAACTAGGGAGATGAAATCTAAATGGGTCTTTAGAGACGATCGTATTTAACAGATATCCTTCTCGTCGTCGAACTTTTATTTCACTTCAATATTACCGCTTTTGATCAAATAACTTT
>JACMZG010000022.1:38083790-38101290 GCA_018340805.1 Microvelia longipes | reverse complement strand
CTTTTTATTTTATATTATAATTTCTTATCAATTCTCTTAAAGGGAAATAATATAGCCATGTAAAACATATTTTTATTTAGAGATAGACCTCCAAGTCTTCTTGTAATTCTTTTAATTATGAAAGTAGAGGTGGTACTCAAGGCAAGTATTCCGGCTTAAGTGTAACTCAAACACCTGATCTTGCATTTTCAATAGCCATTAAAACATAATCATCGATTTTTAAAGTGACAACTCATTTTAAGTCTAGACAGAGATAAGTTTAATTATCAACTATTGTCGTAATTACGGGGATTAGAGAGCTCACGTGTCTCTCCTTCCTCTACCTACACCAGTCTATTACGTACGACAATATTAACAATTAAAATATTATCTCTAAGTGAAAAGTGGTTTGCTCTAAACCCCCTATTAGCGAATTTCCAAAGTGAAAATGGGCTAAAAGAGTAGGGTTATCCTCAATGATTTTTGGGGACATTATCAAATTTTTAATCCTCAACTTCAACGCAGAAACTGAACATCGAAATAAATTAAATGTATTATATATGGATGGATACATAAGCACTTTTCTTGTGAAATTAAGAAAGAAAATCGGTCTATTTACAATCTGAATTTTTGTACTTTAACTTTAATGTTTAGGCCTCGAGAGAGCACAGGAAGAGCAGTGAGCGGGATGATTAGACCAGCAACGCAGACGGGTCGAGCTACGAGTCTGGAAGGAGCTTTAAGAACTCCTAGGACGGCTAAATCAGCCAGACCTATAACGTCACACGCGGCCAGGACTCTGCGTCTAGGAACTGCGTCCATGATGACTCAACCCGACGGACCGTTTATTCAGGTGTAGTAGATACTTTAAGAACTTGTAACGAAAGCATGACGATGTCACGAAGTATATAGTTACTAAACTTAGTAACTATATACGACGTATATATTACTAGAATATATTATATATATATATATATATATATATATATATATATATATATATATATATATATATATATATATATATATATATATATATATACAATAATGAAAACAGAAAATACTTATCGCATTTAATAAAACATTAAAAATAATGATAATAATAACTTATAGAGGGTGAAAATATAGGTGTTGTGGATTTCAGAAAATTTTCAACATATGTCTTTGTCGGTCTGGAGAGAAAAGAAGTTTCCGCAGGGAAAAGGTTTTTTTTATTTATATCTTTATTTATATCCTAATTAAATGAAGCCAGTCTGGAGTTGAGACAAGCATTCTTAGTAACCTAAAAGTTAAAAAAACAACAGTAATATATCGGAAAAAATAAGATACGGTAGGTAAAAAACATATTCGAGTAGAGCATAATTTTTCATATTTTTGGGGCGCTGAATTAAGAAAAAAAAAAATAGTCCATATTCAATTTTATTTGTTATGCTCGTTTCTATCTCATCAATCTATTTCTTTCTTTAGTTTCAGGTATATGCTTTATAATCTGAGCGGCAGAGTCACAACTTGTTATTTCATTTTCTCAAAAAAATTGTGCTTAAAAATTAGCAATAATTAAGCTACAAGTGATTGAAAATATTGCAGTATCGTGCAGTGTAATATATGGGATTAATATGCGAATATTCTTAAAAATTCGAAAAAAAACAACAAATTGTGACGCTACTGCTTAAGTTATAAAGCAGACCAGTTATAAAGCAGAATTTGTCCAATATAAAATATAAACTTGTATCATGATATAACTAATTTTTTCACATATTATCTAGGTTTCTAGATTAAATATGACAAAGTACGCGGCGAAGGAAGGTATATCAAAACCTTTGTTTGAATACATCTATTATCATGAGAACGACATCAGAAATGTAAGTACAACATTTCACAATAAAACAAATGAATAAACAATAATGATAAGATTAGCATTCGCCTTATATCTATGATGCAGTGACGATGTTTAGTCAACATATTGGCAAGGGTAATCTCCAAGAAGTGTTGGGGAAAGGAGAAGGTAGTAATAGTTATACCATGTCATGCACTGCACAGTTGTAAAATATTATCTTGTCTCTTGAAAAGCGGAGTAGGCCAATAAGATTGACGTTTTTACTTTTCCTCATTTATACCGTAGGTATATAGGAAAAGTATTGTGTTGGCAAAAAAATCCGAAACCAGAATTATACGTGTCAGGCGTTTTTAAAGCCTCCTGAGTGGTTATCACAAATTTCTCTGTCTGTATGTGTGTGTGTCTGTTATCATCGCAGCGCCCAGTGTATTAATGCTAGACTTGAATTTTTTTTTACGAAAATTCGTCTACCACTGTAGTTGTGCTATTCGGAAAATAATTTTATTATGACGTCATTAACCCGCATTAATGACTCAGCAAAACTTTCGAAAAATCATAACACGCGGAATAATGATGCGATCGGATTGAGATTTGGCACGTATGTGACTATTTATAAGACTGTTATATGTGCCAAGTTTCATCTCATTATCAGCATTAGTTCAATGTTTATTGAACGACTAGTGTACGTTTTTTGAAAAATTGTAAAAATTGGAAAATGATCCAATTGAGTTAAAATTTGGTACAAGTGTATACCATTACATTATAAATAAGAACACTATATTTCGTTTGAATACGACAAGTATATCTATGCTTTTTGTTGGATCATAAAAATTAAGGAGCATTGAGCGTGGTCAGTTCTGTATGGGTGACCGCTAAGAATGATACGGATGCATTTACGACGTCATGTTGCAGTATAAATTTAGCGAACTGTATTTCTGAGGACGAGCATAGCGAATCCGATGTAATGAGGAAAAGTTCCGAGGTACCCCGGACCCTATTTTTTATTATTTTTACCAACAAAATGTGGAAATTTTCTCACTCTTTGGAAACCAAGAGAGATGCTTTCCCCCATCCTTTGGTTTTATCCTTCTAATTTCCCTATTCCCATTCCTTTAGTGTTTATCTAAAATACATTGGGACAAGAATTATTCAAGATAAAGAACTTTTTGAATGTTCTTGTAAATTGAAGAAAGTTTTTGAATGTGGTATGCCAACATTTTGTAATATACCTAGTAAAGTAAGTTTAGTTAAGCAATGTACATTTACTTTACTAGTTAAATAATGTACATTTACTTCACTAGTTATGTAATGCACATTTACAGGCTCTAGATCTAGCAGTGGAAGCAACTAAAGCAGCTCAATTCAAGGATTGGTGGTGGAAGGTGGCTCTAGGCAAATGTTACTCAACACTTGGTCTCACCAGAGATGCTGAGCAGCAATATCGGTATTTGCTTTTTTATAAAGAAATTCATTCTAGTTATAAAGGCATTAATTTTATCTATTAATAAAGGTATTTTAAAAGTTAAAAAAATATATTCATAATAGTTTAAGTTTTTAGGGTTTTGAAGATAATTTTCGAAACTTATATACTTTCAGTGGAGCGTCTGTCTATCCGATTTCACATCTCCAGAACTACAATAGCTAGGCTAATTAAATTTGGTACACATGTACAACTATTTTTTTATATTTATTATTTGTTTTCATCATCAAATATTAATGTTTAAATTATTAACAACAGGTTTATAAAATATCAAATCGTCAAAAATTAGATATACCAACTTTTTTCCATAAGACCATTTAAGTAACATTACCCATCTGTTATGAAAAATAGGACTGCGTTTATTGCCAAGTTTAATTTGCGTAAATAATTAAACTTAAATTAATCAATTTAACTTAAATTTTAAAAAAATGAGGTATAATAAATTAAAGTACGTAATTTATTTAAATTTTAGTTCTTTAAGAACCATTTTAATTTTAGTTTCTAAAAATAAGTAAGAAGATAAGTGGCTAAACCAGCAATACATTTAAGACTTGTAGGTTTTGCCGAACATGGTAAATCAAGGCGATGGGATGGTGAATTTACACGCACAGTTATAATACGTATTGTGATGTCTTCATTCACAAGGATAAATAAAAATCTAAAAATTAAGTTTATAGTTAAAACTTTGAAACTTAAACTTTAGATTTTTTAAGTTTTTATAACATAAATTTTAAAGCCTAACTTTAGTAAACATTTGTTATTAATCCTTTCTTAGTCAGATTTCAACCTCTGTCTCAAATGATATAGTATATATATTTTTCTTCCTTTCTCGCTTTTCTACGGCACTGATGATGGCTGTTAACAGTCGAAAGCCGGCTTTGTAAATATATTTTTTACATTTGTGGAGAGACTGTTGCTTTATATATTTAATCACTACCTCCACGGTTCAGAATACATAAAATATGATAAATTGTATTTGTTTTCAGATCAGCGATGAGGCAGGCACCTCAGATAGAAATATATTTAAGATTATCAAATCTCTATACTCGACTAGACCAGCCACTGACAGCTTTAGACACTTGTAACCAGGCGTTACTCTTATACCCTAAGGAAGTTACTCTTATAACTCAGATAGCAAGGTAATCTTCTTTAAACTTCTTTATCTATGATTGCTACGTAATGAAAAGTACATTACTATTTACATGGATCGTAAAACAAATGAACACACGTGTAGTAAAGTATCGGTCAGGGCGGAATGTAGTATTCCTTGCTGAAAGTAGCAAAAATCATATTAATAATTTTTAAGACTCATGACACACATATACGATGTTATATTATATGTTTCAATCTTTCAATGTTTTTATTAACAGTAAAAGTTAACTCTCTAATACATTTTTTAACATACATTTTAGTGGAGAGGCTATTTATTTACCTATACATTAATTTTAAAGTTACTAATATTTAACACTAAAATTGTAATCCTAGTGAATGCAGGGTTTGACATAGTACAGGCAAGTATAGGCAAAGTACTCCTTGCCTTCATTACATTCAAACACATACGTACTTGCTAACGAAGTTTTACTATGACTGCGTATCGCACTATTAGAACTCACTGGTCAGTATAGAAAGAGAGAAGGAAGTAATAAGCCACGCACTCGTGCTAGGAACTCACTACCTAGCAAAGTTTTGCAATACAGTCTATCGTTTAGTTTAAAGATCTTGATAGGTCAGTTTTGGCACCATTGATTCTTGAGAAAAAAAATCCCTGCAGGAAGGGAGCGGGAAAAAATATATGTAAACAAATCAGGTTATTTTACCCGTGTTTTCTTGGCGATGTTTTTTTTACATTTCTTTTGCGTAGTTTTATTTTAAAATATCATTTTTAAGATTAATTTAAAGTTGCTTTCAAAACGACGTATTCAAAAGAAGAACCACAAACAAAGTGAACGATTGCCGCGAAGAAGGTTTTTTCCCTACAGTGGTTATGGTGGAAGGGATTTTTTTCTCTTTTTAAGTGAGAGGTTGGCAGCGGCTTCTCTGATTGGTCAATCCCCAAAATACTTATGACCTTGGAGATTTTTAAACTAAACGATAGACTGTAATTGCTTACATTGTACTAATAGTGCCGATAGGTCTGCATAGAAATAGAGGAAAGTAATAGAACATTACGTGGGAAAACCAACTACCCAGGGTGTTCATGGCTTCTTAAGAGATATTTAATAAGGTTACGTGAGGTAACCGCTACTACCTAGCGAGCTTATGCCTACTTAAGAGATAATTATGCACATCACGTGAGGAAACTGCCCAGTGTGCTTATGCCTGCATAAAAGATAGTTTAGAGGTTATCTAGGGAAACCCAGCATTATTTTGCTGGCAATAGGGGTAGTTATAAAGATTAAGTGTATAAATCAACTATCTAGGGAGCCTATGCTGGCATTAGAGATAATTATGAAGGATAAGTATAGAAATCAACTAACTCCATTGTTACCCCATGATCCGATGAAGATTTTTTCTTTATCCATGATCAGCTCTCCCTTGAACATTTTAAAGTTCTATCTTCTTTTGGTTTAACCAAAAGAAGATTTAGAAGTTTAAAAACTTTATTTATTTAAATATGTAGATATGTAATATCTACATATTGAAATAATTTATTTGTGATGTTACAGAGTTTTAGAAGCGTTGAACAATATGCCGGCTTCAGTAAGATATTACCGAGAGGTGTTACAAGAAGATGCTACCAACGTGGAAGCTATTGCTTGTATCGCTGTTAATTACTTCTACAGCGATCAACCTGAAGTTGCACTGCGATATTATAGGTAAGGACGTTAGAACACAATATTTAATAAAACAAGATAAAACAAAACTGCACTTCAAAAACTCAGCTTCTCTTCAATTATAGATACTCCTGCGGCAACCGTCTCGAGTGTTATCTATTTGTGGTTCTTATGGTAATACCTAAAGTTGGTTATAATTCTGTTATCGAAAGCTCTCTACGTTTTATATTTACTCTTCATTGTTAGATTATTTTGTCCAAAAGATCTCATACCCCAGTAATTTGGTGTCTATCATTCTAAACCTCACCTGTTTCAACTACTTTTAGAGGAACTGACACCTATGTTCATTACTTGCTTATTATGACTCAAACTTGAGTCATAGAACAATTGTTGCTTATTGCGAGACAACGGACAAAACAATTCAATTAATTGAATTAAAATGCTCTAGTTTGTTGTTGGGTAACTCGAAATAGGGACTTGGAGCTACTCGGGTACACTCTAAAAATAAATGGGTTTTATGAAAATGTAACGGATGAGCGTTAGCTTATCCGCTATAGTAGGATATTCCATGAACTCGCCAATGCATAGGTTGACGTAGTGAGGTACGTTACTATGCATTGGCAGTTTCCCTTGCCCCTAACCCTATAACTTTCCCAGGCTCCCACCTATAGTATGAGTGGCGACCCTGAGAGTGGAGAGGGGGCGCGGTGATCTGTGGCGCTGACTGGTCAGTTTTAGGCCGGAAGCTACAACCCTAATCCAACTGGATATATTGTTAGAGTGGATGTGATAGTTACGGCATGCTGCCGGATTCGTAAATGTGCTTTTACTAAAAATGTTGTAAATCTGTTATTCATAGTTAGTAATGTTAGTCATTAATTTGTTAGTTGTTATTAGTTTAGTAGTTTGATTAGTTACTACCTATTCGCCGTGTGAGCGGATGATGCTACAAACTAACCTTTGAGTGTAGTGCTGTGTGACGGCGTCTCGCTACTTTCCTACAGCCAACCTGACTGCTGAGTAGTTGACTGTGGACTTACCTGAAGGGGATTGCTTGGGAACCCGTAGTTAAGTACCTACACTTATACTTACCATACATCCAACCGTCCAGTTGGGAATATCTAGTCAGGTAACCTGAGTTATACCCACCGACCTAACCTATAGATGGGACTTACCTGAGTGTTGTGTGCTGCTGAGCAGGTATTGCCTTATACTCACCTGTACATATCGTAGGAGAGTACCTAACTTAAGCATACTTACCTGTGAGGAGTGATCGTCTACGAGGATCTGCACCAACCTGCCTCCAGAGCTTACCATTATCTTTATACTGTACCTGCATGTTTAGTAGTTTTAGAGTAGTCATTTTAATCTTTATTTATTGTTATGTGCATGTTAGTCTTCTTTTATTTATATACATATTTATTTAGTAAAGTTAGTTTATACTGTACCTGAGTGTGAAAGGTTACCTAGAAAGATACCTATATATAGTCTGAGTACTTACCGTATACTTACCTGCCTGTTTAGTATTGGGCTACCTTACCTGTCGTTGACGTCCTCTGAGCTCAGGGTCCCGTGTCGTCAGTTAAGGGTGGTTCCTATTTATGCTTAATACCTATATAGTTAATAACCTTACCTGTAATTATATGCTCGCATGCCTAGCTTTTAAGTTTACCTCTAATTATTTGCAATCTTGAGCCGTATGTTTACTGTATGCTAAATTTTCTGTTGCTAACTGCACTTTTGTTTGTATTTAGATAATATACTGTGTTACGAGCTACGAAGGTGTCTGTGTTCGACTATTTACCAGGACGTCCACCTGTGAGTTCCTCATCGAGTCCAGTGCGGTCATTGTGGTGTCTAGGTCTGTCACCGGTGATCATAAGAACCTGGGGAATCCGAGGGAAAGACAGACTCGACACTAAGGTTAGATTGTGGTCCCGACGAGGGACTCAGCAGCTGGGGGTCCTGCGATCTGAAGGTAGAACCCTCTCCCCCTCAGGTATTCCACGTTTAATATTTTGTTATATTGTAATTGTGACTACGGAGTTTCCCTGTCTTCTCCAAAGCGCCTTAGTAAAAGACCAAGACAGGGTGGCGCCCTCAATATTTATATTTAAGGTAAGTCGCACTCATACTTCTCCCCAAGTACCTCCTATCAACTACCCTATACCCTCTCCCTTTTATGCACCGTCTGAGCTGGGCAAACTCATACTGTTACAGTAGCGCCCAACGTTTGGTTCGAAAGTTGTTTGAAGTTGTTTGGAAAGGAGGATTTTTCACGAATTATATTATAATTAATTATATATATGGTTGTCTGTTATATATCTTTTTTTGAACTTCCTAGTAATGCTAGTTGCATTTTACACCATAATATTACATTTGGGGTTCATGTAGAGTGTGATTTTTGCCAATATTTAATTTTGTATATGAATTACCAAAATTATTTTTAGCTGAAAATTTGAGCAATTTTAATTTATTATTTTTTTTCTTAAGTCATCGCATGTTTTTAGCTTATATTTTATTAAAACTATCAATAACCATTAAAAGTTTATGTAAAATACGTTAGAGATTTACATCAAATACTAAAATATCGCATTTTATTATACTTTTCATCATAATACCATTTTTAGCAGTCTGTTTTTATTATATTTTATGCCAGTTAGGAGCCTTGTCACGAGCCAATATCATAATCAATATTATATTTTATGCTCACTTACGTATTATCAAAGAAATAACAGTAATAAACAAATACTTTGTAAAAATATTTGGTGTCAAAACATTTGTAACAGTCTGTTTTTATTTTGATTTGTTGTGATATCTATCGCTTGTGCATTATTGAATGAAAGAAACAGGTGCATCTATGCTTCCTGATACCTCACATATATTTAATATAAATATTTATATGTTACTACTTATATACTTACTGGATGCTCTATTAATTAACTTAATTAAGTCAATGTATTTTAATTCATATTTGTCGTCTAAAGGTACATGCTATTCACACGATTACTTGAATGGATCAAGTTAAATACTTTATTGTAAGGTACCTGGTTTATTAGATGTCTGGACATATTACCGTTATCACTATCATAGTGTTTATTTTGATAAGAGACTTTCTTTGTTGCGCCCTGGAATATTGTCACCAAATTTTAATTAATAATTTAAATACTTTAAACTTATTTAGCACTAACTTTAATTTTTATGATATCAAAGATAAATTTAATTACTTAATTTGGTCGTCACTTCGTTACCTCAGAATTTGCCACGGATATATTAACCGTCAGTTATCATTGGACATATATGTTTGTTTACAATTTTCTTTTGTTATTAATACTGGTTTGAATGAAAGTTACTCTAGTGATTGTAAATTATTTTATTGTGAATTAATTATAGTATTAATTTCGCAAAATAATTATTTGGATTTTATACTGAATTCTTACTTCTGATTTAACTTATGATTTATGTTTTTTGTAAAGGGGATCTACTTAGCGAAATTTTGGATTTCTTATTACATTACCCCCTCTTTTAACATTATATATTCATTATATCTCTCACATAAGCTACTATTGAATTATATTTTTAATATTATTTTTGATTGTAATCATACTAAGACTTTATGCTTTATTATACATTATGCTTACATTTATTTTCTTTGTATGTAGTATACCTACTTGTAGAATTTAGATTTTTAAGATTTTGTTAGATCTGATTTGTAGATTGTTCGGCAGTTCGTTGATGTTTATTTGTATACTTGCTGGACAATATCAGACTTATTATTTTTATAGTTTTTTAAGCATATTGCATGTTATTATTCAAATTCAACTTATTTACTTTTATAATCATATTGTTTACATATTCACTAACAAAATTCATAGCTTGTATTATAAAATTAACCATTTATTTCATATTATTACTAACGTTAATAAAGTTGAACCAACTTATAACTTTGTTCTTAAACGTAAAATTCTTCATTGAATTCTTTGAAATACTTAATAAATTGCCTAACATTATATTATAAAACTAAAACCTAGTTTAGTTCAGTATAAGTTATCTCTTTCTGATCGTAAAAATAATCATATTATTGGAATTATTGTACGGATATGTGAAAACAACACTAATATAATTAAAATTTTACTAACTTTTATAAATAAACTCTTAATATTTTTGTCAAATAATTACTTTAATTATTATTTCTATTCCTATTTTCTTTTCGTTGAATATACTAACTGTTATAAATATAATCTGTACTGAGTTGATGAATAGTGATTTTGAAGATATTCTAATTGGAATATTAGTTGTCCTGGAGCGTAAAATAGTTAAAACTAATTTTAATCCTAACTTTCTATTATAATTATTAACCTGAAAACTAACCTGAAATATTACCTAGATAAAAATATTATTTATAAGTTATTATTTACTAATATTATTAGATACCATACCTTATTACTGCTTAGTCATCTGTCTGGAGAAAATATTGTACTTAACCTGTTCTTATACTAACTCCGGTTGTAATTTAAGTTATTAATTAGTTTGTATACTTACCTTCTAAAGATGTTTGTGGACTACCTCACCAAGGACGAGCTACTGCATGAGTTAGGCGTTCGTGGAGTTGTAGGCAAGCAGAATACCGACATGAGTGAACTGCGGAAAAAGCTTCGTAAATTAATTAAATTGGAGAAAAGTGGTGAACTAGTAGTCCGTTCTTCAGTTAATATTGATGTTATGAGTGAGTTGAGTTCCATAGCGGACAAGCTTAGTGAGTTATCCAGAGAACCTGACCCTAGGAGGAAACCTGAAAACCTGAAGAAAAGAACAAGTACCTGTCTGACTCACTGTCTCAACAGACTCCAGAGAATAGAGACTGAAGATGAGGAGGTCAAGAACCAACGCTCTGTTATGATGTCTAGGATATTAGAGTTGTGGAATGAAGATGTACCTGTTAGCGATAGTGATGACTCAGAACTTAATAAGGACAACTTTAACCTTAACTTACCAAGTACTTCTCAACAAGCCCCAAGGAGCGACCTAACTTTAGCTTACCTTCCTTCAGACGTGGTGTTACGAACCTATCGGCACCCGAAGTACCTAAAAGGTCCACTGACGTCACAGCTAAGCAGTCAGCCAGCTCGAGTCCAAATACAAGTCTGAACCCGTTCACCTGTGACTCTGAAACTTACACTGCTGCTGATCAAACAACAAGTTCTGACAATTCTCTTGCTGAGACAGTCTTACCTCAGTCTGAATATAATGCCCGCTTGATAAGAGAATCTGAAAGACTGCTTAAGTACTACTCTTCATTAGAAACATCGAGACCAACGACTGATAGTAGGAAGGAAACCGTCACGGATAGTTCATCTATGTTTGGAACTCGAGACTTACTAGGAACTTACCAACCTGATATGCGTCGACCTGAAGATCGAAGTCAACGTGAGAGTAGGTACTTACCTGAAATTAGAGCCTCTCAAGGAAACCACTACTCCAAGATATACTACATTAACACAACCTCCGCCAGAACCTCGACATTCGTTACCTGCTAGACTTGAATCGTCAAACTTACCTGCAGCAACTCTCAGCCGTGACCATGATCGTAGAAGTAGTTCACTAGCTCCTACTGTACCACCCAGAACAAAAACAGTGATACCTGACCTGTTTAATGAAACTAGTCAGAAACCAATAGATAAGCTTTCTGAACCCTTCAAAACTAGGCTCAGTGATGTTAAGAGCTACCGTCCAACTGAAGCTAATCAATCTCTTTTAGATGTAAGTTGGCCTGAAGAACGATACCAGCCCATCAGAGAATTCAGCGCCCAGTGCTTAAATGAATCAAGAGCACGCCTCTTGTGCCCTGACACTCTAAGAGAAGGACAACACTTCAGCCAACCAAGAATAGCAGATCCACTTCAGCGACCATCAGAGACCTACTTCAGCAGTCAAGAGGACCACCTACCTGAGTCACTTCTCGAAACTGAAAGACGCCGATACGTACCTGAGACACGAGACCGAGTCAGGGAACAGCCCTACAACGATGAGCGAGGTAGATCTCGGAATCTAGGACAACCTGAAGACTGGTATTACTTTAAAGCTCGATCTCGATCTGGGGAACGCTATCGACTTAACGATCGTAGCAGTCCTGTAGAATCACATGTTGCCAACCAGCGCGTACACTTCGAAGAAAGACAGCTGCCTGAAGATCACCAGGAGCGAAGATATGAGGAGAGACATCGGCCAGACGACGGATATTATCACACTGGAACCCGCAATTCTCCTAGGGAAAAGTATGAAGACCGTGACCGGCACCGAAGTCAGTATCGACATGGTTTTGAGGAAAGAGCTCAACCTGGAGGAAGACATCAACCTGAGGACTCATACTTTTGGGAAGGAAATCACTATCAACAACGCCAGTTCAGAAATTCAGAACCCGATCGGAGACCTGATTATTTTGAAGAACCTGGAACTTCCAGAGGCTATAGAAGAGATTCGGAGACAACAACCCCCTACAGGGTGTTGAAGCCGCAGATGCCTATAAAAGACTGGGGTTTGAAATTCAGTGGTGATGCAGGTAGCAGAAGCCTTCACTCTTTCCTGGACGATGTGGACCACTACCGGAAAGCTCGTCATGTAACCTACAGTGACCTTTTCAATGGAGCTATTGACTTCTTTTCTGGCACTGCTCTGTTGTGGTATAAGTCGATAAGACGTGACGTAAGGTCCTGGTTTGAATTGGAAGCTCTCCTGAAGGAAGAATTTGAAGTTGTAGACTACGAAGAGGATCTTCTCAGGGAGCTTCTCAATCGAACACAAGGTACCGAGGAGAAGTTAACGACCTATGTGGCTGTCATGAGGACATACTTCACGCGCTTACCATCGCCTACCTGAAGAAAGGAAGGTAAGGATCCTTATGAAGAATCTCAACCCTTACTACTACGACAGACTTCGCGGTAACAACTTAACCACTGTGGAAGATCTCTTAAGAGCTGGACGTCGAATCCAACAGGACAGGGAGCACATGGAAAGCTTCAAACCTCCTCCACCACCTCGGAAGCAACTCCTTGAGCCTGACCTCGCTTATCAGCCTAGTAGGAAGGAGAAAGTCGACGCAGTTGATACTAAGTCTTCTGAAGTAAAACCATCCACCTCTATTCTCAACAAGGACGGCAGCTACGAACTCTAGAGACTCAGCAACACTCTGCTGGCATTGTAAACAGCAAGGTCATAGATACCAACAATGTACAAGCTTGGACTTAAAGTTCTGCACTCGTTGTGGTAGTGATGAGCGGAATGAGAGCGGTAGATGTACTAAATGTCCTCCGAGGCGTTTAAACTACCACAAGAGCCGGAAGTAAAAGGTCCTCCTCCGTCTCTTCCATTTCCAAGGACCTCCCAAAAGGAACTGGATGACTGGATAGAACAAGTTAAAGTTTTCTCAGCGGTGACAAATCTAAACCGGAACTTCAATCTTCGCCCTGGTGACTCAAGGCCGTACCTTTCCCTCAATGTCTTTGGTCGACCTATAGATGGTTTACTCGACTCAGAGCGACACGAACGTTAGTTGGTTCAGCTGGATGGACGTTCATGAAATCTTTAGGACTCACGAGCTACAGTGCCATTGGCCTGAACGTGACGGTAGCTGATGGTCGACCCTGTGCCATTGAAGGAATTGTTGATGTCCCCTTTGAGTTAAATGGCACTTTAAAGGTGATACCAGTACTGATAGCTCCGGCCATAACCAATAAGCTTATCCTGGGTTTAGATTTTTGGAAGGCGATGCGTTTGGTTCCCGATGTTAGTTCAGGGACGTGGAACTTCAGCGACACGGTAGCCGAGATAGATGTCGTCACCACCGGTCTCTATGATAACCTGTCGGATGAGCAACAACAGACACTTAAGAACGTCATCGCCCCGTACGTGGCCAAAGTTGGAAAGTTAGGATGCACGCCCCTAGTGGAGCATGTCATTGACGTTGGCGACACCAAACCCATCAAGCAGCGTTATTATCCGGTCTCTCCTCCTGTTCAGAAAGTTATGGACCAAGAGCTGGATAAGATGATAGCTGAAGGAGTAGTGCAGCAATCCAGCAGTCCCTGGTCATCACCCGTCGTCATGGTAAAGAAACCGAATGGAAGCCACCGTTTTTGTGTAGACTACCGGAAGGTGAATGCGGTAACAAAGAGGGACGCCTATCCACTTCCCTACGTCAATCATATACTTGATAGGCTTCGGAACGCCAAATACTTGTCATCGCTGGATATTAAATCGGCTTATTGGCAAGTTCCGATCGCCAAGGGCTCACGAGAATATACTGCATTCACCGTTCCTGGGCGTGGACTCTTTGAGTTCAGAAGACTCCCCTTCGGTCTACACAACTCACCGGCGACATGGCAACGTCTAATTGACAACGTCTTGGGTGCAGACCTCGAACCATTCGTGTTTGTTTACCTTGACGACATCATTATTGTGACCTCCTCTTTCCAGCAACACGTCGAAACTCTGCAGAAGGTACTGGAGAGGTTAGCCAAGGCCAACCTAACTCTAAACTGGGATAAGTGCAAGTTCTGCCGACAAGAACTTAAGTATCTAGGCTACATCGTCGATGGAACTGGGCTCCACGTCGACCCTGAAAAAGTCGAGGTTATACTTACCTTCCCTGCTCCTCGTAATCCTAAACAAGTCCGCAGATTCCTCGGATTGGTCTCATGGTACAGGCGCTTTGTACCTGAGTTTTCCACTACAGCAGCTCCCCTGAACAACCTCCTTAAGAAAACTCAAAAGTGGGAGTGGAGCAACGCGTGCCAAGAGGCCTTCCAGACTTTAAAAGGAGCTCTCGTCCAAGCACCTGTTTTAACCGGACCGGACTTTAATGAGAAATTTATTGTCACGACGGATGCTTCGACAGTTGGGTTAGGTGCTACTTTGTCCCAACTTCTTCCAGAAGGTGAACGGGTAATAGCTTATGCTAGTCGAGCCCTGACCAAAACCGAGAAAAATTACGCCGCCACCGAACTTGAGTGTTTAGCCGTTGTGTGGGCAGTAGATAAGTTCCGGCCTTACCTAGAGGGGATGGAGTTTACCGTGGTTACAGACCATCATTCCTTAAAGTGGCTCCATAGCCTCAAAGATCCAGCAGGACGCCTTGCACGCTGGGCTCTACGACTGCAACAATACAACTTTTCCATAGAACATCGTCCTGGAAAGCTTAATTCTGTTGCAGATGCTTTGTCTAGAGCTCCGTACGAAGAGGTCTGCGTGGTGAACATTACTGAAGAGGACTGTGATGCCTGGTATATCCGAACGCGGGAAAGGATCCAGAACCGACCTGATAAGTTCCCACAATGGAGGGCTGAAGACGGGAAACTGTATAAGCGCTTACGGCTAAGAAGAGGAGATGAGGTAGAGTGGAAGACAGTCGTGCCCAAAAACCTTCGCCCAACTGTCATTCACGAAGCTCACGACCGACCGACAGCGAGCCACCTAGGTGTCTATAAAACATACCAACGTATCGCTGAAATATATTATTGGCCAGGAATGAACACGGACATCGGCAAATACATCTCTCGCTGCGGAACATGCCTTGCAACCAAACCCGAACAGAAGCGTTCGAAGGGATTGATGGGTACTCAAAGACTTCCAGATCATCCATGGCAGTGTATAAGCACCGACCTCATGGGACCTTTCCCTCCCTCTTCAAAGCAGCACCGTTTCCTGCTCGTAGTCACCGACATCTTCACCAAGTTCGTCATGATGTTTCCCTATTCGGACCGCTACAGCGCAGGTTATAACGAAACTTATTGAGCAAGAGGTGTTCCTCAAATTCGGTATCCCGGAAAAGTTAATATGTGACAATGGGGCTCAGTATAGGAGCAAGGTCTTCAAAGAGATGTTAGCGTCCTACAACGTGAAGATTCACTACACCCCGTTTTACACTGCCCAATGTAATCCTACTGAACGAGTCAATAGGGTGATCAAGACTTCCATCAGCGCCTATGTGAAAGGAAATCATCGGTCCTGGGACAAATTCCTACCTCAAATTCAGTTTGCTATCAACACTGCGGTACATGAATCTTCCGGATACAGTCCAGCATACTTGAATTTTGGCCGTAGGTTATGTGTCTCTGGAGATGAACATAATCTGAGGAAGAGAGAAGAGGATATAGAACATCCAACGAAGGACGCCCCGACTCAGCAAACCGAGAGGATCCGAGAACTACAAGAGGTGCGACGAACCATTAAAGAACGGTTGAAGAAGGCCTTCGAGAAGAACATCCCTCCTTACAACCTCCGGAAGCGACCTGGAGAACTGCAAGAAGGAGATGAAGTATGGAAGAAGACGTACCCTCTTTCCGACGCCGTCAACTACTTCTCTGCTAAGTTAGCTCCGAAGTTTGAGAAATGCTGGGTGACGAAGAAAATATCTAGACTAGTCTATGAACTGAAGAATGAAGCAGGCAACAACATCGGTCGTTGGCACATCAAAGACTTGAAGAGTCCACGGGACCTCGTCCGAGATGAAGAATCCACCGAAGATTGAGTTACCTGCAACATGGAATCACACACACACACACACACCCACACACACACACATCCACACTAATTAAGTTAAAGACTAAGATAGATAAACCCTGAAAGTAATATTGATTAACGTAAATTTTTATACTTACCTTATTTAGACGTTGTGTTACCTGACGCCAGCTCCTCCTACCCTAATCCTATTCCTTACCTCCTTATCCCACCTTTTTCTCTTCTCCTGAGGAGGATTTCTTACTGTAACGGATGAGCGTTAGCTTATCCGCTATAGTAGGATATTCCATGAACTCGCCAATGCATAGGTTGACGTAGTGAGGTACGTTACTATGCATTGGCAGTTTCCCTTGCCCCTAACCCTATAACTTTCCCAGGCTCCCACCTATAGTATGAGTGGCGACCTGAGAGTGGAGAGGGGCGCGGTGATCTGTGGCGCTGACTGGTCAGTTTTAGGCCGGAAGCTACAACCCTAATCCAACTGGATATATTGTTAGAGTGGATGTGATAGTTACGGCATGCTGCCGGATTCGTAAATGTGCTTTTACTAAAAATGTTGTAATCTGTTATTCTAGAATGTTAGTCATTAATTTGTTAGTTGTTATTAGTTAGTAGTTTGATTAGTTTACCTATTCGCCGTGTGAGCGGATGATGCTACAAACTAACCTTTGAGTGTAGTGCTGTGTGACGGCGTCTCGCTACTTTCCTACAGCCAACCTGACTGCTGAGTAGTTGACTGTGGACTTACCTGAAGGGATTGCTTGGGAACCCGTAGTTAAGTACCTACATATACCATACATCCAACCGTCCAGTTGGGAATATCTAGTCAGGTAACCTGAGTTATACCCACCGACCTAACCTATAGATGGACTTACCTGAGTGTTTGTGTGCTGCTGAGCAGGTATTGCCTTATAC
>JACMZG010000022.1:38068790-38078790 GCA_018340805.1 Microvelia longipes | reverse complement strand
GATCAGAAATGTTCCTCAATGCGTCATCCCCTTTATTCAAGATCCTTGGAAGGTACATACAGGGTATCCGGGGATCGATCTAGTTTCCATCCCCCCAGTTCTAGCGTAACCGACTGAAATCCTTCCGCATGGTTCTTTTAGAGTATTTAACTATCGTACTTAATACGATCCGTGGATTTATTATGCTCTGTCTTTGTAGTAATTGCAAGAAAACCAAAACGTAATTTTGTGACTATGAATTTTTATTCCACATCCTATTCGAACCCGGATTTTGGATCCCATCTTTATTGTTTTTAATCTTATTAAAATACATACTAAACCCTTAAGTTTAATCCCATGAAATTATATCCAAGAAATACTGCATAAACAACAATAAATCATCGAAGGGTTCGCTTAGTAACACTTGCATCTTGCAAACAAAAAATACTTAACTTAATTGCTTTTTGTCTCTCTTTCTTTCAATATTTCATTTTTTTAACGTGAAGAACTTCCTCAATTATTATATTCAATATTAATAATATTAAAAATTTTTTTGTGAGAAGAATAAAAGTAGTGATTTTTAACGATAGCCCCAAAATGGGGAGCATATTGGTCAGGTGTAATCTTTGATTGCTTATTATTGACTTCGGCTTCTATATGGGTTGTTTGGCTTCTTTGGGTTCCCAAAATGCAAGGTATTAGAGATTGATCTGCCCAAGTTTGGTCAGCAGACTGATCTATTTGCAATGAGCTTTGTGTAACGAGTTTATGATGCCCGAATTTTTGGCTAAAGCTTTTTAGTAATTTGGAGTCCTTAAAATAAGGCATTTTTTATTTATATGTTTGCCAACATATAAATCTCCTATATAGGCAAGGAGACCGGATGATTAGACATACTAATGTCATGAATACGGTGCAAGCCAATTTCAAGTTGGGACGTTTCAGTCAAATAGGATCTATTATTATTAAAATAAGATTACTAGTACATCATTATACACAAAAAGTACATAAGTATTTATTATTTTGACGCTACAAGTTCGATTCTCTATCTGGCCAGGAAGATCGGATAGATATAGGAAATGCTAATTATGTTCTAATTATGCGATAACAAGTCCTTTGACTTGTACAGGATAATAAGGGTTATGATTTTAGTGCATTATCACCTGATAATTACACTTATAAGGTTGTCCGGATGACGGAATTTTGTAAGGTGACAATTACAACGAACATAGACAGCTTATTTAATAAGTCATCGTATCCCATACGCATATAATAAGCCCCGATTCTGTCATCATTAAATTTCAGCAGTAGTTGAGATATTTAACATCTTCCACTTGGTTGTTTCAGGGCGGTGACTATGAGACCAGCTTCTCAGCGATACAGAAGTCAACCAAGTTATACCCAGCCCATGCTGATTCCCAGACTATTTTAAAACGATTGCAGAAACATTTTACTGAGTTTTAGAGATGTATTCAAAGACGAATGTATCATGATAATTCATAAAATAATTAACATTTTTAAGATTAGTTTATACTTATAGCTATTCGATTTGTTTTATTTGTGTGAGAATATGCCTATAGTGTGTTCAGGAATTGAGTAGCTTACAGACGTCCCTACAGAGAGTGACGTGGGAGAACGTCGAAAGCTCTGGCTTCATAATCTTCCTTAACTCTGTCATCAAACTATACAATGTTTTGCAAAAATAGAGTTGTGGAAACCAAATATAAGGAAACATAATAAACAAGCCTCTCCACTAATCTTTCATGTACTGATGTAAACATTAGTGGAGAGATTTGTTTTTCCATATATGATATATATATATATATATATATATATATATATATATATATATATATATATATATATATATCTCTACATTTTGGTTACGGTTACCTGAACAATCTCATGAGCGATTTTTTGTAGGTCAAACGTGTCTAAAATATTGTAAATACCCGCCCTTTGCCTTATATTGGTAATATTGTAGATTCCCGCCCTTTGCCTCTATTGGTAATATTGGTAGATTCCCGCCCTTTGCCTTATATTGGTAATATTGTGGGTTCCCGCCCTTTGCCTTATATTGGTAATATTGTAAATTCCTGCCCTTTGCCTTATATTGTAATATTGGATTCCCGCCATTGCCTTAATTGTAATTGTAGATCCCGCCCTTTGCCTTCTATTGGTAATATTGTAGATTCCCGCCCTTTGCCTTATATTGGTAATATTGTGGTTCCGCCTTTGCCTTATATTGGTAATATTGTAAATTCCTGCCCTTTGCCTTATATTGGTAATATTGTGGATTCCCGCCATTTGCCTTATATTGGTAATATTGTAGATTCCCGCCCTTTGCCTTATATTGGTAATATTGACACGCACATTGACAGCTGACCTTTCCGTCATCTCATGTTTTTATTCAAATAAAATGATAATTTAGAAGACAATAAAAGTCTATCCGCATTCTGATACGCCGACGGTTAGATTGGTCTATTGCCGCAGGATTAAGCATGTATAACTTTACAGTCACATAAACTCTCATCCAATAAATGAACAACTTACGTTTATTTAAATATTTTATTTAATATAATCATACATCAGGTCTTACAAAAATTTATTTCGATCCGTAATTCTTCATTTTACTCGATAAACGCACTTATAACAAAAAAACTTCGTATCATGGTCTTGTACAATTAACAATATAAATAAGTAAAAATATTATGGCATAATTCAGTGGTATTATGTAATACGCAACTATTTACATACACTACTTATATACATAAGTAAATATTATGGCATAATTCAGTGGTATTATGTAATACGCAACTATTTACATACACTATTTATATGGTATTAAAATACTATATAAAATCATTCATTCATTTATCGATGTTTATTATTGATTAAAATCTAACATGTACTATCACTTTAAAAAATAAAATTTGTCTTGCAGGAGAATTGTTATGTTTGCAGCGCTAGCTAAAGAATCAGCATCATTTTAGAAAATAACGATTATATTAATGATTTGTATGAATCGTTAAAAGGACATTTGGAAAGCAATGGAAATAACCTTATGTGCTTAAAAGAAGTTCATAAAAAAACTACGTAGAATTTTTAATCTGAATGCTTTACATTGTTTACATCATATAAAAGAGATGAATACATAATTAAGGTTTTTTAACAATGCTTCAGTGCAATATAGTTATTGCATAGGGAGGAATGTACCTGGTTTATAATTATTGTTATTATAATAATTATTAAATACCTCGTTATTACATAAACACGTTAATTACTATTCATGGGCGGATCCAGCTTCTGCCTCTAGGAGTGGGGGAGTACGATTTTTTACAAACACACTCATGTATATATATATATAATATATATATATATATATATATATATATATATATATATATATATATATATATATATATAAGTTAAGATTTTCATTCTAAAGGATGATTTATCATTTCGAATAGGTTATTTTTCATACAAGGGGGGCGGCTTTAGCCTTTCGCCCTCAAAATTTTCAATAGGGCGATATTACCCATGTAAAGAACAACTTACTCATAAGTCTTAGGCCCGTATTCAAAGACATCTTCCTAACATTCTCCTTGTTCCTAAAGGAATAATCCTTAGGAATTCTCCTTGATCAAGTGTAATATTTAAAATGAAAAAATAGAATAATAATATATATAATAGTTCAAATAAATATTGGTAACATACAATGAATACTTGGTAACTTATGGTATATTGGTAACTTACAACATTTAAACAGAGCATACCGCAAATTAAACGTTTTTAAAGACTGCATTATATTTTATCAAATTTGATAATACCGAATTTCAGTAAAACTCATTTTCCAAAAATAAACTATAATTTCTAACTTAAAACCTTTGTTTTAAGTTAGTTTAGTTTTAAGTTATCTTAATATATGTTATCTTTACATTTAGGAAAATGTTAGGAAGATGTCTTTGAATACGGGCCTTAATCCATATTTTTTCCTTTTTCTTTTTCTTTCTTTTTTGCATCATCTATCCTGCCTCGTGGATCCACACCAGTTATTATTAGGCATAGGGATATTATTTCTATCAATAAAACTATTAAGTATGCCATGTAAATAAATCTATTCTTAAGATTATAATTCTTATTTATAAAACATTACAGGTTTTGTTTATACACTATTTGTGTATAATCTACAATAAGAAACTATTTTTCGGAAGGTAAGTTTGTCTCTAAACTTGAAACCTGCGCAATCAGTGTAATTATTGCAAGCATTCGTAGTTCACTTTAAGTACGAGCAGTTTTGTGAAATATCTCTAAGTGAGACAGGTTTTGTAAAGGATTTTTCACTATATTTATTCTCGATGGGGTCATTTTTTTAAAAGGAAAATCGACTTATGCGTGATCCCTTTTATTATTGACCTTTGGACTTGAATTTAGCAGAGTAACAACTGTTTGTTATTACAAAATATTTTTATCTTAAAGAGGTAAAAAATAGAATTTAACATTTTCTAGTAGATGAACCATTGTAGTAATCATTATTAGAAAAATGAAATAGGTATGTCCTATGCAACTTATTAATCATCAGAATAGCATCTTCTTTAAGAATAAATTTATATTAAAGATAAAAATCTGAATTAAAGAGTACGCGGAGGACATCACGACGGACCAGGGCCAACCGAGCTCTATCTCTCGGCTATACAACAAAGTTCAAACAAATGTGGAACGTTAAAAGAATCCAAATTTTGAATAAGTGGCGCAAGGCACAGTAGTAATAGATTTTACTATTAAGTCATATGATTTTGATACGCGACAACAATGGTTGTTCCAACTATTAGGTAATTTACCCTGTTTCTTTTATTTATAATTATTTTGTAAAATTGTTTATCCGTAAAAAAAAAGTTTTAATTTTTTTTAATGCTTTAATATACTATATTGCCTAATAGTAGCATTTACCAAATGTAATAAGTTATTATGAATTTGTTTTATTTTTATTTTATTTCAATAATTTTACAGTCATAGACCATACAAGAACATTTTAATAAGATAAGGGGAGTTGAAAATATGAAACAATTGAAAAAAATATATAAAATTATAAAAAATTCTGGTACCTCAGAATCTTTTCCTTAAACATCGAATCCGCTAAGCTGCTTGGGACTCACAAAATATAAAGTTAGAATATAAAATCCTTCGAATCTTTGCTGAGTCATCATTGGGATTTATGACGTCATAAAAAATATTTTTCAGATAGAGCAACTTAAAGACTTAAAGCTGGGTTTTTGTACCAAGTTGCAACTCTACAGAATAAATACACTGGAAGCTACCTGTTAACAGACAAACTCTCAAACATAAACACTAATACAGATTGACATCGTGTAGCCTATGCAATTTTTTTTTCGGGCGAAGTAATAGTAAACAACTATTTAGAAGAAAAACAGTATAATGTAGAAAAATTTGTCAATGGTTTAAATTCTGGCGGCGTAATTTCAATGTCTGAATCACTTGATATTAAATAATTAATAACTCACTCTCCGAAAATAGCAAAATGTATCGTTAACAAAACGTTTCCATTTTATCAACAAAAACAGTCAGAAGAATAAGGAAGGTAAAATTATAATCTAGTAGTAAACTTCTAGTGCCCAACTAGAGGGCATTTGAGAAACCTCACCAGCGACAGTAAAAAACTCTTTTACTGTCGTCGAAGATAAAAAACTTTTTACCAGCAGTGAAAAATATGTAACTGTCGCCGACAGTAAAAACTATGAAACTGACGCAGACGCTAAAAAACACATTTCACCTACTTTTTTAGTAAAGTGCCTTTACTGCCGCCCCAAAAAAAAAACATTGTTTGGATTTGAAGGCAGTGCGTCCTCCAGATTACGTAGTCAATGTTCCGCTAACTGCGCCACCATTACATTAAATAAAATTGCTGAGCAAACAAGTAATAATACAAACGTTTACATCCAAACCAATTAGATTCAAACAAAGAACAAGTTAATGTTCAATGAGAAACAATCAAAGAGGTATTTAAGTGAAGTGTTTTTATTAATTTTCTTCTTCTTGGTTCTATAGAATCAACTTGGAGAATGAAATGTATATTTATACGAAATAATTTGCTTCCTTACCTCCTTACGTAGTGGGAAGCATTGGATTAGCAAAAACATGTAACATCCACTTTTTTCATTAAATTTGCCGCGTTTCAGAACCTACAGGTCCTATAAATTTAAAAAATAGTTTTGCTTCTGTGTGCATGTATAAGTGTATAAATGTGCATATATGAACACTCTAAAGCTTAATCAGCCGATTCAATTTTTAATTAAATTTTACAAACAAATAAGTCCTGTAAGAGAAAGAACTTATTAGATTTTCCAACGTACCCAACACGGTGTATCAAAATGGCGAGGGTCGACTATATCTGGTTGCTATTACTAGCAAGATAAAAAACTAGTACTAACTAGTATTATTTCTGTTGTCGAAATAATTATATAAATGTATATCCACTTTTCTTGTTAACATGCTAGCTTAAACGTCAATATTATATGCTCCTATATTGCTTAAGCTTGTTGGTCGGGAAGCCTCGTTCCATAGGCTACAGAATAAACAGAAGTTAAAGCAAAGGGAAATATGTTTATGTAAATGATGAGCTTTGCGTATAATCGCGATTATAATAATTGCTGTAGTCACTGCATTGCTGTTGATATTATTCAATTACCCGGCCGATATTTATGCTTTAAAATGAATGAAAAGGAATCATCCACCTCACCCATTAAAATTATCGATTTCAAGCTTTACTTATGGTAAGAGCGAACAAATAGGAAGGGTCGCAAAGTAATTTGGTCTATGAAATGGTGTACTTTGGAGACTTATTTGAAAGGGATGTATTAATAAATTATGTTTATGATGTTGTTTATCAATAAAAATTAAGTACCCATCCACTGCAGAGTCATGGCGCCCATACACCAAACCCCTATGGTGCCCTTCCAGCACAGATCTAGGCACCAATCCACGACAAACCTGTGGTGCACATCCTTTACAGACCCTTAGTGTCCATCCACCACAGACCCGTGCCACCATTGAAAATCTGAGGCACCTACACTTTACGAAGCCCTCACGCCCATCTACCGGCGCCCATCTAACACAAACACATTCAACAGAGGAACTACCGGTCGGTTGGACTTAGGTAGATCCTTGGTTGATAAAAGTGAAGGAAGGAGAGAAGAAAAGATCCGTTAAAAGGTGGAGCTTGTTGCTTGGTAAGTGAGAAAGTTTCAAAATGGTCACCACAGGTCTACCACAACCGAGAAGTGAGAAATGTTAAGTTCGTTCCTGCCAATTTTGCAAGGGAGGAGTTAGGAAGGAGCCTGGGAAATTAAGTCCCCAGAAATAACGTTTCTAAATTCCACCGGTGATTTAAAAGACCCATGTTGTAATCCCACCCAACTGTTTGTTATCTTGGGGTTGAATTAAAAGGCAAACTAACGGTGCGTATCCACCACTGACCTGTGCCGCCCATTCACGGCAGATTCATGGCGCTAATTAAAATATTAAAAAATCAAACTTATAATCGGCTATTTTTTACAAATATTTACGTTGGAAAATATAAGTTAAAATCTCAATATTATTCTCTAGATTACCGGATCTCTTGTTCTAAGATTGTTTGAAAATTCAACAGTTATAAAAAAGACACTACAAAAATTGTGCGAGAGACGCCTAGTGAATGTAACAAGCAAAATGATATGCGACGTCTCGGAACTGTTCTATTAAAGGACATAATGTTATGTCCTTCTCTTTTTTGTAACTCATCATGGCGCCGACTAAGCCTGAACTTACTCTAATCTTCAATTATTCCGAAGAATGTAATGTGAAGTATTTACTATGTGGTCTCTTACAGCCATTATGCATGCCAAGCAAAACATAATATATATCTTTTGATACTACTGAGTTTTATATTTGACACAATATACATATATTGTGCGAGAGGCACCTAGGAAATGCAATAATCAAAAGCTTTTTGATTATTGTATTTCCTACATCTGCTACATCTGAGAACTGTTCTATCATTCGACATTCGTCATCATTAATGGCTTGACATAATGTTCCCAGACGCAGCATTGCAATTTACTTGCAACATTTACATAGCGTGTCTCTCGCACAATTTACATAGTGTCAACTAGCTAAACTCGATGGTATCAAATGATTTAGTTTTAACATTGTTATATACTTTAACAAAAGTTACATCCTATTAATTAAGAAAAATTCCACAAAAATAATTTACAGGTGAATAGATGAACTATGAAGAAGTTGATAATTAACTTAATATAGCAAAATTAAACGAAAAATTACCTAAAGCTAACACATAGGCAGATTTACAAATTTTTACAAGCTCTTTTGAAAATAAGTTCGATGTTATAAGTTGTAACATTGAACTTAAAATATTTTTAACATAACGTTTAATATTTGTTATTACTTAACACAAACGAATAATTTAATTTTATAATCTTATCACAAAATAAATAATAATCTTAAGAAATACTTTGTTGACCAATTTTATCGGTTGACATATATACACAGGTTCCAGTGTAACTTATAAATATTAAGTTAGAGAAGGAAAGGTTCAATGCCAAGTTCACTGCTAAATCGTCCCGGGTACTTGGCTTAACCCCACCACACATGGAATTAATTCACCCCTAGTTCGCTCAAAATCCATTCAAAGTAGTTAAAGTTTCGGACGTGCACAAAGTATTCAAAACCTTAAATTTTATTTGCGCAACACCGGTCTTTTATGAACTATTTTCATAAATTGGAATAAAACTTAAATTTAATCATAGCTAATCAGTAAGTATTAAGAACATCTATTTAATAATAATAAGTGATTATGTTTTATACAAATTTATTATAGGTATTTTTTTTAAACAAGTTCTTTATTGGCAAAAATATACAATATTTATTTTGTGTTAACCGGAGCCATATTTTATTTATTGATTTGGGGTGATTTGTGCCTCTTTATTTTTATTTTATTTATTAATTTTGGTATTTTTATTATATTAACATTAAAAAAAAAACAATTCAAAAAGCAATTTTGTATAAAAAATGTATTTGCTTTCAAAATAAAGATATACTATACTAAACATTTCAAATGAATAAACTAGATATTGAGTGCATTACATCCTGGCTTGCAGATCCTATAAAATTCTTGTAAGAATCGTTTGTTTAATTGTTTTCTTTCACTCTCTCTATCAGAATGTAATAGATACAAAATAATATTTAGGATTGTTACTAATACAGTATGCTACCTTGAGTTTTTAAAGTTTATTGTATTTTACTCTTTTCTTATATTTTTTAATCTTTGTTTTGTATTTATCTTTTTTTCCTTTTTGATTTTTCATTTTACCTCCCGAATTATTAAAACTTTGTGTACCCCTCACACAGCTATGGCTTTTAGGATTGTTTTAATTTGGGTAATTTTATGAACATGTATAGTACAATAAAATTGTATTTTATGGCGCTTATATACATTGTATTTCAAATTTATTGAAGTTATGAAAATTTGTTTAAATTCTACCAAGATTTAAAGTGGTAGAATGTAGAAATATTAAATTTTCAATAAAACTTTTCTCTTGATTAAATTCTTAAATACTTAGTACCTTTTCTAATAGGTACCTTAAAGTAAACTATTGACAATGAAAATTTGTATAAATTCTACCAAGATTATAAAGTGGTAGAAATATTGAATTATTGAATATAAGTTTACTCTTGGTTAGATTTTCAAATACTTTTTAAGTTGGTATATTTTCAAATAGGTTTCAAGACCGATACCTGGACCATCCTCCATCATGAGCGTTTCGGCTGGGGGAGTTTTTTATTTATAATACTTATTAAATCTATTTAAAACTATGCTCATCCATCAAAACTATGATCATCTGACAAAACTATGCTGTACATCAAAATTATTCTCATCCATTAAAACTATGATCATCCATCAAAACTATGCTCATCAATCAAAACTATTCTCATCCATCAAAACTAT
>JACMZG010000022.1:37991290-38063790 GCA_018340805.1 Microvelia longipes | reverse complement strand
AAGGGAAATTATAGCATTTTTCCTTGGTACGGAAATAATTATTTTTTAATGACGCAGTTCATTAAAGTTTCATTCAATTTTTTTTTCTAGCAGTGCTGAAAATACACTAAGCTCAAAATTTTTATTTCCACAAAGCTATAATGTTTAAAGAATAATGTGCTTCCTCTTTATAACTCACAGGTTAATGTTCGAAGAAACAGCAATTGCACTTATTATTTAAAAACATAAAAATATCTTACGAAGATAAAGATTTAACAAAGATAATATTTATGAAGATAAATATGTATTATCTAGAAAACCCAAAACAATTCAACATGAGAATTATCGAAGCAATTTATCAAGTTAATCAAACAAATTGTTTTAATCGTGCAAAACACGTCATGAAGTATAATAAGCCGCCTAACAATGTAGATGGGATTTAAAGACAGATAAGTCATTAGATCGTTGGGAATTATATGAACTAGAGGTGCATCTCAGACTAATGATCCTCGGTAATGAGGATAATTGAATGTCAATGCAGTAGATTAATATCTTAAGGCTATATGCTGAAGCGGTCATTATCAAGGTACTACGTGAAATCTTGTCATTGAGTAATTACTGAGGATTAATTTAAATATGAAATTGAAGAGAAAATTACACCCGTAATTTGATTCAAGCTGCAAAGAGGATCTAAGCATCTTTATGTCGATCTTTACACCTTTTATAGATAGATACCTTGTTTAAAAAAAATTAATTTTGTTAACTAAATAGAGATATTATTACAAGTAAGGCTCTATAGGTTGAATGTTGAAACCATAGAGATATATTACTAGAGGGGCCCAATTGGTTAAATTTTGAAACATCGAAAAAATAACCTGACCACCTTCGACCATCAATAATCAATTGAACTAAACAAAATTACAGTGAATTATATAGTAGAACGCTGAAAATTAAAACACAAACAATATGCAGGAAGCCAAAAAAATTGATTTCTAATAACCTTAACTTACTCTTAGGAGAGGTTTCATTGAGGTTACACAGAGTCCCTGAGAGCCCAAAAAGCTATATCCCCTCTAGTATGTATCTCTATGGTTGATACATTAAAAAAGTAACCTAACCACCTTCACACATAAGTATAATCAAACAATCAGTACAAAACTATTATAACTTATACAGTTAAACATACAAATAAAGAAACACACAATGTGCGGAAGGCCGACAAAAATTGATGTAATACAACCTTACTCACTCTTGGAAGATGTTTCAATGAGGTTACACAGAGCCCTTGAGAGCCCTAAATAGATGTTTCAGTCCTCTCAATGTATTGTGATAGGCTATGCCCCCTCTAGTAAATATCTCAATGGTAAACTGCTCAGTTTGTTATTAAATCCTTTCTGATGAAGACCTAATCACACGATCAAAATCTGAAATGTTGTTTTATTGTCGAAAACCTAAACTGCAATTCTGCTGTTATCATCGTATCATCATCAACCATTGTTTATTTTTGAAATTCCCACAGACACTAATTATCTAGTAAGATATATGATTAAAGGGTAATGGTTTTATAATAACAATAAGAAAGTAATAAATATTATTACTACTGAAAAAAATAATAGCATGCTACAATAAACTAAAGAAGTAAATTTAACATAAGAAATAAAATATATTAAAACTAAATACAGCAATAGAACAACAAGGCATAGGAGTGATCAGACAAAATGAGATATCGTGTTTGACAAGCTATAATCCTGTTTTGTCTCAAAACATTTTTCCCTGGTGGGTATAATTGCCTGTTGAATGAAGCTCGTGTAATGTTTTAGACAATTTTATAACAAATATACCAGAAAAATCAATATATTAAATAAAAAAAAAACAAAAAAACAGTAGTTAAAAATGAAGAATACCATGTAAAGGTACTATTGAATAAATAAGTACTGATGACTTCGTTAAAGAATTATACCGGACCTTGAAATCTTACACTTTTTTAACATCTGAGTAGACTAAAAATGTAAGTTGCTATAAACTGTAATTAATTTTAATAGGAACTTATAAGTGTAACGATTAAATCTTTTTTATTAGATTTATATATTTAGTTCTATTAGTAGCATCTGGTGTAATTTATAAAATTATTATATATTAAGGTATATATTCTTAGGCAATTATAACTATTAATATTAGGAGATGAAAAAGAATAATCTAATGCATTAATGCGATACCACTAATATTGAAAACTAATACTGTTACTTAATTTTTTATTAGCTTCATTTCTTCCCGTTTATTCAAGTTTTAATTTTACAAGATATAACTGTTTTAAAGATGATGAAGGTCTTCGGGTGTTGACCGCGTCAATATAGGTGATAAGTCTGACGTTTCGCTTCGACTGTGGGAGACATCGACAGGGATTTATGAGATCACGGATGAACACACAATGTTCTTCAAAATTGAACATAGTTGTTTATATGTATCCCTTTGCAGTTTATTATAATTTATGTTAAAGTCTAAACTTCAAAAAAAGGAATGAAGGTTTACGTATTTTGCAAGGAACTTACATAAAGTGGAAGGAGCATATCAGGCCTTCACAATGTGAAAAAATGTCGCCAACCCCCACCTCTACTACCTTGGGCATTTGTACCACTACTACATCCTTCCTATCATCAGGTTATTAACATGTCGAGTGTAATTTTTTTTGTTCTTTATTATTGTGTTGTGGTTAATTTTACATGTTTAATGTTATTCTTACCTTGTTTGAGATTATTATGTTATGAATCCTTTAAAAATTAAAAAAATATTAGAATCAAAGTATGTTGATATTAAGTGTGCCTTTAAAAGTGCCCTTAAAAGTGAAAACAATTTTTATACACTTCTCCAATACTTTTAAACTAAAATTATCCTTCTTGTTTTGATTGAGTATAAAAAGATAACATATTATTAGGAATGACCTTTTTGAAATTAGTATTAAAACAAATCGTAGTAAACAGCTAAGCACTTCACTATTACTTAGTAATAAAATAAGTAATAGCTTATGATGAATGCAAACGCGGAATGACCCACAACTATTGGTATATTAAGAGCTGCCCTTATAATAATGTACGTAGAGAATGGCCCAAATATTAAGGGTGTACTAAATATCACACGTATCTAATTGAATATACCATTAGAAAATAATCATTTAATAAAAACGAGTCATATGTAGGAATAGAAGAATAATATGTCCTATAAAATAGTCATAATGTCCTGCCATTGTTTTTTATCTCTAGACAAGTTTTCTAATTATTTGATTTATGTGTTATTTTCTAGGTGTCTCACAAGCCAGGTATTCATAGCTTCAAGCTATGACAGATTTTATGGATGTTAATGATGACCCTAGCATAGACATTGACTCTTCGAGAAAGAGTTTACTTAATAATAATGGTAAGGCAATAATCGGATCTTTCAAAAATTCTTCATATCAAGGATGATATGACTTCGAACTCTCTTCGCTCATCCTTAGAATTAGGATGAGTAGTAGGTTAACCAAACAACTAAGGAGTTATAACTTAAGGTTAATTAAAGTTTTAAAAAATATTACAGTATAGATAACAATTCCAATAGAATCCTGTGTTCATCAGTCTTAAAACTACAGCGGTTTTACTTGATAACTTAGTTTTTATTAACTTCAATCCTTTTAATCATTAATATCAATATATTTAATTATTGTATTGTTATTTAATTGAATTGTGTGCGGTAAAACGTCAAATCTTTTACAGATGTAAACAAATATTTCATATAATTTTGAGTATCGCACCAATAATTTACCACATTTGTGCCAATAATTTAAGAAGTAAAATTAAGTAGCATTTTTAAGTAGCAATTAAGTAGATCTTGACTAAAGGATTTTTATGTTTAACGCTGTCTGAAGAATGAAAAAAGAGTGAAAAATTCTTTTTACTAAAATAGTAAAAAGAATATAAGTTATAGGCAGTAAAAGTTATAAAACTCAAGAGTTAATATCTTTTAAAATGGCGAGCAATATAAAATGAATTTTTTTGGATCGACTTATAAATCTACATTTTTGTTAAATTTTGACTGCGGTTTTTTGTTCAAAGTTTGATTTTTACGGATTTTTTTAAAAATCATTTTTTTAGACAAAAAAATTGACCTTATCTGATGTTGTGAAGTTTTAATTCTCTGGCGTTAAGACTGTCTACTCTAGTCTTTGAAACACATGCGTTACTAAGACATGCAGGCACACAAACTGCATGATAAAAACTACTTTACTTTACTTTCGTCCATAATAGCCTACATGGCAATAATGCTTGCGAGAGTGGAACGTCAGATATATTATCTAGTTTGTCTGGATTATCACTGGAAGACTTAAACAAAATATTTTTACAATATAATTAATAAAAATACAATGAATGATTTTGCAGATAATTTAGACTTTCTACCCAACCTGCTGTCAGACAGCGGAGGTGAAGAGTACTATCCTGAGAAAGTACAAAAACAATATGCGAAGAAATTGTCGGCCAGGAGAAGATCCCTAAGAAAAAGTCAGAGACGCCCAAATCATTCCAGAGGTAAACTATTTCCGATAAAATTATTTGTAAAATTAGAAAGGGGTTTTACCTAAACAAAATTCTAACCCCCATTAAAGAAGTTTTATTAGTAGGTTCATGTATCAATATAGTCCATATATCAATCTTTTGACCACGGAGCAGTTATGAATTCATTTTTATTTGTAGTTTCATGTGTCAATATAGCCCCTATATCAATGTTTTGACCACGGAGCCCTTTATGGATTCACTTTAATTTGTAGGTTCATGTGTCAATATAGCCCATATATCAATTTTTTTACCACGGAGCCCTTATGGATTCACTTTAATTTGTAGGTTCATGTGTCAATATAGCCCATATATCAATTTACCACGGAGCCCTATGGATTCACTTTCATTTGTAGGTTCATGTGTCAATGTAGCCCATATATCAATTTTTTGACCACGGAGCCCTTATGGATTCACTTTTATTTGTAGGTTCATGTGTCAATATAGGTCGTATATCAATTAAAATGGACACCATTTAAAATATTTTTTTAATCGAGATTTTTTTTTATAAAAGTATTTAAACTACATCTGATTTTGATTGGTGTAGGTCTCCATTAATATGAAAAGAAGGGTACATAAGAGACTAGATGAGTTCGTAATAACTATATTCTACTATCTATAAAGAAAGATGTTCAAATTAATCCATTAAGCAAAGAGAAAAGAAACAAAGTATAAATTAAAAAGTTTAATAAGTTAACACTATCTACAGTAACAATACAAGGATGTTTTTTGGGTACGCATAATATTTGGGAACGCATAATCCCGCTTTACTCAGATGTATTGTTACAAAATCCTGTTTAACTTAAAAGTATAATAAGATATTCATTACTCCTGAATAGATAAAATTGCCTTACTTATAATGAATTTTGACCCGTCGTCGTTGTCAAAAATATTCCGACACGGATGTTTTGAGATGTTCAGTGCGAGGTTTGCTTGGATATCAGGTAAAATGGGATTATATTTTCTTAGAGAAATTCATAAAATGAAGAAATTAGAGGACACTTTCTTTTTTTACTTTTCTGAAAAATTAAATTAAAGAGTTGGCTGGACAAAACTAAAAGTAGCTTGTATTCAGAGCGTTCTTTTAAAACTGCATCTTAAAAGGTTAGTTCAGTCGAAAATAGGATAGTGCAATTTTCGTCAAAAATGCGTGCGTGAAATACGTAGAAAAAATGTTTAATCACGCTTTTCTTGACAACTGTACCTGCTAGAATCAAATGTTTGGTATATTAGGATTCAGCCTCGAAAACTAGGAATACTTTTAATTTTTAAAAAGAGTGAAATTCAGTTTTCGTCGTGTGTAGTCAAGGCCGTGTGGCCGGATCGGTCAATAGGTCAAAGACCTCTTGTTTTTAAATTTGATACGCCTGTCTAACCAATGGATTGTATAAAACTATTCTTGCACTTGATTGCTATTGTTTAATTGAAGACAGGTAGAAGTAAGGTAGAATGTAGTCAAGGTAGAAATGTACAGAGTACTTATCGCTTCCTTCCACTTCATTTTACGACTTATAACTCCGCGGAAGCCCTAATGCCCTTCCGCAGACACCATTTAAAAACCTTTGATATAAGCAACCAAGGACAAAATGAGCATTCAATAGATATTTTTAAAATTTATAAATATCCTTCGTAGATGCTGCGCGTTTTAAATTAAGTGATCAATAAAACCAACGTGACCATTAGCGGTTGATTATATTTGATTTTGAGTACCAAATCGAAAAAATCTTATAGGATATTATTAACTTAAATTGATTATATGATTTCCTGCTTCATGTGACCAATTATGAGAAATCATTACTAGATGCGAAGTATTTATTATTGTCTACAAAGCATAATTATTAAATCTTAGTTATATTAGCATGAAAATTACAAAAAAAATTCTTTCAACGAATAGGTTTTGGATATTATAAAATCATTTTATTAACTTTAATTCATTAAAAAAATACTACCAATATGTTTTATATTTATTAATATTATTTTATTATTGTTAGAATATATTTTTGCGGTAAATCCTCAATTTTGTTGACAGAAAAACTTTTACCAGCCCTATAGTATAACGCACGTTTAAAATCAGTTGACAGCGTGGGAATATAATTGGAAGGAGCCAATAAGGTTACTCCTAGATATTAAACCACACTCACAATTTCATATCAGGCTGGATTGGTTCCTCAACACTTCAATTGAATTGTTTCCCATGCTGTCAACTGATTTTAAACGTGTGTTATACTGTAGGACTCATAAGGTTGACTACCTTCTCTCTAAGAAAGCTAGCAAAAAGGGCCCAACAATGAGACCTTTTGCTAAATGATTTATCACTTCTCTTTAATTACTAACACTACTATCACTGTGTGAACTTCGAGTGACGTTATAATTTGATCGAAACGCATTCTGAATGGCATGCATCATCAACTACAAAATGATCTATTGCAAATGGAATTGTTTTTGAACGGCTTTTAGAATAAATTGTAAAGTCAAAGTATGCAAGTCATTTAAAATATTCAAAATGCTAAAAAATATTCGAAGCGCTTGTTACGCATCGAGTTCAACAAGACGTCAACTACATCAGTGGGATAAAGAACTGATTAAGTTTCAAGGCGATCAGGATGTCGACCAATGAACATGACTATTAAATTTTATTACTTTTTATTAATAATTGGTCCAAAGATTATAAGAAAGAATGGAATTCCTTTCAATCAAGTTACTGGAAAGTCGCTACTAGTCAATGTAAAGTCGCTAGTAGTCAATAGAATGTCGCTAAAAGTCATTAGAAAGTCTACTATCTATCTAAAGTCCAGTCAAGAAAAGGAAGGCGAACAAATTTAAAACAACATGTCGATACCCTATTTCGGTCTATTATCGGTAATATTACATCTATGACCACTAATGTTGCGTAGGCGTAATGTTTAACAATATTTTTATCTACTCACGGCAGCAAAATTAGCCATTACTGGACTGTTTTTAAGCTGCAAAATGTCATTTTACCTACACTGTCAAACAATACGGGAAATATTTTAAAACAGTACGCAAAATGTTTCAAAACAGTACGCAAAATGTTTTGGTAATGAAAAAAGTACTAGGGAGTTATGGCTCATTTAAATAACATGGGAAACAAGTCAAAACTCCCTAGCAGGAAAATGAATGAGCGGAGGTTATTATTTTACAAAATTATTGCGTGAATTTCGGTATTGTTTTATTTTGTGAACTATGATTTATTCTTTAGAATTAAAATTTCTTGAAGACTCAGTCCTTTTTAAATATTAATTTATTTATAACCTTTACTAAATCTTCACAACGTTTCATTGAGCGAAGCTCAACATCTTTAGGTGAAAATCAAATGAAACTAATTAAGTAATGTAAAAATTTTTTTATAACGAAAATATAAATTAATTTAGAAAATGACAGAAAATGTCAGTAAACCAAATATTAAGGAGGCATAGACAGATTATTAGATAACGGTGATTTGTAGACGGAGGTACTGTATTTTTAGGGGGTCTTTTTAAATTTAAATATTTGAATAAATGCTATTTTTGTTAGTTATCCTGTTTTTTATTCATGGTGTTGGGTCAGTTTTGATGTAAAGACTTTCCAAAATGCGTCGTTTGTTCAATGTTTTCGGAATGTAACTTTAACATTGTCGTTATCAATTTTATGTTTTTCTTGGTCATATGTTCCGCTATAGCTGTATTTTGTGTCTAAATTGTCTGCATTTTTATTATGGACCCTAAGCCTGTTTAGAAATAACTGTGAGGTTTCACCGGTATATGTTTTATCACATTTTTACAAGGAATTCGAAAAATTTGAACAAACGACGCATTTTGGAAAGTCTTTACATCAAAACTGACCCCAAACCATGAATAAAAAACAGGATACTAACAATATAAATACATTTATTCAAATATTTTAAATTTAAAAGACCCCTAAAAATACGTACCTCCGTCTACCCACCGTTATCTTAATAATCTGTCTATGCCTCCTTAATATTTTGGTTTACTGACATTTTCTGTCATTTTCTAAATTAATTTATATTTCGTTTTATAAAAAAATTTTTTACATTACTTAATTTAGTTTCATTTGATTTTACCTGAAGATGTTGAGCTTCGCTCAATGAAACGTTGTGAAGATTTATGTAAAGGTTATTAAATAAATTAATATTTATAAAGGACTGTAGTCTTCAAGAAATTTTAATTCTAAATATATATCATACCAGTCCAACAAATTTACTCTTTTATGATTTATTCTAGCTTGTTTCTAGCTATGTAACTTTCTTTATTGTTACTTAAAATTACGATATTATTATTAAATGTTTAACATTTAACATTTGTTTATCTAATAATATATAATGTTTTGGAAACAAATTGGCAACACTGATAATTTTGGCATTAAATTAAATTATTTACCAGCTGTTTATGAATCGACAGATTTTTAATGTTTAAGTCGTCAGATTTTGTATTTCATGTTTTTATATTTAGTTTAAGTATATAAAGTTACAAAATAGAACGTTATCAAACTAAATCTGTAACTAAAGTTAAGTTACTAAAACATAATGAGTGAGAGAACAACGTGAAGTGAATAAAGATACAAAATTGTTGACATGAAGAGTTATTGGACACACTCCACCTGATATTGTCAGCGTTGCATCTACTTCAAAGCAGTCTTTTACTGCCTGTAAAATTCGCAGCAAGTATTTAATATCTTTGTGTATTTTTTTTTTTTTGCCGTTAGTAGATAAAAATAGTATATGCTACTATGCAGCAAAGGAACATTGCAGACTCGTGCAATTATTTACTGCCTCGGCTTACGCCTCTGCAGGTAATTTCCATAGCCTCTAGCCTTCGGCTCGGGGCAAATTTATAAAACTCGTCTGCAAAATTCCATTTTGCTGCCTAGTAGCATAATATACTATTCTTGAGGGAATCAAAACAAAGAAAAACTCATTATATAAACAAGAAAAGAGAAAGGGGAAAACTCTATCCTTATATGATTTACTCTAAATAATATGAAAAACATTAGCTAATTCAAAATTTCACACACTCTAAGACACAAACATCGAACCTTCGGGCAACCGCTAACCTTGAGACCTCACGCTAATTATCGTAAAACTGTTTCCCCTGTTTTTTCATAACATTTGGACCAAATTATAGATTAGAAAAGATAATATCTTTAGTTTTCAAATATGAATTAAAATTTCAAGCCGCGGTAAGATTATGTATATTCCACATGTGTAATTATACCTATGTTGTTATAAGTTATATCTTTTTATAAAATTGAAAATTTTTTTGCAAACAGTGATCGTTGAAATGGATTTAGAGACAAAAACAATGCGGTTTGAAGTCCAAAGTATAGTCAAATAATCCGTATAAAACAATAAATAATTCATATCTATAGTAAAATATCTACATCTATATTAAATTATTAATAAAATTATTAATATATTTTACCCTACGTAAAATATATATATGATTATGTAATAGGTAATAAATAGAATATATCTAAAATATATTTGTGTTCTAAAATATAGCACCATATGAAGCGAATAATTAATAGATCGACGTTTAATATTTATTTAAACGAAGGTAAGTTGATAAGGTGTTTAATAATTACTATAAATGGCGTTTCAAAGTGCAAGCAGATAAAGGGTTTACTAGGTGATTAAAGAGAATTTAAGATGCCGGGGGTGGGAACCAGAGCATTAGAACACTCATGTGGGTCCTTAGTGAAAACCCAGAAAATTAAAAGAGTGCCCTCTACATCCTTTTAATCCCTAATCATGTCTGCTGAATCGCAAGAAGTCGACAAACTTTTCAGGGGTAGCTTTAAGAGATTCTTTAAATAAGTACTTGTTGTTAGATTGAAGGTCTGTCGTCTAAGGTATGTCAAAGCAGGACAAGGACTTAGAATTTGAGGAGGAGGTTCTTCGGCTTACTCACAAAACCTGCATATAGGACTAGATGTAAGCCCAATCGGTTGTAAATGCCGGTTAAGTATACCAGTTATTGAGTGACAGGCACATTCCTCTAAAATTTAAGAAGTATATTATAAAAATATGATATTTTAAATATAAGTATTTTTATTCTTCATTTTCTATGTTTGAGGTTCATTTCAGGAGTATGTATTTCATACTAATACTTATTTTTTAATAAAAAAATTAGGACGAACTCCCTAGCGCTCAATTATCCTGTTGGTTATACAAAACTATGTCTCTAAAATTGGCAGGCCGCACTATTATTTGCTCTAGTTTAAAGCTTAGTTAGTGTTTATCATTAAAGGTTCAGTTTAGTTAGGTTCAGCGCGTTTCCCTTGAAAAATAGAACAAATGCTTACAAGTAATGCTTGATAATTGAGTAACTGCTCAAATTATAAAGCATACACCGGAACCTTTATCAAGAAATGGATTGTTAAGCACGGAATGACGCATTCCACATTCGCCGGCATGTAGACCACCGGGCCAGGATTATTTTATAATTATGAGCATCAACTCCGGACCGGTTTTATTCGATTCAGCGCTCCCCAAAACATCGAAAGTGACACTAAATTTTTAATTTTTAATGATTTACTATCTTATTTGTGTACTTAGTGTAAATTACTAATTTAGTAATTTAAACCAAATTACTAAAACTTTTAATTTTTATCGGCCGTAATATTGGTTTCCGGTAACTTAAAATGTTTTTGGTCACTTAGAGAGGTGACCAAATTTAAGGCCATTCAATTTAACGCCTTACAAAACAATTAGAAGGGCCTTTTTTGGTTTTTACCTTGAATTTTACATATTTTTAAAAAAAACTGCTGACTCAACAAACCGATGATGTCAATAGAACCTGGTTTACTAAACAATATTCGTGTCCTCCCAAGGTTGATTTTTGTACCAAGTTTGTTTAAAAAACATTTTATTTCTGTAAAGGATGGCGTTTTCTTTAAATACATACATATACATACATATGTATACATATATATATTATATATATATATATTATATATATACCTATATATATATATATATATATATAATATACTATATAATATATATATATATAATATATATATTATATATAATATATATATATATATATATATGCAAAAAGTATTTTTCGTGATTAGGGACCTTTACAACGGATTTCGGTCATGTTTAGAGATTGTTTTCTAAGGAAATTCACCAACAGATGAAGAGTCTTAAGTCTCTTTATCAATATATTTAGCTTATTATAGGGTGGAGCATTTTAGATGCAAAAACATGGTCCTAGACTTTTGAAAATGGACATTCAATTACTCCCTATTTAGTATACAAACGTTACTTCAAATGTATCAGTTTTTGGTACCTATTACCCAAAAATGTTAATTTTGTTACCTCTTTGTTAACACTAAATAATCCACCAGATGTAGCTGTGGCGTATGTCCCTGTTTTTATCGTTATATTTAATATTTTAAAAAAATCCATAAAGTATTTAAAACAAATATTTTTTGTTAAGTATCCACCAAGGACAACAAAAAGTAAACACACTGCTTCTTCTTCTTGATTACAGTTAATTACTTAGTCTAGATTAACTTATGAAATAAAACAGAGTTTCTCCACTAATGATATATATTTGACATAGCCAGCTTTCAATCTTAACAGATCATCATCAGTGCCGGCGAGCAGCAAGGAAAAGAGTTTAAAGACAGCGGTTACAGTTTTGTTTAGAGGTTTGTAGCTGACGTTTCTTCGCTGCTCGCCGGCACTGATGATGATCTGTTAAGATTGAAAGCTGGCTACATCAAATATATATCATTATTGGAGAGACTCTGTTTATTTCATACTTATTTGGATTAACTTAGGTTAACTTAGTACTAGATTACAGACTAATAGATTAAAGAAGGTGCAGAAAGGGAAACCCCATTTAAAACATAAACTAAAAATGAACCTATGACTGAGAAATCCCCGATATATATCCGATATTAAAATTATATTATATATTAGACGAGAAATCACACTCATTAGGAAATAAAAATGTCACTGATCCAGCCCTTATTTGTGATAAGAAGGCTAGCGTTAGAAATGTGTTATTAGTTAGTTAACCTCTTTGAAGAGTGGCATGTTGTTGTGACAGCATATACCATAGTTCCTATTTCGAGTCATATCACGTCTGTATTAATAGAATATTAAAATGAGTGAGTAGTTAAATAATAATTAGTCGTTTAAATTAAATAATATCCGTAAAATAACAAAACCGAAATTCCTTTTTGAAAGCTTTACGGCTGCAACATGAAGCTTTACGTCTCGAGACAAAAAGTCTCGCCAACGTTTAACGAAACTTTTTGGTTTTTACTGTCCTGCGCGATAATGGAGAGATATAAAGCCAGCTCTGAAACATATTTTGGTTTAATGGAGAATTTCGGTGTTGATATTTGATTATTGACTCGATAGCATAGTTTCCTGATTATAAATAACATCTCATAAGTATATTGTGACTTAATTGTGCGCGACATACTTTGCGCGTCGGATAGAACTTTATTATTATTATTTTTCGGACATTAGATAAGACGGAATAAAACTTAAAAAAACTGCTTCATCAAAACGATATTTCGCGTTTATTTGGGGTCACATGGCATATTCATGTTTCAAAGAATACCTAAAAATTAAAAAGAGCTAAATAATATCTAAATGTAATTTATATTAAATTCATAATTATATTATTATTATTTTATTTATTTTTATTTGCTTTCTTTTAATGATTTATCTAGCTGTGCTCGCTTTTAGAGTGTGTTAAATAAATTTAGTATTTTTAGTATTATTACATTGGAAACTCCAGCTCTTTTTCGTGTAGTAAATGTCTTTAATGAGCATTTAATATTTTAAATTAGTTGCTTTGTTCTTAGAGGGTGGATAAATCAACTAGTGATATAACAAATTCAAACACTTTTAGCACTTCCTCGTAAAATAAAGGTCTTTAATGGGCTTTTATGATTTAAATTCACCTTAGTGTTTGGTAAATTAAATATACGGAATTGATACCTCTGATTGTCACCCATTCATTTACTGGCAATTATTATCATAAAACTATAAAAATTTGATATTCAAAGATAAATCATATAAGTATTTACAAAAGAGGTTCAATCAATTTAAATCCCCTAAAACGAACCATATAAGTGAAATCTCAGTTTCAGATTTTTAAGATGAAATATAATTTTTAGGGTTTCATATCTTTTAAGGAAAAGTAGAATTGCATTTATTAATTAGTAAAAAGATGATTTGATAGTTTAGTCCAATATAATAACTTCGCTTGACTCAGTATTGTGGGTGGTACTATCGTCATCTGCACAATAAAATTAAAACTACCACTCAATATTCCGGATTAGGATAACTCTGAGCTTATTCTAACAATTCGTCTCGCTTCGCTCGCTCTTATTGACCATACTTAGGGTGAACATATCTGACATTGGAAAGCTTTATAACCTGTGGCGTCCTGTGGTTAAACACATGTATAGGACCTACTAAGTCTATACTTATTTTATTTTCTAAATACAACTTTTAACGGAGGGGAAACGCGACGGTCCGTAAAAGAAAGATTTATCCCTCGAAATCAAAACTGCAAACACCCCTAAATGAGGATGACTCCTCATCATACAAAGATTCGCTAACTTTACTTATGATTTCCCGTTGGGAAATTAAATATCTTAATGGTCGTTCAACTTCGGTATCATGTAGAACTGATAAATAAAGATTATAAAGTGCCGCCTCCTTGACCACGAAGGCAGCTTTAACCATAGGTCATTTAAATTTCATATTAAAAGATTTAATCATGGCTTTCGGGTTTTTTTTCTTTTTTTTATAATAAATATCCTTTATTAAAAATATAAATTTTGAAATATCAATAACATAGCATTTTAGGATAGAACGCCACACTTTAGGGTTTAAAACTCTGCCTTGTGTGGCAAGTAGGATACTTTTTGCAGAAAAAAAAAATTGTAGTATAATTGACAACATTTAACCAATTTTACAATTATATTTTAGAGAGAGATTTAATTATTTATTATTTTTTCTGTAAAGTATTATGTGTAGTGGTTAATTGTTCATGTTTTGAAATTACATTAAGGTTTGTCTCCAAATTTGGCTCAAAGACTAATAAATTCGTGTTGTTATGCATTTTATCCAAATAATCATGCCCTTGAGTCGATACGGCAATATCAATAAATAGGAAGATATCAAGTCATAAATTTTATTTCCAAATTATTAATAAAATATAATGGTTTAATAATATTTAATAAGTTATTTTTGTGAATATTTCCTTTAGATCATCATTAGAATTTAATTTGTACGGGGTCATAAGGTGTCATGGGAGGATTTTATTTAAGCGCTATAAATGATAAAAGAAGAATAAAAAATATAAAAACAAAGAAATTAAAGTATAAAAGAAAAAGAAGAAACCGGATACGATATTTACAACTAAATACAAATTTTGGTGGTCAGCAAGCCGGGCGAATTTCCTCTAAAATGCTTGCTATACTTTGCTCAAAAATCAATTTCTTGCTTATTGGTGGGTTTATGCTTTATACCCTGTACAGAAGCATTAAAACTTGTTACTCAATTTTGAGGAATTTTTTTGGAAGCAATTGCGCATATTTATCCCATAGATAGTACAAATCTATGCTTGTAGTTTCTAAAAACTATACTCGTAATTTCAAAATTGACACTTGACATCATTATTCACACTAATTGAAAGGTCAGTTTTCGTTAGTCTTAGGGTAGGCGAATATCTATTAAATAGTCTTCGAAATATTAAGCAACAAGCAGTAATACTACTGCTCTGATTATAGAGCATGAACTAAAAACGCATAAGTGCATAACTGAATAACCACGAATTTTAAAATAAATTCTCCCATATTGCGCACATTTATTTTACTGGACTAAAATATAATTGCAAATGTATATATCCTTAACAAAATTAATAGTTCCATCTTACGATTTCTGCCATTTTTCCCATCTTAGCCTCTGCCCCACCAGGACCATAGTCTGGGAAAGCCCAATCCATCTGCACTGCTAGGGCCATAGTATTGGGTAGCATAATCCTTTAGTGCCAGTAGGACCATGGTCTTGAGAAGCCAGATCCTTAAGCCACACTAGGCCCAACGTCTTGAAAGCCCAACCATTCCGCCCCACCAGGACTAAGTTCCGGGGAATCCAATCCTTCTGCCCCACCAGAGACGAGTGCCGGGGAATCCCATCCTTCTGCCCCACCAGACCCAAGGTCTGGGGAAGCCAAATCATTCTACCCCACCAGGAACGAGTTTCGGGGAATCCAATCCTTCTACCCCGCCTGGACCATGGTCTGGGGAACTTAATCATTCTATGTAAACAGTATTGTAATACACACTAATGCGACACTGTTCAGTTCAAATTTAACCAATTTCTGCATTTCTGGTAATGTTAATGTCCTAAGTTTTGCATCCGAAAAATCTGTCAATACGAAAACGCCGTTCGCTATTGGCAATATATATATATATATATATATATATATATATATATATATATATATATATATATATATAATATATATATATATATATATATATATATATATATATATATATATATATATATATATATATATATATATATTATATATATATATATATATATATATATATATAATATATATATATATATATATATATATATATATATATATATTCCCAATAGCGAACTTTGTTTTCGTATTGACAGATTTTACGAATGCAAAACTTAGAACATCGAACCGTGTCCAAACTATTTAAAGCTCCCTAACAAAGAAAAAATTACGATTTGAGAGTCTTATATTATATATATATATATATATATATATATATATATATATATATATATATATATATATATATTATATATATAATTGTATATCTGTGTGCGTGTGTGTCTATGAATTTATATTTTTTCGTTTTTAGAGATTCTGAAACAAATTTCCGTCTCACAAGTGATTTCGTCAATCATGCACCCATCCCATTAGTGAATTTTCGGTAAACAAAATTCGCTAAAAGGTTGGTAGGCACGGACGCGGATATAGGTTTGAAACGCGAATGGGGCGGTACTCGTATTAGCATAGTTAAATCGAATAGTTTGATCAAGCGAAGAGAATCCATAAAACACGATCTCAAAGAAAACACGCGAACGCGTCATCCAATAACGTATTGAACTCTATGGAGACTTCGTTTTAGCTTAAAGACGATTTGAGTGTTAAGTTTAATGCATCGCGCATTAGAGTTAATGTTAAACAGAGAGTTTAATTACTTCAAACTTCCAGTAGCATGAGCGCATAAGTAATTTCATAACTTAAAGCGAATTTTGAAACTAAGTGTAATGTGTATAATACTGTATTCAGTGTAAAGAATGTTGTGTTTACATTAATATTCGATTACGAAAATTTAATTTGAAAATAAAATAGATAATAAATAAGTAAATTAAATTAAATGAGTAATAGTAGTAAGTAATATAGTAAAATGAGTAGATAAACATTTAATTTGGGTCTAAAATTTATGAAAACCTATTTTACACAGAAAAATATTATATTATATTAAATTTCCTAAGCTGAAAACAGTCTTTAAATGATTAAAGGTATGTATTTTTAAACACGATAACAGGGGTTAATATAAAAGGGTTTTAGTTGGTTAGAAATATTAAAAAAAATCGAGTAAAGGGTACCGAACTCTTTTCAAGTTGCGTTGAACATTTTTTCAACGCATCGGATTCCCTACGCTCATTCTCCCTACTTCGGACTTGCTTTGCTCGTCCTTAGATAGTAATTACATTAGCTTTATTTTTAGCGGTCACCCATCCAGTCACTGACCTTGATCGATGTTGCTTAACTATTATGATCCAACAAAAACCATAGATATACTTGCCGTATTGAAACGTAACATTAATTACTTATTTATTTCGTAAAGGTACACTCGAACCGAATTTCTGTTAATTTTTTCCGATTTTTTGGAATTTCTTATAGAGCGCATACTATTCTTTGATCAGAATTAAACTAATGCTTATAAAGTGATGGAACTTGGCACATATGTTGATCTTATATGAGTACATGCATGCTAAATCTTAGAGCGATCGACAATTTTTGCCGCTTTTTATAAATTTTTAAAATTTTGCTGAGTCAATATTGCAGGTTAATGACGTCACAATTGGATTTAAAGATTAATTTTGTCCCCATTTTCAATTCTCTGCATCAGTATCTACATTCGTAACCTTTATAAGAATCGAAGAGTAGAATTTAAAATTTTTGAAAAAAGTATGGTTTTAACCCATTAAAAGACCTATATGGTATTACAATTTATTAAAAACTGTCCAATGAATGCATACTAATGTTGAAATAATTTATTAGCAAAAAAATAGTGTATATGTTATCAAATTTATGTGTACAATAATTAATTTCCGAGGGCAACCTTGGAAATGAATAAGTTAACAAACTTTTGATGCATATGTTCACAATTTCTGTATCTACGATTTAGGGAATGCTACGAAATTTCGGGCCGTTTATTCTTTAGATAGTTTATTGGTTTTTCTAAAACTAAAATGAGATTAAGAATAATAAAGAATAAAAGGATTAAACTTAATACGTCGTATAATAGTTAAAACAATGGTATAACGGATATTATATTCGTGTAAATAAACACTTGCACTTCAAGAGATAATAAGGTAGTGTAAAGGAAAGAAAAGGAAGAACTCAGTGATACAAGCGACCCCTGGCGTCAAAATACAAGCACTAATACAAGCCTAAATTACCTTTCGGTCTTTTAATGTGTTTCCTATTATATAATATATACAATTTTTATTACTTCAAATGAGCCGTATAAAAATAAACATTTGTTAAACGTTTTATCCACGGGATTTTTTTTTAAATACAAATAATTTATTAAAGTTTCCCTGGCTTCTATAATAAGAGGAAGCATTATAATGATATCTCATAATTTGGGCTAATAAAACGTCTCGAAGTTGGTGTTTTGGGTATATCAGGTATCAGGTTTGGCATAATCATAATAAGTTTTCCTTAGACGAATTTAATGAAAATTTAAAATTTATTTATAAGATATAACCTTTTTTTTGGCAACATTTTTCTTGCGGAAAAAATGTTACCAAATAAGAGAGAGAAATGCATTTACGCACGAAGACAGCGGTCTGTCAACAGTGTTGGACTCAGGGTCGGCCTCATACCAACTAAAACTAACTCCGCCAAACCCCTTGAACCTAGCCTGGAACTGTTATTCACATTGCTTCAGGCTAGGTCTTATCTTGAGCCTTCCGCTCCCTCCCATCTTACCCCCTATTTCTCCTTTTGTCAAAGCTTTATAGTGGGTCCAGAAGTTGCAAGAAAACTTGCAACGCCTAGTACCAACGCCAAAACCTGAAAAAAAGGAATAATAATAATAAAAAAAATACGAACAACCTCATAAGCGTCATTTTCATAGTAAAAATTCGCTAATAAAAAAAGAAATAAAAAAGACGGATGTTTCTCGATTTTGTGTGAGTAGGACCTAAAATATCCGTGTCCACTGAGGAGCTGTGTTATGTAGAAGCCTACTTCTCCATGCGTTCGATCTACTCATGATTTGATATCTTTAATCAGGCGCCATGTCCAGTGGCCTCTTGTCTCCTCATCCCATGAAAGTTGCCACCGCCCCATGGTTCTATCTCTTTCTACTTGTCTTACTACATTAAGTTTGGCTTCTATTTTTCTTTCGTATACTCTCTTTCGCTCTATAGCTAGCAGGTCAATGGGAATGACGCTTGCAATGACTAAAACAGCTGGTTCGGAAACCGTTCCGTATGCAGAAGCTACCCTCAAGACTGATTTCCTTTGTACTCGGGCTACGATTTTTTTGTAGCTTTTTTTTTGCTAAGAACATCGGCCCAGATTTTAGCTCCGTACAGGATAATATATTGACTTGATGACATTAGTAATCTTCTCTTGCTTGCTCTCGGGCCTCCGAGAGCCTTCAATAAGATATAACCCTTATTGAAGGCGAAATGAGCCATAGCTCATTTCGATTTTTACTTTTAGTTGTAAAAGTGACCTAGCGAATTTACATCTGAAAATGACGCTTAGGAGGTTGTCCGGATGATGGAAGTGGAGGGACAGTTATAACTGGCTTCGTGATTTTCAAAAATATAAACCTTAAAACGTTAATGTAACATTTTTAAGATATATATATATATATATATATATATATATATATATATATATATATATATATATATATATATATATATATATATATATATATATATATATATATATATATATATATATATATATATATATATACAGGGTGTTTCATATAAAGTGTCCACCAAAGAAGGAGGTGATAGTACTCCTCAAAGGGAACAAAAAATGTTCTATACTAAAAACCCCGATCTCCAACCGTTTTCCCACAAGGTCAAATTTAATATTTTAAAAAATATTGGACCCCACATCATAGTTGTTAATAGCGTTTAAACTATTCAAGCTAGAAAGGCGAAGTTGGTCCCATTAGAAAGCTGAGTAAATTTCCTAAAGGACAAACTACTAACTATGTCAAATATTTTTTAACTACTGCCCAAAATTTGCATGAAAAATGATTTTGAAAAACGAATTTTATGGAATTTTTTGGTAGGGCATTAGAGGAAGTAAGAGATAAGCAAAAGTTCAGCCAAGAACGGAAAAAACTTCTCTTATGATTGCCCTTGAAGTAAATCTAAAGTAAAATATAAGCTATTGTTGCTAGAAGTTGCAAAAACGTATCATTTTTGTCGTATAAAAGAGAAAATAATGTGTTATTTAAGCAAAATATTTATTTTTCGAAAATAAACTAATAATTCGATTTTTAGACTCTAGGAGGTAAAATAAACATATTTTATTCTTACGCATTTTTCACTAAAAACCACTCTTTTCTCGTTTTTAGTGATTTTTAATTATTTTATGTACCATGTAATTAACATTGTAGAGATATGCAAAAATGCCAAAAAATAACAGTTTTTCTAACTTCTAGGAAGAATATCTCAACATTTTGACTATTGAATGTATGATGAAGTTTGAGTTTTCTTAAATAAGAAAACTTCATAAGAGAAGTTTTTTCCGTTCTTGGCTGAACTTTTGCTTATCTCTTACTTCCTCTAATGCCCTACCACAAAAATTCCATAAAATTCATTTTTTCAAAAAATCATTTTTCATGCGAATTTTTGGGCAGTAGTTACAAAATATTTGACATAGTTAGTAGTTTGTCCTTTAGGAAATTTACTCAGCTTTCTAACGAGACCAATTTCGCCTTTATAGCTTGAATAGTTTAAACGCTATCAACAATTTTATGATGTGGGGTCCAATATTTTTTTAAAATATTAAATTTGACCTTGTGGGAAAACGGTTGGAGATCGGGGTTTTTAGTATAGAACATTTTTTGTTCCCTTTGAGGAGTACTATCACCTCCTTCTTTGGTGGACACTTTATATGAAACACCCTGTATATATTATAAATATATATATAATATATATTATATATATTATATATATATATATATATTATATATATATATGTATAAATGTATGTATATCTTTGTGTGTGTGTGTATTTACGTGGTTGTGAAAAATATACCACAAACGGTATATAGGCCCCTGTTTATAAGTATTTTTTGTCTGGGTTGAAGTTAGGGAGGAAAGGACACTGCCTACAAATATGCCCTGTTTGCCCTCTTTATCAACGCTCTTGGTCGTAGGCACTCATAGGTAGCATGTAATGTATATATTAACCTTATCATAATTTATAACTAGTTCACACTATTTTTTTAATCTGGCGCCATTTGGTAAAATGTGCCTTCAGATAAATATAATCAGTTACCCTATAATTTGAACTGATAAACAATTATTAAAAAAAATCCATTGAAAAAATATGAAAATAGACAATTAAAGAGCATAAATAATAAGAGCGATTATTATAATCAACAATAAAATTGCAAGTTAAATCTGCCTCATGGATCAAAATTAACATCAATTGAACACAAACTTAAAAATAAATTATTCAATTTTCATCAATCAACAACCATTCGGCAATCAATCATTTGCTAATACCACCCAATTATTTTAATTTGAAGTAAAATTACCAAAGAAACAAATAATTAGGTATAATGTATTTTACTACTATTTACAGTCGTAAAAATCGAGTGATACAATGTATATTGAATTTTAAATCTAAATTGTGCAAAATTTATGAATAAAAGAATAATTTTGTCAGTTTAATTTTAAACTATTTATACCTAATAAGGAAGATATTAACTTTTTCAAAGTTGACAATATTAATCAATTAATAACATAAGTAAATAAGCCCGTCCTATTGTTTTAAAGCTATAAAAGATTTTAATAAGAGGAATAAAACAAAAGAATTTAGTGTTTTAATAAATTAACTGCGAAAACTATTATACTGTACATTTAAATTAATGTTTTGTTGTATTCTATAAATAAACGATGGAGTATTAACCCTCGATTAAGGTAAATAGATACTGCGTGTATTAAATTATTATATTTTTTAATTTAAAGTATTAATAGACGTGAAGGTTAATGATTTTAATTAATAGATTTGGGGGCAAGAAATTCGGTAAACTTGACCTAATATGCGTGCCTACAAGTTAGATGCACATGTAGATAAATAACATTTAGATGTAACTATTAAATATATTAATACAAAAATATTTATTTGTAAAACTAGGCTGGAAAATTTTCCTGCCGAGCCTTACAAATATGCTTTAAAATTACGCCTTGAACTGATGCTGAATGTATACGCTGGCGAATTGTACATGCTTCAGTACTAATTCCTTCCCGGTCTTGTTGCATACCATATTTTATCTGATCAAACTTTTTAAGTTTTACCGACTCCTAAAAAATCTTTTTTTTTCGACAAAAACATCTTTTGACCCTAAATGAGTTTTGAGTGAATAAAAAAAAGTTAAACTAGGTTAGAAAACATTTAGTTAAAACATTTTTTAGAGGCCCTAAAAATAACTAGGGTGGGGGGGTCTTTTCAAACCTACTGTAATTTATTGGCCCTAAAATTACCCCCTACCCCAAATAAATGATATGCGAAAGTTGTTTACAAAAAAAAGTATAAACATCAACTTAATTTATCTGCCAAGGATAAAACAATTCTATTACTACTTTAAAGAGTTTCGATATATATTTCGAAATAAGATATTTTTATTGTCTGAGTTCCAAGCATAGCGAGTCGAAAGTAGTGAAGTCGAGCCTATTTAATCTCATAACAGGAAAAGAAAAGTTCTAAGCCACCCTGTACTTAATATTTGCTTTGCCGAAACTTTTTTCGGCAAAGCAAAAACTGTACTGTATATTATGTAAGATTATACGTACTGTATTATATAAAAGATATTATATGTACAGTATATTATATAAGATTATTATATTATCTTTATATTTTATTATAAATGTATATATGTAGTTTTTAAAAAAAATGTGCTATCAATGTAAGTCAACTTATAGGTAACGAAAAACTCACCAAACAAGAAATCTTAGGTGTTGTTTTACGTCAATATAGAAATTATTAAGAGCATATTTTTCAGAAACTGGTTTTATGAATAATTACAGAAAAAAAGGTAGCTACACATTAGTTCTTTCCTGAGCCGAATCAAGTGGCAACACTGTAGGGTTGGTAATAACTTGATACCTAATAATAAATTCATTTTAAAACAATTAATCTTAATTTTATAAGACAAATTGAATATTAAGTCTTTTGATTTTTATTTTAAACTTCTGTTGAATGGGAAGAATTAAAATAGTCTTATCTGCACTAACTAATCGTGTCATTGCGCGCTCTTTTATTATCAATTTAATTTTCACGTTTTTATTAAAAATATTGATACTGGAAAAAATAATAAATACATCGATGACTTGATAGTCAATAGGTTGTGATAGTGATAATAATTCGGAAGAGGTGATAGATCACCTGGCCAAGTAGGCAACGTCGTTGGTCCTTTTTTGCTAATTCCCTTGGAAAAGTGTGTTCTACCTTCAGAGTTTCTGCCTATCGGAACCTCCTACTTGATAGGTTATATCATAGAAATATATTACTAGAAGAAGTATACCCTATTTACATTGACTCCAGGTTAGTTTCATTCGATTCAGCGCTTCAAAACACAAATAATAACTTTTTTTTCGCCGAAAAATTGTCTTTAATTTTACATTTTTAATATTTATTTGACTCAGTAAGGTTAATGAAGCCACCTTACCAATATTTTTTACTAACGTTCTTGTTTCAAGATCATTGCAAACTTGATCAAAAGCAGCTTTGCTTATACTATTTGATTCTACAAATTAACGAAGTTTATTTACTTATTATTTTACTAAAATCATAAATACCTTTAAACAAATTAAGAATGTTGTTATAACCTCTTTTATACTTACTCTAACATATTCTTAAAATACAAAAAATTAAACACTTTAAATCTTGACACAATATAATTGTGCGAGAAATAACAGCAGTTGTGTTAACTATTCTTGTTTGCAAAACTTATCAAATGATATACTTATCATCTTCCCTAAAACCTGTTTTGGGGAAGATTACTTCGTAAAGTATAACGCTAATCCAGAGCAATCCTAAGACATTAGAGCCTCCGGGTCTCGACAGAACTGACGTTCTAGTCCTGCCAATCAAGTGACCTTGATTTTGGATGATTGAGACGTTCTTTTAATATTTTTTATGTAAGATTTGATATGTAAATATAAAATCTTGTTTATTTAATATTTATAAGGATAGGGTATTTTAGCGAATTTTCATCATAAAATGACGATTATGAGGTTACTTGGATGTTGGAGGGAGGAGGGGGGGGGGGTTGCAGTAAAAGTGATAAATATTTTACAGGTAATTGGTCCATGAAAACATACGGAGATGTCTCTTCTTCTGAAAAATATCTCGTCCGAGAACCCGTATTTAATAAAATTAGTAGATATTGCGTGTTTTATTTCAAGATATTCTATAATGATGTTTTATTTCAAGATATTCTATAATGAACATTCTTTCTCCAGTACCTACTACCTTATCCGTTTGATGAACCCATTCATGTAACATATTTTATATATGTTGAATTATATATATATGTTGATTTTTTATGTAAGTTGGGAGCAATCCCGTATTTGTTAAATAAATAAATAAACACCACAGAATAATAGGAGAAACTGTACTTAAAGTACTCTGTATTTCAAATACTCTGTATAATGCCATTCTGGTGACGTAAAATGAAAGTTATCTTGGAGAGTAAAATTGAATATGAAGTTTAGTCCATAAGCATCAGAGGCCTGAATAGATCTTTCTGATCAGTCTTTGATGTTGTACGGAATAGGTTAAAACTGTTTTTGCTCATTTTTATCAGAAAATAAGGTTGCTCGGATGACGGGAGTGTTGAAGGGATTGATTCCTCTTGGCTTCCTGATGATTCCAACAATATATGTATATCTTACTGTCAGGTTTATAGTCAAATATAAAACCTTTTTAGTCAAGGGACGCTAACCACATATATCGCGATATATGAGAGATATATCGTAATAAATCACATATGTGAGATATATCGCAAATATCGTGATATATTATCACATATAAGGAATATATCGCACATTTATCGTGATATATCACGTATGTGGGATATATCGCACATATATCGTGATATATCACATACGTTGGATATATAGTACATATATCGTGATATATCACATATGTGAGATATATTACACATTAAGGAAAGGAACTAATGAGACAGTAGTTGGTTGGGTGGCGAAACTAAATTTGGTTTGTTTTGTTTTAAGCATCTACATTTCTTTTTTAGATGCTTAAAAATGCTTTATTATTAAAGTCAAATATTGAATTATACTTTTTTCTTATCAACTATTATGTCATTAGTGCTCTTCCTTAATATGTGATGTAGAAAAATGAATTTTATTTTAGTTTATTAATATAATAGTTTATTATTAATATAACTCAATTAGAACTCCTAATTAATGTTTTTAAGACAAACCTGCAGAATAAAATGACGATTATAGCATACCAGGGGGTACTAGGTCACACGTGTTTTGGGGTAAATTTCATTTCAAGGATTACTCAGTGAGGTCATCGTAAGACAAATCTATGACGACTTAGTCTAGTATTACTCGTGACTATATTTACATACCTTGATTAACATAATGTACCTGCTCCTGGGTAAATACAATAAAACCATCTCTAATATGTTAAACATGGTACAAGTGCAAATGCGGAACTTAAAGTCGATGTTTATATTAACTTAAACAAGCAAGTTAATATAAAACACTTTAAACTGAAACTTAGGAGTAAAATACATAAGAGCTTCAGTGAAACTAAGTAAATTAAGTGTTTAACTTCAAATGATGGTTAAACAAGAGTTAGATCCATCAAAACACGCGAGAACTCACGTTGCTGTGTAAACAATAATTTGGTTAAATATGTAAATAATGCAATCAAATAATGCGCTTGCAAGGATACCAGCCTAATGGAAAAATATCTCGAGAGTATTTTTTTTTATATACCGGGGGAGAAGGCCTAAGCATTGGACCACTTAGTTGGGTTCTTAGTGCAAACCCGGATACGGGATTGCAACTCAAAGAAGGAAAACTTAATATCACAGAGAAGTATTAAAAATTTTGCCCTCTAGCCAAAAACAAGGGTAGCCTGTAAAAATTAACAGCAAAAGCGAAGCCATGGGAAATAGTTTACAATATGATGTGACAATTTTACGAGTACAATTTAAACGATGTGCCTTGAACCTTTTGGCTGCTACGCGACGCGGCAGCCAATATATATATATATATATATATATATATATATATATATATATATATATATATATATAATATATATATATATATATATATATATACATATATATATCAGTGTGTGTGTTTGTGTATTTATGTAGCTACGAGATTTTTGTTCTTAGACGTTCCTATCGGACAGGATAACTTTCGAACGCTTTCTCGAATCAAAATTAAATTTGGTACAAAAATCGACCTTCTTTATTAATATTCGGGATATTTCCCGAACCCTATTGTTTATGAATAATGTGTGACGTCATTAATCTACAATAATGACAGCAATTTTTTAAAAAATACTCATGTAATTCTATATATAGATAACAAACATACTATGTTAAATTTTATTATCAGCATTAGTTCTGTCACTAAAATATTACTAGTTTATATATGATGATTATATAAACTATAAATATGAAAACTAATGCAGGACAACAAACATGTGGCCGAAACGGCCCTCAATGTCACGCTGCATAGCGGCAAAGTTTGTAAGTTGCATACTGCCACGATATTAGTAAATTTCTAACTTTTACAGTCATAGGCTCAAATTCGCTAAAACTCTTCTTTGTGTGAGTAATAAATCCTTCATTACCGTGCTACAAGTATTTTAAATTCATTTTTATCTCTCGAGGCAGGTAATACTTAACTTGTTTAAAAAAGTTATATTAACCTCAAGTTAAAGAAGCTACCGTCGACAACCAGCTTTCTATCGACGGTAGCCGATTCTTCAATTAATAAGGGAAATGCTACTTACCTTCAATATAACTTAATACTTCCATAATCCATAAAATTATAAACCATAGTAATAAATAATTTTTCTGCCATGAATAGATAATAGTTATTTATGCCATAAGGCTGAGAAGTGTGTCTTTATGTCACGGCAATTAGATTTACCGACGAGCGAAGCGAGTCGGGAAAAATTGCCAAGACATAAAGACATTCTCAGCCGGATGGCATACACTATTTTTTTTGAGGTAGCACTCATTAACTAAAGCACTCATTAAAAAAATCAAAAAATAGCACTCATTAAACTGCTCTATATACTTAATTGAAAAAACAAACTTCCAATTATTATTAACTCCATATTATCGTCGTCATTAAATTCATCCATAGCTTCACACTTTTACTCAAAAATGTAAAAGCTTTACAAATAAACACACAAAAATTGTCAATTAGAACACCTTTTAAAAACGAAAAAAAATTAGTCTACGAACAAAAACAGAAACAAAATGAACGTTTTTAAAGAAAACTCATGAAGGTTTAACACAGATTGTTTTTTGAACACGCTACATTACAGTAATGGCGGCAACATATGAATTACTTTTACGTCCTAGGGGTTTTTTTACATTCATTATTGTCCTCGGAGGTGAAAAGTACTAAATAACCTCCTAAGACAATAATGATTGGCTTCTCATCCTAAAAACGGTCCAATAAAGTGCTCAATTACGTACTACCTCAAAAAAAAGTAATAATGTACTGGATTGGATGTTTTTCAGAGTACTTAAAGTTATTTGTTCCTGGGGTGGCAATGATCCTCCTGGGAGTCATAGCATACATTCTAGATCCTTATACTATAATAGAAAAATACGTAAGTATAGCAATATTTTTTTATTATATTCTAATTTACTTCTCTGTCTTTTTGGAAAAGGACAGTATTGAACCTTTATAGGTGTAGGAAGAAATAACCTCGCAGTGGCATTTTTCTTTCCACAAAGGTCCCTCGGTTATGATTCTAGTTAAAGCCTAGTATTATCCTATGAATACTTGTTATAAAACAACCTCAAGGTTAACTGCAAACGGCTGTAACAAGCAAGAATCTTGAATAAAGAGACAAAGAGAATGATAGGGAAGCTTTTTGACATTATAGAAGTTGTATGCAATAGAGAAATAGGAGCAAACTTACCTTCGTATGGTTATAGCAAAAGAAATGTGAAACGCAGGGTATGTAACAAGGATGAGTCGAGTTTGCTCCTAACTTTCTTTTGTGCTTGTCGTTCAGTGTTTGCCTTGACTTGATAAGTCAATTAAATCAGGACCACATTTCTTTTTAGTTAAAAAAAGAAAATACATTGCTTTTTACTATTTGTTTACAACCTTCTCAATAAGCAAAACAATAACATACCATCGAAGAGTAAGTTTCCATCTAAATTTAGGACCTGCGCAGTTAATGTAATGATTGTAAGTATGTGCAAATTGTTTTAGACATGTTTTATCCGATGGACTTTCTCTATGACTTTTTCCTCAGTGGGTCACATTTTTAAATGGCGAATAGACTTAACGCATCATCCTCTTTATCCAAGATCATTGGTTGCAAGTCGAAACCGACCGCTAAAACGGTTGACCAACTAACGCCTGTTACGAGGCGAAGCTGTCCACTTAAACGGGGCTTACCAACTAACGGCAGTTACGATGCAACGCCGTCCACTAAAATGATGTTCTACTAAAGTGTTTTTAAAGATCCACTTAGTGCTTTTAGTGTCCACTAAAACGGTGTCCAACTAACGGCTGTTACGATGCGAAGCCTTCCACTAAAACGGGGCTAACCAACTAAACGGCTTTATGTTATTTTTCAGTTTTTAGAATTAAGAGAAGGTAGTTTATTATACAATTTATGGAGGAAGCTGCCTATAACCCTTTATATTAAAGTTTATTGTTTTAACGTCACTAATGGAGAGAGATTTGCAAATGGATACGATAAGAAACTCAAGCTCCAGGAAGTTGGACCCTATGTATACGGGTAAGTGATCAGAATAGTAAATAAAATAAATAAATAAATAAAATAAATAAACCAATTTTATTGGTGTTAAGTACAATTTTTAAGTACAATGGCATCGTGTCAATTAAAATTAACAATAATAATTTTTGTATAAAAGAAAGAAAAATCATTTTGTTCTTATATAGTTCTCAGCTTGATTTTTGAGGGCGTAACTTAAAAATAACTCTGACTGCTTTCTTCTGCTAAAGATTTTATTAGCAGAAAAGTTAATACTATTCTACGACAGAAATTAATAAAGGTACTCATAGACATATAAATTCTAGAGAGATCCTATCGGTTGAGTTTAACATCGAAAATGTAACCAGAACACCTTCCATTATTAAAATATTCAAATAAACGGTTCAGAATTACCTTATCTTATTCAGGGTGAAACATTATTCCGACTAACTCAACCTCATATGGAGCTATTGTCAAAAAAAATAATATCTACCCTAACAAAGTGTTAGTATCTACTAACTACCAGTACAAATTACTTTTTTTGGCAATTGTCGTACTAGTATAGCAATCAGACTGCCAAAGTGTCCACGATGCCTTTGAATTTCAAATTGGAGCTCACCATGATACGGGTTAATTCAGAAATTAAACTATTTGTGTAAAAAGTTAGTTATAAAATTAACTATTTTATACCAATATCATGAATATAATATAGTCTCTATAATAATCTATCTCGATGAAAATACTAATAAATTTACAATCTCAATTTCTATTTAATAAAAGAAAAGAAGTCTCTCCACAAAATAAAACTTTATTGGCAAAGCGCTTTCAACCTAACTAGAGGCCATCATCAGTGCAAAACCTAACAAACAAGTTACAGTTTAGCAAGTTAGTTAGTTAGTTAGTTTAGTTACAGTTTGTTAGGTTTTGCACTGATGATGGCCTCTAGTTAGGTTGAAAGCGCTTTGCCAATAAAGTTTTGTTTGGTGGAGAGACTTCTTTTCTTTTATTATTTATGACGGACTCCATTCACGCTTATTCTACTAGCATATATTCAATTTGTATTGGTATACCAATACAAATTTAGATTGTAAATTTAATAGGAATAGAAGTTGGACTAATATCTGATGAGTATATTGACGTTTAATACGTATTATATATAAGAAGATTAAACAAAAAAAGACAGGCGAATAGAGGAAGACAAAATCAAACGTGAGAAAAATATAAAAAAAAATACGCCCGCATGTATTTACGAGCAATTATATAGTTATATTATTATCATCATTATTTTTTACAATAATTTTTTATTTATTTTTATTAACATTAAACAAAAGAGTTCTATAAATATACCAAAAAAGTTTTACTGCGGTGACTGCACTTCTCAGTTCTCACTGCTAGTCATTAGCTAAACCTTATTAGCTATGGAACCGTTAAAATGCCGTTAAAGGTTCTTTAGGAAACACGAATAGGAAATTCTATAAGTTTACCCTTGTCCTAGGATTTGGTTTGAGATATTCTGAAGGAAAGCTCTAAAGCTGTTTTAAAAATAGGTTAGGTTTAGGAAACAGGATTTAAATTAACATTAATAGTTGTGGTTATGGGCGTCTGCTAAGACACTTATACAAATATGATTGTGTAAGTACCGATAATCCAAAAGCCAGCTGAAAATATACCTTAAATTATGAAGGAAAATAGTAGTCTTCATATCCAGAGTGGAGCCCTTCATATGAATGCGCTTGCTCAAAATATAAGAAAATCGCACCAATCCCAGCTTTCTCGCAATAAGTGGTTCCCTGTAGGTCGTGTGCAAAACATGAAGAGAAGATTTTTTAAAGCTAATAAAATGACCTATAAAAAAGTGTTTTTAATCAAAATCGAATAACTTCAACTAAAGTTATGACATTTGTTCAATCGCCAAAAACATCACAAAAAGTCCATATTTATTCAATGAAATTCTCTGACTTTGCATAAATTAAAACTTTTTGGTGCTTTTGAAAGAGCCATTACTATGGTTTTATTTTTTAAAACTCTCATTTTATAGGGCATTATATCAGTTTTAAGAAATGTTCTTTTATTGTTTTGCACACGACCTACAGGAAACCACTTATTCCAAGAAAGCTGAAATGTGTGCCATTTTTTAAAATTTTTAGCATGCGCAATTATATGAAGGGCTGGCTGCACTCTGGATAGGCCTATTATGTTTTTTCTCTATACTTTAAGGTATATTTTCAGAAACTTCTGGTTTAAAGTAGTACAAAATGAGTAACATTTTTTCAGGTCCAGCTCTTGGACTATAATTTCGTTTTAGTCAAAAAGTAGATGTACTGAAAAATAAACGTAAAAAAGAAAGATAATCGCTCATAAAATAAAATATTTTGTTTCTTTCTTGTTTCAGAGATGAATTGACACACAACCAGATAGAATTTTACAGCAACAATACGCTATCGTACATTGGAAAGCACAATTTCACATTCGTCCCGGAAATGTCGGTGGGGGACCCCGAGAAGGATAATGTCATCGTAACGAACATCGCCTTGCTGGTACATAATTTTTTTAGTTTCTGCTTGTAGACATTTTAGATACAACAAAATCTACAGATATATTTGCTGTATTGCAACGAATATACATATGTATTACGTTAAATAATATACTTGTACTAAATTTAAAATTAATTAGACTATTTTCCGATTTGTTCGATAATAACTGAACTAATGCTGATAATAGAGTGAAAATTGGCACATATGTTGTTAATAAACAACATATGTTGTCTTCATGACATATGTTGTTCTTATATTAGCACTACATGTGTGCTAAATCTCAAAATAATCGACAAATTTTTCCGCATTTATTGATTTTCGAAATTTTTGCACTCATTATTTCCTGTAAATGACGATGACGTCATTTACCGGAATGTTTATATTAATAAAATAATGTTTATATGAATAAACATTATTTTTTGGACTGTTTGACATTAAGATTGATTTTTGCACTTAGAAAAGAGGCTTTAAAGAAAGCTTTCCAGCTTGTAATAACGCACAGCCTTGTGCACTGCACACTATGCTGTGCACAGGAGTGCATGTTAAAACTTCACATTAGCGACATGATTGCTAAGCTTGTTTACTAAGGGCCACCCCAACAACTTTCCTTTAAGCCATATTTTATGTTATCATCTTTTGCAGGGAATAGCATCTAAACTATTCAATGCTCCGACAGCGGTTGCTCTCGGATTAAGTTCTGTAGTAAGTTACACCAAAGCACCAGCTGTACTAAACATGACAGTGAAAGAGTATCTGTGGGGTTACGAGGAACCACTTGTTAGCTACGGAAGCAAAGTACTGCCAAGTTGGCTGGACTTTGACAAACTTGGAATTTTAGACAGGGTAATTGCAGTAAATTTACATTGATATTTACCTAATTTCAGATAGAGACCACTAGCAACTGTGATAGCGATATTCTGTAGACACTTTGTGATTGATTTAAGAAGAGATTAGAGAGATTAGCTTTGGAAGCATATTTAATCATGCTGTTACAAATTTTTTTAAGCTTATAATGGAGACATAATGTTTCTAGAAAACAGAAAAAATAGTTCAAGGTTGTAGTTTCACTGGTAACATTTCCGTATTAATTAACAGTGCTGGCTGTAATGAAACCTTTGTCCTTTAAACACAAACAATTTTAGAACATATATCATTTGGTACTATCGAGTTTTGCAAAACATGAATAGTTGATACAATATAATTGTGCGAGAGACAACTAAGAAATGTAACAAGCAAAATGCAATACTACATCTGGGAACTGTTCCATCGTTCAACTCTCGTCATCATTGATGGCTCGACATAATTCCATGTTCCTCTTTGTTTCGTTACGTCTAACTCATCAGGGCGTCATCATTATGTCATTAATGGCTCGACATTATGTCGAACCATCAATGATAACGAGTGTCGAAGTATTTTGCATTTTGCTCGTTAAATTTCTTTGGTGTCTCTCGCAAAATTATATTTGGTCAAATATAAGAAGGTTAAAGTCTAATGTACCTCAAGGTACATTAATGTGGCCTTGAAGAAATTGACTCAGTTAGGGGCTGAGGAACTTTATACATTAGATTTGAAATACTTTGTTAAATTTTGTTTAACATTCAACACTTCCGAATTGGCCGTTGTTATAAATGGTGTTGATAAAACATAACTTAGAACAAATGTCTTAATAGGTTTTATATCTTTTTATGTTAGGATTCTTAAGAAGTAATTATGAAAGACCGTAAATCGATTCACTATAATTCGTAAATTTTCCTTGCATTCAACCCTTGTTCAACTAATGTTTTTAACTGATATTTCTAAAAGAAATAAGAAATTGATCAATATTAATGAAATTATTTATTTTTCAGATGCTGGACGAAGGTAATAATCGAATAACAATAAAAGGAGGAATAAGAAAACGGTATACTGTGGAAAAAATTAACGGATCACCAGGGCTTAAAGATTGGAATTATAAGCCAGAAATTAACACGTAAGAACATCCTTTAGATTTTATACTAATATTATTCACACTTACTGTCTTACACCCTTAGGTCATCAGCAAAATATGACAATGTTTAGTACCTGATATAATATTTATGTAATCATGAAGGTATCAACGATTTAGATAAAATCTCACCCTTTGGTAATGGCTGGTATGGACAAAATAGTAACACTGTGAATCGCTAATGCCAGTGATAATAATTTTTACTAAGAAATCAACTAATCAAATTCATGATGTTGTTTACTTTACATATATTCTCTTGTTGATCATCATCGTTACAAAATTAGGCATTTATAAATTAGGCAAGGTGTATGAATGTATATGAGTAAATAATGATGTAAACAATCTATTGCAGAGGACGTTGCGGAATGGTGAACGACACATACGACGGAATCCTGTTCCAACCTAACCCACCCGACTACATGTACGTCTACAGAAAAATGTTCTGCCACTCCATACCCATCCGGACAATCAGCAAGGGAGGAATAGGAGTACACAATATCCCAGTCAAAGAGTACACGTTATCAAACGATGCTTTTAATAACAGTCACCCTGATAATACTTGCTACTGCTACAACAAAGCCGGATGCTTCCCTACAGGAGTTACCGACTTATCTCCGTGCTACTACGGTGAGTAAATTTTATATTTTCAAATAGGTTACCACTAGAAACATTAAATAATAGAAGATTTAAAACGATCTAAGCAAAACTCTATAGTATAGGATTTTGTGCAAAAGACTCGCAGAATTCAAGGTTTTACACATAACCTTGCTATTGATTGATTTATTAAATACTGCCAAGAATATTTGTATTTGGCACCAAAAACCGGGTGCTGTTTTTAGTTCCCAAAACAAGTAAATTACGTATGAACGAACAATTAATATTAGAGCAGTATCCAAATAATATGATTCTACTAATTTACATCCATTTTGACTAACTGTTTAATAAAGAAGGGTCTAGTGACTTTAAAAAACTTAATACTGTATCAAGTATAAACACAGTGAGTTTGTATGTTTTTTGATGGAGATTGACGATGGCCGCAAGATTAAAAGCTGGCTCTGTATTTATTATTAATATGGAAATATTGTGGATAGTCTTTGTTTTTCTTTTCTTCGTCTTTACTTGTGCTTTTTAAGTAAGGGTGGAGAGGTCAAGTTCGCCTCGAACTCCCATCTCTTCATATCTCCTGTTTTTATTAGGAGGGTCATATTAAACTTTCCTAACTGTAGGGATGAATAATTATAAGCAATCGATGTAAAAGGAACAGTGTGAAGAGTGATACAAACGAAGCCGTTTATTCCAAATTCAAAGTCCGTAGCAGCGCGTCACTGATAAGAAACTGATAACAAAAGGGTGATCAACGCTGCAATATTACAATATTTATAGGGATTATTTTTTTTCAAATTTTTGACGATTACCAATTTTTTCTGAAACTTTTTTATTGAATGAATTTGTAACCATTGAATGAAATGAGAGAACTGAAATGAAAATGAATTTAAACTCATTAAAGTCACTCTTTCATTGAAAACCCCTTTTTAAATGGGTTGTATTAAGTTTTTAAATAAACAATTAGAAAAGACCAATAACTTTTATTTTAGTTATTGTTAATTAATTTTACTTTTGAATAATTTTACTTTGCACAAACTCAAAAAATTACTCTTTTTTGCATTAAATTGTTTAAAGTAGTTGTAATCAGGATTTAAATTAACTGATAAAATGATATATTCTACCTTTGTATTTTATTTAATTTTTGTTTTGAACTGTTACTTTTTGTTTAATATATTAAACACAGTGTATGTATAATATCTGTGTTTAATAATAAACGCAGTTTAATTTAAAACCATGTTTCTATTTTTAATAATATATCCAGGGTATTGGTTAATAACAGCTTAAAAAACAAACAAATCCAAGTCTGTTGTGATAAGAGCCTGGTTTTTTATTTGAAATCTGAAAGAATTGACAATTTTTAATTATCTATATTTTACTCATTTGTTATAAATTTTAGTTAAAATAAAGAAACAAATGAATAATTTCAATCAGCTCCCATGCTAATGATAAAAACATTTTAATCACTCTTTCGTTTCTCCACCATTGGTGGCCAACCTCCAAAAAGGCCAACCTGAAAATTATCCCTTTGAATCGCGAATAAATTTAATTTTAAATATCAAATACATCCACTAATGATGATTTGAAATTTCAGGGATACCAATCGGAATGTCAATGCCACATTTCTTGGACGCAGATCCCGCTTTGTACAGTAAGCTGGAAGGGATCAAACCTGACCCAGCTAAGCATAAAGCATATGTTCAAATTCAGCCGGTGAGAAAGTTTAAAGAACTATCCTATATTATAGTTTTATAATTTTAACCTGTAATTAAATGAAAAATAACAGAATATTTTATGGTTGGAAATATTTTATGTACTGTAAAGAGGTAGTAGAAAAATGGCAAAGTGGACGCCATTTTCTCAAAGAGAGTGACCATAAACCATAAAAACCCCTTGTGGACTCCGTGAGCTGCTCATGTAGAATCAATTTTAAATTCGGCTCCCGTGCCAAATATAATCTCATCGTTGCAATAGCTAATTTATTTCATTGGTTTAAAATTGAGCAAGAGGGTATCTCTTTAATAATTTTTTATTCTCAGTTTTAATGCCATACGCCTAGAAAAAACTTTTTCTATCGTATGGAAAACGATTGAAAATAGTTTTTCTAATTTCGGATTTATTTTTGTTAAGCAAACGGAATTTTTATATCATTTGAGGACGAGCAAAACGTGTCAGAAGATACACAAAATATGAAGTGATATTTGGCGACTTAATCTCGTCTAGAGCAAGGTATGGGCTTGTAGCTAAAAACACTAGTCTTGTGCAAGGGGTTGGCTCGTGGCTATAGACACTGGTCTTATAGAATGAGGAAGGGCTTAGATCGTGGCTAGAGACACTGGTTTATCGCAAAGACTTAGGTCGTGGCTATAGATATTCGGCTAGTGCAAGGACTTAGCTTGAGGCTACAACACTTGTCTTGTGTAAGGGCTTGTCACGTAGCTAAAGATACTGGTCTATTGCACGCATGTTTGTCTCGTGGCTAAAGATACTGGTCCATTGCACATGCTTGGCTTGTAGCTACAAACACTTCCGATTGACGAAAATAACAATAGCTGAAATGAATTGACTGAAATGGCAACAGCTGAAGTGAATTGAATGAAATGGCAAAATAGCTAAAATTAACCTGAATTTGTTTTTTTTTACAGGAAATAGGGATGCCGATGTACGCTAAAATCCCTCTTCAACTCAATGTTGTTGTCAGAAAAACCAAATTCGTAAACAGAGTGAAAAAATTCGATAATATGGTAGTACCAATATTCTGGCTTGAAGTTGTAAGTATACCAAATGTTACTGCCATTTTCATACGATTATAAAAATAACTTTTAGGGCAACGTCTTTAAATAGAGAAGGAGAAGCATGAATAAAAAAACTCATTTTTGTAATGAAAATTCGCTAAATATACATTGGAAAGTAATATTTTTTGTAAAGAACAATTTTAAGGAATATTCTCTGTCCATACCACTTTTGTGGCTACCACAGTTTTCAAGATATTACGGCCATTAAACTGGCTAATGTTTTTGATTGAGTTTGGCTTATAAGAATTCGTGCCATATTTGACATCTGTTTTAATGCGTACGCTAGACATATAAGATAAAAAAGCTTCTTGTCTTATTTAACAGCCCCATAAGTTTGACATGTAAGATAGTAAAGCTTTTTCCCTTATTTAACAGCCACATAAGTTTGACATGTAAGATAGTAAAGCTTCTTCCCTTATTTAACAGCCACATAAGTTTGACATGTAAGATAGTAAAGCTTTTTCCCTTATTTTACAGCCACATAAGTTTGACATGTAAGATAGTAAAGCTTCTTCCTTTATTTAACAGCCACATAAGTTTGACATGTAAGATAGGAAGGCTTTATACCATATTTAAATATCTGTTCGAACATTGAATTTTTTTCCAGTACCTGGCAGGCCTTCCTGATTTTCTCAACACTCTCATTTACCTGTTTGTCAACGTGGTGCCACCGGGTCAAGTAATATTCATATGGTCATCAATTTCTCTTGGCTTCCTACTGGTGTTCGCAGCCAATATCCAGTACGCCTTAAACCACAAAGTGTGGAGGCAGGGTTTCTCCACTAGAAAGCGGGCTTCCATAATTAGTCATAAAATTAAGCAGGAGACCAGAAGGTAAAACGATTTAAAATAGCTTCTTTTTACGAATTGATTACTAAGACAATTTTACTTCCAAATAAAAGTACGTTTTTGTATAAAGGTTGAAATATTTCAGACGTACCATCATATTTTTTTTAGAATATGAGGAAGATACGGTCCTAGATTTTTAAAAATGTTCTCTACTCCCGCAGTAAAATTACTCTTTCTGGTTCAAATTTACCATAATTATTTTGGTAATTTTGATCCCACTAATTAAAATTTAACGCAATTTACAAAATAAACAAATTTGTCTAATAAAACTTTTTAGTTACTGAGCAGTAACAAATTTACAATTTTCAGATAAATCCTACAAAAATAACAATGGTAAATTTAAACACGCAAGAGTTAACTTACTGGGTGTAGAGACAATTTCAGAAGTAGGACCATTGTTTCCCGTTTTGCCATTTAATTGCTCATAATAATGTTCCCAAAATTATTTATAGAATTTTTTCTATAAATATAGCGTTACTAAAGTTATGTTAAAATGTATACAGTAGGGGTTGGGGCGTGGGACAGTGTGCTAACTCAGCTAACTGCGTTAAGAGGCCTGAAACATCTTTTTGAGGACTTCAGGCGCTCTGTATAGCCTTATTGTATAGCCTTTGAGTTGAGGTTACAATAAATCTCTTGATTTCGGCTTCCCGCACATTAAGTTTTTATTTGTATTTTTAACGTTCCCAATATAAGTCACTGTAATTTTGTACTTATTGGAACACTGTGTCCCTTGCCCCCACCCCTACTGAATAAATTTCTATATCACTTTTAACATGACTAATATCTGCGGTTTCATCGCAAAAAGATTTAATGCACCTACTGCTACTGATTCAAGGGGTTATTTTTAAAAATTCAATTACTCTGTGTTTTTAGATATAGTTAAATTTTCATAAAAATATATTTATATTTTTAATTCCTAAATATTTTCTTTTGCAGATTATCAACAATGTCACAGAAATTTATACCGCTACCAACAATAGAGCCAAAATAACCAATATTCTCTACCTGACGCAACGACTTATGAATTTAACAAATTAATGACGTGCGGCATTTGTTGAAAACATGTCACCTATGCCATAAGTGAATTATTTCAAATGATATTCGCTAAAAGAAAACAAAGAGACTGAACATCGTGAATGAATATTATAACAATAATGTAAAAGAGTAGCACTAAAGATCAAATGAATAGAAATACTCTCAAATTTAAAAACATATTTTTGCCTAAATGTGCGAATATAGGAGGGAATTGCTAAGCAAACAACAGAAGGCAAAGCGGAATTGATCCACCTAACTTCCGTCGTCCGAATAACCTCATAAGCGTTATATTCTAATGAAAATTCGCTTTAAGGAAAAATTATTAATCGAATGAGCTTTTTTATTTATAAAAGGTATTCAAAGATCAATAAAAAGTTTTCAAAAAGTTAACTGGTTACAAGGAATTGCGGATGTTAAGTTAATTTTTTAAAAAACGGTCATCTGCAAATGTTATCAGCGTTTGTTAATATATTACCGCGTCATAATTAGAATTAACGTAAAACATAGAGCTTAAAATATATTTTTTTTACATGATGATTTGATTATCTTATGACTAATGTGTAAATTAATTTTAGGAATTTATTTTTGTATTACTGACAATGTTACGATGAATAGAACCATATAGCTAATAGAATCCGTAAGGTTTGACTGCTGAAAGCTTGTCGCTGAGAAAAATCAATAGTCTGATAGAGTTGCTAACATTTACTTGTTTTTTATCATAAACGTAAAAGTGCTCAAGTATTATTAAACAATCTCGAATCTTAAATTTTATTTGAAATTCGAGTTTCATCTACAAAAAATCAAATGGAATATAATAAAATAAAATAGAAACCATTTAGAATTTCCAAAGAAAGTTAAATTACATTTCGGGACAATATTTGTACTTAAAAAAGCATTGGTTTTTATGATCCTAACAAAACAAGACTTTTACTAAATCCCGCTTCTCAAGACAAATTTTGTATAAAAATATATGACTTTTAATGTGATCCCCATGTCCTACAATGGTGTCCGGTCTAATGCAATGATATTTGCAATCCGACTCGAGAAAGCTTAAGTCTATATTTGGCAGCTTTTAGCAAGTTAATAAACTGCGTAAGCTTTCGTGGTTATTGTCATGAAGGATTAAGTCTTCCAGTGGTCACCGAGTCAATAAAGATGTAGAATCCAACGTTTCCCTTCCAATGTCGGAGGCATATTCAGGGATGTAGGACATCATGGATAAAAACACATTTCTCTACAAAACTGAACTGAACTAAACCTTAAGCGAGTTTCCAAAATAAAAATGAGCCATTTTTTATAAGTTAATATTTAGGTCAAACAGCAAATAATTTAACATCATTATATTTATTTTTGTAAATAACTTTAGAACTATAACTTTATTTTTAAGAAGTATTTTCTTTATATGAATAAAATATAAATTTACTTTGTACTATAGATTTTAAAAATTCAAATAAATAAAAAATATAAATATCGTAGTGTAGTTTTCAAATCGATAATATGTTTTTACTTTTTGAGCTTTTCTACTTCAAAAATTGAACCTTGTTACGAAATTAATTAATAAAGGAAATACTGAAAACGTGTAAATTTGTGATATTAAATATATTAGTAAATTAGATGACTAGAGTAAAAATTGTTATTTGTTTTTTTTTGTGATTGAACCTGGTACGATATGAACAACATTAACTGTACCATAGAGATATATACTAGAGGCGGCATAGCCTATCTTAATACATTGAGAGGCCTGAAACATCTTTTTGGGGGCTCTGTGTAACCTCATTGAAACCTCCTCTAAGAGGGATTTAAGGTTATAGTAAGTCAAGTTTTCGGCTTCCCGCACATTGTGATTTGTATTTTAAACATTCTACTATATAATGTACTGTTTTTTGTTCTGTTTATTTGATTATAATGATAATCGAATGCGGTCAGGTTACTTTTTCGATGTTTCAAAATTCAACCAATAGGGCCCCTCTAGTTATATATCTCTATGAACTGTACAGTGCAGAGGATCAATTTTCTATGAAGAATCATAGAGGGAGGGAAGGGAAATCCTGCTTCAATACATTTAGAAGTGTGAAATTTTTTTAAAACATTTTTTGCGCCCTACAGAAACTCTGTGTAACCTCAACCACATTAAAACCTCCTAACAGTGAGTTAAGGTTATTATAAATTAATCGCCGTCTACTTTTAACATTATTGTGATTTGACTTGTATTTTAAACGTTCTGTTATACAAGTTACTGTAATTTACATTTTTAAAGTTTCAAATTCCATCAATAGGGCTCTTAGGTTACTGTTTTAATAACCAACTGTATAATAATATCTCAATGGTAAGAAATAAGGGATCAAAGCCATGAAAGACAGTTCCATAACCTATACATCAACCTTCTTCTATAATAATTCACTTGACTATTAGAGCAATTCTATTTTGATTTCTTTTATTGCTTGATGGTTCTCTATAGGGAGAGGTTAATAAAAGAAGAACTTGGTTATCTCACACCAAGGATCTTGAATAAAGGGGATTACGCACTAAATCGATTTGCCATACAAAAAAGTGACCTCATCGAAAACTAAATCCATCTACTTTTAACCTAAATCCATCTATTTTTAAAATACTTAGTTTTTATTTTTTGTATAATATGTATTATTTTTTCTATTTAAAAAATGAAAAGGAAAAAAATATGATTTGTTTTTAATTAACCAAAATGCGTGGAATTTTCACCTTTGAAATGTAATTAAATTTATATAAATTAACAAAATATTTGCAAATAAATTATTATAAATGATTAACATTATAAAATAACAAATACTATCTATAAATTATAAGAAAAATCAAATAATGATGAAATATATAGCCGCGCACAAGCTATAGCTTATGCGGCTATTAAATAATTTATTATTTTCATAGTTTCATTTGCATATTCCATTGTCAAATAGACTTTTATTATTATTATTATATTACTTATAAATGTTTTATGCTGATATTTATATTAAACTGTATATGATTTTAAAATAATAAATAAATCTTAACTAAAAAATAGAGAGAATTCAACACGAAACACACGCCAAAAACTAACTGCAAATTCTTGGCACAAACTGCGTATGCTTACAATTCTTATAGCAGCACAGGTCTTAAATTTTAGAGGCAAATTTACCTTTCAATGGTTTCCTATTGTTTATTGCATGATGAGAAGGTTATATACACGCTTCAATTATTACTCAATAAGCACTAAAGAAGCATGAGCATCTTCAGCCATCAATAAAATCAAATAAACAGAACGAAATTACACTAACTTATTAGTAAAACGTGTAAAATACTTATTAAAATACAAACAAAAGCCATAAATAATAACCTTAAGTCACTTTTAAGAGGAGATTTCAATGAGGTTTCACTGAGCCTCAAAATGATGTTTCAGACCACTCTAGGAATATATATCTCTATGGTTATAGATGATAACTCACACTCACATTAAAGATAGATAGGTGAGGGGGCAGGGGATAGATCAAGGATCTTGAATAACGGGGATGACGCACTAAGTCGATTTTCCGTGTAACAAAGTGGCCCCATCAAGAACAAAGAAATAGTGAAAAATCCATCACAAACACATGTCAAATATAAATTGCACATGCTTGGTATGATCTACTCTTGCTTAAAATCATTTCATTAACTGCGCAGGTCCTATATTTAGAGGCAAACGTTCCTTTCGCTGGTTTTCTGTTGTTTTGCTTGTAGAGAAGTTTACGAACAAATACTGAAAAGGAATATCTTTTCTTTTAGTAACTGTTTCATTTTAATTGACTTAACAAGCCACAAAGGTAACTAAAATAACAACTAACAAGTACTGAAGAAAAGTGAGGAGCAAACTCGACTTGTCATTGTTACATTTACCTTCGTTTCACACATTTTATGCTGTAACCATTGGTTACAACTTAACTATTGATATATTTCATAACAAGAACATATTAATTGGATACCAAAAAGTAAAAATGCGATAAGTAAAAAAATGCAACTTTTCAGGAACCGAAAAACAAACTTTGAATGAAGCTCTAAAATCGTTACAACCAGTTACAGTTTTTATTTTAACATTGTTAAAATAAGGAACAAGGGTTCTATTGAATGGCTATATTAGAAAGAAAAACCCGATAACAAAATCTCGTAACGAATTTAAAAGAACAATAAAAATTTCCCTGACAGATTTGACATTTTCAAAAATTATAACTCCCTAATGTCAAAACAAATCACGTATTTGAACAAACATTATAATATTTATTAAAATGTTCTATATAATGAGAAGTAGTTTGGTATTCAATTAATAAATAGTTCTCGAGATATTGGGGAAATTTTAGGAAAACCTATTGACTTATACCTTTTTTATCGGTTCCAAAGAGGTTGTAATCCCCTTTTGACTGATTTTCCACTTGTCATTTTTAAGGTTGTTAAACTAAAAATCAAACTATTTTTCTTGGTTAAAGTAAGCTTACTATTATAGTAAATTATCTATGTACATAGAGTTTCATATTTCTAATTAAAATGTGGATAAACATGAAAGTAAAAATTTACTATTTTACACAGTTCCTGAGTTAGCCCGGTGTCCAGTTGAATACTAAAATCAATGTGTTTATATAGGAATATTTTAATTTAAGTTAAATATTGCTGTTTAGTGAATTTAAATTAAAATTGTAGCTCAAAATATCTAAAACATAGGCTTTGCGACTTTTTGGTAACGTAGTCAGGACTGAAAAGTATAAAGGTGATAAGTCGAAAAATGCAACTTTTCAGCCATCTCCAAAATCGTTAAAACCAGTCACAGTTTTTATTTTAACATTATTATATTTATTAATATGTTCTATATAATTTGAAATAATTTGGTATTTAATTTATAAATAGCAGGCAAACTTTTGCAAAAGGGTATAACTCGACTTATGTCTTTTATATTTATAATTTTTTCAACTTATTGAAGTCTAAATGGGTTAACTTAACTTATTACGTTTATACTAAATGCTTCTGTTCAAAATAAAAGATATCTCCTTTGTATTGAGTTAATTAATTAAAAAAATAACTATCGTAGATATACATTTATTATACCAATCGAAAGAGCTTTTTTTGCTGGTTCCAGTGATAGTAATAACTCAAAATCGACATTTTTCGACTTATCACCTTTTTACTTTTTGGTATCCAATTTGAATAAGATAATACTTTACCATTCTAATCAGGAAACTTTGGCTTTAATATAAGGTATATATATAAGGTAAGTTTGCTGCTATTTCATAAAACGTCCATGGGGTCAGAAAAGTTCCCTAACTCGTCATTCCCTTTATTTAAGATCCTTGGGACAGATAAAACTCATATAAATAGATCCATTAGTCTTTTTAGCCTCCTGAAATTTTTATTTTCAGAGATATTTTGTTCTTATTTAAACCTGATGACATTTTATCGCCTTAAACTCCAGTATAGCGACTGAAAATGTTGTACTTATATGTATTGCATAGTTTAGTATATCCATACCAACTTCAGGCGCAAAAATATAATAAATTAAAAGTTATTAAATTTAAATCACCACTCAGAGTAAGGGAAATAATAACGTTTTATTGATAGTATATTTTATAATATTATAAATTTTATTTATAATATTAAGGCAATTGATTACATTCAATCGTCTTAAACTCCAGTATAACGACTGACAGTGTTGTACTTATATGTATTGCATAATTTAATATATCCGTACCAACTTCAGGCGCAAAATATAATAAAATACAAGTTATAAAATTTAAAACACCACTCAGAAAAAGGGAAATAATTACGTTTTATTGATAGTGTACTTAATAATATTATACCAGGGACTATACTTTATCCTAACTTATGGAAGGAAGTTCGCAGACCATGCTAAACTATCCGGAATCCACCAAGGACATACAGATTTATTTTTATATTCTTAGCTTTCCCTGATGAGAATGGTATAGTATTATCACGATTAGTTTATTTAATCAGTTTGATTTCTAGTTTCTTAAATTAATTGCAAAGAAATTTAATTGTACTTATTGCTATTGTCTTAGTTTTACTACCTAGGAACCATTTAACAAGTCGATCCCGGAGTTGAAATGTTTATAAAACTTAACTATTGATAGATTTCATAACAAGAACATAATAATTTAAATAAGATAATACTTTACCATTCTAATCAGGAAACTTTGGCTTTAAGAAATAAATTTTACGTAAGAAAAAAATAATAAAAACATAAGGCAGAACTTAGAGATGATAAGAATTATCAAGATAAAATTTTTCATAATCATCAGGCATATTAGAAGAATATAAAATCCTGTAAAAATAATAAATTTAAGTAAAAACTGATTTAAAACGTAGCTTGTTTAACAATCTACGTTAATCGATTTAACAATCGATTTTTTTATTTTTTGCGAAATTAGCTAATGGGATAAGCTAAGGATCATGGCGTGAGTCGAATTTCGGACCACGACACAAATCCGTTTCAGAGGTCCCTGATCACAATAGTATGTCTACAGATTGGGGTGTGCATACGTGTAAATGACAAAAAAAAAAACAATTTTCGGCATAAAGTTACTCTTTATAAAAATGTTTGCTTTATATAAAATAAATATTTAACGCAATAAATTTTTTTACCATGAACCTTGTACCTTAAAAGTATACTTTTCATAAAGAGGCCAAGACTACTAGGTCTAGTTTTGATAGTTCAACAAAATGTTATTCTGGAAATCAACAAGGTTAATTTTTTTACCAAGTTTCATTTCGATCTGAGAGCGCGTTTAAATGTTATCGTGTTCTATTATATAGTATATTGCTTCAAGATAGCCGTAATTTTTCACATTCTATGTGTCTCTGGCACAATTATATCGTGTTAGTTAAAATAAAAATTGTTACAATCAATACCTCAACTTTGTTTGTACTTAAGTTATTTTATCTGAAGTTTTGACATGTAAGTTTTTTTTCTGAATCGCATTATTCTATTTATTTATTTACTTATTAGTAAAAAAATAGTTACTGACTATGTGTTTTACTATGCCTCGACTTGATACTTCAGAATAAGAATTTTAAAGTTTAGATCTAATGCTAGTTGCTTGCCTTACTCTTACTGTTTCAATTTCAAATCAGAAGGGGCATAAGCAGCCCTAGCCCTACCTAGAATCGCCTATGAACGGCAGAACATGTTTATTATATTTGAAGAACATAGCAAATTCCAGAAGTATGAGTACCTTTAATAGTATACAATAAATATTGGTAAGGAGATAAGACTATCGAGTTTTGACAATATGACCCCGTCCTCGTGGAGCAGCGATACCTACACTATTCATAAAAGTATTGCACATAAAGTATACCATACGAACTAAAGGCGTACAATAAAAAGTAATGCGTCAACAGAGAGATAAAAATTTGTCAGCGGCATAGTTCATAGTTGTACATTGCACAAAACAGCTCAATAAGACTAACCTACACAGGTTAAAAACCGGTAATCAATGTTAACATTTTCCAAATTTAAATTCCGGACAGATATTGATTGAGAACCCTCTAAGTAATTTAATGTCTTGATTGATCTCCCGATCGAAGGTAATATTCTTGTATGCTTCCTTTTTCTGGCGTTTATCTTTTATTTTAATTCCATATTTTATACTTAAAATCACACCACACAAACACGCATAACTGTTGTTATGTATTTAGAATTAAAAAATGCTATAAAAACGCAAGCCTCATTCTAGGATTCGAAACCTGGGATGGACTCCAACCTAAACGTGGTTGCGCTCAAACCAACTGAGCTATCCAGAGGACAAGACTTGCAAAATACTCACAGAAGACATTTTACGCCTTAAAGAGAATATTTTCGATCAGAAAAACTGGTATAATCGATTCTCGACATAAAGTTATTACTATAAATAACTCCAAACAAACTTGCATGCGCATGACTAGTAATATATGTAAAATTAAAAAAAGTGCGATTAAAATTTATGCCTCAATTATATTTATTTTATATTTAATTAGATTAAGCGTATAAAAACTCACTGCCACTACTATGTTATTGCAAAAAAAAGCTTGAACCTGTTTTCACGAGTATTTAATTTAAATAATTTAATAACACGCCTAGTTTTTCTTTTATTTTAATAAAGAGTAAATAGCTGGTAAACAAAATCTTTTATCTCCGCAGACGACGAGCAATGTGAAGTTTATTGACTAGTTTTTAGGGAGCAAAAAGTAACTTTTTCTCTCTTGGGAATAGAATGTGTTCTAGTATTGAGGTTAGAGCCAAATATATCCATTTGTTTAGGGGAGTGGTATCCTCTAAACTTATATATGGGACCGATCAATTTTTGTATCACACCTAAAATGTTTATAGGGGACCCACCCAAAAAAATAGTTTCTTGGCTCAAAATCCGTTTTAGATTAAAAGAATTTGTTTGGAGCAATACAAAATGTTAGATTTCTTTAGAGCAGCACCCTCAAAACTTAGGGGGGTCCGTCCTAAAAAAGAATAAGAATGAAATACAGCGAAACATTCGCTGTATTCGCATTTCTTTTTTCGTATGAAAAAAGATTATAACATTAGTTAATTGTATGCACCTTGGAAGTAAAATGCCCTCGCAATTACCTCCATCGGGTTCGACTCGTGATTTAATTGTCATATCTACCTCGGCTTTGCCTCGGTAGTTAATCTCATAAATCTCTTGGCTTCGACTCGGGAGTTAAATGGTTTGGTTCCCTCCATTTAACCAACCAACGAACTGCTCAGAAAAATAATTGCATTATTTTCTCCGTTGGCGCATAAATAACATTTGTATTTATTTCCTCATTTTTACCGTAGATATAGAAGAAAAGTATTGTTTTATAAAAAAAAAATCCGTGACCAGGATGTCACCGGAAGTATCCGTTTGAGGTGTTTTTAAGACATCCTAAGTGGTTTTTACAAAGTTGTCTATGTGTGTGTTATCATCGTAGCTCCTAGTGTATTATGCTAGGGAGTTGAAAATTTGTATGAAAATCAGTCAATAGATATAGAGTTTTGCTATCCGAAAAATATTTTTATGACCTCATCAATCCGCAGTAATGACAGCAAAAATTTCTAGAAAACGCGAAAAAATATTAAAATTCATTTGAAATTTGGCACGCATGTAGTCATAAAAAAGTATAAAGGTATATAGATTCATCTCATAATCAGTATTAGTTTAATTTTTATCGTATAACTTGTGAGCGATTTTAATTTTTTTTTCTTAAAAATTCTTTATTGGCAAAAGTATACAATATTTATTTAGTTTAAATCGGAGCCATATTTTATTTATTGATTTAGGGTAATCTTTGCCTCTTTATTTTTACTCTATTTATAAAAAAAAAATGTTTATAAATATTTGTTTATTATAAAATATTGTTAAAACGAAAAAAGGATCTAATCATTTTTAAACTTGGTGCAAGTGTATTCTTCTTCTCTATACGTAATAAATAAGCATTCTAACTGATTGCATCAACACGACAAGTGGATATATATATCCATGGTTGTTGTTGGATCATAAAAGTTAAGCAGCATTAAGGAGGTGTATTTGCTATCTGAAGACTACTTGCAGTAAGTTGGTAATTTTTATTTTCTGAGGACGACCTGAGCGAATCCAAAGTAGAAAGGATGAGCGTAGCAAATCCGGTGTGGTAAAGATAAGTTCCGAGATCCATCCTACCCGATTTTAAATGTATAAAATTTTATACATAGGCACTCGGAACTTAACCTTGCCATATCGGACTCACTTTTGGTGCCTACGCTCATCCTGATTACGTTGATATCACGTCACTCATCCTCAAGATAATTATGTCACTTAATTTATGTCGCATTATATCTTTGGAATCTATTTCCTGATTTATCAAACTCTCCAGAAGTAGGATTATTTGAAAAAAGTGTGGGGGGGGGAGGGCAAAACTAGCCATAACATCTGTCAAGGCTTCTAAATTCAGAAAATTAGTAACCGACTTTTAACGACTACATCAGGGATTTAAAAACAATTTTGCGGCTGCAATAACCAGACTGAACCATTCTATCACCCACAAATGATAAAGGCGTCTCACATAAACAAATTTTTGACACTCCATTGATAGGGGATTTATGGTACGAGGCTAAAGTACTATGTTAGACAGAGGAAAAAGCATATAACTATATGCTTTTAGTCTCTAGTAAATCTTGTTACTCTTGACCGTAGATGTATGTTTTATACATGTATGACTTATGTATAAAATGTGACTTGTATGTCACGTAATTATACTTACCACCGAGTAAAACGATTCGTTATGAATTGCTGTAACATAATAATATTCTCAAGCAAGTAGCATAATATATTTTTAATTACTGCTGAATAATTCAGAGAATTTCCTTCTAAAATCTTACTTGTTTCTTAAAACTAGCCGCAAACCCAACAGTTGCACGACAACTGTTTCTCTTACCGCACAAGTCCATCTCTTTGCACCTTAGCAATGTCTTTACCACAAGCCTGGAAGTTGCACCGAAAAATGTCTCTTGCCACGAGCCCATATCTTTGAACTAGAACAGTGTCTATAGCCACTAGTCAAGCAGTTGAACAAATATATGCTTTAACTAATAGCCCATCTTTTTGCAATAAAATAGTATCTCTAGACGCGAGCCTGTTCTATTGTACTAGAACAATATCTCTGGGCAACTTTGAACTAGACCAATAGCTGAGCCGACCAAGAGTTCTTAGACATTTTTATCGCGTTTAAGCATAGCCACCTTTTATCATACGCGCCACAACCAGTAAACCAGTAGCAAATTGCATAGTAATAGTAGTAGGTAAGATTGGGGAGGTTAAGCCTGGTGAGCAGACCACACCTTTGGGTCCTTTTCACCAACCCCGAAATCAACCACATATCACTTTACCTCCACTACTTTCTTCTCGTCAAACCTCCTGCTACCATGGATGAAAGTAAGAATGTCCTGCCATCTTAGAGACTCCATTTCCTCTCGTGTAACGTTCTAGTTCCAAATATTTAAAACCTGAGCCTTCCAAAACCTTCATACGTTTACAAATAATGATAGGCTGTTTCTTCCTCATTGTCTTCACATATTTGGCTCTCAGTCACCTTCATTAGGGCTAAATGCCTATTAAGCCTGCAGTTCCCAGTGATTACTTAATATTATATTAAGTACTATTACTTAATATTCATTATGGTAGCACTACTACCATAAATTTGAGACTAGGCTTACTCGGGTCAAGAAGCCATCTAGATTTCCTTTTATCCGATGTTGGAAATATCATCTTTGACTGGTTACATCCGGTGTTGTTTTCCCATATAATTTTAGCTTCTTTTAGATTTGGGCTGCCTTCTTGTCCAATCTATCTCTGGGCCACAAAAACCTGTAGATGCCCCTCTTTTAGCTACTTCATTGGCTTTTTCGTTTCCAGGTATGCCAGTGTGTCCAGGGATCCATATCACATTGACCTTTGAGTGTTCAGATTGCTGTTCCAGAGCTTTCCAGCATTCTAATACCAAAGAAGAATTGATATTGAGAGAAGCTAAAGCTTTTAGAGCAGCTTGGCTGTCTGAGCAGATTGCTATAGATTTATATTTTGGGGTTTTTAAGTCTGGCTGCCTAGTCGCTTCCAAAATGGCAATGACTTCGGCTTGGAACACTGTAGTTAAATTACCTTAAGGAAAAGGTAAGTAACTCAGGCTTTTGGTAAAGCCTGAGATTTCGATGTATAGTGTTGCTCCAAATAAGCCTGTATAATTTAGAGAACCATCAGTGAATGCCACAAGAGTCTGTGCATCAAAATTTTACCTTACCCTTTTCCAATTTTTCTCTAGAAGGGATATCTATTTGAAACTTCTTGCTTAGCTTAGCATATTTCATAAACGCTAATCATAACTACTACTGGTGAATCAAAAGGACGTAATACAAGCTAAAAACACTAAGTTAGGACAGCAAAACCATGGCCTAAGAACTAATCAGAATATTGATAGGTGTCAAAGGTCCAACTGTACTGAAGAACAAAACAAATTATATTATATAACAATCTTATTACAAATTGAAGTAAGTAAAAATTATAAAGTGCAAGTCGAATACCACATTAATCCAATTCACACCTTTGTATAACTATACTAAAAACGTTTTGAAAATATTTGTTTTTATGTTAGGCAAAATACGACGGAAGACTGCTGTTGTATTTTCTTGCTTAGTATTTGAGGTAATAGTAGACATACGTAGCTATCAGTTGCTTTCTTGTAGGAAACGAAAGAATCTTAGAACGTGCTTACAATACCTACAGTTACCTAAATTCCGATAAAAGTAAAATTTATATATGTCAATCAATAATTAAACAAACTCACTTTGTAAAAAAAAGTTTAAAACTATATTAATGAAAGCAATAATTTAAATGTTGTAATTATATCTTTTAAATTATATCTGTAGTTTAAAAAAATAATAAAAAATGAGTAACAAAAAGAGAGTTTTAAGTCCACATAACATTTTAACCTAGAGACTTAAAAAAGTCCTCCTTAACCGACCGGTACTTAAAGAATATCATTTATAATTTACTTTTTTTCTTAAGCAACATTTTATATAGGAAGAGCCAAAGATAAAAGATTACAAGACACAAAATGTTTAAATGAGAGAAAAAATAATGAGAAAAACAACAAAATGAGAAAGAAATACTAAAACTGATAATTAACGTAAACTGAAAGACAAGAAATTTTGACACAGATTTGTCATAAAAGGTATAAAAGTACGCAAACACATAGAGCACCACCTTTCCCCTGGATGAAGTAATACTTGATGAATTGGGACTTCTATGAACAATCTCAGACATGATGTAAGTAATTTTTGAAGAATGATGAGGAAATAGAGAATACAGTCTCTTTTAATAAAAATATTTTGGTAGACAATAACATTTTTTAATTTTGTCGTATTAAAAAAATATACGATTATATTGTGCGAATAAAATAGAAATAAAACCATAGAGGTCCTATTATATGATAAAAATGTTTGTAGAATTTAAAAGGCGTGCAAAAAATGTCAGCAAAATGTAAAATCAAACTTTACAATTGAATAAAGGTATAATTTTGTATTCTAAATCGTTTATCACTAATAATATCAACTCCAACGACGTCTTCCTACTGATTAAAAACTTTATTAAATAGAGCTTGGAGAAAACACGTGCCGGTTTTTTCTAATTGAATCTGTATAGTAAAGTCACAGCTCTTGAGTAGATAAGACAGAAAATGCCTGCACATAAAAGTCATAAGGTTGACACTATCTTTAATATAGTCATTTAGAAAAAGGGCCAATCAACGTGGCATACTTACTAGGTGATTTATCACCTCTCCTTATTTACAATCAATACTATCACTAGGTGGATGCCACAGGGAGGTTGGAAGGAGGTGTTGGAAGCTCATGTCTGTGATGCCATACCTAACTAGGTGAATTTAAATAAATTAATATAAATATGAAAAATACATCATTTACCTTTTATATTTATGTATAATTTGATTGATTTACTACCTCCACACGGAGAAACCTAAGCAGCACTGTTAATTTGCATTTATTTTTTTGTATGTAAATGATTATTAATTGCACTGTAATAAAGCAGTACATATTATAATTATAATATAATATAAAATATTATAATTTAAATCAACAATAATTATAATTAATATTTTTTTTATAATCATTACACCATTTATTGCTTAATTATACCACAATTTATAATAATTATGGTATTTATTCGCAATTCAAAACTCCGTAGCAGCGCCACTGTCGCTAATAAGAAATTGATAACGAAAGGGGATCAACGTTGTGATACATTTATAGCTTTCTTATTTTTTTTCTAATTTTTGACGATTTACTTTAACATTTTTTCTTGAAGTGATTTATTTTAATTAATTTAAGGGTGTTTTAACTCACTAAAGTCACTCTTTCATCGGATAAAAAACCTTTTAAATGGTTTGTCTTGAGATATTAAATTACGGGACTGAAGTTTGGGGCTCCGCTAAGCTTTCCAACACCAACCGCCTCCAAATTAAACATCATTCTTCGCAAAATTACAGATTCCCCCTTTTATGTATCCAATCCTATCCTTCATAGAGACCTCAACGTTCCTTATGTCCAAGAGTATACAAAATTCTGTGACACCCTACTAGATCATACCAATCCTCTTATCCAAAACCTTTCCTCAAGAATCATTCCAGATAACCCTCCTCGCCGTCTTAGGCGTCAGTGGCCCAAAGATCTTCTAGAAGATTAGATAATTATATAAACAGTTGTGTACTGTGCATACATTGACGGACTAAGATAGGCCTGGTGTACGCACGCTAAACTCTGTCCAAGCCTGAAAGTGCAGTCGCTGGACTGTTTCTTTTGTCATGACTTACAGGTCAAAATTAATTTCAGCAATATCACTAGATACACTCTTGCTGTAGATGTGATAAAAAAAAGATATTAAATTAATTGATGAGAGGGTGAAAATCACAATATAGTGTTTTATTTTATTTACTGTTAAATTGTTTTGTTTTTGAATAATTTCAATTTGCACAAACTCACAAAATTACTATTTTATTGCAATAAATCGTTCAAATTAGTTGTTACACGTATTAAAATTAACTAATAAGTTGATATTTGCCAATCTTTGTGTTTTTTTAATTAGTGTTATGAAGTTAGACAAATGAGTTACACATTTATGTTTTTTTTGTTTTATATTAATCAAAAATTATAATCAAAGTTTAATAAAAAACCGTGTTTTATATTTTATATCGGTAAATATCAGCTTAAAAAACAAACAAATCCATTTTTATTCAAGTGTGTTATTTTATTTAGAGAATTTTATGTAATATATTTTTTACTTTGTTGGTTAGGCACTGATGATGATCTGTTAAGATTGAAAGCTGGCTATGTCAAATATATATCAATAGTGGAGAGACTCTGTTTTATTTCATTACATGAAACTCCACAAATCATTTTTCCTTATAATTAATTAAACAAATCCATGTGTGTACTGGTAAAAGACTGATTTTATGTTTCAAATTCTTGAATAGTCGAAGTATTTATCAATGAAATATAGGCAATTTTCATAGCACCTATGGTTGCTCTATTACTTTTTAACTCGTTTATCACAAATGAACTAACAATGAAGAAATAAAAGATTAATTTCAAGTGGTTCCCATGCTAATCTTAATTTAATGATAAACCTATGATGCTAATCCTATGATAAACAAATGTTTGATCGCCCGCCCTAACGCTATTTTCCCCGTCATTGGTATTGCCAAATTTATAACTATCTCTTTTAAGCGCGAATACAATTTTATATATATATCACAAAACACTAAATAATTGTTCTTTATCCGAATAGACAATCTGCACTAAAGATCTGAACCCTTAGATCAGTATAAGATCTAATAGAGGGTTTAAAATTTTCTCGGCTCTGAAACATGTCTTAATAGATTTAGAAGAATAAAAAACATAAAATAATACATAACTATCTATATATTATTATATGTATTTATATATATATATATATATATATATATATATATATATATATATTATATATATATATATATATATATATATATATATATATATATATATATATATAATGCCTCAAGAATGCACATTTCTGGAATCAGGAGCCAAACGATCTCCCCCATTCTTACCATGCAACTAGCCCTATGACCAAATTTCTATAGAAAATTTGCTTAAAATTGAGGAAGAAAAGGAGCAAAAATCTTGTTAATGAATTTAATCGTCAAAAGTATTTATTATATCGCATGTTAATTGACCTCATCATAGGAATCATTTGAACTAAAACGGCACATGACACGGTTTAGTTTTTAAAAATAATTTCGTTGTGATGGTTTAATTTAATTTCTGTTTGGTTATTTGTCAAATTAATAAATCAATAATTTAAATATTAAGATGAATTATTAATCCCGATCTGGGTATTGATTCTGTTCACCAGTTGTGTTTTTAGTTCACTTTTTAATATAAGGAACAGGGGCGCTGTAATCGAAGCCTGGTAAACGTAATAAACACGAAACATGGAACTCTTGCTGCTTAAGGAATCGAAAGCAAGCAATCTCTCCAATAATTTGTTATATTTAACAAAACCGACTTTCGGTCTTAAAGTATAATAAGTAAAATAAAAATAAACAAAAATAAAAACGGATTATTAAACTACAAAATAAGGTGAAAAAGTCGGTGAATAAATACAAGAAAATTATGTACAGGCTGAAAATTGAATATTCGATGTTTTAAAATTTCGCTTAGAGCTAGAGATTATGCCATATTAGATGCTTTCCCTTCCCTCTTTTAGAGGAAGAGAATCTAATAATTAATTTAATACATTAAATTAAAATTTATCTACGCACATTACGTCCTTATGCCTCTACCGCTAATAATACAAAAAATACATTTTTTTTATTTCAATTAATTTCATAAATACATATTACATTAAAATATAAATTACATTTTTTAATTAAAAACAAAAAATCGGATTTACGTTAATCGTCAATTAAATTAGTTATATAACTGTTAAAATGTATAAATTAATAAAAAGGGGTACACATCAAATAACCCAGAAATGATAAACAAAATTTTAATAGATACGTTCCAATTGATAGTTTGAGATAGCGAAATCAAACACGAGATTCGATCGAATTTTAGTATCATTTAGTATTAAAAACAGTTAGTTTTCAACGTGATAATGATAACTCGCGTGTTCGGTATAAACAACAATAGAATATAATTCAATATTATGCTGAATTATGTACAAAAATATACTTGAATATCAACAGTATATTGTTTACCTGGGACAATCGTATGAATATAATTTTATATCAATGATTATGCACAATTTATATTAAAAAGGCATTTGAGTATCAACGAAATTTTTAACTGTTTTGAGTATAAACAATAGTAAAACTAAATCATACCAAAAAATATTGAAAAAAAGTTGAGTATTAACGTAATTTTTAATTTTGTTGAGTATAAACAAGTTGAAGTAAATTATATTAAAATATTTGAGTATCAACATAATTTTTAACTGTGTAAACAATAGTAAAACTAAATTATACTAAACAAAAATTTTAAAAATTTGAGTACCAACGTAACTTATATTTGCGTTGAGAGTATCCAATAGTAGATGTAAATTATACCAAATGAATTAAGAAAGAAAATTATTTTTATTTATAAAAAAAACATTTTTACTGTGTTGAGTATAAACATTTATTCAAGATTTATTAATATACTATAATATATGATTATATTATAATATAATATATGAATTTTTAATATACTTCTTAAATCTAATAAACTAAATTATAATTATGGTAAAGTACTAGAACACTAATTACTAAATAGTGTAAGAACACTAATTAGATTAAATAAATAAAATATTTGGAACAATTAAAGTCCAAAAGTATTATGTTTACTTACTGAAATTTATGATAAAATAATTTAAATTAGACGTTTCAAGACCATATTTACATTTAGTTTATATTCGGACGTAAGCAAAGAACAAGTGCATTAATTATTTTAACTTTTTATTTGATTAAATTTATGCTTTAAGTTTTTAATTTATAGAGTTAATTATTAACACAAAAGAATTGACGCCAAAGAATTATTTTATTAATGAAAGAATAATTCAAGAAGAACAATTGCTCAGTTTTGTGCGATTAGAAACTCAACATGCAGGTGAAAAGGATGAGTGTTAGCAATGCTCCTGATCCGGTGAACGTAACGAAAGGTAAGCTAAATAAGTTAATGATCTATATTTTATTCTGTCAGTCTATTAGCGAATTTTCATTATGAAAATGACGCTTATGAGGTTGTTCGGATGACGGAAGTTGAGGGTGGGAGTGAGCGGAATCGGTTCCTATTGGCTTCCTGATAACAAAAATATATGCCCGAAAAAAGTTTATATATATATGTATATATATAATATATATATATATATATATATAATATATATATATATATATGTATATATATATATATATATGTAAGAGTTTCTACCCTTTCGTATGGCGAACGATAACTCTCGAAGGCGTTGTCAAATTGAAACGAAACTTTGCAAATCGCGAGATGTTGTGAGGTTACGAGGCCTATTGTTTATAAAAACATTATGACGTCATCAACGAAAGTTATGACGTCATGAAAAAAATTTTTTTGAAACTTGAAATGGCTTTAAAACAAGGTATTTCGTGTTTAGGTAAACGGCTAGCTGAATCGATTAAGACCAATTTCAGCTCAATCGAACCATCACAAATGGCGCAAACAGTATACATATATATATAATGTTTATATATGTATACGTCTAGGTCAAAGACTTGTACGATATCTGTTAGGTTTAGTAGTGTTAGAGGGTGGGGATATAGTATAAAAGATGGACCTCTACCTCTTGCTCCATCCTGGTAAGCCTGCTGTCCCAGAGAGACAGGACAAAAATGGCTTCCACTAAACCACGCCGAGCAAAGCAGGCCCGTAAAGCGGAAGAACCTCGAAGTAGTCTTTATATGGTTGAAGTCATTCTAAATCGATTGCGACCGGTTTCAGCTCAATCAGACAATCCTAAGATAGATGGTTCACTCCCGAGTGTAGTAGGAACACTCAATTGACAAGTTTGTTTTATGATTTAAGTTGGGGGCCTCATCACTAGAGTCTTGAATAGCGCTAGTAGTAAAAATATATTTGCTCTATTCTCTACTAGATTGTGCTGTAGTATTTTTTTAAAAACAAACAGTTGCCAATCGTTTAGTAAAATAAAATAAAAGTAAACAAAGATCTATGGTATGCTGTAGTATTCGCGATGTATTTTTGTTTAATAAAACTTGGGGGCCTCATCACGCGAAGCAGCACCATCGTTTTCTTAAAAAAATAACAATAATTCATTTTAGTTTTTTAGACTTAACATTTAAATTTGCTATCTGAGTATAACATCTCGGGTTGGCGCAAACGGATAAGTAAAGGAAACAACATATTACTTGATTACCCTCAACAGCTCGTTGTTTGGTTGAATAAAAATAAATAAATAAAATGTCAGAATAAAAATATGTGACAGTTTCACGCTGTCACCACTAGACTGTACTACTTGAGCCTCCTGCATCCCATCAACTATTTTTTTTTAATTCTTTGAGTGAGCCATCTATGTTAATATTGTTTATCTATGATCCTAAGTGACGGAAACGGTATTTTTATTTAAAAACATAAATCATGAATATATTTGTTTATAATGCTTGTTAGTTTTAATATTATAGCATACTATTAATAATAAAGTATTAATAAAATCTTAATTAGTAAAATCAAATTTGTGAGAAAGCCTCTCAGGCCCGCGAAGCGGGCCTGTGTGGAGAGGCTGTGAAAATTCGCTAGGTACATGGCAAAATGCCATGTAACAAGAACAATAATGAAACAACACATCATAAAAAACAACAACAATGTGGCCGCGAAGCGGCCCGGTGGGCTGACGCCGCGGAGCGGACGAGGCGCGAAGGCCGAGGCCGCGTAGCGGCTACGGGCCGAAGGCCCGTATTTTATATTTAATTTAGTTAACTAAATAATAATAAATAAATAATAGATACAATAAAAAATTGGGTACGGGGCCCTCGAACTTTTCTTTATTACATCGGATTCGCTAGGCTCATTCTCTCTACTTCGGACTCGCTTCGCTCGTCTTCAGAATATACAAGTCGTTAAATTTATACCGCAAAACCTCATAGGACTAGCTTCTCTGGTTCTTATATTGTAAATACATCTCTTTCATTCCCAGTGGTTCAGAAGATTTATGATTTTTGCTCAATAATTATTGTGGGTTAATGACGTCACATATATTCCATAAACATTACGGTACGGGACATTGACAAGGCCAATATTTGTACAAAGTTTCATCTCGATCCGAGAAAGCGTTCAAAAGTTATGTTCAAGAGGAACAAAATCTCGTACATTCATCCATCCACACACACACACATGTGTGTAGTGTATATATATATATATATATATATATATATATATATATTATAACCTCAAAAAATTTATTTATTTTGTATATAATATATATATATATAATATATATATATATATATATATATATATATGTCCTCTCCTTTCGAAAAATCCACTCTTTCCCTTTCTCGCTCCATGATCCCAAAAATAGAAAATATGACAAAAAATATAAAATTGAGTTGGTGTGGGTGTATTCCTTTATGCAATTATCGAGTACACACTGTTTTATTTCATTTTAGTATATTTACATCTATATATTTATACTTGAGGGCCCATTTGAATGTTTATTTGCGCCTAGTAAATGTAACGAAAATCACGTCAAATATCATAAGTATGAATAAAGACACCTGTTTGATTCAAGTCAAGGTGTTAAATGTTTACTTACTCCTTGTCTAAACTATGCCACGAGGTCGCATCTTGTGTAACACCAAGAGGTAATCTTCAGACGTCTCGTCTCTATGTGAAATGCTTTCCTAAGCCTTATGGACCTGTTATAAAGTATAAAATCTAAAATTAAAAATAACTATTGCCAACAAACTAAAAGAAAATGTAATTAGAAAAAGCCTTAAAAGTTTATATGAAATCTCGTAAACTCAAAATGTATTACATATTGGGATATGAGGTTTATTTAGATACAAAATGTGGAATTACACATTTTAAAATAAACATTGAAAACAACTTATTGAAGACAGTAGTCTTATTTATAAAGAATATTTATTTTAGTATTCGCCAAGGTAATACTGGGCAACTAAATATTATCAGAAAATCAAGCTAAACGTCATTTTATAATGAAAATTTGCTAATAGAAAGAGAAAACAAAATAAGCGTTATAGTATATTTAAATTTTTGGTCTAATCAGTATCATTTTCTCAATTTAATCAGTATTTTTATTTTTAGTTTTTATAAAGTTCATGCAAATGATTAATATGTTTATTCCTTATACACAGTATAAGCTGAAATCTAGACATCATTTTATAAATTCATGAAAAACTCAGTTTAAGTTGATTTTTAAAATGTTTATTGAAAAGTCTTGTATACCATTATGTTGCGTAATCAGAGTGCCATTAAATCGGATATTTAATGGCATATTAATACCAACACACTGCTTGGTACAACACCTGTTAAGACTACTATTACTGAATTTCCCTCCCATAGAAACTCTATAGTAATTCTGAAGGAAATATTAGTTTTATTCACCATAAGGTTTGCTGATACCAAAATAATCGGGTAAGGGGTACCTAGGAATTTTTCTTTAACACATCGGATTCTCTAAGCTCATCTTTACTACTTCGGATTCGCTTTGCTCGTCTTCAGATACTAAATACCTTAGTATTATTCCCCGCGCACACCTACCCAGGCACTGAGCTCACTTAATGCTACTTAACTTTAAAAAATCCAACAAAAATCATAACTTGTTGTATTGAAACATAACTTGGTATTACTTATTTATTACATAAAGGTAAATTACAACGTTTACTAAATTTCAACTCAGTTGGATTATTTTTCGCTTCTTCAGAATGGCTAAGAAACTTATACAAGCCATTCGATACAAATTGGACTGATGCTAATAATAAGATAAAACTTGGCACTTTTGTTGGTCTTATATACGACTGCAAATGCTTGTAAATTCTCCAACCGATTGACAAATTTTTACGCGTTTTATGATTTTTCAAAATTTTTGCTGACTCAATATTATTTTTGCGGGTTAACGACGTCATAATAAATACTTCCCTTATAGCACTATTAAACCAAAAAATCGATTGTACTAAATGTTAACTCTGTAGCATAAATCTACAGTGAAATACGTTGATAATTAACACACGCACACATACACACAGACATACAACGTAGTAACTACTTCGTCTTAAACTAAGTCTTAAAAACACCTAAAACGAACAATGCAGGTAAAAGTTCGGATTTTATTGCAAACTCAATACTTTCTGTATATTCCTACGGTATAAACAATAATAAGTAAAAAGGGACAGCTTTTTAATAGCAGTATTAGCAACCATACAGATATATTACTAGAGAGGCCCTATTCGCGATTCAAAGTCCGTAGCAGCGCCACCGTCGCTGATAAGAAATTGATAACGAAAGGGTGATCGTTGTTAAAGTCCTTATGGGGATTTTTTGGTTTTTCTTATTTGTGACAATTATTTCTTTAAATTTTTTATCAAAGTGCTTTTATTTAACTAATTTTAGGGCGTATATGAACTCAGTAGAATCACAATTTCATTCAAAAATAGCGTTTTAATGGGTTGTCACGAGTATTTAAATTGAGTGATAAGAAGACGAAGATCATAATATAGTTTATTTTATTTATTGTTAATTAATGTTACTTTTAAATAATTTTAGTTTACATAAACACACAAAATTACCTTTTAATTGCATTGAATAGTTTAAATTAGTTGTTACAGGTATTTAAATTAACTGATAAAGAGCCGATTTTCACCGTGATGGTGTTTTAATTTATCAATCAATTTTATTTACACACTAAAATAATAAATAACTTAATAAATTCACGTTTTTGTAACATGTTTGTTTAAATCATCCGTTTAGGTTTTATTATTTTTGGGTTAAATCGGACAAATCCAAGTCTGTAGTGATAAGAGCCTGATTCTATATTTAAAATCCTGGAATAATCAAAGTATTTATCTATAAAATAGTGGCCATATTTTTAGCACCGATGGTTGTTCTATTAATTTTTACCTTATTTATCACAAATTAACAAACAATAAAGGAATAGAAGAAGAATTTTCAACGGCTCCCATGCAAATCCTATGATAAAAATTTTTTTTATCACCCTTTCGTTTTCCCGCCATTGGTATTGCCAACCTTACAACTATCTCTTTGAATCGCGAATAGGTTAAGTTACGAAACATCGGAAAAGTAACCTGACCACCTCCCTAATAAATACAATTGAATAATCAGTACAAAATTTTAATAAGTTTTACAGTGGAACGTTAAAAATACAAATAAAAAATAAAAATACAATCAATGTGCGGGAAGCCGAAAACAATTAATTTATTATAACCTTAACTCAATCTTAGAGGAGGTTTCAATAAGGTTACACAGAGCTCCTGAGAGCCCCTAAACGATTTTCAAGCCTCTCACTATAATAAGATAGGGTATGCCCCCTCCCTCCCTAGTATGTTAAAAACTACTATCTTATGTTAGATCCGATAATTGGATATAGCATATACAGCATCAAACGTGTTAATGTAAAAAGCAGCTCTGCAACAATACTTTCCTTTCTATTAAAAACACGATAGAAAAATTGATCATTAAAGATCAGTCATTAGAGAAATTGATCTTATAAACTATTTTCATTTTAACGATAATTGTAATAACACACTTGGGTACTGTATATCAGTATCGTTTTAATACTCGTTATGTCGTTATAAAAACGTTTATTACAATCTAATACTCCTATTATTAACTCATTAAGATATTTTTAATATTGCTTCCCTATTTCCTCAAATTAAAGAGGGGAAAATCATGTTGAGATGAAAACTCGATGCCCACATTTATAATCATAAATATACATTTCATCCGTTCATTTTTTCAAATCAAGTTTAGATTCATTGTTCACTTTTCAGTGAAACACAGTACAGGGCTAACGACCAATGGAATCACGTCGAACTTTATACAAAAATCAACTTCTATGAGAAGAAAAACTTTAAAAATTTAAATTGTTTAAAATTTTATTATTTGAAAAAACTCCTTGTTATTACTTTTCTTCATTTATGACGTAGATTTAAAGGAAAATTAATGAGTTTCCACCAAAAATACAAACTGAGATTTCAGTTAAATTATAAGTTTTAAGTATTTTTAAAACTTCATGAGTGGTTTTGACCAAGATGTCTGTCTATATGTAAGTGTTTCTGTGTCTATATGAGTGGATTTGTCATTGACATAGCTCCTAGTGTATATTTATGCTAGAGAGTTAAAACTTAATACGAAAATAAATCTTTAAGTCTAGTTCACGTAAAATATTTTGTACTAGTCATTAACAGTCATTTATGACAAAGCACTAATTTTAAATGTGTAATTTAATAATTTCAAGAAGAAAATTTTATATATATTATATATATATATATATATATATATATATATATATATATATATATATATAACACAAAATATGTTTTTACTGTTTTGAAATTTGGCATTTATGCAGTCCTATAGAAGGCTTTTAGTATTAAAAAACATAACGGCGGTAATACATAATGGTGGGATAGTAAAGTTGATTCCACAACTTTTTTGGACCAAAGATTTGATCCAAGTGGTTTTTGGTAACATTATTGTTATTTGAGTTAATAAAAACTTTATTTCGAGGAATGAAATTTAGGTTTATAAGTTTAACTTTATTCCCTGTTGTACAGATCGTGAAATGCAAAATTTGTTTCGACTGTAAAAAGAAGAATTTTTTGTACGATCTACGTTGTACTAAACAACCTTTTTTGTACAGCTGGGAATTCATGTATTTGCCGCGAGGATCGCTGATAACCACATTATTGTTGTAGTTCAGCTAATAGCTCCGCTATATGGAAAGACTGTTTTAAAAGTATATCTTTTTAAACTAAGTATTTAAATTAAGTACATATTTGTATTTATTTGATAGGTAGTATTATTTAAAATGTTATTTATTGAACGAACGTAAGTGAGTTCTTACATTTCAGAAGATTGGGACGGCGCGTATGTTTGTTGTATGTTTGTATGTTTGTATGTTTGTGTTTGTGTGTTTGTTTGTACGTGTCGCGATAACTGCCGTAAAAATTGATTGATTTTAATAAAATTTTGTATACAGGTATAACTAATTATGTGTCAGAGCTGTATAGTTTTTGGTAATAGTCCGAAAAATATTTTCAAAATGGCTGCCAAAATGGCGGACCGGATAAAAAAAAATTTTGAGCGAAAAAATCGTGTTGTATATCGTTTCAAAGCTCTTAAAGAGTAGAAAAAGAAAATATATGTTACATGGTCAACATTTTAAAATTTTTTAATAATTTAAAAATGGCGGCTAAAATAATGAACTCAAAAATTTAAAATTAAAGGAATAACTCGAGTAATATATCGTTGTAAAGCTCTTGATAGTAGAACAAAAATGTTATATACTAAATTCCAAAAAATTCAACATGCGGCCATAATTTAATATAAAATTAGTTTTTTTATAGAATTTACAAGATAAAGATCTATTTTAATACACTTTAGATACTTTTATACAAATAAAAATTAACTATATGTCAGAGCTGTATAGTTTTTGGTAATATTCCGAAAATATTTTCAAAATGGCGGCCAATATGGCGAACCGAATAAAAATTTTTGAGCAAAAAAAATCGTGTTGTATATCGTTTAAAAGCTCTTAAAGAGTAGAAAAAGAAATATATTTTTCATGGTAACATTTCAAAAATTTTTGAATAATTTAAAATGGCGGCTAAAATAATTAACTCAAAAATTAAAATTTTAAAGCGAGCCTTTTTAACTATGTATTATTATAACATACGCAATCAAGCGAGCGAAGCGAGCCTTTTTTACTATGCATTAATATTAAATATACGCAATCTAGCGAGCGAAGCGAGCCTATTTTACTTTGCATCAATATAAATCTACGCAATCTAGCGAGCGAAGCGAGCCTTATTTACAATATTATTTTATTATAATATAAGCAATCTAGCGAGCGAAGCGAGCCTTCTTTTACTATGCATGAATATTTAATATACGCAATCTAGCGAGCGAAGCGAGCCTATTTACTTTGCATCATATAAATCTACGCAATCTAGCGAGCGAAGCGAGCCTTATTTGCAATATATTTTATTATAAATATAAGCAACCTAGCGAGCGAAGCGAGCCTTCTTTTACTATTTATTATTATAAACATACGCAATCAAGCGAGCCTTTTATACTATGCATTAATATTAAATATAGCAATATAGCGAGCGAAGCGAGCCTTCTTTACTTTGTATTATTATAAATATACGCAATCTAGCGAGCGAAGCGAGCCTTTTTACTTTGCATTAATATAAATCTACGCAATCTAGCGAGCGAAGCGAGCCTTCTCTAACTATGTATGATATAAATCTACGCAATTAGCGAGCGAAGCGAGTCTTCTTTTACTATTATTATTATAAATATACGCAATCAAGCGAGCGAAGCGAGCCTTTTTTACTATGCATTAATATAAATCTATGCAATCTAGCGAGCGAAGCGAGACTTTTTTACAATATATTTTATTATAAATACAAGCAATCTAGCGAGCGAAGCGAGCCTTCTATTACTATTTATTACTATAAATATACGCAATCAAGCGAGCGAAGTGAGCCTTTTTTTACTATGCATTAATATAAATATACGCAATCTAGCGAGCGAAGCGAGCCTTTTTTAACCTTTGTATTATTATAAATATAAGCAATCTAGCGAGCGAAGCGAGCCTATTTTTAACTTTGTATTATTTTAAACGTAAGTAATCTAGCGAGCGAAGCGAGCCTTTTTTACTATGCTTTAATATAAATATACGCAATATAGCGAGCGAAGCGAGCATATTTTTAACTTTGTATTATTACAAATATAAGCAACCTAGCGAGCGAAGCGAGCCTTTTTTACTATGTAAATGTTAAAGATACCTAAACTAGCAAGCGAAGCGAGCCTTTTTGAGTTTATACTTTAAAATAGTATAGCATCCGAATGTTTTGATAAACTCATTTCGCTTGCTTTAAATAATTTTTTTTTGTACTCTTTGACGTGAGTTCTTGATGCAACGCATTACTAGTTTATTTAAATTTATTTAAAATTCAAGTTAAAAGCTTAAGCGATTGAAGCGGTAAATAAAAGTGTCTTGTAAATGTTATTTATTTTATTACTATTCTTTGCCTCAAAAAATAGCTTAAACTTCATAGCTGTGAATGACTTTAGCTTCTGCGATTCGTTTACCAGAAAATAGAGGCGTTTTCATAAAAAAAGTTTCATTTCACAGCCTAGTAGTATAATATACTATTTAATTAAACCTCGTAATTCGTGTAGATTTTATTATTTCTACTCGTGAAGATTTATAGTATAACACACGGCTAAAATCAGTTGAAAGCGTGGGAAAATAGAGTTGAGGAACCAATGAGATTGGTACGATATAAAGTTGTGGGCGTGGTTTAACATTCAGGATTAACCTTATTGGCTCCCTGGTATTAAATTCCCACGCAGTTAACTGATTTTACTTGTGTGTTACACTATAACAAGAATTACATTTAAAAAAATTGTCAAAAAAATTGTAAAGAAATCTGGTCATATCAAAACCTTGTGCAACGAAATAGATAAAGCATATCCACTACATCATAGAGATATATTACTAGAGGGGCCCTATTGGTTGAATTTTGAAACATTGAAAAAGTAACCTGACCACATTCTATTATCATTATCATCAAATAAACAGAACAAAAAAACAGTAAATTATATGTATAGTAGAATGAATAAAATACAAAACACAACACAATCTGCGGGAAGCCGAAAACAATTGATTAATTATAACCATAACTTCCTCTTGGAGGAGGTTTTAATGAGCCCCACTAAAAATGTTTCAGGCCTCTCAATGTATTAAGATAGGCTATGCCCCCTCTAGTATATATCTCTATGCACTACGTGATCGATTTCGCTGCGTGTTTTGCTCGTCAGTTATAGGATTTCCGCCACAATGTCATTTTAAAAATGTAGAGACAGCGCCGACTCTAGTAACCACACCTCTATGACGAATACTGTCAGTGGACCAGACAGACATTTCACACTTCAGTAATAAACAATGTTTATTACGCTATCCAATCACGTATGCACTTACTTCAAAGATTAAGATATTAAATAAATATAAAAACAGTTTAGGTAGCTGTTTCATAATTTACATTGTTTTGTGGTTTTCCAATAAACTTACCTATGAGATAACTCAGGTAGACGAAACTATACCTTACGTGCTAATATTATTATTTACCCCACTCATACAAATACTATTACTAGAGGGGCTCTAGTGATTGAATTTTGAAACATCTACAAAGTAACCTGACCACCTACGACAAGCTATATAATTAAATAAATAGAACAAAATGCAGCAATTTTTATTTTAGAACGTTTTAAATACGAATCGAAACATTAAAAATGTGCCGGAAGGCGAAAACTATTAATTTATTATAACCTTAACTCACTCATGAATTAGGTTTCGATGAGCCCCACAACGATGTTTCAAGCCTCTCAATGCATTCAGATAGGCTATGCCCCCTCTAGTAATATATCTCTATGAGTACTGCGATAACCATAGAGATATTATTACTAGAGGGGCCCTATAGGTTAAATTTTGAATCATCGACAAAGGAACCTGACCACCTTTGCTCTTAAAAATAATCAAATAATCACTACACAATTTCAATAACTTAATAAAGTGTACCGCTAAAAATACAAATCAAAACACAAAAAAATTGCCCCAAACCGAATCAAGTTATAACCTTAACTCGCCCTTAAAGGAGGTTTTAATGAGGTTACGAGAGTCCCTAAGAGCCCCAAAATGATGTTTCAGGCCTCTCAATGTATTGAGATATTCTATGATAAGGAGGATTCAACTCATAATATTGAGATATTCTATATCTATACCCCCTCTAGTATAATGGCGATAGCATGGTAAGATTCAGTATAAAATGCTTAGTTGACTGAGCCGAAGATTCTGCCCTTGAACACCTTTGGCTATTAATACAATTAAATAAACAGCACAAAATCTTGTAACTTATATAGTAGAACGTTGAAAATACAAACTAAACAAAAACAATGTGTAAATAGCAGACAACAGTTGATTTATAACAACCTCAAAGTCAACTTACTCATAGAGAAGGTTTCAAAGAGGTTACACAGAGCCCCTGAGAGCCTCAAATAGATTTTTCCCCTCTAGTAATATATCTCGATGTACCCCCTATAGCAAAACACCAGTGAACCTTCCTCGTGTAATAGCACTAAAAAAAATTGTGCATATAAAAAAGAAAAAGAAGCAATACGTGTCTTAGATAAATGACCATTGCGTAAGTCAAAATCAATCAGATGGGTATCAATTACTGAATGGTAATAGTATAATAGTCTGTCTGTCTGAAGAATTTATTAGAAAAATGCAGGTATTGTGGTATTTCAGTAATACCATAATAATATATCAAAAACCTGTTATTGGATTTTAACACTGAAATACAGTGTTCTTTAATTCTTTCTGATAGAGTTCACGGTTAGTCGGTCACCAGGCTAAATAAGATAGATACACGATCAAATAAAAAATAACATAAAAACCAGATTGGACGTATTTTGAAAACAGGTGTGATTTACACGAACATTTTTTTTTTATTAAAAAGTTATTTTTTAGGAGTAGTTGTTTCGATAGACTTTTAATCAACAAATAAATGGTACTCACTATTTCACCGAACTGCCGAATTTTTGCCGAACTTTTGCCGAACTATGTATAGCTAAGTTTATATGTAAAAAACGCTCAAAAATAAATAAAACATCGTATAGATTGTCAAAAATTAATATTGTGTGTAATAGACATAAATTAATATACTGCATTGCGGAATTTAACATACCTGTCGTCAAAGAAACATATATTATTTAACACAATACTTTATTAAAAAAAAAAAAAATTATTTAACTATTGCTAACTATATGGTCTAATATAAAACACAAAAAGTAGAAAATGTAAACGTATACAGAGTAACAGCAGTAGTAACATACTGCAAATTAATAATTCTGCGTTGCGGCTTTAGTATAGTTCGGCAACTTTGTATAGTTCGGCCGAACATTATAAAATTCTATATAAAATCAGGGGATTGTTGAAATTAAATAAAACTTTGTGAACGTATACAGAGTAACAGCAGTAGTAACATACTGCAAATTAATAATTCTGCGTTGCGGCTTTAGTATAGTTCGGCAACAATGTATAGTTCGGCCGAACTATATAAAATTCTATATAAAATCAGAGGATTGTTGAAATTAAATAAAACTTTGTAAACGTATACAGAGTAACAGCAGTAGTCACATACTGCAAATTAATAATTCTGCGTTGCAGCTTTAGTATAGTTCGGCAACTTTGTATAGTTCGGCCGAACTATATAAAATTTTATATAAATCAGGGGATTGTGAAATTAAATAAAACTTGTAAACGTATACAGAGTAACAGCAGTAAGTAACATACTGCAAATTAATAATTCTGCGTTGCGGCTTAGTATAGTTCGGCAACTATGTACAGTTCGGCCGAACATTATAAAATCTATATAAAATCATGGAATAGTTAAACTGAAATAAAACTTTGTAAACGTGTACGGAGTAACAGCAGTAGTAACATACTGCATATTAATAATTCTGCGTTGCGGCTTTAGTATAGTTCGGCAACTATGTATAGTTCAGCCAAACATTATAAAATTCTATATAAAATCAGGGGATGGTTGAAATTAAATAAAACTTTGTAAACGTATACAGAGTAACAGCAGTAGTAACAAACTGCAAATTAATAATTCTGCGTTGCGGCTTTAGTATAGTTCGGCAACTTTGTATAGTTCGGCCGAACTATATAAAATTTTATATAAAATCAGGGGATTGTTGAAATTAAATAAAACTTTGTAAACGTATACAGAGTAACAGCAGTAGTAACATACTGCAAATTAATAATTCTGCGTTGCGGCTTTAATATAGTTCGGCAACTATGTACAGTTCGGCCGAACATTAAAAAATTCTATATAAAATCAGGGGATGGTACATACTCAAAAATAAATAAAAACATCGTATAGATTGTCAAAAATATTAATATTTGTGTAATAGACTATAAATTAATATACTGCATTGCGGAATTTAACATACCTGTCGTCAAAGAAACATATATTATTTAACACAATACTTTATTAAAAAAAAAAAAAAAATTATTTAACTATTGCTAACTATATGGTCTAATATAAAACACAAAAAGTAGAAAATGTAAACGTATACAGAGTAACAGCAGTAGTAACATACTGCAAATTAATAATTCTGCGTTGCGGCTTTAGTATAGTTCGGCAACTTTGTATAGTTCGGCCGAACTATATAAAATTTTATATAAAATCAGGGAATTGTTGAAATTAAAAAAAACTTTGTAAACGTATACAGAGTAACAGCAGGTAGTAACATACTGCAAATTAATAATTCTGCGTTGCGGCTTTAGTATAGTTCGGCAACTATGTACAGTTCGGCCGAACATTATAAAATTCTATATAAAATCATGGAATAGTTAAACTGAAATAAAACTTTGTAAACGTGTACGGAGTAACAGCAGTAGTAACATACTGCATATTAATAATTCTGCGTTGCGGCTTTAGTAAGTTCGGCAACTATGTATAGTCAGCCAAACATTATAAAATTCTATATAAAATCAGGGGATGGTTGAAAATTAAATAAAACTTTGTAAACGTATACAGAGTAACAGCAGTAGTAACAAACTGCAAATTAATAATTCTGCGTTGCGGCTTTAGTATAGTTCGGCAACTTTGTATAGTTCGGCCGAACTATATAAAATTCTATATAAAATCAGGGGATTGTTGAAATTAAATAAAACTTTGTAAACGTATACAGAGTAACAGCAGTAGTAACATACTGCAAATTAATAATTCTGCGTTGCGGCTTTAGTATAGTTCGGCAACTATGTACAGTTCGGCCGAACATTATAAAATTCTATATAAAATCAGGGGATGGTACATACTCAAAAATAAATAAAAACATCGTATAGATTGTCAAAAATATTAATATTTGTGTAATAGACTATAAATTAATATACTGCATTGCGGAATTTAACATACCTGTCGTCAAAGAAACATATATTATTTAACACAATACTTTATTAAAAAAAAAAAATTATTTAACTATTGCTAACTATATGGTCTAATATAAAACACAAAAAGTAGAAAATGTAAACGTATACAGAGTAACAGCATAGTAACATACTGCAAATTAATAATTCTGCGTTGCGGCTTTAGTATAGTTCGGCAACTTTGTATAGTTCGGCCGAACATTATAAAATTCTATATAAAATCAGGGGATTGTTGAAATTAAATAAAACTTTGTGAACGTATACAGAGTAACAGCAGTAGTAACATACTGCAAATTAATAATTCTGCGTTGCAGCTTTAGTATAGTTCGGCAACAATGTATAGTTCGGCCGAACTATATAAAATTTTATATAAAATCAGGGGATTGTTGAAATTAAAAAAAACTTTGTAAACGTATACAGAGTAACAGCAGTAGTAACATACTGCAAATTAATAATTCTGCGTTGCGGCTTTAGTATAGTTCGGCAACTATGTACAGTTCGGCGAACATTATAAAATTCTATAATAAAATCATGGAATAGTTTTTAACTGAAATAAAACTTTGTAAACGTATACAGAGTAACAGCAGTAGTAAACATACTGCAAATTAATAATTCTGCGTTGCGGCTTTAGTATAGTTCGGCAACTATGTATAGTTCGGCCGAACTATATAAAATTCTATATAAAATCAGGGGGTTGTTGAATTGAAATAAAACTTTGTAAACGTATACAGAGTAATAGCAGTAGTAACATACTGCAAATAAATGATGCTATATTGCGGGTTTAGCATAGCTCGGCAACTATGTATAGTTCGGCCGAACCTATAAAAATTCTATATAAATCAGGAATTGTTTAAATAAATAAAACTTTGTAAACGTGTACGGATAACAGCAGTAGTAACATACTGCATATTAATAATTCTGCGTTGCGGCTTTAGTATAGTTCGGTAACTATGTATAGTTCAGCCAAACATTATAAAATTCTATATAAAATCAGGGGGATGGTTGAAATTAAATAAACTTTGTAAACGTATACGGAGTAACAGCAGTAGTAACAAACTGCAAATTAATAATTCTGCGTTGCGGCTTTAGTATAGTTCGGCAACTTTGTATAGTTCGGCCGAACTATATAAATTCTATATAAAATCAGGGGATTGTTGAAATTAAATAAAACTTTGTAAACGTATACAAGTAACAGCAGTAGTAACATACTGCAAATTAATAATTCTGCGTTGCGGCTTTAGTATAGTTCGGCAACTATGTACAGTTCGGCCGAACATTATAAAATTCTATATAAAATCAGGGGATGGTTAAAATTAAATAAAACTTTGTAAACGTATACAGAGTAACAGCAGTAGTAACATACTGCAAATTAATAATTCTGCGTTGCGCTTTTTAGTATAGTTCGGCAACTTTGTATAGTTCGGCCGAACTATATAAAATTCTATATAAAATCAGGGGATTGTTGAATTGAAATAAAACATTGTAAACGTATACAGAGTAATAGCAGTGGTAACATATTGCAAATTAATGATGCTATATTGCGGGTTTAGCATAGCTCGGCAACTATGTATAGTTCGGCCGAACTATATAAAATTTTATATAAAATCATGGAATGGTTGAACTAAAATAAAACTTTGTAAACGTATACAGAGTAACAGCAGTAGTAACATACTGCAAATTAATAATTCTGCGTTTGCGGCTTTAGTATAGTTCGGCAACTTTGTATAGTTCGGCCGAACTATATAAAATTCTATATAAAATCAGGGGATTGTTGAA
>JACMZG010000022.1:37688293-37990087 GCA_018340805.1 Microvelia longipes | reverse complement strand
ATATAAACTTAGCTATACATAGTTCGGCAAAAGTTCGGCAAAAATTCGGCAGTTCGGTGAAATAGTGAGTACCCAAATAAATATGATGATCTGAAATGACGTTTCAAAGGAAAGTTGCATGAAAGGATTGTTTTTGTGAAACACCTATAATTCATCAGAAGTACAGGGCAACAAATTGAACCTTTGTTGCCCTAAACATATGTTAATGTGATAAGTCTAATGTGTTCTAGGTGTGTTCCACCTTAGAAGAAACCAAAGGGTTTGAATTATATTGCGTTTTAAAACATTCTGAAATAGAAGTCATTCTTTCACAAACACCCTAATATGGAATTCTACTAGTAAGGTGTTTACCTATTAACAAATAGTTTTTACTACTTTAATAGTAAAAAATAGAGAAATTCGGTCACATAAAGCTTTGCGGGGTTTCGGACCGCTCAAAAAATCCCTTGTGTTGGTTGTTGCTGTCGGCACATCGTTTCTAGACCGCTTCGAGGCGGGGCCGCTATGTGGCCGTTGCTTCGCGGACTTTCTGCCCGCTCTGAAGAACCCCCTTGGATTTTAGTTGTTATTTTTTTATTATTTGTTGATTACATATTATTTTTTATTAAATTTCATTTATCCATGTATTTGTAAAATTTTTATCATGTGAGCCGCTTTGGGGGCCTGCGAGGCTTACCGTGGCCCCTCAATTAGTCTGAGGGTGTGTTCGTAAGTCTGAACCGATCGATAGGGATTGGTCAGTGTCATGACGGTTATTTTATTCCAACCACAATACTGACCACAGTTAAGTTGGCTAAGTCTTTTTGATCTTCTCTGAAGATCAGTGATAGGTTTTACCGGAAACCTCACGGTTTCCGGTAAAACCTTTTAAAAATAACGTGCTTCCCTTTGTTTACGCTTTGATATACTCGTCATTACTTTTACTTTATCTTGTTTATATCTTGTGTTGATGCTTACATACTCGTCATTACTTTTACTTTATCATATCTTGATGCTTACATACTCGTCATTATTTTTACTTCATATTGTTTATATCTTGTGTTGATGCTTACATACTCGTCATTATTTTTACTTCATATTGTTTATATCTTGTGTTGATGCTTACGTACTCGTCATTATTACTTTATCTTGTTTATATCTTGTGTTGATGCTTACTACTCGTCATTACTTTTACTTCATCTTGTTTATATCTTGTGTTGATGCTTACATACTTGTCATTACTTTTACTTCATCTTGTTTATATCTTGTGTTGATGCTTACATACCCGTCATTACTTTACTTTATCTTGTTTAAAATCTTGTGTTGATGCTTACATACTCGTCATTACTTTTACTTTATCTTGTTTATATCTTGTGTTGATGCTTACATACTCGTCATTACTTTTACTTCATCTTGTTTATATCTTGTGTTGATGCTTACATACTCGTCATTACTTTTACTTCATCTTGTTTATATCTTGTGTTGATGCGTACATACTCGTCATTACTTTTACTTCATCTTGTTTATATCTTGTGTTGATGCTTATTAATCCTATTAGAGCTATAATTGTTTGACTCCAGGCTTTATTCTATCTCATTATATAATTTTTAACAGAGACCTACTCCTGAACCTATAGAAAGACAATACAAAGACAAGTCAAATCTTGTTCTTCAGACTGTTTGACAATAATTAGACGTTTTGATAAACAATCTTGTTAATGAACTTGTAAATTTATAAAGCGCCGTTACTATCAAACCCTGATAAATTTGATGATTCAACAACTAAAAAAACTAAAAAGTATTGTAATGATTTAATAAATTATTTTCATTCAAATCGGCGAAACAACGGCCAAAACATTTGTAAAACTGACAACAATGTTGTTAGACCTGAGTCAAGAAACCCAACTTTTGTCTAAAGTCAAGACAAGAGATGTAGCAATATAAAATAATTATTCGCTTGAATGAAATTTATTTTTTTACAACTTTAGATTAAAATAATTTATGAAAAGGAAAGTGATTTAAATTAGCATGAATGTCATAAGACAGGTTTTGGATATGTTCTCATTTATATTGACGTAAAATGTAAATTAATTTTAAAATCTGATTAAGAAAAATTAACGATTTGTTATCGAGGAGTAACGTATTGAAACTTGTATTTGATTACTTCATTTTGCGGTTTGATTTTATAAAAGTTTATTTTGGTTTGAAGCCTTTTAAGTTCCAATGTATGTCATTATTCTTTTCAAATTTTGTAATTATTAGAGTTAACCGGTTATAATTTACATAGGCTGTGGACAGTGGCCGCTCTACAAAATCGACGTCTCGATAAAAAAATTCACGGCTTTACAAAAAAATGCAAGAAATAACACATACTTAACTCTGATTAGCCTACTATCATACTCAGGGTACGTTCGCGAGTGCTAACCGATCAGTTCAATTCGACTAAAGAGCCGTTTTCTGGCAAGAGAATAATTTTATAAAAAAAATAATTTTAAATTTTACTGAGTCATCATTTTGACCAGACCCGGACAAAATTACTAGATTTGCGGTTTTCTTATTCTAAATCCTGTAAATCCCATGGCCGGATAGTTTAAATCAGCCCTATAGGCTCCTGGTGTATATCCATCATTTAACTTCGCATGCCATGCCAGAGTATCAGTTTGCGGTTACTTCTTCACCCTTCCTGTTTATTAATGAATTTCTTCTAAAAGGAATATTAACACACACTGAAGGCTGATTTTGCATGTAACCAGTTAAAATGTTACTGTCTTTACATATATATATATATATATATATATATATATATATATATATTATATATATATATTAAATACAATTTAATCCTCAAGCTAAAACCGAAGAGAGGCTCTGTAAAGAATTTTACTCTGAAGGTGCATACAAAATTTCATCACTAATTTTAATAATTAATGTTATTAATTTTTAAATTGAAAAACTTAATCACATGAAATGAAACAATATTGCACAATTTTAATTCTATATAATTAACGTAACGAGAAGAAATATATAAACAAGCTCACAGTAAGCAATGTAATAAAAGTCGCCATCCAGCCAAATCGCCTGGAGCAAAAAACTTTTTTATTTTAATTTATACGATTAGGGTTGAAATTTATTATCTGTTAGTTCAACCTCCTAATAAATATTATTTAACATTTATTCGGTAACATCACAAATGTATATTTTAGCGATTTAAAAAGAAAAAAATAATACACATTAAAAATCAATATAACTATAAAAAATATACAATTTTTTCGAATGTAAAATAATAATCAAATAAATTATACTCTTGATAAACAATGTGCAATACAAATAATATTGGTATAAAAATTAAGTAATTTTATATTCATTTGTATCATACATATCATGGAATGAATAAAGTTTTATTAATAAAAAAAAAAACATTAAAGAAACAAATTAAAACATATATAATGAACATTATAAAGCATACAATAATTGAAATTTGTTAGTGTCTTTATTTTATTGTAAAACTCTAACTTATAATTATTTTATTATTTATCGATAGTAAATAAAAAACATTACACATATTTTCCCAATAAAATGTTTTATTAATTAAAAATTAATAATCGAAATTAGTTATAATGGCTTACGTGTATAATTTTAAAATCGAAAGGAATGGTAAAGCAGAATTTTTTAACAGTGAAAAATTGAACCAACTTGTGGTACAATTTTTCATTTAATATAAAATTATACAATCGGAAGGCTAATTGCAAACACGCACTTGCGCAGTTTCTTTATAGCAATTATACAGAGAAAGTTGTATTTTTATTATTATTACAACCTCATTATTTTTGTTTTATTATAAAGGTAATAAAAAAAACTTAAATTTAAAGGTAAGCGATAAATTTTATTTTGACAAACGAAGATCACATAATAACTACGGTCCGTAATTTTCTCAATTAGATTCAACTTGTTACAATTAGAGCGTTGATACTTATCGGCAATTTAAAATCAAAAGGGATCGGCTTTTTGGCCGCTTTACAGTGGACATGGAAAACAAAGCAGTAGAACTTAAAATGTAATTATTAAATAGAAGATTTGGATGCTAAAAATCGAAAATTTGATCACAGGAGTGATTAAATTTTTAAAGCCGGTTTATGAAAATCGAGGATCAAAACCACCGGCTTATGAAAATTCACTCGTGATAGTAATTTGAGAGAGGTGATAGATCACCTGGCAAGTAGGCCTCGTCGTCGGGCTCTTTTAGGCTAATTCCCTTGGATAGAAGATTGTGCTCTACCTTCTGAGTCCTAGTGCAGGAATTTTTTCGTCAGAAAAGAGTCGACTTTACTACAAGTTTCAATAGCTTCAACTAGAAAAAACACGTGTCCCACTGCCAAACTAAGTTTGTCTGCGCTCGAAACTATAACGCAGAAACATATGAGTGCATAAGTAACATAAGAATGTCCTAAATTTAGTCTAAACCTAGGTTCATTTTGAGTTAGAGATCTTTTACGAGTACCTGACATAGCTTAGTTAGAAACCACCGGCCTAATGTCTCTTTCGAAGGACGGTTTGTGGAAAAAGATTTCCATCCCTCGCATGAAAATCTTAGAGGCCCCGACTGGGATCGAACCCGGACTGTCTGGGTGGCAGGCTCAAGTGCAAACTATTGCACCACCGGGACTCTCAAATATCACCTTGAGCTTCAGGTAATTATGACATTCTAAGAACGAGCGAAGCGATAACTTCTTCATTCTACATGACTATAAGTAATCATCAATGGCATTCTTGGTACGAGCGAAGCAAGAGGGGAGTTGTCAGGAAAACGGGGTACCAAGGCACCCCGTACTCGATTGTTTTTATTATTTCTGTTTCCTATAGTATAGGAGGTAAAAGAAGACTAAAATTAGTGGAAGTATTTGTTTTACCATAAAAAATCCCGTCAATATCTCTTTTAATTTGATTGACTACAGTTTTATATCTTCCGAGAGTCATCGTATCCTTCGTTTCAATTTAATATATTTAAGTATTTGTTTTATGATATAGCGGTGTTGTTACAGTCAATCGGTCAAGGTTTGACGTATCAAGGAAAGAACTTCCGGAAACGGAAAGAAATTACAGACTCGGAAGAATTCGTGCATATATTGTTTCAATAACAGTGCAACGGATCCGATAGCCTGCGGTTATACACCTTACTCTGCCAGCAAGGTTACTTCAAAATTAATTTAAAAAATTTTTAAAAGTCAAAGGCTAAGTAATCACACGCCTTAGGCTTTAGACATTAAGATACATACAAAACTCATTTTTTTATTTTTGTTTTCAATTTCCTCACGACCTCAATAGGACATAGTAATAAAGTTACATGCGGCGAATTGTATAACTAACTAACCAAGTATGTGGAACGTTAACGTCAAATACAAACGTCCATAGATGTTAATGTATATATGTGGTAAATAACTCTAACCAACATGGTACTAACATGTAACTATTATAATACATGTTAATTACTCTAACCAAACACATATGTACATTCTAAATGCCATTAATGTCAACCAACATGTTAATTTCTACATGTAATTCTAACCAAGCTATTCCAACACCCCTAATGCAATGAGATGAGCCTTCACTGATAATAAGCCATATGATTGAGTCACTGTTCAAGTTTGTCAGTTTATTAACTTCAATTTGAAATAAAGTTTATTAGCTTGATAGACCGTAAGAGAATTCATACGCATGATCTCACTTCGATTGAATTCGAAGTCTGTCAACTGCATTCCACAGATTCGCCGCATACGGACCAACTGGCCAGAATTATTTTTTGAAGTTAGTATTAAATTATATATAAATGTAAATAAAACATTATCATCCTTAGGATCATTTATCAGCTTATCATCCGCAGGACGAACCCAGTACTCTAACTTTTAGTACTTTTGTGCTCATATGGCTCCAAGATGATTAATTCCATCTCACAGTCCTTAAATCTACCTCCCCACTTGAAAATCTAGTTTACTGGCCGTATTTACATTTTCCGCTAATTGACCATCGTCGTATCGACTCTGGGCTAGCATTATAGATTCAGCGCCCCCAATAAACATAAAAACATTTATAATTTTCTTTATTTTTCACCCGACAATAAAATTTTGTCCGTAAATATAGTAATATATATATTTATATATATATATATATATATATAATATATATATATATATTAATATAGTATATATATTATTATATATATATAATATATATATACATTTATGATATATATTTCTTTCTTTATTTATTTATTTATATACATAAATTATTTACAAAACGTATAAATTTCGTGATCAGGGACCTTTAAAACAGGGTTTGTCATGGCCAAAACCCTCGACATCACACATGAGCCTATCCCAAGCGTTTCCAATTCGCTAAAACCATAAATGAGGCCTTTTTTAGTTTTGTCAGAGTTTGAAATTCGCTAGAATTTTTTTCTGAATTTAAAAGCAGAAAGATGTAACATGTTACCAGAATACTCGTATTGATTACTTTCTTTTATTATGATGTTATTGAAAATGTTACGTAATTAACATTTAATCCATCTTTAAAAAATTATACTGTATCATACTTAATAATTAATAAAATAATAAGAAAATATAATTAGAACTTATATATTAAAATCGACATTACGAGCATTATCATTTTGCTAAACTAGCATGAAACTACAAACCAATCGAATTACGTCATTTCTAGCCAAGAATTAAACCTACAATGGTAAGTTTTGTTCCCGACTATGGAGATGTATATAAGTTAAATATTCTTTCTTATGTTGACACACAGAATGCTTATTGGGCCCTGGTATAATAGAATATCTATTACACGCATTTTATGTGCCAAGTGTAAACCAATATCAATATTAGATCTTGACTTTTTTAGACTTTCATTAAGTAAATGAAAAACTAAAAACTCTAGTTCTTGTTAAAACCTAAAGTGTCGGACACGTACGCGCGCACTTAAACACAATACAGTGTCAACGACACAATATTATGTATATATTAAAAATTTACCTCTCATTTAACCGGACATTTGCCCATAAACGAATTTTCTGGAATCAGAAATGTCAGGTTAAAAATTTGTCTAAAAGGCAAATATTTGCATCTGAGGAACATTACGAGTTAAGGAGGTCTATTGGTTTCATCATGAGCCTCCTGTTTCCAATATAACTAGAATTTATATATTAAATATATTTCATATATAGTTATATATATTATATATATAATTATTAATTTATATAATAGTATATTATAATAATTTAGTATAGATATATATATATATATATAAAACTCGATTCCACATATATTAAGTTTTTGGTGTCGTTATCAGACATCAGATCGATTTTTTCGATTCAGTAACCAAATAGATATTATAATGGAAACGGACCACCCTACTCGAAATATTTATTTACGTGTTACCCGACTATTTGTCCCATAGTAGGAATATATTTTCGCTTCCGTACCGGTTTCATTTAATTTCGGCATCCCAAAAGGGAAGGGGGATGGCATCATACACATTTTTCGCCGCAAAAATGTTAACCCTAAATTTTTTGTCACAAAACTGATCGGTATTGAGCAAACCGGGTTAATGATGTCACAAAAACTTGGTTTTCAATAAGGATCCGTGTTCGCTCAAGGTGTTGCTTTTATGTATATAGTTTTAATCCGTTCCGAAATATAGCGTGTCACAAGTAGTACTACACAAGTTGCTCTTTAGTGCATCTGTTGCCATGTCCAATGGAAATATATACTACTTAACTCTTTTTGATCTTGAACGAACTGATCATTGAATATCTCGTAATATCTTTTTGACTTCTACTGATCTAGCGAATATCCCGCTCTATAAAACATATTAGGACTTGGATTGGAAATCCACTAAACTTTTAATTACACCACTCGTATTTTTGTTTATTATATTAATCGTTTACCTTGTATTAAATTAATCCCAATATTTATAATATTTCAAATAAATGAATTTAAGAATTAAATTTATTTTTAATTATAAATTCATGGCGTGTTAGTAGTTCCCATTTGAAAAATTGCTTTGCTTATATTTTTTTTATAATTAGTGTTTATTAAATTTTAAAAACTATCACTGTAATCAAAAGTCTAACCGACCTTAAATGTCAGTAAAAGACTAAGACTGCCCCATCGCCAATTTTTTTTTTTGAAATAAATCTTGTATAAATGGCATTCAAAATATTATAAATAGTTCTCGTAAGTTTTTTGCTTCTTGCAAAGTTCCAAAGGAAAAAAGGCTAAGATATAAGTTGGAGTCATAAAGAGGCAAGGAAGAGATGGATTTTGAGAGAGGAAGACTCACTGATCAAAATATATATATATATTATATATATATATATATATCTGGCTAGCATTATTAGATTCAGCGCCCCAAAAATAAAAACACCTAATTAACATTTATTTTTCACCGACAATAATTTTTGTCCGTAAAATATATATATATATATATATATATATATATATATTATATATATATATATATATATATATATATATATATATACATTTATGTATATATATTTCTTTCTTATTTATTTATTTTAATACATAATTATTTACAAAACGTATAACATTTCGTGATCAGGGACCTTTAAAACAGGGTTTGTCATGGCCAAAACTTCGACTCACACCATGAAGCCTATCCCATTAGCGGTTTTTCAGAGGAAATTCGCTAAAAATAAATGAACCTTTTACTTTTTAATTTAACTTTTTGAATGAAGTCTTATTTGATTTGTCAGTTTTAAATAGTATGTTTTGTATGAATTTAAAAGCATAAAGATGGTAACCATGTTAACCAGAATAACTTCAATATTATTATTCTTTTATTAATGAATATTAAAATGTTACTATAAAACATTAAATCAATTTATACTTTATCTACGTTCAAATTATAATAATTAACAGAATAATTTTTAAGAGCTATTTAAAAATCGAATTACGAGCAGTTTTGCTAAACTAGCATGAACTACAAATCAATCTATTACGTCATTTCGAAGCTCATAAATTAAACCTACATATGGTAATGTGTTATGTCCCGCTTATGGATGGATATAAGTTAATTTCCTTATGTAGACCACACAGAATGGCTTATTGGGCCCCTGGGTATAATAGAAATATCATTACACGCATTTTATGGACACAGTGATAACCATTCAATATAGATCTTGACTTTTTTAGACTTTCCATTAAAAAATGAAATAAAACTAAAAACTGTCTAGTTCTTGTTAAAACCATAAAGTGTCGGACACGTACGCGCGCACTTAAACACAATACAAGTGTCAACGACACAATGATTATGTATATATTAAAAATTTACCTCTCATTTAAGCCGGACATTGCCCATTAAAACGAATTTTCTGGAAAATCAGGAATTGTCAGGTAAAAAATTTTCATCAGGAAATGGTGCGTCTGAGGATGTACGTATTACAGAAGTTAAGGAGGGGCTATTGGTTTCATATGGCCTCCTGTTTCCCAATATATATTATATATATATATATATATATATTATAATATATATATAATATAATATAATATATATATATATAAAACGGCCGTATTTTAGGTTTTTTGTGGTCGTATCAACATCAGATCGGATTTTTTCGATTCAGTAACAAATAAAATACATAGAAAACGACACCCTACTCGAAATTTATTTTTCACTGACCAATATTTTGGTTTCCGGTAATATAATATAGTTTTTTCGACTATTTGGTCCCATAGATAGTATTTTCGACTTCGTACCGGTTTCATTTAATTTCGCATCCCAAAAGGGAAGGGGGATAACATTTTTCGCCGCAAAAATGTTAACCCTAAATTTTGTCACAAAAACTTGATCGGTTGAGCAAACCGGGTTAATGATGTCACAAAACTTGGTTTTCAATAAGGATCGTGTCCTCCCTCAAGGTTGATTTTTGTATTAAGTTTGATAAAAAATATTAATCCGTTCGAAATATAGCGTGTCACAAGTAGCTACACAAGTTGCTCTTTTAGGCATGTGTGCCATGTCTAATGAAATATATACCTACTTAAACTCTTTTTTGATCTTTAGAACTAGATCTTGAATATCTCGTAATATCTTTTGACTTCTCTGATCTAGGCGAATATCCCGCCTCTATAAACATTTAGGACTTGGATTGAGAAATCCACTAAACTATTAATTTACAACCTCGTATTTTTGTTTATTATGATTAATCGATGTTACTTTAATCCAATATTTATAATATTTCAAATGAATTAAGAATTAATTTACTATTTAATTAAAATATCATGGCGTGTTAGTAGTTCCCATTTGAAAAATTGGCTTATTTTATTTTTAAATTTAGTGTTTATTAAATTTTAAAACTATCACTGTATCAAAAGGTCTAACCGACCTTAAATGTCAGTAAAAGGACTAAGACTGCCCCATCGCCAATTTTTTTTTGTTTTGAAATAAATCCTTGTATAAATGGCATTCAAAATATTTATGAACATAGTTCTCGTAAGTTCTTGCTTCTTGCAAAGTTCCAAAAGGAAAAAAGAGCTTAAGATATAAGGTTGGATCAAAAAGGCAAAAGAGATGGATTTTTGAGAGAAGACTCACTGATCAAGAATATATTATATATATATATATATATATATATATATCTGGGCTAGCATTATTAGATTCAGCGCCCCAAAAAATAAAAACACCTTAATTAAACTTAATTTTTCACCGACAATAATTATGTCCGTAATATATATATATATATTATATATATATATATATATTATATATATTATATATATATATATATATATATATATATATATTTATGTATATAATTTCTTTCTTTATTATTTATTTATATACATAAATTATTTACAAAACGTTAAACATTTCGTGATCAGGGACCTTTAAAACAGGGTTTGTCATGGCCAAAACTTCGACTCACACCATGAACCTATCCCATTAGCGGTTTTCAGAGGAAATTCGCTAAAAAATAATGAACCTTTTACTTTTTAATTTAACTTTTTGAATGAAGTCTTTTTGATTTGTCAGTTTTAAATAGTATGTTTTTATGAATTTAAAAGCATAAAGATGGTAACCATGTTAACCAGAATAACTTCAATATTATTATTCTTTTATTAATGAATATTAAATGTTACTATAAAACATTAAATCAAATATACTTTATCTACGTTTCAAATATAAATAATTAACAGAATAATTTTTAAGAGCTATTTAAAAATCGAATTACGAGCAGTTTTGCTAAACTAGCATGAACTACAAATCAATCTATTACGTCATTTCGAAGCTCATAAATTAAACCTACATATGGTAATTGTTATGTCCCGCTTATGGATATAAGTTAATTTCCTTATGTAGACCACACAGAATGGCTTATTGGGCCCCTGGTATAATAGAATATATTACACGATTTTTATGGACACAGTGATAACCATTCAATATAGATCTTGACTTTTTTAGACTTTCCATTAAAAAATGAAATAAAAACTAAAAACTGTCTAGTTCTTTAAAACCATAAAGTGTCGGACACGTACGCGCGCACTTAAAACAATACAAGTGTCAACGACACAATGATTATGTATATATTAAAAATTTACTCTCATTTAAGCCGACATTGCCCATTAAAACGAATTTTCTGGAAAATCAGAAATTGTCAGGTAAAAATTTTCATCAGGAAATGGTGCGTCTGAGGATGTTACGTATTACAAGAAGTAAGGTGCTATTGTTTCATTTATGGCCTCCTGTTTCCAAATATATATTATATATATATAATATATATATATATATATAATTATATATATATATATTATAATATTATATAAAACGGCCGTTATTTTATGTTTTTTGTGGTCGTATCAACATTCAGATCGGAATTTTCTCGATTCAGTAAAACAATAAATACATAAAGAAAACGACACCCTACTCGAAATTTATTTTCACTGACCAATAATTTGGTTTCCGGTATAAATATAGTATTTAATTCGACTATTTTGTCCCATAGATTAATTTTCGACTTGCGTACCGGATTCGCATCCCAAAAGGGAAGGGGATACATTTTTCGCCGCAAAAATGTTAACCCTAAATTTTGTCACAAAAATTGATCGGTTGAGCAAACCGGAGTTAATGATGTCACAAAACTTGGTTTTCAATAAGATCGTGTCCTCCCCTCAAGGGTTGATTTTTGTATAAGTTGATAAAAATATTAAATCCGTTCAAATATAGCGGTCACAAGGTAGCTACACAAGTTGCTCTTTTAGGCATGTGTGCCAGTCTATGAAATAATATACCTACTTAAACTCTTTTGATCTTTTAGAACTTAGATCTTGAAATATCTCGTAATATTCTTTTGACTTCTCTGATCTAGGCGAATATCCCGCCTCTATAAAACATTTAGGACTTGGATTGAGAAACCACTAAACTATTAATTTACAACCTCGTATTTTTGTTTATTATGATTAATCGATGTTACTTTATCCAATATTATTAATATTTCAAATGAATTAAAATTAATTTACTATTAATTAAAATATCATGGCGTGTTAGTAGTTCCCATTTGAAAATTGGCTTATTTATTTTAAATTTAGTGTTTATTAAATTTTAAAACTATCACTGTATCAAAAGTTCTAACGACCTTAAATGTCAGTAAAAGGACTAAGACTGCCCCATCGCCAATTTTTTTTTGTTTTGAAATAAATCCTTGTATAAATGGCATTCAAAATATTTATGACATAGTTCTCGTAAGTTCTTTGCTTCTTGCAAAGTTCCAGAAAAAGAGCTTAAGATATAAGGTTGGAGTCATAAAGGAGGCAAGGAAGAGATGGATTTTTGAGAGAGACTCACTGATCAAAATATATATATATATATATATATATATTATATTATATAATATATATATAATATATATATCATATATTCCACAAAAACATTCGTAAAAAATTCAGCCAAGTCTTGCGTAAGAAAGTACATATCATAGTTTACCAAGTCTATTCATTACGCTGTTTTCATAACTCTTAAGAGATATAGATGAATATTGAATCCCGCTCGTATGCACTCAAAAGCCTTACAAAATTTAACATAAGAAATTCTGACTAGACAAGAACGCAGAGGAATGATTTAATATGGATTTCTTTCTCATATAATATGGAAGGTTTTTTTTAAAAAAATAGGAATTACTTATTTATTTATTCTATATTTAATTTCGATATTTAGCGTTCTTGCCATGTTAGAAATTTCTTTAAATTATTTACTAAGTCACGAATTTGTTAGACATATCGCAAGACAAAAATTATTTTTTGTCCCACAAGCTGCATGCTATACTCATATATTTTTATTATATGTTTTGCATGTTTAATATAAAACATTGTTATTTTAATTTAAGTATATTAATACATTGTTAGCTTATAGTTATTTACTTTTTCTGTTAAGATGTATGATTTATATGTTTAGTGTTTAATTGTTTATAATTGTTATATTAGTTTTTTATATATCTTTTTTAATAATGTAGTCTGACAACTATCCTCCAACTCACGGCTGTAAAGCCAATGTTGAAATAATGCATGTTACCTTTTATGTAAACAAATGCTATATTTTATGTTACACGCATTTCTTAAAATAAATAAATAAATTAATGTAAATTTTGTAAGGCTTTTGAGCGCATACGTTGCGGAATCAAATTAATCATCTATATCTCTTCAGATTTATGAAAAACAGTATGAATAGACTTGGCGTAAACTATGATTTTATACAATTATTTTTAGGTAAAATATTAAGAATTCGAAATAGTTTAGTTCAGCCTCTCCTTCTTGATGTAATAACTATACGTAGAATAAATGAGGAAAGATGCGGAATAAATGATGAGACTGCGGTTGTGTTACTGGTTTTGTTGACATGATGGAAAAATTAAATCTGTCGTTTTAACACACTGCAAGTAAGGAAAAGTAGAAAGAGGATTTCTTTTTTATTGACATTGAAATATTTCTCAAATCCTATGAAGAAAATAGAGAAAACAACAGAAACTTTTTTCGGATAATATGAAAGGTAAATAACTATACCATCATCAAAATTTATATACAGCTTTCTCGGAATAAGTTTAAAAGTTGCTTTAAATTGTAAGAATAAACAGTGCTGGGAAAGAAGAAACAATATTGTTTTAACAAATGTACATAAATGGGTAAAAAAGACGAATACAGTGATAATAAAACAAATAAATATATTTTATTTTATTAACAGTGCCTGAACTGGAAGTATACAAAGAACATTAGCAAGATGTAAAAAAGAAAACAAAAACAAACAAGATAAGAGATAAAAATAAAATAAAACAAAAGTCTAGTTAAAATAGTTAAACAAAATTTAAAAAAAAATTAAAAAATGTTAAAGAATTTTTAAAAAAATCGGGTACGGGGTACCCGTTGGGGCGAAAACCACTCAGGGGACCTTAAAAGCATCTGAAACAAATAGTTCCGATTTCATTCCGGTTTCATTCCGGTTTCATTCAGGTCGGGTTGTGGGTGGAGAATTAGTATTATAGTCCAGGAGCTAAACCTAAAAAATTCTGCTCATTTTGTATTGTTTCAAATCAAATTTATTTGAAAATATGGCATAAATGAAGAATCAAAAACATAGTCTGCCTATCTCGAGTAAAGCTTAACATGTATGATTGCATGCGATCATTTTTTTAAAAAAATTCGCCCAATTTTAAATTTCTTGAAATAAGTGGTTCCCTGTAATCAAATGCAAAACTTGAAGACAACATATTTTAAAGCAGACAAAATTTTTAATAAGTCAAGTTTTTTTCGTCAAAATCAGCTAGGTATAGAACCTAAGTTATACCTGTTGCAAAATTATTAAAAATGAAAAATACTATAAATTTGCTGACTGCAATAATCATTTCTTTTTTTGTTACCAATGCTATAATTTGGTTTATAAATATCCAATTTTAATAAATAAAGATTTATTGGAAATTTTGTCACCTTTAAAAAATGTTCTCTTTTAGTTTTGCACAAGTTCAATGGGAAACCATTCAGTTTAAAAATTAATTTAAAATTTTCTAAAATTTTGAGCGTGCTCAATCATATAAAGAGCTCCACTCTGGATAGGGAGACCATGTTTTTCTCAATAATTTTAGGTGTATTTTCAACAAAATATTAGTTTGAAGCAGTACAAATTGGGTGTTTAGAATTTAACAGTAGAATTACCATGTGTAGTACTGCCATAGAACAAAAGGGTAATCGGGGAAATCAAAGCATTGACTCAGCTTAATATATTTCCTCCCCTTTTACTGACCTAAGGCTGACCAAAGTTGTAGCCAAGAAAAATAATAAACCAGTCGATATATTAGAAATTTCGTATATCGTAACCTTAGATCACCATATTTATATCCTATCCAATAATTATTAATAAATATTTCATTTTGTTAATTAATTAAAAAGAAATAAAGAAAAATAAAATCAGTCAAAGCATATTAGACAAAAGATCATGTGTTAAAGAATTTAAGAGTGAATTAATTGTCCCTTAGCATTTTGGGTCGAATCAAAAACAAAAACTCTAAGAGGTCTACTATTTAACAGGACATTCTGTAATTAACAGAACAATACAAAAATTCTGGGCAGAGATCCGCAGCCTCGCGAATTTTCTTTGGATTGTTAGCTTTCTTGCTTAGCAGTCCAGTTCTTGGTTAGGCTTTTGTTTTATGCTTCACATTCAGAACACTAGCTCTGCTATTTGTTTTTCACTTTTCCAGAATATTTTAAAGGGAATACGGCTGTTAATGGTTAATCAGTTCTGTACATCATATTGAAAACCTATACGAAGTTCAGTTTAAGCTAACCTTTAACATAATCGAGCGCATATCCTTTAAAAAATCCAGGAAAATTCCAAAAAACAAATTCGCTCGGCTTGGGCACCTTTGCCCCAGAATTATTTTGTAGTTAAGAACTAATGAAGTGAACCTAGCAAAGTATACTAATATAAAATTATCTCTAGAACTAAGATAAAAATTTGAACCCCTGGATAAAAGTATTTTGAGTACCCAAATGGACTCCGGAACAGCTTCATTGGTCACTCCAGAAATCAATAGTTTTCCTCCTTTATAACATATTGTCCGTTCGTTGACCACGGTTTTTCAACTGTTTGGTTATTTAGAATAGTCGTATTGATTCCACACCTGGTTTGCTTGATTCATCGCCCTAAAAAATACAATACGATACGGTACTCGAAACTTACTTTTTAACGACCACAATTTAGGTTATCGGTTATTTAACTTGGTTTTATTTTGGATTTTTGCTCAATTTTCGTCGTTGAATTAACTCTAAACGGGTTAATATTTGGTTCAGTGACCCCAAAAACATAAGAACAAACTTTTTTCCTAGCGAAAAAAATGAAATCCCAGTTACTACTGATTTTATTCTAATGACTTATAATACATAATATATATATATATATATATATATATATATATTATATATATATATATATATATATTATATATATATATATATATATATATATATATATATAACATTTCGTAATGTCATAGTAGCGTTTCCCCTGACTCAAATCTCTCTCAACTAATCCACACACGAGTTTTTACGCACAAACACACACAAATATATATATATATATATATAATATTATATATATATATAATATATATATATATATTAAAGGTTCACAAATCGTATTATTTTCTTTGTTAGGGAGCTTTAAAAAGCTTGGACACAGTTTGATGTTCGACCCTCGCCATGATGCCTATCCCATTAGCGGTTTCCCCCATGAAATTTACTAAAACGTAGAATCTTTGACCTAAAATATATAAAGACCTAAAATAATCACAGACAACTAAGAATGACCTCGTGACGCAACTTTATTTATTCAAAATAATCGCATTAACAGAAATTTAAAAAAAAAAATACTCTTCTTATATCAAAATGTTATCAATAATATAGACCTAATAAATATACGGCAACAAATTGTACGTAAGTCGTTTTATGGTTAAATCAATGATAAAATGAACGCTACTGTTGTCAGATGATAGATTAATTTGATATAGGAAGGAGGGGTCACTGAATTTGACCTTGACCATGATAATGAATTTTTAGGAACTTTTGATAGTTATGTAAAAGTATTAAAAGACAGCACAAGAGGGGAGTTCGCTGGTTTTATTTCTTATCTTAAACAGACTGATTGTAAAGAAGTCATTTGACTCTGCGAATTATATAGATGGCAGTGCCTGTCTATAACTTTTTATTAAGCATTCTAGTGTTAAATAAAATATTTAGAAATAGATTAGGATTTTATTGATTGACAGCTAGCTAATTAAAGAAATTGGGATGGTTATAAAAGAGAAAGTCATTACGTTGAAATAATAATCAGAGAGGGAACTGACAACATTGAGATAGTAATCAGAGAAGGAATTGACAACACTGGGATAATAATCAGAGAAGGAACTGAAAACACTGGGATAGTAATCAAAGAGGAATTGACAACATTGGATAGTATTCAAAAGAGGGAATTACTGGGATAGTAATCAAAGAGGGAATTGACAACATTGGGAAGTATTCATTAGGATAGTAATCAAAGAGGAATTTAGGATATGTAATAGAAATTGACAACATTGGGATAGTAATCAAAGAGGGAATTGACAACATTGAAAAAGTAATCAGGGAGGGAACTGACAACATTGAGATATTCAGAGAAGGAATTGACAACACATCAGAGAAGGATTGGGATAATAATCAGAGAAGGAATTGACAACACTGGGGATAGTAATCAAAGAGGGAAATGACAACATTGGATAGTAATCAAAGAGGGAATGACAACACTGGATAGTAATCAAGAGGGAATTGACAACATGGGATAGTAATCAAAAGAGGGAATTGACAACACTGGATGGTAATTGACAACGTATTAGTGAAGAATAACAGCATTGGGAAAGTAATCAGAGAGGGAACTGACAACATTGAGATAGTAATTAGAGAAGAAATTGACAACACTGGGATAATAATCAGAGAAGGAACTGACAACACTGGGATAGTAATCAAAGAGGGAATTGACAACTTGGGATAGTATTCAAAGAGGGAATTGACAAACAAGTAATCAAAGAGGGAATTGACAACAAAGATAGTAATCAAAGAGGAATTGACAACTTGGATAGTATCAAAGGGAATTGACAACACTGGAGTAATAAAAGATTGACAAACAAAGGAAGTAATCAAAGAGGGAATTGACAACACTGGATAGTAAATCAAAGAGGAATTGACAACACTGGGATAGTAATCAAAAGAGGGAATTGACAGAGCATTGGATAGTATCAAAGAGGGAATTGGATAGTAATCAAAGAGGAATGAACAACATGGGATAGTAATCAAAAGGGAATTGACAACATTGAAAAAGTAATCAAGGGAGGGAACTGACAACATTGAGATAGTAATCAGAGAAGGAATTGACAACACTGGGATAATAATCAGAGAAAGGAAACTGACAACAAAGGATAGTATCAAAGAGGGAATTGACAACATTGGGATAGTATTCAAAGAGGGAATTGACAACACTGGGATAGTAATAAAAGAGGGAATTGACAACATAGGATAGTAATCAAAGAGGGAATTGACAACATTGGGATAGTAATCAAAGAGGGAATTGACAACACAATCAAAGAGGGAATGACAACCTGGGATAGTAATCAAAGAGGGAATTGACAACACTGGGATAGTAATCAAAGAGGGATTGACACATATAGATTTTGAAGGATTAACAGCATGGGAAAGTAATCAGGGAGGGAACTGACCAACATGGATAGTAATCAGAGAAGGAATTGACAACACTGGGATAATAATCAGAGAAAAACTGACACAACTGGGATGTAATCAAAGAGGGAATTGAACAACATTGGGATAGTATTCAAAGAGGAATTGACAACACTGGGATAGTAATAAAAGAGGGAATTGACAACAAAGGATAGTAATCAAAGAGGGAATTGAAACATTGGGATAGTAATCAAGAGGGAATTGACAACACTGGATAGTAATCAAGAGGGAATTGACAACATTGGGATAGTAATCAAAGAGGAGAATTGACAACACTGGGATAGTAATCAAAGAGGAATTGACAACATTGGTATAGTATTTAGTGAAGGAATTAACAGCATTGGGAAAGTAATCAGAGAGGGAACTGACAACATTGAGATAGTAATCAGAGAAGAAATTGACAACACTGGGATAATAATCAGAGAAGGAACTGACAACACTGGGATAATAATCAAAGAGGAATTTGACAACACTGGGATAGTAATCAAAGAGGGAATTGACATCATTAGGATAGTATTGAAGAGGGAATTGACAACCACTGGGATAGTAATCAAAGAGGGAAATTGACAAACCTGGGATAGTAATCAAAGAGGAATTGACAACTTTGGGATGGTATTTAGTGAAGTAATTAACAGCATTGGGAAAGTAATCAGAGAGGGAATTGACAACATATTCTTTTAAAAAAATCGAAAAATAGACAAAAATTTGTAGGGCTACTCCTCAGTTTATTAAATATCAAAGAGACTAATACTTAGAGGGATGATACAACAGCTCTTATCCTTCCTGGGGTAGCAAGGTGCCATAACTGTACATTGGTGACGTCATTTTTTATTTTTCATAATAATTACAATCCTACGTAAATATTAGATTATTCTTCCACTATTTTGACTTAAATTAAATTAAGTTAATTTAAGTATTATTTATTCCATGTTTTCTTTAATTATCTGTGTTGTATAAAGTGATTTAATATGAAGTCACGGAAAAATTGCCGCCGTTTGTTTATTGGGTGCTACGATAGGAGTTGTAGATGGGTGAGGTGTATGTAGTCTCTCTCTAGGAAAACTTGAGTAGGTAAAAGAATAGTTTTTGCCCCATACGGAAACTGTCACACTTCCAACCCCTTATCACTGAGTTATTCTGCCTATGTACGCCCTCTAAGTATTAGTCTATTTGTTAAATATATGCAGAAAACTTAAGCAAAAATTGGATTGTTAAGTAAGATAGCGCGCATTTCATAGAAAATTTTCCCGACTTGCGGACTTTTTAATCCCGCCAAAATTTTAATTTTAAAATTAACTTCAGCCCTTTTCACTTAAAACAATAAGTATAGGTCAATGATTCGGTATATTTTTAAAAACAAAAGGCAGAGTTGGAATCTCAAACAAGCTTTAAGCACATTGGCTAAAACACTGAAGGGCGTATCTTCAAAGTAAAACATACAGAGGTTTAGTTCCTTATTTAGCAATTTGTTTTTATATCTTAATATCTCATAACCATAAATAGAATGATCAATGCAAAGAATTGCACCACAGCAATATTAAGCAAACAAAACACTAGCCATTGCCACATAAATCACAAAATTTCATTAATAAATTCTTCGAACCATATAAAAAAATTATCAGGGATAATTTATTCAATAAAAAAAATTAATTTGATACGTTAATTTTAGGAAACAAATTATAAATACGAAATAGATTTATAAGTCATTTGGCATATATAAGATAAGAAATAAAATTTAAGTTATGAAGTATCTAGTTAAAATAAGTATAACATAGGGGAAAGGTTAAAAAGATCATGGCAATATTACATTTAAGTTATCATTAGTGCAAGATAATGTAAAAAATATATACGGAACAGTAGGATCCTTAAAAGACCAGAGCTAATTAAGTGAGACCTTATAAAGATAAGTTATAAAAATTCCTATGAGTTATAAAAAAAGAAATTAAATTAAACTCAACAAAGCATAGGATTCTGCAATCCTCTAGTATGACACTTAATCCTTTATGCTGTTTTTAATTATGTATTATGTATTTCGTAAAATAAATGCAAGTTATAAACAAATCAATATCATGCAGTTAATTGTTTCATAAAACATTAAATTAGTAACGTTCAAACATTTTTAAATGAAGAAGCCGGTTTAGGGGCAGAACTACGTAATTTCTAACCTTATGTAGGATTTAATAGGAATTTGACAGCTAACTCTTCAGGACACCGACAAACGACAAAGCGTTAATCTATAGAACGTATTTTAATGTGATACTGCTTTTCTTGCTTCTGCCTAATTTTGCTAGCGCTACAAGAACCTCGCTATCCTCATTTTGGAACGGACTTGAGTTGTTATTGTTATTTAAGGTTATGAAAACATTTATTTTATCCAAATCTCGGAATTTAAGTTAGAATTCCCGGGCACAAAGCTAGGATTCCCGCCACAAAGTTAGAATTCTAGCGGACATCTTGCTGCAAAACTTCTTTATTTTGGATTATGTTGATTATTGCCAAATGTAGCACATCAATTGATTCTGTAATCTATTTATTGTGTCATCAATTGATTCTGTAATCTATTTATTGTGCCATCAATTGATTGTGTCTATTCATGATCACTAAAAAAATTGTACAAAATCCTGTCTTAAGAATACTCTACATCAAAGGAACCCAAAAGATTAAAACGTTGGCTTCCGAAGCTATAAATCAAAAGTTAACGTTGCCCGCAACAAGTGCGAAAAACAAACCAGACGGGCCTGCACTAAAGCTACTATACACATTTAATAAATCACGCCTTAACTACGATAAAAACATACATTTTACATATATCTCATAAAGCATATATTAAGTTGTTCATTATAGAATAATATTAAGTTATAAAAATACCAATCTTGAACCGAAATTAATTTTTAAGCATTTTAAAATTTATAATAAAAGTAGATTATAAATTAATAAAGTAATCAAGTTTAGATTGAAAATATCCCTAGCAATAAATAGGTCGCGTTTATTGCATATATTATTTTCAATTATCTTTTTTTAAAACACATTCTAATCATTATTTTTTCATCATTTATTTTCTGTTTGATGGATTTACGGCAGATTATGCAACTCACTTTAAAAGTGAATTCAATATATAATTTTTACTGAAAAGTAAAATAAGTTGGCCGCTCCGCGCCACCCGCGCCTTCCTGTGGCCGCTTCGTGGCCATATGATTGTTGCCCTATATCAGTTTGTTATATTGCTAGTTTATATAAGTGGCATACTGCCACGATATAAGCGAAATTTCAAATGTGTCATTCAAAAAACGTGATTTTCTTACATTATGTTATATATGTCAATCAATAAAACCGAAACGAATACAGATAATGTAACATCGTATTTTTTTTACCTAAATAGCAGTACACGTGCACGTAAATGCAGCCTGATCTAAATACTTTTTTTAGGGTTTGTATTTTTTTAAATGTTTATATGGTCATTATTGTGGGTTAATGACGTCAGACATTAGGGTTAGGGACATTAACAAGATTGATTTTTGAGTCGAGTTTCATTTCGATCCGAGAAAGAGTTCGACAGTTATCGAGTTCCATAGAAACATCTAGGAACAAATATCTCGTGCATACATTACATACATATCTCGTGCATACACACACTCACGTATATTCTTGATCAGTGAGTCCCCCTAATCCAAAGAATCCTCTTCAAAAAGAATTTTTTACGGTGAAAAATACCGTGTGAACAGTGGGGATTAAACCCCCGAGGGGTTTGAACACGGGGTTGGGTTGAAACCCCTGTTAAACCCCGCGTGTGAACCAAGTAATTATGACCTACTTTTTTTGTTTATCAAATAAGTAATCGAACGTTTTTGTTAACTAATTTTTGTTATTTTCGGAAAGAGAATTATTATATAATTATTTATTATCTAATGATAAATAATCATTAAAATTTGCCCCTAGATTTGAAATTTTTGACCGGAAAGAAGTGTCCGGGCAAATTTTTATGCATTATACTGTTTTTTTTCTAAATAGTTGTTATTACTACGCCCGAAAAAAATAGCATATGCTACACTACTGGAAATGACTTTTTTTTTACTTCGGCTCCTTAAACTGTCTCGCTTCGCTCGACAGTGAATATAGTCGCAACGGTAAATAAAGACCTTCTTCACAGTCTTGTAACATAATATACTTATCATTAATAATTATTATATTGGTAAAAATTTATTTGTGGAAAGACTTTTATTTACATCATCCTTACGGTAAAAAATCCACTAGCGCTTATATTTTAAATATTACATCGATTTGTCGAACCATGGACAGCGCTTATGATCAGACAAGGACTGAGGAGTACCTGTATTAGGTTGAAAGCCGGTTTTGTCATCATTACATTGTCAACCAATTACATTGGTTGAAATTTATTTGTGGATAGACTTTTATTTACATCCTTATAATATACTATTTTACGGGAAACAATATGTTTATGACTGGGCACACAATTATTTTTTTATTGATGTCAACAATATTTTGCCCTTAAATATTAAAGCCTTTTTTAATAATATAACCTTTTATAACCTTAATATTATAACCTTTGTAACTTTTCCTGTAGAAAAGCGGAATACACTAAATTCTGAATACAACAGCGAACCTTTTTTGCATTGCTTTACAGTAAATAGTCTCCACAGTAAAGACAAATCTATTTTACAGTCTATGTACGGCAAAAATATCTGCAAAGGAATCCATTAATAATAAACTAATTGTGAACTATCAGTATAAGATAGAGTCGGACACAGTGGGAGTGAACAGATTGATTAGAGATGTTATCACTAGATTTTACGTAGAGGTTAGTTACTGTTATTATTGTAATCAACGAGATTAAAATAATAAATTTACCAAGTCACGTGGCTGGAATATTATCTTGTAGCAATAACCCCCAAATATTTAGGTTAGAATAATCGGAAAATTTACTATGTACAGGAACCATCAAACGTGGAAATATTCAAGTTTTTTATACTTTTAATCTAAAGTTAAGAGGAAAAAAGTTAATAAAACATTGGGTATAGGGTAACTCACTATATTGGATTCGCTGCGCTCGTTCTCTGAAAGCAAAAACATCTGTTTATCCTCTGAGGTCACCCATCTAGACGACATACGATATTGTAGATAATTTAGCGAAGGAAAGTTGTGATGAGGATGAGTCAGCCATTCTCTATGGGTTGCTGTACAAAGTAATATACAGATATAAAGAAGCAAATAAAACTATCACCTCTATCTAGTTGACAAATTCGGCAAAATAACAAACAAGCCGGTAGATATGATACAGCCCACCAGCCTTTAGTCGTTCAAGTTCCTTGGTTTAAAGGCCAAGCTACAAGAAGATATATTTCAACATTTTCGATTCGACTTCGTATAAACCATGGTTCTCATTTAAACAGAATAATCCAAACTGCAAATTTTGTAATACAGTTGAGGAGCATATATTACTGCTCTGTTCTCGCTATTCAGCCGAGCGTGCTGATAGATTTACTGTTAAATGAGCTGCTTGCTACCAAAATTGTTGTAAAGCCGTTTACCTACATCTCCTTGTTATCTATAAAGTTGATAAAAGTCAACAAAAAAATTAACTTTTCTGCTAGTAAAGTAAAAATTAAAATTTGTAGTCATGTATAAGACCAACATAATATGTAACTTAGTACATATTATGTACTAAGTTTTATCTCATTATCAGGATTAGTAAAACTTGAATTTAAATGACTTGTATACGATTTTGGAAAAAAATATTAAAAAATCTGGAATTAATTTAATTAATTTGAAATTTCAGTAGATATATACCCTTTTGGGAAATAAATAATTATAAAAAGTTTTGTTGCAATAAGCTAAGTGCATATATGGTTATTGTCGCATCTTAAAAGTTGACGACTTCAGCATCGAGTCGTTTTTTAATGGATGATCGCTGGAAATAAAACGAATTTATTATCTATTTGAGGACGAGCGAAGCGAGTCCGCTGTATGTTGAGGAAATGTTCCGAGTTATCTTGTACCTGATTTTTTGCTCTTGATTTAGATACATATTTCAAGCCTGATTAAGTACAACCCGACCAATGTCTTATATTTTGATTTTAAATCTTTAATAAAACTTCACGAATCTTCTTCAGATTTTTAGAAACCCACCGACGTTGTGATGAAGAAATAGACTGGCATGTTACGGTAATCATAGACGCTGAAGGGCAAGGTTATTCTTATTCTATTATATTAGATTCTATACCCCAGTCCAGGTCAACTACTGGACTAGCTATGGCCGTGTACCTTACAAGTACCTTAAAACTAAGGTAATCAGATTTCAGGTAAATTTCGAGGTCAAAAAAGTTGAATCTGTGTTAAATTACTAATGCTAATTAAACACAAGAGTTTTCTTTTGGTATTTAAATAATCACTGATTTATTAATTAAATTTTTGAATAATGAAATTTTAGTCTGTCAATTCTGTCTGCTGTTTTATTACTTGTCTGTCAATTTAGGCTGTCTTCATGTCTGTCAATTAGTCATTTCGGTTCCTTTCCGACACTCCCCTCAATTAGAATCTGTTTCTAGTGGATAAAGTTTGTTGATAGGTCTGATTAATGTCTTCTTGTTGCTGATGATGGTCACGGATCTGATTTGGTTGTCTCGGCTTAGATTGATTTCTTTAATCCTCCCAACTTTCCATCTATTGCATGGCAAATCTTCCCAAATCAAAACTACGTCTCCAATAGTTGGTAATTTCTTGGTGCTCCCTCTTTTTTTTATGGGCTATCTGATTTCTTTCTCGGAATATTGACAAATAATTTTCACTCCAATCTTTCCAAAATATATCGAGCAATTTGTTTCCTTTTTTCCATAAATTAAATAAATTTAGTTTATGAGTAGATTTAGTAAATTGTTGGAGTGAAGTCCTTCTTCCGTAGTGCGCTATGTTAAAAAATGAGCTGGTGTTAATTGTTAATACTTCTCCTCCGACACTCTCTTCATCAATAAAAACTAAGGGACGTGAATTTAAAACAGCCTCTATTTCAGTCCTAATTCTCCACAAAGATTTAAGTCTGCCTAATGCTAAAACATAATTTTCTAGGTCTATTGGGGGAAATTTAATAAGAAAATATTTTTAATTTGATTTTTGCTATTTTAGTCTGGTCAACGAATGGGGTTTGGCGAAGTTTTGAATAGTTAAAATATTATAATGATAAATAAAAGAGTCTCTCCACTTAATTGTTTTATTAAAAAAAAAAAGTCGGCTTTCAACCCCAAAAGGGTCTATGCCAACATTTGCGACTTTATGGCGTAGCAAGCCAAATTCGCGACTTTACGGCGTAGCAAGCCAAAATATGCGACTTTACGGCGTAACAAGCCAAATTCGCAACTTTAAGGCGTAGCAAGCCAACATATGTGACTTTACGGCGTAACAAGCCAAATTCGCGACTTTACGTCGTAGCAAGCCAACATATGCGACTTACGGCGTAACAAACCAACATATGCGACTTTACGGCGTAACAAGCCAAATTTGCGACTTTACGGCGTAGCAAACCAACATATGCGACTTTACGCCGCAAGAAGCCAACATATGCGACTTCACGATTGCCTATACTCCCATGAATAACTAAATCGGATGACACGCTAAGTCGTTTTGCCGTATAAAAAATGACATCATTGAGGATAGAAAAATCCATCACAAATCATACGTCGAAAACAAACTGCACATGCTTGGTAAGAAACTGCGCATACTTAATACAATAACTACATTAACTGCGCAGGTCTTAAATTAAGAGGCAAACTTACCTTCCGAAGAATGGTTTTCCAACTTTTCCATTGTAGGTTATAAGCAAATGTGAAAGTAATAGGCTTCATTTTTTCATTTTACCACCTCGTGTAACCACACGAGGTGATTTAAATTTCTTATTAATTACAATAAAGGTTGGTCATTTTAATGTTTCATTTTGCCTTGAAATGTTAATATTTTGTTAAACTCGTCCTATCCTTGTTATATAACCTGCTTTTCACGCCTTTTCCTATAACATTGCTAGGGAAGGTAAGTTGTTGAAGGTATGTGCTCCTATTTCTCTATCTCATACAACGTTCATGGGGACAGTAAAATTCCTTTTATAATACATACACATAAAAGATCCTTTTACAATCCAGATGCTTGAAAACAACGCCTTAAGGACAGTACTTGTTAAGGTTAACATTATTGGCATAAACATTCTAAAGACCCAGATCAAGATCAAACTATTGATTCCCAATAGTAGGCTCAAACGCTACCCACTTGGACCTCCTTCGATATCCTTCGATATTCTTATACATAAGCTAATTATTAGTTCTTTTAACTTACAAAATACAAAATAAAGCAATTTCTTTTGAGTGCGAGGAGAATCATTCTACACAAACGTAATGAGTTCTTACACAACCGAATAACATGCGAATCTTAAAGATTTTAAGTAAACGAGTAATTTAATGTTTTGGAAATAACAAGTTCCTAAAAAGCAATTTACTACTTGTAAGGTGGAGTTAAATGGGTGTATTTATGTGCATTTTAATTGATCTTATTAAAATTGTGTAGAAATAAGGCTTGCAAAACGGAATACTGCTTATTAAATAAATTAAAATGTTTAAAGGTTATCAATGGAGAAAGTAATTAGCTTTGAAATATATTATACTACTAGGGGTTTTAGCCACTATTAGCGGTGAAGTAAACAGGTAAAGATAGACTTCACTTGACAGCTTTGCCACCCCCCCCCCGCATTACAATAGACAAGATATTTCCTCTCCAATATCATCTCTCTCTCCCTCTTTACACACACACACACACATATATATATATATATAATATATATAATATATATATATATATATATATATATATATAATATATATATATATATATATATATATATATATATATATATATATATATATATATATATATATATATATAATATATATCACTGTGTGTGTGTGTGGATGTAGTTCACAATGGTTGGCAACTCTAGGTTGGGCAATTAAGTCTGAATTCAAATATATCACTCAATGATAGTTTGAATTAATTTAAAATATAAACTAGCATGTTTTCTTCTCAGTCTAACACATTTTTACTTTGACTATACGTTGTGAATAAGTAAAATAGTTTTCGATTATCTAAAAACTCCAGTTGCAGTTATTTAGAAAAAGAAAATACTTATTATATATATATATATATATATATATATATATAATATATATATAATATATATATATATATATATATATATATATATATATATGTATATATATATAATATTATATATATAATATATATGTATATATATATATGTATTATATATATGTATATATATATATTATATATGTAATCTTACCACTTTATAAGTCTTGCTGAACACACCAAGACTTCGTTCGTATGGCCAAACGGACGTTTTTATAAATTTTAAGCGCTGCCTCTAACCGAAATAAAAGTTGGCATATTGATAAGTCTTATTGGCACCTAAAAGTTTATTTTTGTTAAAAATATATTTTCAGGAATAAGAACTAATAATAGAGACCTAATTAGAATGGCAAGAACCATTCAAATATTACAAAAAATTACAATTTTCTTAAAGTATAATTAAAAGTTTCAGTCGTCTCTTTCAAAATTTAAATTGACATTTTTAAAAATTAAATAATAATAATTTAAAGACTGAATAATTGTCAGTCATTATGAGGTAACACAAAAATCAGAGTAAAAATTAAGCCAAAAAAAGGTAAAAAATAGATAAGTAGGACAAAAAAAGATTTAAAAAAAAATGACAACATACACGGAAATATGTGTATTTTTTTTAAAAAAAAAAATATAAGGTTTTTGAATCAGATTTGGAGGTTTAATTTTGTTTTTATTGTTGAAATTTCTAGAAAGAACAAAATTAACAGAAATTTCATAGTTGAAATTCTTTTAAGTGATAATTTTGAGAAGATTAAAAAAAATTACTAGATAAAGATTAAAGGTTGCTTATGTTTATATTGCATAATGTACTTAATAAGAAGTAGGGATGATGAACCAATGGTTAAGGGAGGGACGAAATACGAACAGGACGAAATACTGGACCGTAGTGGGAAAAGATCCTGGCCACTTGAGAATGATACATTCATATCTTGATAGACCGGTCTAATGAAACGTCCGTACAGTACGATCAAATCAAGTGCAACCGGCTCATTTCGTATTAATTTGTATTTGAGTAAACAGTGAAAATAATATATCAATAAAACAAAAATTTTATTGTATTTGAAAATATGAGTAAATAATAAGTAATAATAAAAAGACATTGTAATAATAAATGTAATCATATAGTAAATTGTTTTGTTTTAATTATACTTAAATATTTAATTAAATAATTAAATAAAATAATTAATAATATAATTAACAGCAATATATTTTCTTAAAATTGTAATTAAAGTAATTTTTTTCCAGTTTTAATCTAAATTAAATTAAAATATTATTTTAATAAAATTAAATTAAAACAAAATTCAGTAGTAACATTTTGAAAATAACAATAAAAAATAAATTTATTATTCTTATAATCAAGCAATTTTAAGTGTTTATTAATTAAATTCTAATGAATACGTATGTGATTTAATTATTAGATATTAATAGCATAATTTACGTAATTTTTATATTAGTTACATTAATTTATTATTTTTTTCTAATTAATAATTTAATACACTGTGACATTTTAATATTTTCTTAAATAATAAATTTATTAAAATAATTTGAAACATTTAAAAAATAATTATAATAATAAAATTAAAAATGTGTTTTGTCTAGTAGTTGATTTTTAAAATTCATATTTATAGTGTGATTGTTGTATTAAGGTTTTGGTGTGATAGCTGGTATCAATTATTTTGTTTTTGTAAAAACGGTTTAAAATGAGGGAAAGACATAGCACCGGTGCGTACTCAGCCGTGGATCAAAACGAAGGCAATAATGACAGCAAGGCTGGATTAGCAAATGCTCAGCAGGTGCTGTCAGATGCTCACGAAGCAATAGTTGATTTTATACAAGCAAGGACTGACTCTGGAACAGAGAACCGGAAAAAATGTAAATATTTATTTTTGAATTGTTACTTCTTAATAATAAAATAATATGATTGATTGAAACGACTATCTGAATGTGTGCCGAAAGATCCCTTTAGCTTGTATACATACTTTATAATATAGTATAGAGTATATACTTGTATATACTTTAGTATCACTTGATACTACCGAGTTTTGCAAAACATGTTCTCTCGCACAGTTATATCGTGTCAACTCTATAATCCATTTATAAGGGGGGTATGCAAGACCATCCGGGGGCTGAATGCTCTCCTTATTTACCAAAGTAAATTTTCTTTTCTTCTCTGTACTTTTTGTTCTGAAAATTTGATTTCTATGTTGAATAAAAGAATGTATTATTATTATTAGAGTACATTATAAAAAGTAAATGAAAAGAGACATTCGGCCTCAGCGATTTTTTTAAGTTTGTGTTTAACCCGTGATGATGTATTACATGTTTCATTTATACATACTCAACCAAATACACGCGCGCATACACACACACACATACATATAATATATATATATATATATATATATAATATATATATATATATATATATATATATACCTTCTTTAGCAGTGAGCCCCTTCCCCCAGTTGATGACAGATTACCCTTCTCCCTAAAAGAAAGTTAAAACTAACTATGAGAAATAAAGTGTTCTGTAATGTTTTGAACTGCTTAGGTAGGCGGAGTGGTTCTTATAGGACGAAGCAGAGAGCATAACTAAAAAATAAAATATATTAAGCGTATAGTTCATACCCACAAAGTAACATCGATTGCAGTTAATAGATATAATTTATGACCTTTTAATGATTTTGGTTGAGTCGTTTTAGAAAAATGTACATACAACCAGAATAGTACCTTCTATTCTATTTTATGGGACAAAGTTTATCTGATGAAGACATGACCTATAATTTTATGGGATGAATTTTAATAAGAAAAAATGTGACATACTTTTTTTCGTCACATGTTTGTACGATTCAAAAATCTGAAAAAATTTGGTGCCTCTATGTATGTATAGATAGATATAGAGATATATCTAGAGATATATATAGAGATATATATAGAGGTATAGATAGGTGTAGAGATGTATGTATAGATACATATAGGTTGGTACTATGTGCAATTGTTTTGTTAACACGCTAAATTAGGCTTAACTAAACCAGATAAAATCAAACCCTATATGAGGAAGAACAGACTAAATTTTGAGAAAAATAAACCCGATTTCATAAAAAGGTTGATATTTTTTGAAAAACTCTAAAATTTAAAATATATTAGTCGTTGTTACTATTTAGGTTTATCAATAGATTTATTGGGGTTTTCTAACTGTGAAGAGAAAATTAATATATTACTAGATAAAAGTATAAATTCTATATGTTACAAAATTGATTTTGTTTTAATTATTCAACCAACATTGTGGCTATCTTCAGAACAATAACTAACTTGACATAAAATTATCACAGACTACTTAAAAACATTAAAATAAATAATTAAATGAATAATTAAAAAAAAAATTGTAACTTATAGAATTGAAGCCTACTTTTATCTAGTAATTTAAGATTGAATTCTATAAACTAAGAAGTGAAATTAACGAAAAACTATAGATGACTAATATTAATTTTTTTAATATTAAAAATTAATGTTTTAAAGAAAACATAAAAACTATTAAGACTTTTCTTGTTAAATACCTTTAACTAACGTATCACTTTGGAAATAGGGACAAGCAAACTTACCTGGAGAAAACTGATATGATAAGAATCAATATGCTGGCGGTTCTTACAATATATATTAATCATTTACAAGTGTTCATTCTGGAAAATGCTGCAAATTGTTGATATTTAGTAAGACTGTGCATCCTGAATTGTTCTTAACTTATATTTCTGTAAACTGAATTTATTGTGGGTCTTATATCAATCCAGATAAAGTATTTTCATCGATTTACGATGAATCTTAGTTTTAGGTTCACAATTATTAAAAAAATTTCTGATCTATTCTTTTACACGAAAAGTTTACCCCTCCCCTCCAAGAACTCATCCGTGTCTCCTTGGTTAAAACGACCGTCGTAGAGGGTACATACCTCTTTCAAAATATTATAATTTTGATTATAAATAATATATTCGAGTTTGAATAGGAACGTAATGGATAAATTATTAAAACAGGTCAAAACTTGAGAGAGCCAGCTCAAGACATAGAACTGATTTGGTCACATCGGTCAAGGTAAAAACAGGACGGCCAGGACTTCAAACTAAAATATTAATTAATTGTAAAAATATAACAAATTTTACCAAAACACCACATGCCCTAAATTCTGCAAAACACAATCAAGGACTTTACTGAAATCTAACTTGGGGATTTTAAAGTGACCCAATAAATATCAGGATAACAAGTAATAAAAAATAGGAACTAAAGTCAAAGAATGCTGTCAAATAAAACAACAAAGAAAAACTAGAAATATAGGAAACAGTATAAATAATAGTAAATGACATAAAGTATCATAGCTATTATAATGTTTTGAAGTGGAAGCTGAATTACTTTATTAAGTTAATAGACCTTGAATTTAATATTAAATTCGAACCATTGTTAAAATTTTTCATTGTGCAATGTTTATTATGAAAAATTATAATCAGAACTTAACTAAATGAAAATTGATGCTGAGGATGCTGTTGTAAAACTGCAAATTAAAGGATAAGTGATGATGAGCATGGTGCTATAAACTACAAATAAAATTATAAGTGATGCTGAGCACGGTGTTACAAACTACAAAGAAAATAATAAGTGATGCTAAGCATGGTGTTACTAACTACAAAGAAAATTATAAGTGATGCTAAGCACGGTGTTACAACTACAAAGAAATTATAAGTGATGCTAACAGGTGTTACAAACTACAAAGAAAATGATAATTGATGCTGAGCATGGTGTTGAAAACTACAAAGAAAATGATAAGTGATGCTGAGCATGGTGTTGCAAACTACAAAGAAAATCATAAGTGATCCTGAGCATGGTGTCACTAACTACAAAGAAAATTATAAGTGATGCTAAGCATGGTGTTACTAACTACAAAGAAAATTATACGTGATGCTAAGCACGTTGTTACAAACTACAAAGAAAATAATAAGTGATGCTGAGCATGGTGTTACTAACTACAAAGAAAATTATAAGTGATGCTAAGCACGGTGTTACAAACTACAAAGAAAATGATAATTGATGCTGAGCATGGTGTTGCAAACTACAAATAAAATGATAAGTGATGCTAAGCATGGTTTTACAAACTACAAAGAAAATTATAAGTGAAGCTAAGCATGGTGTTACAAACTACAAAGAAAATGGTAATTGATGCTGAGCACGGTGTTGCAATAAAGAAAATGATAATTGATGCTGAGCATGGTTGCAAACTACAAATAAAATGATAAGTGATGCTAAGCATGTTTTACAAACTACAAAGAAAATTATAAGTGAAGCTAAGCATGGTGTTACAAACTACAAAGAAAATGGTAATTGATGCTGAGCACGGTGTTGCAAACTACAAAGAAAATGATAATTGATGCTGAGCATGGTGTTGCAAACTACAAATAAAATGATAAGTGATGCTAAGCATGGTTTTACAAACTACAAAGAAAATTATAAGTGAAGCTAAGCATGGTGTTACAAACTACAAAGAAAATGGTAATTGATGCTGAGCACGGTGTTGCAAACTACAAAGAAAATGATAAGTGATGCTGAGCACAGCGTTTCATGCTGTCACATTTATTTAAAAAATATTTTAGAAAAAATAGACAACACAAAAAAAAGTTTTCATATTCTAATGAAAACTAGCAACTAAATATTACTGTGCAAAGCACAGAATAGTATTGTGTAAAGCACAGAATATTAAAGTATAAAGCACAGAATAGTATTATGTAAATCACAGAATAGTATTGAGTAAAGCACAGTATAGTATTGTGATGAAGCATAGGATTCTTTTTTATCTGGTAGTCCATCAAGTTAAAAGTTAAAAAGAAGAATTTATTATTCTCTCTGATATTTTAATTTATCTAATGCAAACCATGAAAATTAAAAATTAGGCTTATAATGTTGGACACTATGTTTCTGACAGTTATAAAAGCTGAATTACCTTTTGTGATTGCTATCTAAAAAAATGTAATCTTGAATGTCAAGGTCTAAATTATTGAATAAGTAGATCTAATGGTAGATAACTAAATCAAGTATTTATTACTATTTTTTATATACTCTTCCTCGCCTACTACCGTTGGTATAAGGAAAAGTATTGTGGTAACCTAAAAATCGTGTGCTCCAGAGTTAAAACTTGGCACAAATATCACACTTAAGGTCTAGTTGTGCTTATCGGTGAATAAAATGTTTTAGAGAACAGTTCTGATGATTTAGTAAACCTATAGTTTACTAATAGTTTACTGAATCATCAAAAGTTTAAAAAAAAATCGAAAACTAAACAGATCAAGTTAGACATAGACACAAATGCTCACCTTCGACTGTTAAATTGAAATAGAAACTTTTATATTAAGTTCTAGGATGAGGATAATTGAAGTCCATCTTAAAGAATTGAAAGATAAAGATTCTCTCTACAGCTAACTTTGTTTATTTACAAATTGCGCAAAGCGCTTTCGATCTAACAAGGGGCCATCTCTAGTGCCTGACAAACAAAGAAGTAAATAAAAAATTAAAAAACTCAAAGATAACAAAATAAAAACAAATTTTGAATAAAACTTAAAAAAAAGAAAGTTATATAAAATAAAAAATAAACATATAAAAGATAGGAGAAAAAAGAAAGATGTCACTCCACTTAGTATATATTTATTGACAGAGCCGACTTTCAAACTTAACAGTTCATCATCAGTGCCGGTGAAAGCGAAGTAAAGAAGCTAGGAGACAGATGAAATAGATTTATCCAGAGGCTGGTGTCTGACCAGCCTCAGTCAGTATTTTTAAAAGATACTGCAATTACGAATATTGCACTGGGATAGAAATTATATGAATTCCAGAAATATTGATATAAAAGTATTAACTATGTAAAAATAGTTTCTGAAAAGGTATGAGCATTAAACTTTCTTAACTTAGTAATATGGGGGGAGTGGTAGTAACTACCAGGCCAGTAGGCCACGATGTTGGGCCCATTTGCCAAACAACGTAAGATAGTGTTCTACTCATATTAATTTCAAGTGTGATATATTTCATCTAATCTAGACAGAAGAGCCGTAGATTTCTATGGTTCCTCTCGTGTTTTTTTTCAAGCAATCATACATATTTTTACTGACTTTTATAATCTAGTAAAAAACTGGGAACAACACGTGCCCTCGCTGTTAAACCAAACCCCCTTACACTTTAAACTACTAGGCAGACATACTTCTTAACTTAATTACGCGTAACCATATCGGGGTAATAAGTAACCAAATCGTTCAAATTGTTCCCAAAACAAAGAATAAATTTAAAATCGTGATTTTGTGACTTTAATAAAGAATTTTATAAGAATTTAATTTTATAATGAACAACTTTATAAGCGCGATATTCAATTTAACGCGCTTAATTTAACTCTCGGGGAATTTAAAAAGTACGGCAACAAGTCAGATTGTACAAAAAATGTATTTTAAGCATAAAAAAAGATATAATTACCATAAATACCAGATTCTTATGTATAAAAAACACATGGTCAATAACATACCATAAACATGTCAGTAACATAACTTCCGAATTTTATTAAAATAACTGATTTGAAAAATGTTGCTTATAAATTATGCATTAAATTAATACAGCTTCAATAATGTAAATGACGCCGGCATGAAAACGTTACTTCAAGTCCTTGTAAGTTATTAGACTTGGGTTTGATGACTTTATTGGTCGACCGTGAAACTTAACAATTTGTAAAAGGTAAAAGAATAAATTTAAAAGGTGGGAAATGAAGTCTGTACTTGACTTCCTTAGGGAAGTAATTAAGTTGGAAGTAAGGAGTTGAAACAAAGTGCGTAAAGATTTATGGAAGCAATATTATAAACTTACTCTATGAACAAGTTCTGATTCCAGACGACTTAGTTTAAGTAGCTTAAGATTTTTTTTAACATTATTTAATTTTAAACTTACTTTGTAATGCTTTAAATATCTATATTTATTGTTTGCGTATACTCCACATGTACAGACATATTAGCTGGGGGTGCTTATCGTAATCGTTTTTAAATACGTATTATGCATACATTTTGCCAACATTTCAAAAGTGCTAACATTAATTTCTTGAAAAAGTGCATCTAGACTTCTGACGTTGATCTCTACTCCTTGTGAATTCACTCACGAGAGTTTATAAAAAAATAAAATGCCCGTTTTAGGGCCTTTTGGCCCATCAGGGTATTCACCCTGCGGGAACAACCTCGGGTGGGTTGCATCTACCACACTAAGAATTAATAAAAAAGTTGGCGAATTATTTTTTAATACAAATACTATATTCATTAAATCTTAGATCATAGCCCGGGCTGCGAACCCCGGACCTCCGGTGCTAAAATCGAACGCCTTTACGATCACGGCCACCGAGGCAGATTTTACTCGAGAGTTTTTTTTTATGTATCCTGAACCGTGGAGGTAGTGATTAATAAATAAAGCGACAGTCTCTCCACAATTGTAAAAACTATATTTACGAAGCCGGCTTTCGACTGTTAACAGCCAGTGCCCGGTATATTTTCAAGTAGTATTCACTCTTCTTGAACTTCTATTTTTATTTATTAATTGAAAATCAATAGTCTCACTGCATAATCTTATTTTAAACTTTTGCATTCCAGCGCTATTGCAAAGTACAGGCAACTTTTCACCCACTTTATTAACTGGTTTTGCTTCAATAAACTGCGTAGGCTTCCACGGTTATTGTCATGAAGATTTAGGTCTTCCGATGGTGACCGCGTCAATGAAAATGAAGAATTCGATGTTTCGCTTCCACTGTGGGAGGCATCTTCAGGAATGTAGGACATCATGGAATGCTCTACAAAACTGAACTAAACAGTTTTGTTCTGAAATGTTTTTTTTTGTGAACAAAACAGTTCAGTTTTGTAGAGCATTCCATGATGTCCTAGTTCCATGTACTAGGACAGTTTCATGGAACTTGTTCAGTTCCACGAACTGAACAGTTTTGTTCTGAACTGTTTTTTTGTGGACAAAACAGTCCAGTTTTGTAGAGCATTCCATGATGTCATTCATCCCTGAAGAAGCCTCCCACAGTGGGAATGAAACGTCGGATTCTTCATCTACATTGACGCGGTCACCACCGGAAGACCTTAATCTTTATGTCAAGATCTTGATTTAATGTTTTTCCTGGGTCATGTCTACTCGCCCCTGCTAATTTTTCTATAGTAAAAAAAGTATATTTTTTACTCAAAAGAAATCTATAATAAAGCTTTTATCTATAAGGAGCCTTGAAAAGTTGTCTTTTATCTAATTATGGCCTTGAAAAGTAGGCGTCTAGTTTGTTTACTTGATTTCACAGCTGAACTTTCCTTTTATTCATACTCAGGATTAAGCTCCCGTCTTTGAATAGATCTCTGAATCACTTCAAAAGGAAATTTGTTAAACGGCATGAAATAAGGACAACAGTAAAAACTAGTACATCTAATACAACTAAAATTGCATCAAATAACATCAGCAACAGGTGAAACAACAAAACGAGGATGTTAATTGATAATTTTATTCATTATTAGTTCACTTGAGTTGGTTAAACTACACGATATGAGTTCAAGCGGAAAAATATGTAATAAAAGACTGTAACTGTTTTGCGAAATTAACAAGGTGTCGCACTCAGGCCACGGTGAAGAGTTTTAATTACACTTTAGCAAAGGATGTGTCTTTAGCAGAGTCTCTATCAACTTTTTTTTTGTTTCCTTATGTCTAATTAAAAGAGAAACGTCGTAATCACAAAAAAAATAAAACCTACTTTGAAAAAAAAAAATGTAGTGTACACTTTTTAGTGTAAAAATGCACCGTATAAAACCTGTGTAGTTAAAAAATAATAGTTTTTAGAATATTTAAATAACATAAAATTTTCATAAAATCGGTTCAATTAGGGGTTTTATTTGTGCACCGGGAAAAATATTTAAGTGCAGAGTCGATACGACCACTTTAATTGACCTTACAGTTTAATAAACCGTTGTTAATAACTAAAAACGGTTTAAAATGGTCACTGCTCTCTGTATAACGACGTGTTTAAAAATGTATCCCAAATTTGTTTTTGGTACCCTCATGTTATAGTAACTTCATTTTTGTTATTTCCAGTATGTTTTTAAAAATTTTTCCTTAAATTTTTGAATTAGTTTTCTCTGAAATGTTTCGCTTGGTAAACATAGTTTATGAAGATGGCAGGTTATTCTATTACACGATTTGCAATATTTATAGCAGAACCAGAGTAACGTATACTTGCTTATGTTTAACAAAAAAAAACTGTGTCCACATCGATTAATCTGTTTGGCTAAAAAATTCGCTTACAATGGTGAAGATAGCTTACAAGGAAAATCCATTAAGATCCTTGGACAATCTCACAGACGTACAACTTGCGCTTCTTTATTGTTGATTTTTACCATACTGAAGAAAAAAAAAGTTGGCACCTTTTTTTTAATTATTGCAAATTCCTCCTTCCCCCCTTAGACCCTGGTCCTATCTCTATTTCTCTCTCTCTCATTGGTCCCTGGCCCTGTTTCTTTTTTTTCTCATATTGGCTCTCTTTCTCTCTCTCATTGGCTTTTGGCCTTCTTGCTATTTCCCTCATTGTACCTCTGGCCCTCTTTTCCTCTCTTTCTCTCAATTAACCTCTGGCCCTCATTTCCTCTCTTTCTCTTATTGGCCCCAGAGCCTCTTTCTCTCCCTCTCTCATTAGCCCCTAACCCTCTTTCTCAATCAAGAGACTAGAAAAACCAAATTAGTTATTAAACGAATTAATAATTTGTAACTAACCGAATATTTACAGTAACTTTCTCAATAAAGGAAATTATTTCTTATTAAATGATTTTATTTCTTAATTAAATAAATAAAACGATAAAGGTTATTTGAAAATTATTTGATAAATAGTATTTAAAAATTACATGCAAGAAAAAATTATTTTTCATAATAAGGGATCTGGTAAGGAAAAAGAGCCTGAAAGATTAAAAATAAAATAGATGAAGTAATACCTATAGAGGAAATTTATTAAAAATATAATGAACAAAATGTCTCGAATAAGTACCTTGCTCTTCGGTTTTATCTTACATTCTTTGTATTTTCTTACATTTTATTTTACTTTAGTTTTCTAAATGAAATTGTTTGTTTTCCATTACAATTTTGAAACAAAGTGATATTGTAATAACTGTATTAGTATAATGATTCTAAATATATCAATTGGACAATTTGCTAGGAAGCCTATAATCATTGCAAAATAAAATCACGGGTTAACATTATGTCCCGAAAAACCTGATTTAAGGTCAGTTAACAACAAATATTGAGTTTTTGGGTGGGGTATTTCGATGATTTTTAGGGCGCTGAATCGAAAAAAGCTAGTACATAGTCGACACAACCATTGGATCTCCGATTATAACAGTCACACATAGAAACAGAAAACTTTGTGAAAACTACTCCGATGGTTTTTTAACCTCAAACTAATAACTAAGGTGAAATATCATCTGAGAAATTTATTACACGGACAATACTTGTCTCATATACCATATAAATGAGTCTAATTTTTAATGTTTTAAAACTATTAATTAATATATTAAATAGTAAATATTAATTAGTTTAATACTTAATATGATATTGTTTTTCAAAAACTACGAAAAAAACTTTTTATAAATTTTGAAAATTAACAATGAATAAAAACAAGTAAAATTATATACAATTGACATTTCGTACCAAAAACTTGAACTCTTAAGTTTTCAATACATTAAAAACCTGATATCATTTTCCAAGACTTGAAAACAAGTTTGTACCACACCAAAGAAAATCAGGTAATTGTGACCCCAGTCGGACAAAGCCGTTGGCTTAGACCGATATCTCAAATGTGATTCTGGAGCTAAACTTAAATATCTGCGCATTATTTCGCATTTAATATTATAAGATAAAGGTCTTGTTAATAAAGAAAAAGTTGGCTAAGTCCATTTTTTCTTATTTAAGTATTTAACTGATTTAGAACCACATTTTTCGCTCATAACAAGAATAAAAGAAACAAATAATAAGATAAAATCAAAACATGGACGGAAAGACATTAGATGTTTTTTTATTCCTCATACAAATTTGAAAATTATTTAAACTTGAGACCTTTAATTTAAAAAAAATCTAATCCTGCAAGGACATTGTCTGATCTTGGTTTAGATTGACCAAAGTCAATTCATTACATAATATGTTATTAACATGATACTAACTCGATATGATTGAAAATACGTTAAAATAGAAACACATTTGGTTTTGTCTTAAAAAATCAAACAACGATCATTACTAATATTAATTTTACCCGACTCTATATTATGATTTAAATAAACATAGAGATATATACTAGAGGAGGCATAGCCTATCTCAATACATTAAAAGGCCTAAAACATTTTTTAGGGGCTTTGTGTAACCTCATTTAAACCTTCTTCAAGAGTAAGTTATGGTTATAAAAAATAAATTTATTTTAGCATATCGCACATCTTTTGTTTTTAGTGGTAATTTTAACGTTCTTCTATATAAGTTATTTTAATTTGTACATATTATTTGATTGGATTTAAAAGTAAAGGTAATCAAGTTACTTTTTCGATGTTTCAAATTTTAACCTATTGGGCCCTCGGTATTTTTTCAAAAGACGTTTACACATACCATTCAATAAAAATTGAACCAATGCTAATAATGAGATGGGACTCAGCAAATACATGATTTCAAGTGTGCCAAAACTCAAATCGATCAAAACATTTTTCCGTGGATTAATGACGTTATAAAATTTTTTTCCGGAAAACACAACACGACATGTTTTTGGATTTATAATGCAAGCGCAGCACTTTTTCTTCCTACTTAAGACATAAATGAGGAAAAGCAAAAAACAAGTCATAAATCAAAGACGTATCTCAAGATAACAAGATTACAAAAAATAAAGAAGCCCCTCGAAAAAGAACATGATACTCTTTAAAAAAGGAACAACTTTTTTACGAAATTGTTTATATACATTGCATCATTTTTAACGCTGAATATTTTAAAGTTGATTTAACTGATGAAATTTTTTTAGTAAAATATAAAAAAGAACAAAGAATATAAGTAGGTAAATATAAAAATGAAAGTAGGTACATTTGACCCAGATAGCCATGTTAGTAGGCTTACTTTAAGGTGACTATAAATGTACCCTTCCTTATTGATCATACATATATTGTAGTAGACTAGAAGCTTTTAAAGAGAGCTATTTATGTCAGAAATGAATAAAATGAGTGATTAATAGTAGTGATCAATCAATCGTCTTAATATCTGTAGTATACTAAGTAGCTTATTTTAAAAAGGATTTGGAGAAATATTACTTTTTTCGGTACACATACTGCTTCTTAGTAAAAATTGAATCCATTAAATAATCAAAACAAAAATTTTTAAAAAATAGTGCATATGTAAATAATACCCGTTTACAATTAATTCCACAATTTAAATGTAAATGGCAGATTTTTTTGCAACATTAAAGTCCTAAAATAAAATTTTGTATTACTTCACCCATCCAGTCACTAACCTCTCTCGATTCTGCTTAATTTTATGATCCAACAAAAACCAGAGATATGTTAGATGTATTGAATCGAAATTTACAATACGTATTTATTACGTATAGGGATTAACTTGTAACAAATTTCAACTCGATTGAATTATTTTTAGATTTTTTATTTCTTTTAAAAATTGTATACAAGTCTTTTGATTGTGGAATCAGCTACCAATACTTCAATACTTGTTGTTGACAGCAAGTATCGAGGGTAGCAGATTTTTCAATTGTTTCTTCAACTTGCGGTGAACACAACCTTTTTAACAAGTCATTTGATTTAAATTGAACTAATGCTGATAATGAGATGAAACACGTGGTACATATGTTGCTGTTATGTTATAACTACATACGTGCCAAGTCTCAAGGTTTTAGTAATGCACCATATAATTTGAATGAATTATATGTATTATATATATATATATATATATATATATATATAATATATATATATATATATATATATATATATTTAAGATTGTTGTTATTATTATTATTTACGGTTAATTAATTTTATATAAAAATAATTTAAATCAATAATTATAAGGTTTATAATTTATCAATGCAAGGTCCTATAAATATTTCTTTTTCGAAACTTCTTTTCCTGTGAAGTTTAATGGTGTTAAGTAATAGTAGAATACCTTTAGTAAAAAAAGATCGGTCAAGAGGTAAGAAGCTGTATAATCTTTCCTCTTTACTAAACCAAAAAAAATACATAAGAAAGAAAAAAAGTCTATACAAACGCACAAAGAGAAAAATATATATATGTTATAATATAACCAATAAAATTAATACTTATTATTAAGTAAATAATTTTTAATAACAACGCGACATTATAATTTTAATTCATAGCAAACAATTATCATCGTGTAAGCGTACTTTACCGTATTCTGATCACCTGACATCTATAAGGATAGTTTAAAAAAATTAAAAGGAAAAAAATATATGTATGTCATGTCATATAGGAAAAAATTAACCATTAATAAAACAAATTTTAATATAATAAAAATTAATAATAAAATATTGTTTTTTAATATTTGTGATAAATAAATATATTTTTATCAGCTGATTTTTATAAAAATAGTTAAAATTATATTTATTGATGTTAATAAGAATATTTTAAACAGAAAGAAAGTTACCTAATCTTAATACGCTTGAAGATACACTAACCTACCTGTGTGTCAAATGACCTTGACCATTATAAAGAAAAAAACCAAAAATTAAATTTTTAATGTGCATCAATAACTAATACAATAAAAAATAAACAAGTGTTAAAAATTTATTTGACTAATAAATACATTTTTTATTTATCTTTTTAATTTTAATTTAGCAATAAATCTTAAAACGCATTTACTGATCTTGAACAATCATTTGAAGTATCATTTATACGTTTGATTCTTTGATGTATTTATTCTTGGAATACATAGAATAAACTTTTGAAGTTCAGTTATTTCGTAAATAAATTTATATTGTACGACAGTTTATAAATTGTTTTATAAAAAAAATTGGTATAATAATTATTGGTATAAAAATACAAATTATTATAATAATTATTATTAAATTTAATGTTATAATTAATGTATGCGACAGTAATAGATCAATTTTGATAGTATTAAACGAAAGAATTGATTGTACCTAACATGAAGATCTTTAGGGACGGGTCTAGAGGGGAGGGGAGGACTGTGTTGGAATTTCTGTTAATAGCTTTCTTGTTTTGTAAGGTTTTAATATACAAATTATATGTTATCGGTTTCAAAGCATGAAGATAATAATATACTAGAGCTAAATCTAGCTATAAAGTGTAGAAATATTTATAAGTTACAAAATACAGATAGGGCATAGGGCTAGATCTAATTTTATTTTTTTTTTTTATTTATATTGCTCAAAATAGATATTGAAAAGAAAAAAATAAATAAACGATACAAGACATTATAATAAATAACTATTGGTTAAATACTAATTAAGAGATGTTGGAATAAAAAATTCGATTCCCGCCATGATGCCTTTCCCATTAGTAATTTTTTTCTTAAGCAAATTTGCTAAACGAACTACATGGGAAGTACTATACATACACTTTTATAACTATATGTAATAACTATGTATAACATTTATAACTATACATTACACATTGTATACACATTATAACTATATGTAAATAACTATATGTATACTCATTTTATAACTATATGTATAACTATGTATACACATTTATAACTATATGTAATAACTATTTATACTCGAACTTTCTGTCAACTCAATTGAATTCTTTTCTCATTTTGTACACTTTTTATCAACACAAATCGTCTGATGAAAATTGAACTAATGCTGATAATGAAATTAAACTTAGCACATATGTTAGTCTTGTACATGGCTACATGCGTGCTAAATCTCAATCCGATCGCTGTATTTTTTTCGCGTTTTTTAATTTTTCGAAATGTTTGCTGTAATTGTTGCGGGTTAATGACGTCATAAAAAATATTTTGCGGGATTTTGAGGAGATATCCTGGTTTCAAATTTTTTAAAAACACAATACTTTTCCTATATACCCACGGTATAAATGAGGAAAAGAAAAAATGTCCCAGAAGAGCAAAGCACAAGTAATTTAATTTCAAATTCAGAATGTTTTCAAAACGTGAAATGTAGGACCAAGTATGTTCTCAAAGGTTAAATTGAACAAAACTAACTTTTGATTCATATCAAAAGATATTATCTAGCGTTAGTGATATGGAGAGGAATTAGTAATATTTACCCATTTTCAGGGCAGTAAATGTTGAACTCAGTAAATAAGTAGTTGAAGACGTAATTAACAAATCGGCCATCGTTAAATCAATTCATAATTTAAGCGTTCTAATCAATTAATAATCAATTGGATGCGTGGGAAAATGAGGTACCCATGAGGTTGGTTCTATTCTTAGAATAATAATAATATAGAAGGAGCACAGGACCGTAAAGACAATGTAATTCTACTGATAACACGAAAGCCGGTTGACTGGTGCACTCAAGTAGAGGTAAATAAATAAATAAATAAATCTTTATTTGCATAAATACTAATACAAGTACAATGGCAAATCGTCAAATATACAAAAATTAGAAGTAACATAAATTACTCAAACATAATTTTATTAGAGAAGTACTCATTAATACTATAAAAAGGCTGCTCTGTCAAGGCTTTTTTTACGGCTTTTTTGAAATGATCTATTGGCAACTCTTGAATTTTTACATCTAAATGATTAAAAAGTTTTACCCCCAATACACTATGACCCACTTCTGACTTCTTAAGTCTATGAGTTGTATTGTAAGTACATTTTATATTTGTATATATCTATGATAATCACTATTGGTTTTAAATTTATTTAAGTTCTTTTTAATAAAGAGCACAGAATTAAAAATAAAAAGATTTATGACAGTCATTATTGCCAGTCTCTTAAATGAAGATGACAGTAGTTGAACAGGTTTGGCTCCCGTTATCTTCTACATTATCTTTTTTTGATAAATAAGCAATGGATCTAAATTGACGTGTCCCCAGGCAATAATAGCATAAATTTAACCTGCTCTGAACCAGAGATTATGTAGAACGAGCACAGGTTTCTTTCTGGTAGAGTAACGAGTCTTTTAACTTTTCTAAAAAGCTAAGCATAAATTAGCTTAATAGTCATTGTTGTGTACATGGTCTTTCCAATAATTTACCGTCAATAGTGGACTCCCAGAAATTTTACTGGTTGTTGTTTGTAATCAAGTCGGAGACTTATGATAATGACTGTGTTTTATCTTTATTTAGTATAAAGTCATTGCTACTAAACCAATATTCCATTTTACTTAATCTTTGATCTCCTATTTTTTTCAGCTTAGTTTCGTCAGAATGGCGGTGAGTCAGGTTGGAATTCATCTGCAAAGGTAGGTAAGTCTTCTATTATCTTTTCTGTATTAGTTAGGTCCATGAACATGGGCATATCATTCGTGCTTAGAAGGTACAGAATAGGGCCTAAAATGGATCCCTGTGGAACCCCTTTATTAATTAATTTATGTTCTGAACATACATTGTTGTGTTCTACGTATTGCACCCTATGTGAAAGGAATTCTTTGAGTAACGAATAAGCGTTTCCTTTGATGTTTAGAAGTTCACATTTTTAAGTAGAGTTGAATACATACTCTATTCAAAGCTTTTTGTAAATCACAGCAAGTAAGCGAGTATGTTCACACTCTCTAATCCTTCAAGCGCTGATTCTACTACTTTAAGTATAGCTTCAATAGTAGACCTTCCTCTCCTGTATCCATACTGTGTAGGTACTAATAATTTATTTGTTTCCAGGTATATGAACTAACTGGATCTTCACAGCTGCTCTAAAATCTTCCCAAGTAAGGAGTAATGCTGAGAGGACGGTAACTATCAGGTAAGTCTTCATTTCCTTTTTTAAACATGGGGTTACTTTAGTTACTTTTAAACAGTTAGGAATATTCCTCTCTTTAAGCAACTATTTATTAAAGCCGTCAGGGTGTTTTGATATAAATAAGATTTTCTTTTTACTAGACTATTAGTTAAGCCTAACAGTCTTTCGCCCGTGACTTTTTCATGTCTAAAACAATCTTATTATGTTGCTTTCTGTTACAGGTTGAAGGAAAAATATATTGTCTTGTATTGCTGGTTTTGAAGAATAGCATTGCTGAGCAATTTCCACAGCTTTACGATTGTCAAACGTAAAGCTTGACAAGGTACCAGCCTAACAACAAAACATTATTTTAAATATGTGTCATAAATATCTATTAATGAAGAAAGATCGTAAAGAACAAATATAATAACTTAAAACACCTACAGAGTATTTAATAAAACCTTAGATGGCAAAAGGGTAGCGGAATGCATGAATACATTTAGTTGACGGGGACTACTTTTAAAATAATTTTAATTAATAACGTTAAACTACAATTTAAAATGCTTAAAATATTGTAATGCAACGATATTTATATTAGTATTTTATGAATAATCAATCATTAATTAATATAGACATAGTAATCAGCAACCGAAAGTATGCCAACGTTTTTATAAGAAAATGGTATCTTGTTAGGGTGGCAGTATTACTTAAGACCACCAGCGAACCGCCTTTCGTGTTATCAGTAGTGCTTCTTCTATATATAGTATTCAAAGGTTCTATCTAAAATTATTGACGTGGTTCAACATCCAGGACTAACATCATTGGCTCCCTGGCTATATTTTCCTACACAATCAACTGATTTCAACCGTTACTATAGTACAGAGCTCGAGGGTTCCCGCCAGCTGATGATAGCGTAAAGCTGAAACCGGTCCAACTATATTCATATTCATAACTGCAAGTTTAGAGCTACATAATACGTTTATTTACTCGCAACACTACACTTCATTTTTTAATAATAATAATAATTATAATAAATCTTTATTTTCATTCATTTACAAATTTATAACTAAATAAAATAAATAAGTAATTTTTAAAATATTATTTAGTAAAACTGCATAGAAGTATTATCAGATAGAAGTGTTAGTAAATCCATTTATACACCAACACTAAACTAATAAATAAATTGATACGTGGGAAATTCACTACTTTCATTTTTTAATAGTTCTATAAATTAATTATATTTTATTTTAATTGAATTTAATAGACAGACAGCTGGAGTTGCGAAAGACAGCAAGGAAGTAGGTTGTCATTTTACAGATTATACGAACCCACTATATAAAATGAGCTGTTGCATACAGAGACAGAGTTAGATACTGAGCAAGTCATTTAAAATTGTTGCAATACTTTTAAAGTTTATAATTTTATAGTAGCCGACTCTGTGATCTTTGATCTTAAAGCATCAGTTTTTAATTGTCAAAGACCAGGTTTGTATAGATTTGGAAGGAGTGTATTTCTCTTCGGCAGTGACATTCGGAAAATCGATGAGAGCAGGATAGAGACGAGAATGAAGTGAATGAAGGTGATACCGGAAAATGTTGAAAATTTCTTGGATGGATCGGAGTAATGGAGAAGTTCTTAGAAGATAGAGGGGAAACTCCATGTCTAATACATTCTATACAGAAGAGGAAAAATACCCCATACTTCCTTCGAAAAACAATATTCGAAGGAATGAGAGAAGAACCAAGTATTAGAAGAAGGCCTCGACGAATTTATAACTAGGATTAAGGACGTTGTATATACACTGAAAATCATATAATGATTTATCAACCCTTGCCAAGAGCAGAGATGATTGGAGAGCAGCAACAAACCAATCTTAAGATTGATAACTCAAGAAAAAGAAGGCCAGGTTATATCTATGTTTTACATATATATATATATATATATAATTATTATATATATAATATATATATATATATATATATAATAAATATATTAATATATATATATATTATATGTACTGTATACAATACATAAGTGGGATACAATATATCCCACTTTTTTACAATTTAAATAATTTGGATTGTGCTACTAAAAATTACTTAAAATGAACAGCATCCTTCATAAATGACTTCTAAAAATTTAAAATGCATTCTATGATCTTGATATTAAAACACTTAATTATAAAGGACAGATCATCATTAAGATAAGAGAACAAAGGCTTCAAAACAAATAGATACAAAGAAGGGGAGAAGGGAGACAATAAAAGACGAATAAGTAGGGCGAACTATGGTAGTTAATAGCTTTATTATTAAGTTATAATAAGACCCAGTCATAGTAAACTTGGTTATCAAGGTAGCGATGACTTAGCTACCAAAATATGATTTTTGCAATCTTTCTATATCCTATTTAAATTCCTATTCTTTGGTCTCTTGGCCGCGGTCACATGGCTGATGTCTTTTATAAGTCTTTTATAAATTTATCATATATCTCGGCTATTTTAAGGTGGCATGCTGCCACGATATAAGCTATTTCCCATATTTCCCAAATTTATTAGTCAATAAACGAGATTTGATAAGATATGGATATATTATATATATATATATATATATATATATATATATATATTATATATATATATAATATATATATATATATAATATATAATATATTTAAAATCAGAAATAGTTGTAATAATAAAATTTAACTTTATATATGTTTTTACAATACGTAGTAGTATACGCGTAATAATTTATCTTACAAAAAACAACTTGCGTGGTAAAAAAACTCCCCGACTAGTCTTTGGTCCAAAAAAGTAGGGAAATTAACTTTTTGTCCCGCCATGTCATGTCGGTTTTGGTTAGAAGCGGTTATTGGCATTTAAAAGTGAAGTTGCTAGGTTGGCAATACTAAATAGTTTAATTTAAATTGAGAAACAATCATCAGCTTCTTCTCCTAGGCGGCGTGCCAACAGTGTGAACGAGTTGTATAGGATTAGTTCAAAAAGATTATTATTAATAATTGTTAATAAATTAAATAATAAATTATAGTTATGATAATCATCATAAGCAATTGTTACCGATTAATTTAATAACCGACCCAATAATTTTCTAATAATAAAATTTACCAAGAAGTAAATATCACTAAATGAAAATAAATATTTTATGTATTGTATGTATTCTGAAAATAAATAATTTTTAAAAACAATACAATAAATATTTGACATATACTATAAAAACAAAAATAGAAAGCACACGAGCATAAGACGAATCCAATAGTCCATAAACACCAAAATCCATTCACTTGTAAAGAGTACAAGTGATTCAATGCATATAAAAGTAGCGTTCGCTAGCTAAGTATCTAGCTCTGGTTTCTGCATAGGAATGCCGAATTTTAGATTTTATTAGGTAGGACTTAACACGGTCGTAAGATAAATCTAAAAAGTGCCCACACATCAAAATCAGTTTAGTAGTTTAGGCTGTAAAAGCGTCAATGTATAAAACTATCGTTCGCTAGCTTAGTTTTTACCTCTGTCTTCAGCGTTGAAAAGTCGAATCTTATATTTTATTAGGTATAAATACACACGAGCGTAAGGCAAATCCAAAATGCGTCAAAATCTGTTCAGTAGTTCAGGCTGTCTCGAAAAATCTCGCTTACTTCTTTCTATAACAGAGATTATAGTTATTTGAGGTTAAAAATTATTTTCTCCAAAACACATGATTTTGGTGGTATTATAATTTTTAGTAAAGACGTAAAAAAGGTTACACACGAACAACGAAAAAAACAGCGTAACGTATACATTCATAGCCCAAGAGCCAGGTCTAAAAAAGAGACTTATTTTGTACTTCTTGAAACCAAATTTTTCTGAAAATACTCGTATACCATAAATTATGGAGGATAAACATAGTCGGCCTATGCAGATTGGAGCCCTCCAATATATTAGAATACATATTAGAAGGGCGCTCGCCCAAAATATTAGAGAATCACACGAATTTTAGTTTTCTTGGAATAAGTGGTTCCCTGTGGATCGTGTGCAAAACATAAAGAGATCATATTTTAAAGCTGATAAAATTTCCTGTAAAAATATGGTTTTTTCATCATATACAGATAACTACAAATAAAGTTAAGATATTTGTTAAATGGCTAAAAAATGCACAAAAAGCCAATATGTTTTTCTAAGATTTTCGCTGACTTTCCATAAATTAACAATTTTAGATGTTTTTAAGAGCCAAAACTTTGGTTGTATCCACCCGATTTTTCACTGTGCGATTTGTTCAATAAATTGATTTGTTTAAGCGTTGTGATTCCCGACACAAAACTTAGGATTCTGGCGGCCATCTTGCAGTGAAGCAGCTTTATTTGCTTAGAAAAGTTGTAGCAGTTTATCATTAAAAACAAATCTATGTGCTAATAGACTGAATTTTTATCGCATTGAATATTTTTATTAGTTCACTATACTCGCCATTAAACAAATACATACTACAGCAAAAAAAATTGTAATACTGAGTTACATAATCTAGAATTAAATTAATTAAAAAAAGTAATAGAAATATTTGTTATTAAATTATTTAAAGCAATTTGTCAAAAAGTGAATGTGCTATTAAATAATATTAATAAAAGAAACTATGTATGTAATATGTTTAAAGTAATATTTTATTAATAAGAAAAACCATAGGTTAATAATCTTAGGTTATAAACCATGTATAATGTTTTACAATTTAAAAAATAGATTTAGTATACATTAATCATATTTAAAAATAAAATAATTTATTTGCAGATATGTAATAATAATTTGCTGAGTCAGTCAATGTGTTAATTATTCAAGTGCAATAGATTAAAAATGAAGTAATAAATAAAAAAATAATTTTAATGGAGTCTATATGAAGGAACAATGAACAAATGAAAAATTGAAATAAATACGTAATTACTCTGCAAAAACAATTAGAAGTAATGCAAAGGATTATAATTAAATAATTTATCATAAAATCAATTTAAATTGGATAAAGTTATTATTTTATTAATATTTTTTAAATCTGTTAGTTCATATATATATATATATATATATATATATATATATATATATATATATATATATATATATATATATATATATATATAATATATATATATATATATATATATATTATATATATAATATATATATATATATATATATATATATAATATATATATATATATATATATATATATATTATATATATATATATATATATAGATATATATATATATATATATATAATATATATAAAGGTCCCTTAAGTCCCCTAAATGTATCCTTAAGGGAAGAGGTCACCCTTGAGGTATTAAAATTAATAATTTGGACTGTACACTCTAAGTTAATGAAGCAATTGAAAAACAGCTACCGTCGATACTTGCTGTTGGAGCGGTATAATATCTCTGCAATATATATCTCTAGACCGGTTTCGGCTCGAGTATTGCGTTACTATAGCGTTAAACCGAAACTTGTCTAACGATATTCGAACCAAACACCAATTATTAACGGTAGTTGATCCTTCAATCCCCTTGAAGAATCAACGTAGTAAAAGTATCTCTTTTACTATTATATAAGAAAACAAAATTTAGTGAAAATGTAACATATAGTATTCGTGTTAGTATTATAAGAACTCCTCTCATAAAAAGAGATTTTTATGGTAGTATGTTTGTTAAAACTGTTAAGATTTATGAAAATGAAATTTATGGCTGTAAATTCAATCCTTGGAGAGTGTGAAATGTTTAGAGGTACCAGAACAATTTTATTCTATAAGTTTCTTTGCCCAGTTTTAATGAAACGAATTGATTTTTTTTATTGTATAATAAATTACAAAAATTTAAGATTAGACCATTTAAAGCTGATGGTGCCATACGTCCTGAATCTAAATTAGGAAATCTAATATCCTTATATTTCAGATTTTATTTAATTTTGCGAAACAGTCTTAATTTATTATTATATATGCGTACAATGAATGAAATGTCTCGCACTCATACCAAAACTAATCGATATATTCAGACGTACATACTGATCACGGGTTGGACGCCTCATTGTGAACTAACATTAAATCGTGTTCGAATAAAGGAAATAAAAATATAAAGTTCGGACAAAAATTTTCTAAAAATCAATTCATTTTATATTTAACCATGTTATATATTAATTGAGATTATTCAAGGTACGTACAATATGTTAAAAGTCATTGCGGTTCTGTAATACTCAAACAAGGTCAGGAATGTTTTCATTCCATTTAAGAATTTCCTCATTTATAATTTTTTTTAACGGATTCCCATGAGAAAAAGTTGCGTATGAGATAGTATGGATGACGGAAGTTGAGGGAACGGGTCGATTTTGGTTGGTCTTCCGATTCTGGATTGTTAGAGGGAATGACTTCAAATGTCTGTGGACTGACTTGTGAAGAACTAAACTGACATTTTCCTGACTTTGCGGATGATCACAGCTTAATAAGAATGTTTTCATCGCAGTTCCAAGTTATGTGTTTCAATTTATTTATTGTTAAGTTTCGATTTGGTCTCATTAACCAATTCCAATTTCGTTGTGCTGACCCGCGATTCCTTTGTTTGTGATCTTGAGTAGTGACCAGTAGTAACCGAAGTTAGTTCAAAAAATGAGAATAGATACACAACCTCAAATGAAGACTATACACTCAAGGTGCACAGTATTTCTCTCCTAGTACAGCAATCAAACAAAATAACAAGTAACAAAAATTAAGTAAATCAACAGTAATAGACGTTTTCAACCTTCCCGAGTAGTCGTTAGTATTGGAAGTAGACGAATTAGCCTGTGGGGCTAGTAATGAGATTGTTATCATCATAATCCTCAGTTATGTGCAAGTTTCATTTTGTTCTCATTGCAAAGCATGCAATAACCACTTCCCATAAACGCATAAATATACAGTTTCAAATAAGGCGCGGAGAAGACCTCACGGGCATATGTAGGAGTTGCTAATTACTCCGTAAATCTTCATTTGCCGACAGTGTTGCGTTTATGTGTCACTGTTAAAATTGATTTGGCTTGCGGCGCAAAATATGCAATTTCAAATTAACCATTACAATAGTGATTAGCATAAATTTACCTCGCGTATTATCTAGTTTTATTTATCCCGCAATGTATTATTTCCTGACATTTTTGTCTCTAGTTATAAGTTGAAGTAATAAGATAAAAATAAGTTAAGTCGAAGTTCGTGCTTTAAATTGCTTCTTGATCGTAACTTAAATTATACTATTTTTAAAGTACGCTGGTGAAAGGCTGTATTTGAAATTCGAACTAGTAAATAAACAGTTTATTGTAGAAATATAGAACCTTTAAATTTGTTATCTAAAGTGTGTTATTTGTTTCTGTGCGAAGAAACGAGGAAAATAGCCCCTTCAAACAATGATTAAACAGAATTTTTTGGGTCATTTGATTCCTTTAAATTAAACTTGGGTTTAATTTTTTCTGTTTATTCTCTGTTGAACTTTATTTTCCTAAAGATGAAACTAATATTTTAAGCACAAGCAACAGTATTGGTACTAATGCATTTCTACAACTTAAGTATACATCATCAAATATTGAGCAACGCCGACTTCATTTTAAATTTAATATGTTTAACTCAAATTTGACTCAAAAAAATCAATAGTTGGTAAGACTATTACTGTTTTCAGCACAGTTTCTTTCCGAACAAGTTAAACTTAAATGTATCGTCAAAGTTCCCGCCTTTAACCGCCTTTAACATTTTTAATATATTATGAGGAGCAACTTAAAAGATTAAAATTTGAGGAAGCTTGTGAAATAGTTAAAGTAAGCTCTTTTCAAATCCCAATGGAACAATAACCAGTGACCTGAAATATCTACTTAGTATAATAAATTAATAAAATAAATCTGATGCATTGCATTTTATTGGTTCAGCTGTACCATTCTTTTAGTTAGCATCTCTATTTTCACCCCTTCATGTGTGCTAATGAGTGCCTTCAACAATTGCATTAGCAATTACGATATAAAGATTCTAAATAAAGCCGGCTCCAAACTGACTTAATAACAGACTAATCATAATTCCAAAGCACTTCTAACTTTTGGACACACTTAATATTTGATACTTACGAAAACTTTCGTATGAATATCTATAAAATTTATAAAAAAATAACATTTTTGGTAGTTTACTTTATATTTTTTCATTAAACTTTGAAGTAAATACTAAACTTGGAATTCAATTTTAATTTTTATTTACTACTAGCTCTACCTAGTAGAGAATTAGAAAACTAAGAATTAAGGTTTGTCGAATTAAAGATACAGATAATTAGTTTGTTTTTTCAAGGGAACGGGAGTTATTATATTAATAGCTTTGATAACTTCATTTTAAACATTTTAAAAATTACATTTTTTTCAATGATGGATACAAATGGCAAAGAAACATGGCAATTCAAGTATAATTGATAATTTTATTTTTAATAGATCCGTTTTTTCAAATCAACGGTAATATTGTTGACACAATCGACGATATTTAAAAGATAACTGTTGGTACTGCCAAATTATAACATTTGTCCTGGTTGGAGAACGGTTAAGATTGGACTATAAAAAATAAGACATTTTTGTTGGTAATTGCCTGTAGAGCCACCCCTTTCCTGGTTGTTGTTCTTATATCACACCATATATGGATACCAAAAAGTAAAAAGGGGATAAGTCGAAAAATGCAACTTTTCAGGAACCGAAAAACAAACTTTGAATGAAGCTCTAAAATTGTTAAAACCAGTTACAGATTTTATTTTAACATTATTCTGTTTATTAATATGTTCTGTATAATGAGAAGTAGTTTTGTATTCAATTAATAAATAGTTCACGAGATATTGGGGAAAATTTAGGAAAAACCACTGACTTATACCTTTTTTGTCGGTTTCAAAGAGGTAGTTATCCCCTTTTGACTGATTTTCCACTTGTCATTTTTAAGGTTGTTGAACTAAAAATCAAACTATTTTTCATGGTTAAAGTAAGCTTACTATGATAGTAAATTATCTATGTAGATAGAGTTTCATATTTCTAATTAAAATGTGTATAAACATGAAAGTAAAAATTTACTAATTTACACAGAAAACAATAATGTTTCTGAGTTAGCCCGGTGTCCATTTGAATACTAAAATCAATGTGTTTAGATAGGAATATTTTAATTTAAGTTAATATCATTGTTTCAAGAATTTAAATTGAAGTATTAGCTTAAAATATCCAAAACATTGGCTGTGCGACTTTTCGGTAATGTAGTCTTCACTGAAAAGTATAAAGGGGATAAGTCATTCTTAGGTCATATTTAGGTATAAGTTCATATTAATGATGTAAACATTAAAACGTAAAAAGGAGGTAACTCACCAGTGCAGCGTTGCCAAGTAACACTTACTTGGTAAGCTGTAGATGTTTTACAGTATTGGCCTTTTCATAGTTTTGAATACTTATACAGGGTGGACAAAAATCTCCTCTCCCCAAACTTATTGGGAGTTATAATGAAATAAAAATATTATTTATAAACTATAGAAAATTTAGATTGCGTAACTAGACAGTAAAGTGATTTTTCATTGCTGCGCAATTTGTTTTTTTTGACAAGCGATATAATAATATATAAGAACTACTCAATAAGTATATACGGGCCATTGAAATTTTTTGGCTATAAGTTTCAAAATTTAATTTTTAGTATTTTCAAAATTGCGCTAATGCGCACGCGCAAAAATGTTTTTTTTCCAAAAATTCGTGTAGGGTATCAAATTGTAGGTATTGGTGAGTAGAACACAAACATGTATTATTTTTTCAAAATGGCAACCTTAAAACCCGTTAAAAATATCAAAATTCACCAAACAATTGTAGGAACCCCCCCCTCCCCCTTAACTAACCCATAATAAGCAGCTCAAACCTATTAAAAATGCTTAATAATAGCTTTGCTATGGAAATTCTCCCGATAAAAATGTTCAAAAGTTAATTTTTAATATTAAATTTCACTAACGCGCATGCGCAAAAATAAATATTTTTTGAAAAAATCGTGTGGGAATCAAATCGTAGGTATTGATGGGTATAACACGAATATGCACCGGCTTTTCAAAATCGCGACCCTTACACCCGCCAAAAATTTCAATAACCACAAAACATTTTGTCCCCCTAACTAACCCTTAATATGCAGCCCCAAAAATATAAATAAATGCTCAATAGGAGCGATTGGAATTCTCCAGATAAAATGTTTCAAAAGTTAATTTTAGCAATATAAAATTTCACAAACGCGTACGCGCAAAAATAAATATTTTTTGAAAAAATCGTGTGGGGTATCAAATCGTAGGTATTGATAGGTAGAACACAAATATGCATCGATTTAATTTTAAAAATGGTGACCCTAACTCTCGTCAAAAATATCAGACACCACAAAAATTGTTGTGACCCCCCCCCCCTCTTCAACTAACGTATAATGAGCAGCACTAAAAAATATTAAATAAATATTTAGTATAAATAAAAATACCATACAATACTAGGGCTCGCTTCGGTCGTCTTTATGTGCTTGTTTGTCAATATCTTTTAAGGGAAACATATAAAACAAGGCATAAAAGTCATGGGCTCGCTTCGCTCGCCTTTATGTATATGTTTATCAGAACCTAATTTTATAGCATAGAGTAAAGACGTAACATAATATTTTAGAGCTGGCTTCGCTCGCCTTTATGTGCTTGTTTAATAGCCAATTTAACTATAGAATTAAACTTTACATAACATTCTAGGGCTCGCTTCACTCGCTTATATAAGTTTGTTTGTCGATAGCTAAATTAGAAAAAAAAAATTAAAACATAAAATAGATTCAAGGCTCGTTTCGCTCGCCTTTATGTGTTTGCATATCAGTGCTTTCTTAAGAGTATTAAATTAAATAACCATACAATACTAGGGCTCGCTTCGCTCGCCTTTATGTGCTTGTTTGGTACTGGCCAATTTTAATCTACAGAATCAAACTTTTTCATAAAAAATTTAGGGCTCGCTTCGCTCGCGTTTAGGTGTTTGATTGGAACTAGCCAATTTTAAACTATAGAATCAAACTTTTACATAACATTCTAGGGCTCGCTTCACTCGCTTATATAAGTTTGTTTGTCAATAGCTAAATTTAGAAAAAAAAATTAAAACATAAAATAAGATTCAAGGGCTCGCTTGCTCGCCTTTATGTGTTTGCATATCAGTGCTTTCTTAAAAGTATTAATGAAAAAACCATACATACTAGGGCTCGCTTCGCTCGCCTTATGTGCTGTTTGGTACTGGCCATTTTAATCTACAGAATCAAACTTTTACATACATTCTAGGGCTATATATATTATATATATATTATATTATATAATTATATTATATTATTATATTTAATATTATATATATATATATATTATATATATTATATATATATATATTTGTCGATACCTAATTTTTGAGAAAATTTAAAGCATAGAATAAGATTTAAATAATAAGAATAAGATTTATGTGCTTGGTTGTCAATATCTACTTTAAGAGGAACATTTAAAACAATTTGTCTATGTTTACAAAACCTCATTTTTATAGCATAGAGTAAAGACATAATTAATATTCTAGGGCTCGCTACGCTCGCCTTTAGGTGCTTGTTTGTACTAGCAATTTTAAACTATATAATCAAACTTTTACATAACGTTCTAGGGCTCGCTGATATAATTTGTTTGTCGATACCTAAATTTAGAAAACAAATTAAAAAACAAAAAAGATTCAAGGGCTCGCTCGCTCGCCTTTATGTGTTTGCATATCAGTGCTTTCTTAAAATTATATAATAAAAATAACCATACAATACTAGGGCTCGTTTCGCTCGCCTTTATGTGCTTTTGGTACTAGCCAATTATAATCTAAAAATCAAACGTTCATAAAAATCTAGGGCTCGCTTCGCTCGCCTTTAGTTCTTGTTTGTTAATATCTTTTAAGAGGTAACATTTAAAACAAGGCATGGATATATGGGCTCGCTACGCTCGCCATCTTGTGCATGTTTATCATTACCTTCTTAAGAGTATTAAAATATAAATTACCATACAATACTAGGGCTTGCTTCGCTGAAAAATCATGTGGGGTATCAAATCGTAGGTATTGAGGGTAGAACACAAATATGCATCGATTTAATTTTTAAAAATGGTGACCCTAACACTCGTAAAATATCAGACACCACAAAGATGTTGTGACCCCCCCCCCCCTCTTCAACTAACGTATAATGAGCAGCACTAAAAATAATAAATAAATATTAGTATAAAAAAAAATAACCATACAATACAGGCTCGCTTGGTCGTCTTTATGTGCTTGTTTGCAATATCTCTTTTATGAGAAACATTTTAAACAAGGCATGAAATTCATGGGCTCGCTTTGCTGCCGCCTTTTGTATATGTTTATCAGACCTAATTTTAGCAATAGACTAAAGACATAAATAATATTTAGGGCTCGCTTTGCTCGCCTTTATGTGCTTGTTTAGTACTAGCCTTTTAAAACTATAGAATTAAACTTTTATATAACATGTCTAGGGCTCGCTTCGCTCGCTATATAAGTGTGTTTGTTGATACCTAAATTTATAAAAAAAAACAATTAAACATAAAATAAGATTCAAGGCTCGCTTCGCTCACCTTTATGTGCTGTTGGTACTAGCCAATTTTATTACAGAATCAAACTTTTTTCATAAAAATCTAGGGCGCGCTTCGCTCGCCATTAAGTGCTTGGTGTCAATATCTACTTAAGAGAACATTTAAAACAAGGCAATAAAATTAAGGGCACGCTTCGCTCGCCTTTGTCTATATTTATCAGAACCTCATTTTAGCATAGAGTAAGACATAGCATAATATTTCTAGGGCTTGCTTCGCTCGCCTTTAGGTTCTTGTTTGGTACTAGCCAATTTTAAACTATAAAATCAAACTTTTACATAACATTCTTCGCTCGCTTATATAAGTTGTTTGTCGATACCTAAATTAGAAAAAAAAATTAAAGCATAAAATAAAGATTCAAGGGCTCGCTTCACTCGCCTTTATGTGTTGGCATATCAGTGCTTTCTTAAGAGTATATAATAAAAATAACCATACAATACTAGAGCTCGCTCCTCGCCTTTATGTGCTTGTATTGGTACTTAGCAAATTATAAAGTATAGAATCACACACTTTTAATAACAATCTTAAAGTCCGGCTCGCAATCGCCCATATATAGGTTTTGTTTGTCGATGCAGAAATATATAGACAAAAGTTTAAAAACATAATAGAATACAGGCCGTTCGCTCGCCTATATGTCTTTGCATACAGTACTTTTTTAAGAGTATATAATTAAATAACCCATAATAACTTAGGTCTCGCTTCGCGTAGCACTCTTTGTGCTGTTTGCCCATTTTACATTAAAGAGAAACATTAAGCAACAAGGATTACAAATGTCATGGGCTCACTTCGGCTGCGGGCCTTTTTGTGATATGTGTATCAGTTCCTATTTTATTGCATAGAGAAAGACAATATTGAAGTAATAGCCGCCATTTTTAAAAAATGCGAGGCATATTTCGTGTACTACCATCAGATACCTACAATTTGATACCCACATGATTTTTCAAAAAATATTTTTTTTTTGGCGCGTCGCGTAGTGCGATTTTGAAATTGCTAAAATTAACTTTTGAAACTTTTTTTTCGAAGAATTTCATGCCCGGTAAGGCTTTTATTGCTATTTTTCCCATATTTTTAAAGGCTTCTCCTTATGCCTTAAAAGGGGGGGGGGGGGAACAAGCATTTTTTGGTGGTTTTCGATATTTTTGGGGTGTAATATCCGCCATTTTGAAAAAAGCGATGCATATTTGTGTTACTACCCATCGATACTACAATTTGATACCCCGCATGATTTTAAAAAAAAAATTTTTTGCGCGTGCGCGTATGGTGCGATTTTGAAATTGCTAAAATTTACTTTTGAAATTGTTTTCCGAAATTTCTATAGCCCGAAAAGGGTTTTATTGGCTATTTTCCCATATTTTTAGGGCTTCTCCTATGGCTTAAAGGGGGGGGACAAGCATTTTTGGTGGTTTTCGATATTTTTGGCGGGTGTAATAGCCGCCATTTTGAAAACGATGCATATTGTGACTCNATAATAAATAAATATTAGTATAAAATAAAAATAACCATACAATACTAGGCTCGCTTCGGTCGTCTTTTGTGCTTGTTTTGTCAATATCTCTTTATGAGAAACATGTTAAACAAGGCATGAAATCAGGGCTCGCTTGCTCGCCTTTTGTATATGTTTATCAGAACCTAATTTTATTGCATAGACTAAAGACATACATAATATTTTAGGGCTCGCTTTGCTCGCCTTTATTGTTGTTGTTAGTACTAGCATTTTAAACTATAGAATTAAACTTTTAAAACATCTGGCTCGCTTCGCTCGCTTATATAAGGTGTTTGTTGATACCTAATTTATAAAAAAAAAACAATTTAAAACATAAAATAAGATTCAAGGGCTCGCTCGCTCACCTTTATGTGCTTGTTGGTACTAGCCAATTTTAATCTACAGAATCAACTTTTTCATAAAAATCTAGGGCGCGCTTCGCTCGCCAGTAAGTGCTTGGTTTCAATATCTACTTTAAGAGGAACATTTAAAACAAGGCATAAAATTAAGGGCACGCTTCGCTCGCCTTTTGTCTATTTATCAGAACCTCATTTTATAGCATAGAGTAAAGACATAGCATAATATTCTAGGCTTGCTTCGCTCGCCTTTAGGTTCTTGTTTGTACTAGCCAATTTTAAACTATAAAATCAAACTTTTACATAACATTCTTCGCTCGCTATATAAGTTTGTTTGTCGATACCTAAATTTAGAAAAAAAATTAAAGCATAAAATAAGATTCAAGGCTCGCTTCACTCGCCTTTATGTGTTGGCATATCAGTGCTTTCTTAAGAGTATATAATAAAAAATAACCATACAATACTAGAGCTCGCTTCACTCGCCTTATGTGCTTGATTGGTACTAGCAATAAAAGTATAGAATCAAACTTTACATAACAACTAAGCTCGCTCGCTCGCCCATATATGTTTGTTTGTCGATGCCTAAATATATAGAAAATTTAAAACATAAAATAGAATACAAGGGCTCGCTTCGCTCGCCTATATTCTTTGCATATCAGTACTTTTTTAAGAGTATATAATTAAAATAACCAAATTACTAGGGCTCGCTTCGCTCGCCTCTTTGTGCTGGTTTGCCAAATTTACATTAAGAGAAACATTAAGAACAAGGCATAAAATTCATGGGCTCACTTCGCTCGCCTTTTGTTATGTGTATCAGTTCTAATTTTATTGCATAGAGAAAGACATTTTGAATAGCCGCCATTTTAAAAATGCGAGGCATATTCGTGTACTACCCATCGATACCTACAATTGATACCCCACATGATTTTTCAAAAAAATATTTTTTTTGGCGCGTGCGCGTATGTGCGATTTTGAAATTGCTAAATTAACTTTTGAAACTTTTTTTCGAAGAATTTCTAGGCCCGTAAAGGGTTTATTGGCTATTTCCCATATTTTTAAGGCTTCTCCTTATGCCTTAAAAGGGGGGGGGGGGAACAAGCATTTTTTGGTGGTTTCGATATTTTTGCGGGTGTAATATCCGCCATTTTGAAAAAGCGGTGCATATTTGTGTACTACCCATCGATACCTACAATTGATACCCGCATGATTTTAAAAAAAAAATTTTTTTGCGCGTGCGCGTATGTGCGATTTTGAAATTGCTAAAATTTATTTTTGAAACTTGTTTTCCGAAGAATTTCTATAGCTCGTAAAGGGCTTTTATTGGCTATTTTTCCCATATTTTAGGGCTTCTCCTTATGGCTTAAAAGGGGGCGGACAAGCATTTTTTGGTGGTTTTCGATATTTTTGGCGGTGTGTAATAGCCGCCATTTTGAAAAAGCGATGCATATTTGTGTACTACCATCGATACCTACAATTTGATACCCCGCATGATTTTCAAAAAAATATTTTTTATGGCGAATGTGCGCATTCGCTTATAAATCGACAGATGCGCGTGTGAGATAGTTGGCTATATTTTTCCTGTTGTTGAATAAATAGTTATACATGTATACAAATTCAACTTCCTAGCTATGTAGTTCCTAAGATGAGAAATCGGACAGACAGACGCTCGACAGAAAGTATAAGGTTTCGAAGATTATCTTGGAAACCCTAAAAAAGACGATAAGTTGACTTATCCCCTTTATACTCAAAAACCCAAATGCATACTTTTGCAAAAGGTATAACTCGACTTATGTCTTTTGTATTTATAATTTTCACAACTTATTGAAATCCATATGGGATAACTTAACTTATACCCTTTATACTAAATGTTTCTGTCCGAAATGTAAGATAACTCCTTTGTATTAAGTTAATAATTAAAAAACTAATTATCGTAAACTAACATTCGTTACACCAATCGATAGAGCTTCTTTTGCTGATTCCAGCGATAGTAATAATCAAAATCGGCATTTTTCGACTTATCACCTTTTTACTTTTTGGTATCCATATAAGCCCTGCCTTAAGTAATAGATAACTTGTTTAAAATAAAATGATAATTATATTATAACATAACAATAACATATTATATCATATCAATTTGCAACAATAATAATTCTTGTTATCCTTTATCTAAGACTTAAATACTTATATAATTTAATGACGTCTTTCAGTAGTGTATTAATTTCAATCAATATTAGTATTTCCATTGCACAATATCATTAAGTTGCTTAACATCATTAGTGCTCAGATTTCCTTGCATAATTTTCAAATAAGTGTATAAATATTAATAAATTGTCTACCTTCATTTGCATTGCCTGCCAATCATTTTGCTAATATTTTATACGATCTGGCTTCATAAAAATAACCAATTAGTTAATCTATTTACATTATATAACTGCGGAAAATTAATAAAAATCACGCCAATTATTTATGTTGTATCTTGACTTGAAATATTCGTATAATATTCATATTAATATTGATTGATGTTGTTAATAATTATTTAATTACTAAACAATGATGTTTTTATTTAATAAATTCAGTGCAGGAGTTAATCATTAAAAGGAATTGAAAGAAAATGTCTCTCCACTCTACAATACTCTATAATGACAGAGCCTACATTCAGTTTGAACAAACCATCATTACTCCTGGTGAGCCAAAAATAAAGAGAAAGAAAACCTTATAACAAATCTTAATTAGATTAAAGGGGTAGGTATCAAGGTTTAGGAAAACTCAATTAGGTTGAAGGGGTTAGCTTCAAGGTTTTAGACAACTCATTAGGTTGAAAGGGTTGGTTTTAAGTTTTTAGACAACACAATTAAGTTGAAAGGATTGATATCAAGGTTTTGGACAACTCAATTTAGTTTAAAAGGGTTAGCTTCAAGGTTTTAGACAACTCAATCTAGTTTGAAGGGGTTAGTTTCAAGGTTTTGGACAACTCAATCTAGTTTAAAAGGGTTAGCTTCAAGGTTTTAGACAACTCATTAGGTTGAAAGGGTTAGCTTCAAGGTTTTAGACAACTCATTAGGTTGAAAGGGTTAGCTTCAAGGTTTTAGACAACTCAATCTAGTTTGAAGGGGTTAGTTTCAAGGTTTTGCACAACTCAATCTGGATGAAGGGGTTGGTTTCAAGATATTGCACCTTGCACCTGTTTCCTTGAGAAATAAACATCAACAATGCAGTTGTCCAAAACCTTATAACAAACTCAATTAGATTAAAGAAGTTGGTTTCAAGGTGTTGGACAACTCAATTAGGTTGAAGGGGTTGGTTTCAAGGTTTTGGACAACTCAATTAGGATGCAGGGTGGTTTTAAGGTTTTAGACAACTCAATTAGGATGCAGGGGTTGGGGTAGGATGAAGGGTTTTAAGGTTTAGGGTTGGTTTTAAGGTTTTAGACAACTCAATTAGGATGAAGGGGTTGGTTTTAAGGTTTTAGACAACTCAATTAGGTTGGAGGGATTGGTTTCAAGGTTTTAGCCTACTTATTAGGATGAAGGGGTTGGTTTTAAGGTTTTTTACAATTCAATTTGGTTGAAGGGGTTTCAAGGTTTGGACAACTCAATTATGCAGGTGTTTTGGACAACTCATTAGGATGCAGGGGTTGGTTTTAGACAACTCAATTAGGATGCAGGGGGTTGGTTTTAAGGTTTTTAGACAACTCAATTAGGATGAAGGGGATGGTTTTAAGGTTTTAGACACTCAATTAGGATTGGTTTTAAGTTTTAGACAACTCAATTAGGTTGGAGGGATTGGTTTCAAGGTTTTAGCCTACTCATTAGGTTAAAGGGGGGTGGTTTCAAGGTTTTTTACAATTCAATTTGGTTGAAGGGGTTGGTTTTAAGGTTTTAGACAATTCATTAGGATAAAGGGGTTGATTTCAAGGTTTTGGACAACTCAATTGTGACTATTTCCAATATTTCTTCTTTTAATTCCTTTCAATTGAAAGAAAAATTTAATGTTTTTAGTAAAGACTTGTGTGTTTCTCCGTTAATTGGTTGGTGTAAGTGCCTTAAACTGATTCTTACATAAAAAATACTGTTCCTGCCTTGCAGAAACAGTATCGACATTAATTTATGATGATACATGCATGACATACGTTATGTAGTTATTTATCGTTATAATTAAAGTTTTAACATAGAAACTGATGTAGTTCTCTGAAACTAATTATTTATTCGTTTAGTTATCGTTAGCTTTTAGTTTGGTGTGTTAATTATAAACCACAGAAATTTTATATTTCATTTTGACTTAGATTTTATAATCTAATAAGTATTAAATACTCATGCATACCCTACTCGATTAATTTGTATCCGCATGACAGGGAAATTCCTTTGGATTGCGTAATTCCATGCTTAAAAATCTCATTTTCCAAATTTATTTTCTCGTTAAAGCAAATATATTTATTATTTGATCAAACTAAACGAGAAAAGCTGTGAGGAGCCGCTTGTGATTCACAACTAGGTGCTAACCTGAGTTTAACGATCCCACTCTCAGGTCTTCATGAATGTACTTTTCTATTATCTGTAATTAGAGGGATAGCATTGTAATAAAAATATCATTTGATACTACCGAGTTTTGTAAAACATGAATAGTTGACACAACGTAAAATACGACACACACTTTTCTATGAAATATCATCTTCCTCGTGCAACAGATGAATGCGACATAACGTAGAAGTAGCTAAAAAAGAATTAGTTAATTAAGGGCACGTAGTTGAACGGTATATCGAGAGCATGCCTTACCGTTACCATTTCATCTGTTTAAGCTTATAATTGTCCTATACCTTCATAGGAGGAGGTAAGCAACCTAAGTGCAAATAAGCATGAAGAAGATCTTTTAGCCTCCTCTTTTCTTTAAGCTCATAAAGCTTTTTCATAAGCTCTTCAGCTTTCGGTAAATAGACAATTTCTATTATTGCTGTATCCGCCCCGGCACCCCTGAACTTGACATTAAAAACAATTCAACCCGCGCATTCCTAATTCTTATAAATCCTGACTAAAGTCATTACCCTAATGACATAACGGTGCCTTGTAATACCTAATCGACTTTAAATATCCTCAAACTTGACCTGACTTTAACTTGTTTTAACTTAAATACAAAGTCTAATGACTTCAACTTCAAATTTGACTCAGAATTTTAAAAATTGTAATATTCATTGAATTTGAAGTTATATTTCGTAAACCCATTTTAGCGAATTTATAAAAAAAAATGATTTTATGAGGTTGCTGCCATGGAGGGGAAAGATAGTTATTCAGAAAGAGAGAGATTTTAGAATTAAGAAGATTAAGAATACACACACACACACACACACCACACACACACACACACACACACACACACACAACACATATATATATATATATATATATATATATATAATATATATATATATATATATATAATTAAGATAATTTAAAATAATAAAAAACTATAGCAGATTATTAACATTATTATAATCTGCTATAGTTTAATTAAGCTTGTTTTGGTCATTTACACTACTAGTTATGAACTAACTAGTAGCTTTCTTTGATCATCTAGAATAGCTGAAATTCAAACCTTTAAAATACAATACTACTATGATTACATTTAATGTATTATTTTCAAGCAACACTGTATGTGTTGTGTTATTAGAAACACAACACAGTGTTTTCATATTAGAATTAACCATTGACATTTGTCTTAGCTCAAAATTCGGTTTCCTATTAAAAACAAACACTAATAGACCACTTTTCCTATAAATATGTACAATTTAGACTAACTATCGGTGATCGTTCATAATTACATTATGAACGATAAAAATCGTACATTTTACAACCTAAAATTTTCCTCTCAATTTGTGCAATAAAGAGTATGAATCTAGTTTTTTGAACTTTCTACTTTTGATATTTTTAAAAAAACAGAAAATATTCCGTTTACTAAAAGTTATCCAATATCTTGAAGTTGTCGATCTTTGTATTTTATCTTTACTTAAACCGTCAGTAGCTTTTGATGTGAAATGCGTGAAATCTAATGATGAAATAAGGTTAAACATTTATTTTAAAGGTTTGGCATTTCGATTTCGTTGAGAAGTTCAAGTGTTTTCAATGGTAAATATTTATTATTGATATTTTAGGGTTATTTTATAGCTATAAACTCAATAAAAGTTAAGATTATGTAACTAGGCTGTTAAATGAAATTTAATCGCTGCAAAAATTTGTTTATTGACGAGCGAAGCGAGTCAGTTATTCGATTTTAAAGGAATAAAATCGGTTTACAGCCATGTTGCGTATTCTATTATTGTTTTGGGAGGGGGCAATCAAAATAAAATTAAATATTTACTTTACTTACGACTTTGCGAAGTGGCTGTAAAGTGATTCTTACAGCCGGCTACGTAAATAAATGTTAAAGTAAATGTTTTATCACCTTAGCAATAAAATCATTCTTTACTGACATTTTTGAGGTTGTAGATCAGATGCAACCGTCCTAAAGACTTATTTACTTTTCTTCATTGATAACGTATGTCTATAGTAAAATGATTGCGAGTACACTAATAATCCGAAACCAAGATTACACCGTAATTACTTCGTTCACACGGGGAGTTTGGCAGGGATTTTAACCCCGTGTTCAACCTCCTTAGGGGTTCTACCCCAACCGTTCACACGGTAATTTTAATCTATAGCTTAGACTCAACCCCGATAAAAACTGAGTTTTAGGGTTGAACCCCGTGTTAATCCTGTTCACACAACAACTGCCGGGGGGATTAAACCCTCTAGGGGGTTGAACACAGGGTTGAACCCCCTGCCAACCCCTGCGTCTGAACAAAGTAATAAATTCGTTTCAGATGATTTCATCCAGATCTTGTGATGAAGCAAATTTAAAAAAATAAAATAAGAGAATTTTCTATGATAATTTGCAAAAAAATCGAATATCAGAGCTTTAACTACTTTTAAATTTACAGAAAGCTTAAAACTTTAAAGCTCATAACATTAAAAAACGCTTATGAGTTATTCTAAAGCGTAGGCATGAGAACATGACATAATATATTGTGTAAGGTTTAAGATGAGAGAATGTCAGAACAGCGGTCAGGGCCAAGGTAACCAACATAACAAACCTAACCATCATTATTTTAGACATGTTCCTTCCGTCAGTTTATTATAGTCAAACTAAGTAATGATAATGTTCTTACGCGTTATTCTCTAAGAAGATAAAGGAGTGGGTTTATTACATCCAGTTTATTATAAATAATAACAAAATATCAAAATCCTCAAAGAGTAATAAGTACTACGAAAACACAGTGAGACTAATGCGTGATATAGACATAAAAAAGACAAACGCACGCAGACATACAAACATACACAGACAGACAAACGCACACTGACTGACAAACATACACAGACAGACAAACGCACACTGACTGACAAACATACACAGACACACCAAAGCACACAGACAGATAGATAAACATACGAACGTAGACAGACACACAGACAGATAGACAGAAAGACAAACGCACACAGACAGTACGATGAAAACCTAAAATGGTTCCATTCCGCATTTTTTTGGGTGAACGCGTATTTTATGACTTTTCATTGAAAGAGTACTAATAGTATACAAGTTTTCTCAAATAATTATTATGAAACCTCTATTTTGTATTTTTAGGGTGCAAACGTATTTTATGTAAGTTTTGATTGAAATAGTACTAATAGTACACAAGTTTTCTCAGATAATTATTATGAAACCTCCATGTTGTATTTTTAGGGTCCAAACGTATTTTACGTAAGTTTTGATTGAAAGAGTACTAATATTACAAGTTTTCTTAAATAATAATTATGAAACCTCTATTTGTATTTTTAGGGTGCAAACGTATTTATGTAAGTTTTGATTGAAATAGTACTAATAGTACACAAGTTTTCTCAGATAATTATTATGAAACCTCCATGTTGTATTTTAGGGTCCAAACGTATTTTACGTAAGTTTTGATTGAAAGAGTACTAATATTACAAGTTTTCTTAAATAATAATTATGAAACCTCTATTTTGTATTTTTAGGGTGCAAACGTATTTTACGTAAGTTTTGATTGAAAGAGTACTAATATTACAAGTTTTCTTAAATAATAATTATGAAACCTCTATTTTGTATTTTAGGGTGCAAACGTATTTTATTAAGTTTTGATTGAAAGAGTACTAATAGTACACAAGTTTTCACAGATAATTATTATGAAACCTCCATGTTGTATTTTTAGGGTGCAAACGTATTTTACGCAAGTTTTGATTGAAAGAGTACTAATAGTACACAAGTTTTCTCAGTTAATTATTATGAAACCTCCATGTTGTATTTTTAGGGTGCAAACGTATTTTACGTAAGTTTTGATTGAAAGAGTACTAATATTACAAGTTTTCTCAGATAATTATTATGAAACCTTCATTTCGTATTTTTAGGGTGCAAACGTATTTTATGACTTTGGATTTAAAGACAAATAATAGAAAGTTTCTCTAAAACCTGATAATATATAGCTTTGTTTGTTTACTTTCTGTATCACATTAAACAATTGAAAATTCTATTTTTTTTAATATCTTTACCGAAGACTAAAATTTAGTTTATATTTCATGGAATATTAAATTTATTAAAAGCATAAAGTACTTTGCAATTTTATAAACTTTTAAACTATTCTAAATTTGTGGCTCTAGAAATTACATTTTTAAGTGTTATGAACAATTTATTAAAGTAAAGTGCCATCAATTGAAAAATTGACAAATGCGTTATATCTGCAAAACAGTTAGGAAAGAGAATAACAAAGTGGTACCTAAATTTATGCCTAGATTCGCCACCTTTCATCTATCGCATATATTGCTCATCTTGATATATATATATATATATATATATATATATATATATATTATATATATATATATATATATATATATATATATATATATATATACGTTGTCTAAAATTCTCTAAAATTTAGACTTCCCTAAATATTCTTATAAATCTGTTTTATCTCGACTAATACACAAAGTTTAAATCGTGATACTGGCAAAAACCAACTTGGACTTCTTATTTTGTCATACTAGTATGAACTCTCAAGTATTATTAACTTGAGTAAATACTTCGGGTCAATGGTTTCGAAACATTGAAAAAACCGGACTCGGATGATATAAGAGACAAGTTTCAACAAGTTCACATTACTAATAAGGTGGTATTCAATCAGACATCGCGACGCGGGGGTCAGCGTATGTTAAATAACGCTGTCAATCGTTCATTCGAAAACAACGAAACATTTATGACCATTTCGTAAAGTTTTACTCATCTCATTGGTTACAATTAGTGTAATAATTATGAAATTGAAATGAGTTTAAAGATGATTGAGAGTTCGAACAAACAGGTTTAAAAAAGAAAGAATGATTTAATGTTACACATTTTAACAGACTTGTTCAACTCAGAGTGCTTTACCAATCACTGGAAATTTACTTTAAAACGATCGTGCCACTTATATTTAATATATAAGGGTTGTTTACATCTTTTAATGTTTCTTATTTAAAACGTAGGTATATAGGAAAATACGTGTTTGCGAATATTTTGTTGCCTTTCATGTTGCGCGAAAATACAAGTGTTTGCGAAAAATCCGAAAGGGAGCTTTTACCTAAATCATCCGTTTTTTAGGCGTTTTGAGGACCCCTGAGTATTTTTTATAAAGTTATCTTCCAGTATGTATGTTTCGTAGCTCTCAGTGTGTTTGTGCTAAATATTTGAGAATTAGTACAAAAATCAATCTTTCGATCTAGTTGTGCTGTTCGTAAAAATATTTTTATATCACCGGCAAAAATTACTCAAACATATACAAATGTATATGTTTCATATACATTTGTTGCAATTTTTTCAATAATTCATAAAAATTGAAATTATTGATTAAAAAAATTTAGCACATATTACAGGGAACTACATTTGGGCCAAGTGTCATCTCTGTATGTATGCATTAGTTTATGTTTTATCGAATAATATGTATTATTTTTGTAAAAAATTCAAGCCCCGGGGTCCGTATGCCGGGCAAATTTCCTTTATACGGGTTTCCGTGCTTAACAATCCATCTTGCTTAAGGTTCCGGTTTATGCTTTATAACTTGAGCAGTTACTCAATTATAAAGCACTATAAATGTTACTAATTTTTTGTAATTTTTCACAGGAAATGCACATACTTATATCCAAATAGTTATACAAAATTGGCAGCCCACATCATTATTTGTACTTGGCAGCTCAGTCAATGCTTATCATTAAAATGTTTTAGCACATTTCTTTTGAAAAATACAGGTTGGAGACCTTTGTAACACATTTTATTTATGGTCTATGGTTCGAATCTCGCCACAACTCAATCTCATTAGCGAATTTTTTTTCAAACGACATCGAAAAATAATCCAATTGCGCTAAAATTTAAAGCAATTGTATCTCTTAATAAATGGGTATACTAAGTGTCATCGCAATACTGCATGTCAAAAAGTTTTTTTCGGATCACATGTTTAAGTAGCATCGAGTGAGGTCATTACCTTAATAGGTAACCGCTGAGAATAAAACAGATGTTTAATTTTGTCTGAGGACGAGCAAAGCGAGTCCGAAGACTATTACAAAAACTACTATTATAAAAACACTAAAAACTAGGATTTGTTACCGCAAACCTACATACCAAAACGGACCAGTGTTCATAAAACAGCAGAGAAGAACCAATTATTTCTTTCAAAGTATCTATAAAGGTGCATTCAGATACTGCGGTAGCGATGCGTCCGGACGTTGCGTGCTGAGCAGTCATTGCGATTCGGAAAATGGTGGTTCCACAATAACAACGCTACGGTTGCAAAAGCCGCTAACGCAACGCACTCTTTTTCCGAATTTTGGAAACCAAAACATATTTTTCTTAACAAAGAAAAAAAAGACAAAGAAGAAAAGGTTGTTTTGGACGAGCGGTGTCTTTTTAGATTTCATTTAATCAAATATTTAATTTATTTAATCATGATAATGGGAACTTTCACACTATATAAATGATAGTGCTTCTTCTCGTTCAAATTATATTTTCATATTTAAAATTTCATAGAGTCTAAGTTCAAATATTTTTTAACTGACCAACCCGATCAAAACGACGAAGTATTATCTTGCTTAGTTTATTTTATTGCAATGTACTTGTTATAAAATATTATAAATAGTCTTGTTTTTGAAAAAACATTTAAACTCCAGGATCTACTTCTTAAATACTATTTAGGCTGTAGAACCAAGTGAATAGAAATAATACACCACATTCTGAAATGCATAACATTTCAGAACAATTACATTAAGATAAAATAAACTGATCAAGATATTTAAACAATACCATTCAAATTGGCGAACACCAAGAATATTAAGAAATAAATTTGATTTAAGAATAGAAATATAAAAAATCAACTTTGAACTGATAAAAATTAAAAGGAAAATTAAACACTTTAAATATACACAGCACAAACAAAAGTAATAAAATAACAACATTGTGTTATAATAACAAGATAATATTCATTTTTTAGATAAAAAACATAACTCTTTTATTAAAATCAAATTAAAACGACTTTAAGAATCAAAACCTAAACAAAACAGTGGTATTCATCTCAAAATCGGAAGAGGGGATAAGAAAAATTCCAAAACTTTGAAAACGGAAAGGTTTCTTCCGCGTCAGGTCTCTAAGGTGTTTTGTAATCAATCAAATGCTAATCACTAAATTATTTGTGCGGGTTTAGTAGGTTTGCGAAAATTTCCATTTTCCGCAACGATACCGCAAGCTATTGAAGAACGTTCCTTACGATTACATAGGTTGGAATTTGAGCTGTCACCGCTTGCAACGGACGGACGCATCCTAACCGCAGTATTGTGAATGCACCTTAACTCTCCTAAGAGAAAACTTGGTTTCCAGCCTGAGACCAGAGCCACGTTTTGCCTGTCGAAGTTGCCAATGAAACATTTGAACGATCGAAATTGCTCTATGATGGTTTATAGTTCAAATGTGTCCTAATTCTCTAATTTTCGTAAGCAGGTTTGTTGTCCTTCGCATGTAACTAATTTCTTAAATATATCATCTATATTATTTTGCTTTCACTTTTTTTCAAGCATTTTAATCCGTAAAATTTTAACATCCTTGATAAAAGAATGTTAAAAAAATAAAATAATAAATTGATTTTTTAATTAAAATTTGGAATATTAAATAACATTAAATTCTTTATAACATAGGCCAACACTATCGTCAAGTAAGTCGACTTCTGTCATTTTTAATCCACTAATATTTTTAGGTGATTGATCCCTAGAATGTTATACATTTTTGACTATATAATAAAAATGTACTACCTAATGTATTAAATATACTAATATATTAAAAATATGACCTATTATCATCGTCAAGTAACCAAAAAGAATTAGGTAAGAGGTACCTCCGAACCTGGATTAGGTAAATCCGAAGATTCGGATTTTTAGTGCAAATACAAGACTTTTTCTAAATACCTACGGTATATAAGGTAAATTATTAGTTATTTATGCAACAAGGGATGAAAGTTTTACAGCTCAAGTTAAAGTTTCGTCCTAAGGCAGCGCTGAAGGAGGAAACTTCATTGGCTCACGAGGCCGGTAGGCCGAGGGAGATAAACTAGTTAGCTCTCGAGGCTTGCCGAGGGAGTTAACTAACATTTTGGCTCCCGAGGCTTGACGAGAAGATAATACGAGAGCTGAAAACTTTCATCCCTTGTTGCATATTAAATTTTATCTATGACTAGAGAACTAATACTAACAACTATTAATATATTCTTTAGCTCCTTAATTGTTATTGTGTTAGTTTAGTTTATTCTTACCATGTCAATTATTATGATGAAGAGAGAATAAAGCCACTATCTTTACATTATTTTATTGTAAGCTGTCAATAGAATAATGTGTAATACTATATTTGTAATTTAAACATTAGCGTGTGTATATTGTATATTCTACCCGTAGTACCAACATAACACCGAAAAAAATCCTAAAAATTTCCTAAAATTCCTAAAAATTTTACTAAAAAATTCTGTCAAGTTGGCAACACTTTCACTTTTCCTCCCTAGGGAGTAAAAGTGCATTTACAGTGTGAGGTAACAAGACTGTAAGTAGAACTTACAATACAAGGAGTAGTTAAAAATATTTCATATTTGGTTACTGGTAAAGTATAAATATTATGGGAGAATAGTTCCGAGGTACCCTTTAGACTTTTTTCTATGTTAATTGCTGAGGAGGCAACTTTAACAGTACTTAGACCATATATAAGTCCATATGTTGCCCAATTCGCTTAACTTTATAACTCTTAACACTACAAGATACTTTAAGATTATTTTTAGAACTATTAACGATGTGGAAATTGAATTGTAAATAAACGAAGGCCGATTACTTTTCACAGGGAGAATGACATAAAATTGAACATTTTATTAAATAATAATATAGAATTAAAACTAATTCAATATTATACAACAAAATTATTGACGGGTTTCGGTGTAATTGACATATAAGGGTTGTGTTGAAACAAATTATCTCTCAATTTAATTGACAGCCGTACTAACTTAGTGAATTTGGTAACAATGGCGGGTTACGCCCGGACAACTAATTGCATATGAGTGGTCTGAATAGCTGTTTCAAATTTTAAATAAAATTGGTATTATAATTTGATGAACTATCAGGTACTTTTCTGTAGAAACGCTAAGTGAATGGTGAGTGTTTGTGTGTGAGTATTAATAATATTTTATTAACTTATACAAGGCACTATTATGGAGCGAGGTCCAATTTTTATACCGGGAAAATTTAGACCACAACAAGTCGCATCGACTCTTGACCAAAAAATTATGATGACATTTTCATCAAAAATATTAAAACTAAAAATTTACTGATTTTCGACCAGTTTCTGACTCAAGAAACAGTGTAAATAATGTCCCAATAACCTTATTTCAATAAGGTATTAGGCAATATATTTATTTTTTATGTTCTTTTTGTTTGTTTGGACTTAAATTTATAAATGTATACTTTTTTTATACTTTTTATAAATGGTAGTCATCCAGTGAATTCAATCATAGATAACCGGTTATTGGTTAGCCAGCATTTTGTGATGGTGATAATTTTCTTCAATAATTTAATTAAAAACTAAGAGCATAAACTGCGAAATGCGATCCCGAGACCTCTGTGACATCAGAGATCAGTAATCATTAGTGTTGACAGTTTAACGTCCTCGATCAAGTAGCGGAGTCGGTTTTGTTGTTTATTTGTTGTTTGTTGTGCTATAACTGATTATAATAAATACTGTTTCATGTTTCAGGGGTGCTGGTAACCATGATATGCGGACTCTGCTCTATAACGATAGGTTCTCTAATGCTTGGCTTCGAACCATACCAGTTAATATTTAGAATGGTAAGCAATGCTCTCCTAAGTTATTAGCGATAATTGTAGTTAAGTACAAGCACTATGAAACTATACATCGTATCTTCAACTTTTTATTTATTTAATTTTTTATATATTATATAGTACGACACACGGCTAAAATCAGTTGACAGCGTGGGAAAATAATGCGAGGGAGCAAATGAGGTTATTCCTTGATGTTAAACTACGCCCTCAATTTCAAATCAGACCAACCTTATTGGTTCCTCAACACTATTTTCCTACGCTGTCAACTGATTTTAGCCGTGTGTCGTACTATAGTATTTTTTTATTTTAAAGAATCAATATTGATTATTTAACAATCGTTGAAGTTTACGCGTATGTAAATATTATGAATAGTAATAAAATGAAAAATAATAAAAATCTTTTACTATGTAATTGTTCTGGTGTTACTAGATACAATTTTTGTGTGGCACTATATGTAGCAATGGAAATATTTCGACTCGTTTTAAGATGACCATTGCATTGGTTACACCTCAGCAGGTAATTAAAATTTGCCTGACTCGGCTTCGCCTAGTCAGTCCAATTTCAATTTACCGGACGGCTTCGTTTCGTAAGTCAAATTTTATTTTTCCAGCCTCGGCTTAGCCTATCCTATAAGTTTGTTTAATCAATTCTCGCCTTTGGCCCTAAACTAAATGAATAACAAAACTAAACAAAAATTGTCAGCAAAATTCTATTTTGCTACTTAGTGACATAAATAAAAAATAAGTATACTTTACGTATAGATATACCAACTAGACTTTACATTTTATTAGATTATCAACCTTCTAGCTGAAACACACTTGGAGCTATAACAGACATATTATTATGTGTACATTTGTGTTTTATTATACAACCCTGTAAAAAATTGTCTATCTCGAAACTAAAAACAGATTTCAGCACCATCACATCACCTTTCCAATATACCCACAGTAAAAGTTAAGTAAAAGTAAAAAGATAAATATTTCTTTGACAATTTGATTAAAATGAAACCAATATTGGGGCCAGAGTTAGTCATCTACTGAGACAATGGTTGCAAAACTATGCGAATGTAACGTTTTACACGTACCTAAGTACATCATCAGGTACTTGGAACAAGTCATATACACCCGATGCTTTAACATGGTTCTTACATCACTTAATAGCATACAAGTAAAAGTGACAAATAAGAACATTTAAATACAAGTAACGATGCAGGTGGCCATAGTGAGTGTAAGTACTATCTAACACGTGATTATATACTTACAACTTATTATATCCTTTTATCGACTTCATGTAAACAGTATTAAAAACAGTACGTTCTAATTGCTTATTCTCTTCCTTATACCCTAAAATACGAGGGGAAATCTTTAAGATTTCTTATAAGCAATAAGAAAACATGTGACATATTTTTTTCAACAGTTGTGCGCGTTTTAGTACCTAAATTTCCCAAAAATCTAAAAATTAGTGTCTGTATATGTGTTGTGTAGATGCATGTGCACTTTTCTTTTCAACACAGTTCAGGAAAAACGACGGAACCAAATGACACGAAACATGGTAAAAAATTAAGTCAAACGATAGAAAAAAACAACAAGACTTTTAAAATGTTAGCCATCTTAAATTATCATCAATATGTACTATTCGTTTGGAATTATTTTTGTCTAAAATTAATTTTTAGTTCGTTAGCCGATTTAGTTTGAAGTTTTTAAGTCCAACGAAGTCTCAACCCCTTATTTTGCAAGCATAGCTTTAGCAAAGATAGTTTAAAGTTAAAGAGGCATTAAAGTTAAGTTCAATTAAAAGCCCGAGTTTTCATCCGAAGTTTAACCCAGATAGGGATACTATTCAATATTTGACAGTTTTTCTTTGGAAATTAGCAAAAGTGTAAACAGTTTAATCAGCCCAATGCGAGTGGCAATGAGATAAAAAAATGAAAGATAAAGGAGGGAAGCGCTCGTAGAAAAAAAACCTACGGCTCTTTAAGAGCCACAAGTTTCCTGCAATAGACCGCTTCCGTTTCGACCAGGTAGAGTCTTGGCTTCGAATGGTACATATTGGGTAGAATGACCATCTTAATTTTTATTCACATTTAGGAACGCAGCAGCGTTTCGCCCCGTCAAGTCAAGAAGAAAAGTGAAAATTCCCCGCGGGACAGAAAAGGTGATTTCCCTACTTTTTTGGACTTAAGACTTGGCGGGGAGTATTTTACCACATAAGATAAGAATATGTAAATATGGTGCGTCATTTTTTAATGAAAATTTGCTATTGCTAACACAAATATCAAATCCTTTCACTCTATCTACTATTTGAGTCGAGTTAATATACCTAAAACAGAAGATTTGAGTGACATGCCTATTTCGGAATTTTTGTTTAGAGAACACAATACTTTTCCTGTTTCATATTATATATATATATATATATATATATATATATATATATAATATATATATATATATTATATATATATATATATAATATATTGTTGTTAGTATTTGTCTCCATTATAATTGATAATATTAAATTTATGACACAGGATGGGACGTAATAAATTTTCTTAATTTTGCATTATAACTATATTTCGCCTTCCTTAGCAATACAAGGCATATATATTCATGTTAAATAAACCTAAAAAGAAAAGAATTAATCACAATCAAAGCATAGATGTTAAAAAAATTACTAATAAGTCATGCTCGAGAGAAGTTAAAAATAAAGCTTCTTACATACAACGTTAAAAAAACTGAGTCAATTCTATGAGAAATTCTACAAGGATTATAATGAATGGGAATAATTCTACCTACACAAAAAAAACAAAAAAACACAAAAACTTTACTACAAAATTATCATTAAAAAGAAAGCATAGATTAAAAATAAGCATGAAGAAAATTAAAAAAGGTAAAAAGGGGGGACTTACCAGTAACAGAAATCAAAGTGCATAGTAATATGAAAAAGGATGTATGACTAGCATAAGTACTTAGTAAAATTTAAAATAAAAACCATCTAAATTAATGAAGAACCTGACCAAAACAAGTATAATATCACCATTCCAGAACCTACAAAAGTGAAATTGATGGAAAAAATTAATACGGCAGACAAGAAAACATAAAAAAATAATTAGTTTATCTTATTGAAAATGCCTGAGTAATGCTTATGTAAGCCATTTGAATCTTGCTTATAATTAATATTAGCTGGTTCACTGGAAATATAAATAGCTTCAAGGATTTTTCTTTTATAATCATTGGTTTCATGATCTATTATTTTAGCCTGATTGAAATCAAAATTATGCTTCAGCTTTGTGGCATGACTTGATAATGCTGAGTAATTTTCCCCTCTTCTGATGCTACCTTCATGTTGGTCTCTCCTGTTTGTCCAGGATTGGCGGGATTCACCTATGTATATACCCGGGCAGTCAGCACAAGGAACATTATAAATAAAACACATGTCATCATTGATGCTCAACTTGTCTTTCAGCGGTGTGAAAAATTGTTGGCCTATCTTGTTCACGGGTTTTAGACCAAATTTTACCTGAGGACAATCATACTGTTTAAAAGCTCTACTGATGGAATGTGTTAAACCGTTGATGTATGTTAAACCTGTATAGATAGGTCTAGTATAACATAAAATGTGTTGACACCTTTTTAGAATGTATCAAATATTGTTGTGACAATTCTTTCTTTACTGTAGATCATAAAATCTATAAACAATTAAATGGACTGCTCGTTTTTATTTTTTTAAAAATTATGGATAAAATAGTTCTAAAGTATATTTTCTTTGTAAGGGGGGTTTCAAATCTTGTTTACGATGTGCACTATTGACGTTGACGCCCCAAATTGTCGGGGTGGTACCTCGGCGTTATTGCTGCGTATATCCTGGGGTTATCCTGTATATGAGAGCCCAAGTAATGTGGGATGGAGTATAAAACCATATTAAAAACAAAACGAGAAACGTTATCGTTTAATTTTACATTAATATATCACTAATATCATAACATTAAAATTAAAATTAATGATGCATTTAAAGGAAATAACAAAAACAGTGATTGACGTCAATCTTAAAATAATTGATCTGACGCTGTGTGACTGATTGACGGACCAATGCAGGAAAGCAACTAATTATGATACGACTACGCATGAGTGTCGTTTGAAAAATGATCATGAATTATACTGGACTGGACACAGACGTGTAAGGGCAGTAACGTATATAGTCGGTGGAAACACTACTTGAACCAAGGATGTTAAAATCGATTTGGCTATAAACAAAGTGACCCCATTAAGGATAAAAAATAGAGAAGAGTCCATCACAAAATATAAGCCAAAATGCACATGCTAACAATAATTAAATTTACTGCGACAGTTTTGATTTTTACCAAGTTACTTTTTATCATGTTTTACCAAGTTACTTTTAACGTAGATATATTTTATTTAAATGATATTGAACTTTCCGTGAACAAATTCGAACTATTTTATTATAGGATGATATAACATGCCCTTTGGTTTCGTACTCCCCACCATATATGCGGGAAACATCCGAAGTGGGGTTTAATAGTTACATCCGAAGTGGGAGTCAATTGTTATTTACTCTTGTGTACAAGAGTTACCGTTTAACAATGCCGTGACAATTAAAGGCCTTTTCATATTTGCGGTCTAAATTTGAATGTGGGAACTGCCTGAAGTGGGAATATTTATACTTATGAAATACTTTAACATACCATACACTAATGTCAAACTTTGTAAGATCGTCAAGCTCGTGGGTGACCGTTAGTATCGTTGCTCTAAGTGTATTTTTGCTAGATAATTAAAACGTGAGACAAAAAACAAACCTTAGGTTTGATGTTTGAATTATCTAACCTTATGGTTTGATAATTTTTATGACTTCATTAACCAATCGAGAACGTTTTACTGTATGAACTTAGTGAATATTATATTTTGTGGACGAGGGAATCCGTAATCAAATTTTTGAGATATTTCATTATAATACCAAGTAGTTACTTATAAATAAACAATTTATATAAGTATGCTAGAATTTTAGTAAACAATAATTATTCAATGTTACAGAAAGCAGTGTTTTCCGAAGGCGGTGAGACGTTTCTTATGTGGAAGAGACCTGATGTCAATTTATACCTTAAAATCAAACTGTTCAACATAACCAACGCCCATGACTACATGAGTGGCAAGGCCAAGAAAATGACAGTAGCTGAGGCAGGTCCTTACGTCTACAGGTACTGACAATATCTAAATATTAATATTCAAAATAATTATACCTTGTCCAGTATAATATTATAGGACAGGGTTCCGTAGATATTAAAGCCCCGCGGTCCCGTATTTCTGATAAATAGTTCTTGGCGTTCTCTCCATTGTTCTTGGCATACCCCCTTCCCCTCCGATTAATTTGAAACTTACAATCATCATTAACCTTGCTGCGTTTTACGTTTTAAATGGCTTTATGAAAAGCCACTTAACGTGCGCTGTTGCATCGACGTTGATGCAACAGCTCACGCAACGATGTGAATGCGACAGCACACTCATCGATGTGAATGCGACAGCACAAGAATGAATGTGAATGCGACAGCACAAGCATCAATGTGAATGCGACAGCACAAGCATGAATGTGAATGCGACAGAGCATGAAATGCGACAGCACAAAGCATCAATGTGAATGCGACCCCACAAGCATCCATGTGAATGCGACACCTCAAGCATCAATATGAATGCGACAGCACAAGCATCAATGTGAATGCGACAGCACAAGTATCAATGTGAATGCGACACCACAAGCATCAATGTGAATGCGACAGCACATTCATCAATGTGAATGCGACAGTCAATGAACTTACTTAGGTACACCGCCAGGAGATAATCGGCAATTTATTTCTGTTTGATTGTAATTTTTTTAATTTATTTAATCATAAATTTAAATTCCCAGTGTCAGAAAAAATTTATTTCTTTACAAAGTAATAAAATCTTTTAAATTTATGATAGTCATTTAAATTAATTATGCCACTATTAATTAATCGTATATGAATAAATATAATAAAATTATACACTGCCTATAATTATCATCTCCAAATAAAATAAATTTGACAAAATAATAAGATTAAAAGCAAAAACTGATATTCAAAGTTCCAGAAACCTGTATTCAGACGTTTTATCAAGATCGAATATGGCAAGATGGTCTAGTTTTAATAACCAGATCAATGTTTAAAAATAATACTACATTAAAAAAATTAATATGATAAGAAATTGATCAAAACTGAATAGTTAGTTTCATATTTATGTTGAAATTATTTTGTATTTATTAATTTTGTATTTATATTAAGGTGTGTAAAATACGTCACAATTTATTATAACTAGTATAATAAATTTATGTACAATCAGATTAATTTATATTACATATTTAAAAATTAATTCGCTTTAAATCCAAATAAAGATTGTATAAATTTTGACAATTTGAGGTCAACGAAAAGGTTAAAATAAAAGTTGAGAAATTGTAAGGAGTAAGGAGTGGATCTAAGAAACTAAGTCGTTTATGGTTTTGAAATTATAATTAATTATAATTCTGCGCCTATTTTTTATAGTAATATCCTAAAATATAATGTAGTAATATTATAATATAAAAATAGGAATTAAACAAGAAATATCCGAAATGCTTTCAAAGAAGTACGAAAACTGAGACAAAAAAGAAAATTCAAATTATAAAAAGCATGTTATGCAAAAGTGGTGCATGTTTAGAAAATAATAAGCTACTGCTATGGTAAAAAAGTAAAAAAATAGGATATAAAATAGCAAAAGGAAAAGTGGATATAGATACATATTGACGGATCTACTATTTAATATATTAACGCTACTATTAAGCATAAGCATCATCAAAAAGTAAACAGCATTTGTCTTTCCAAAAGGATATAACTCAATTTACATAGCCAGCTTTCGACCATAACGATCATCATCAGTGCCTATAAACCAAACAAGGCAAAAATAGAATAAACAAATAAAAAGAAGTCAAAAAAGTAAAAATACAAAACTAAGTAACTAAATAAGCAAACAAATTGAAAAAGAAACCACTGAAGGCTAATAAACAACCAAAAAAATAAATAAATAACAAATTACCAACAGAATAGATAAATAAAATACAATAAATAATTACAAATAAAAAAAAATAATGTCAGGCCTGTAGCCAGGTAAAGGTTGCCCCCCTCCTTCTAGAAAATATTTCGCCCCATCTGAGGAAGTAGATTTTAGCGGAAGTTCGCTAATGGCGTATGAAGCATCACCCCCTTTGAATTTGGATTCGCCCCCCTTACAGGTTTTGGTTGGTTACGGGCCTGCTACTTGTATAGTGATACCCTAGGGATTACACGGAATTTATTAATGTCTTAAGACGAGTGATGCAAGTCCAAAGACATAATATAATAAAAATGATAATTCCCGTATAAAACCTTGCGTTTCATAAGGTATGACCTTCAGTTGGTAGTGGAAACGTTACGTATAAAGCCTTGCGTTTCATATGGTATGACCCCTTCAGTTGGTAGCGGAAAGTTTTCGTATAAAGCCTTGCGTTTCATATGGTATGACCCTTCAGTTTGGTAGTGGAAACGTTTTACGTATAAAGCCTTGCGCTTCATATGGTATGACTCCTTCAGTTGGTAGTGGAAACGTTTACGTAGTGGCCAAACGTTTACGTATAAAGCCTTGCGTTTCATATGGTGTGACCCCTTTAGTTGGTAGTGGAAGCGTTTACGTATAAAGCCTTGCGTTTCATATGGTATGACCCCTTCAGTTGGTAGTAGAAACGTTTTCGTATAAAGCCTTGCGTTTCATATGGTATGACCCCTTCAGTTGGTAGCGGAAACGTTTTCGTATAAAGCCTTGCGTTTCATATGGTATGACCCCTTCAGTTGGTAGTGGAAACGTTTACGTATAAAGCCTTGCGCTTCATATGGTATGACCCCTTCAGTTGGTAGTGGAAACGTTTACGTATAAAGCTTGCGTTTCATATGGTATGACCCTTTAGTTGGTAGTGGAAACGTTTACGTATAAAGCCTTGCGTTTCATATGGTATGACCCCTTCAGTTGGTAGTGGAAACGTTTATGCTCAAAGTATATTCTACAATTGGGATAATTTGTTTGAGCAATATTTTATATAGATTAAGAGCGTAACCTACTATGCGAACACACGTCGCCCGTGGTGTCAATGGTCAGTATAAATAATGAGGCTTAAACGACATACACTAATCCCAAGAAATAGTGAAATTTAAATTTTGCGATACAATATTTTAGAATGAGTTATGGTCCAAGAGGGTAAGGTCTAGGTAATGAGCGAGTCCAATGTGATAAGGTGTGAATACGTTCTGAGGAACCCAGTGCCCAATTTTTCTTTCATGGATGCATTTCTTAATCCCCATCCATAAACGTTAACCATTATGGTAATTATGTGCTTTATTATTATGATACGAGTTGTGTAGAGGTAATAATATCCATTAAAAGTTCTACAAAAATAAATAAAACTAAAGATTATTTTGATTTTTTTTTTGTTATTTCAGAGAATTTTTGGAACATCAAAACGTTACATTTAATTCCAATGGAACAATAACAGCTTATCCATACTCTCCATTAGAATTCCAACCGCACCTAAGTGGAGGTAGTGAGGATGACATGTTGATGTTACCTAACATTGCTCTACTGGTGAGACCATTAAAGTTTGTTTTTAATATTTAACAAATACAACGTTGTAGCAAAACGTTGCTACAAGTTGTTACAAGTTACATTGAGTTGTTGACATAAAATAATTGTGTGAAAGGCACCGAGGAATGTAACAAGCATTATTAAGAATAAGGATTATTAAGAATAAGGATTATTAAGAATTTTAATCTTATAAAAATAAGCTGTCATCATATAAGAATACTGTTGTGCTATAGAGATATTATTCATTAGTTAAGGAGCCCTATTGGTAGAAACTAAACACCTTCAACCATTGATATAATAAATAAACAACCAACTCTTTTAACTTTTTACGTTTGTATCAATACTTTTTTTTTGTTTACTTTTGTAACATTACTTTTTTTGTAAAATAAAGAGCTTTGAAAAAAAAAAAACAAAAAAAAAACTCTTATTATTACTTTTAAACGTTACTTTTTTTGGATAGATATAAAGTTGGACATTACTTAAGAGTCTAATTAGGATGACTTTTACCCAGGCCTGTAGCAGCCAAAACTTGTAAGAGGGGGATCCCAGAGGGGACAATGCTTCACACACCTTTAAGGGACTTCCGCTTAAAACTATTTCGAAGGGGAGAAATTTCTTCCAGGTGGATGGCGATGCCACGCTGGCCCCTCTGGCTTCAGGCCTGGTTTCACAAATCTCTAGTCACTTAAATTCATCCTACTTTTTTATTAGGATAATAAAACTATAATTAATTTATAATAAAGTTATAAAAAAAGTATTATAATTTATGATACATATGTTAAATACATATAATTTCGTTTCTTTTCATTTTAAGAGTGTACTAATTTAAAAATATAGGTATATTTTTTTGGGGGGGGGGGTGGAGAACTGATCTACTTTTTCCACCCCCCCCCAATACAAAATATATTTATTTTAAATAAATAACGTTTAGTGGAGAGACGTGGTTGTTGGTGTTATTTATTGTGAAGTACTCCACGGCGTTTTTAAAAGTCACTAACTAAATGTGTTTTCTATTTCAGAGTATTGCACAAGTGATATCGCGTAAATCTTTCTTTACAAGGAACGTAGTTAATATTGTCATATCTCAAACCAATTCTCAACCTATAGTTAACATGACAGCAAAAGAATTCATGTTTGGCTACAAAACAAAACTACTGTCCCTGGGTAATCAGCTTATGCCCAGTTGGATAGACTTCGACAAGCTTGGACTCATAGATAGAGTAAGTGTTTCACTAATCTATTCTTTAGTGATAAATAAATTTTAAAAGGGCCTATCATTTTATAAAAAAATATTTAATAGTTATTACGAAAAAATTGATAATGTAAAAGCTATAAATATTGACTTATTTCTCCTTTATCTTCTTATCTACAAATAATCTCTAACTTTATCCAATTTTATCTCTATATTTCTGTAACAAACAAACAGTGTAGATAGCCCAGTCATTTTAATTTTAGTGAGCTGAATTTAGGTGTAAACCTTTATTATGATGTTTAAATGAAAATGTTAAAAATACATCGACAGGGATATCGAGGCGGCTTAAAAAGTTATAAGGGTCAAAGGGCCACGAAAATCAGTTTTTCGCGAATATTTTGTGACCTACCACTCGAGGGTCGTTAAGGCCTTACGAAAAGTATTCCTCATACAATTATCTACAACAAATGTCATTTGATTTTTTTGTTGAGTCAACCGTTTTCGGACTAGAGCTCTGATAAAGCAAATATACTGCCCGTAGATAGGGTAATGTATACTCCTAGCCCAGTCAATGAAGACCAAAAAAATGAAATTTATCAAAACAAAATTAGTAACGAGCATCCTGCCAGATGCTAGGACATCTCTATAGGAGTTCCCTCTAAAAAGTCACCGCCTCCTCCCTCCTCCTAGAGCTTTTTGGGAGCCCTAAAAAGTGGTAAAACTTTGTTTTTCAAAGATTACAAAACAAATTTTAAGGAAATTTTTATCGATTCAAAATTCTGCTTTCAACAATACCATAAGAATGGCCCAATTTTCGAATATTTGAAAAAATTTAATGATTTTTTGTGCTTAGTCCGGCAACGGTTAACGCTTCAAAAAATCAAAAGGCATTGTTTGTAGGCGATTGTATGAGAAATAGTTTTTACTGACCTCCGAGCCACAAGTTAAGAGATATTCGAGAAAAACTTATTTTCGTGGTCATTTGACCACGAAATATTTAACGAAATCAATGTAAATTTTTAACATTTTTACTAAAACACCACAATAATAAAGTTGTGCACCGAAATTCAGATCACTAGGATTTATTTTTGCAAATGAAACCTTAAATGACTTTACTAATAGAATGGTGTGTATAAAGCTTCTTATACTGACTGCTTATTAAGCTCTATTCTTTATTTTCAGATGTATAATTTCGATGGAGATTCAACAACAACATTTACTGGAGAGACAGACATAAGACTCGGAGGTTTACTGGATAATTACAATAGGAGAACAACTTTGCCACAATGGCCATATCCGTGCAATAATGTCTCAGGAGCATCCGATGGCACCAAATTCAATGCCAAAATCACTGACGATGATGAGCTTATATTTTACAGGAAATCTCTCTGCCGAACAGTCAAACTTGTAAATATTCTTATTCAATACATGTGTTGTGAATCAAATTTCTATAAACATCAAGTTTATTTCATCGTTGATTGACTTATCAGGGAAACCCTGATGAGTTAGACGTAACGAAACAGAGTGGGACATGACATTATGTCGAGCTATCAATGATGACGAATGTCGAGCTATCAATGATGACGAATGTCGAGCTATCAATGATGACGAATGTCGAATGATGGAACATTTCCCAGATGTAACAATGCATTTTGCTTGTTATATTTCCTAGGGGTCTCTCGCACCATTATATTGTGTCGTTCTCTTTATTTGAATATATTCCCATTTGAAAATGTTCAGGTTATTTTTTCGATGTTTCAACATTCAACCAATAGGGCCCCTCTAGTAATAATATATCTATGAGTATTTAGATGTCTACAATCAAAGTTTAAGTTTTGAAAAATAGAAAAATTAAGACCAGATAAACTATCCCCTTCGTCTTGGACAAAAATCTTTTGTAGCTTAAAAATAAATAGTAAAAAGAATTATACCAAGATTAATGTTACCACCTCGTGTTTTTATATTTTTATTTTCTCTGAAGTTTTAATATATGTTGATTGTTGATATATTAATATATTATAAATAAAAACAGATTCATTTCACATAAGTCTTTTGAATTATTTTAAAAATAAATAATGAAGCTCTCGTCTATAAATTAGTCCTCATTAATAATATATTATTATATTATAATAATGTATTAATATATTTGATTATGTTATGTTAATTATATTGTATTAATTAAATAAATATTTTAAAGCCCCTTACGGAAGGAAATTTTTAACGATTTAATTACATTTTTAACTCTTTTATGGATTTATGAATAAATCATTATTATTTCATGATAAATAACATATACTGTTATAGTAAAAGAAGCGTTTTTTATTGAAAATGCGAAAAATTAAGTTTTCCCATGCTGAAAACTATTTTGATAATACTTGTTTTCAAGTTTTAGTTTTAAGTTCATTTCATGTGTTACCTAATACCAGCTCTGTTTTAAATTGCAAATTACGTGGGAGGGAATTAGTTTAGTAAAAAATTAGTGTTTTCAACTTTTCGGCTATTTTCACTTCAAAATAATGTTTAATAACATAAGATTTATCCTTTAGGGTAATTAATAAAACATTAGGTTTTGGTAAAGTTTCAGCGTGATCCATATTCTTACCTAAAAATATATACTGAAGATAATTATGAAAAGAATAGAAATAATAAATCCACATCTCGTAAGTTTGTCTCACGATAACTTCTTTTATCGTGTCCCATAGAAACGTCTAGGAACAAAATATCGTACATACACACACAAATATATATATATATATATATATATATATATATATATATAATATATATATATATATATATATATATATATATATATATATATATATTATATATATAATATATATATATATATATATATAATATAATATTTAGGTATATCAGGAAAAACATTTATTTACTTGATCAGTAAGTCTCCCCGTCCCAAAAAAAAAATTACCTCCTCCCAAAGACCCATTTCATAAGGTTGTATTTTAATAAACCAGGAAGACGTTAGATTTTTAATTATTTATTCATTAAATAGTTAGTAGTAGTTCAGAAGGAAGGATCACTTGTGCATTGTGCAAACACCAGGCTAGTAGATTTCAAGTTTAGGGCATTTTAATCAACTCAGATCGTGATATGGTTAACACTAAGTGTTATTGCCATGTTTGTGTGCCGAAACCAGTTCCTAAACCCTTGCACAGGTATTAGTTCTCTGTAATCAAATGATTTATTGTATCACAGGATTGGGTTCTGTAATGAGATTTAGTTCTGACACCACATATCAGCAGGCATGCGATACGAGACCACATAATATAACCATATGTGAAGTCTATTGTTTACAAGTCTTTTGTGCGCGAGTGTTTACCCTCGGTGCTTATATACATCCTCTAGGCTCCCATGAACCTCAATCCGCCATTAGAGCGCTTGAATCCTACTAGCGTAGAGATAGCAGAAGTCCCTGGCCTACTCTGAATAACTGCTGTGTCATTCATGGTATACTCTCACATCATAGCCCCTTGATTTTTTCTTATTATACTAAGCCCCCCCTACCTCAGCGCATTGCATTTACTCTACTCAGTCCATAAATAATTATTTTTATATTTTTTAAAATGTTAAAAAAGGTATCAAATCAAAGTTAATGCCAAAAAGATGGGGTAGAGCAACTCTATGAGACTAAAAGACCAATATGTTTAATGGAGGAAGGAGAGATAAGTCTAAAAAACTGACTCAGGGATAAAAATGATGGTGACTGAGATTTTTTTTCCAAGGTCAGATAAAAAGTTATGTTTATTACCATTTATCTTAGGATTCAACAGCTCTTATTAACGATTTCAGACCAAAGTGGGAGAGGAAACCATTGGAGGTTTGAGAGGGTTTCAATTCGCATTGAAAAACAACTCCTTCGACAACGGACAATACGATGAGGAAAACAAATGTTACTGCAGGAAAGGAAGGTGTATGCCACAAGGCTTGCTAGACGTTGCTGATTGTTACTATGGTAATTATCAGAGTAGTGATAGTGATAAGTGATAGTGATTGATAGGGATTTTTGCCCAATTTGAATCATTTACAAATACAAAATAGTTTTGTTCGCAAAACTGTTTGAACATTATCTTAACAATATTATTATTTACATTGGAAGTTAAAAATGATTGATTATCAATTATCATTTATTTATTATTTATCAAATTACAATTACTGATGTCTCTAAACAACTGGTAAAACAAGCTCTATTTATTAAACTTCATAAAAAAACTATATTAAAATAATACAAAATAAAAAAATTAATTTAAATATTTAGACTCTGAGTATCGACTAGGACTTATCACCAGTTTTAGAAATAAAAAACTTATTATTTATTCATTTTTAATGTGAAAAGAACACTTAATGAGAATTAAAAATTGAAGAATAAAAATATTAAAAAAAATCAAAAAAAAATTATATTAACTTAAAAAAGAATTAATTAATTTATAATCTATTTAATTATTCAGTTAAATTTAACTAATATAATTAATTAAAATAAAATTCATAAGATGGATTGTATTGTGTATTCATAGAATGGATTGTAAAAACGACAGGAATTTACAAAATAAATTAGTAATCAATTAAAAATTTACATTCTTTAGAGTTTGCTTATGTTTTATGCTTATGTTTATACCCACATTGTAAATGAGCAAAAGTGAAAAACCATATTTAGTCTCATGGATTGCAATTGCAGCGAGCTCAAACTTTTTTTAGCTCCACCTAGCTATAACTCATCCTCTAATTAGAACGATCTAAATATAAACATTTTGTTAATACTTGTTAGCAAGTATCAAAAACTATATTTCATATTAAGAATACTTCAGTCAATTTTCAAAATAATGCTTGCTCTATAAATCAGATACTGAGGTTTTGGATTTATGGAAGTTATCTATTTATTAAGAGATTTACTATCTCTAAGGTACTAACTAAGGTACTAAGGTAGATGTTGTCTATACCTAGGCTAAAGAAGTCTGAAGTAGGAATAAGCATATTAGGTATAAAATTGTTTAACCATCTTCAAGAGATAATAAGAACAAATTTAAGTTTAAAAGCAGTAGGGTGAAGCTTTTTGATTTAAATAAATATCTCAATTATTAACATCTAAATTAAGTAACTAATGTAAATTCCTTTTTACTTAGTACTCATTAGTCGCTTATTTTATGGTATCTTATTTCTTATCTTATCTTACAGGTTTTCCCATAGCTTTGTCATTTCCTCATTTTCTTGATGCTGAACCTGCATTGGTAGAAGCTTTCAATGGAATGGTTCCGGATAAAGAAAAGCACTCAACTTCATTTGTTATTAATCCCGTGAGTAATACAATTATCATGTTTGAAACTATTTAAAACATACTTTTCACCTACGGTAGTAGGTGAAGGAAAGTAAAAATTAAAATTACGAAATAAAAACAGATTAATCACACAAAAGTCCTTTATTATTTTAATATTTAATAATTAACTAAGCTTTCGACTAAAAATTAGTCATCATCAGAGTTTAATGGTTATCATAAGAGTTTATGGTATGGTTACCAAACCATGCCAAGGTGCAATGTAAAGTAGTTGTGTAAATTGTGTTTTTATATTTTATAATTTTTATTATGTTAAACTCTGATGATGACTAATTTTTAGTCGAAAGCTTAGTTAATTATTATATATTAAGAAAATATAGGAATTTTCTGTAATTAATCTGTTTTATTTATTATTTTTATTAGTCTACAAAAGAAAGAAACTTTTTAATGATTAAAATTACGTTTACATTATACAATTATTATTTGTAATAATAATTACATGCGATTTTATCTGGCATTGTTTTAGTACCATTTATTCGGTTTTTCGAGTAACATATAGAATATTCGTTTTGTATTTTGAATCACAACTCGAATATTTGTGATACATTTTTAATACATTTTTCTTTTGTGTAACAACTCAAACATTTGTTTTTCCATTAAAATATGAGCGGATTTTCATAACAAAATAACGTATTTTATTCACACATTCTAATTGCTATTTTAATATTTTAATTCGAATATTCGTTATATAGAAAAAGTTCGTAATTGACATTTCTAAAGTGTTCAGTCAAACCTTACATGAACAGAAACTGATGAGTTCTGTTTAAGACAATACAATAAGATAGTTTTGACTGTCTTATTAAAAGTAAAGAAAGAAAGAAAATAATCATATGACCAATACTGAACTTATTCCAATTGTATGATCAATTTCATTAAATAATAAAATTTATATAAAAGTTCAATTGAATAAAAATATTTATGTAATTATATTTAATCAAATCTAATCCAAAAACTTGTTTTTGGATTAGATTTTTGGATATTAGATAAAAGAGTTAGTTAAATTTATTATAGAGTTAGATATTACAATAATTATTATTATTCATAATTCAGCTGAAATGAATGAGTTTACTCATGTGAAAACTTATTAAAGAGGTAATATAATAATAATAATAATGAAATAAAATAATAAAATAAAATAAAACAATGAAAAAATAAGTGAGATAATAATTAAATGCTAAAGTAATAAATATCACTTTGCAGCCATTTTGCATATCCTTTTTTTTTTGGAGACAAGCAAATCGAATTCTTTATAACACAAGCTATAACAAGACAACAAGCTCGTTTACAAACTAAACATAAATTAAAATAATTTTATATGATTAATAGAATACTTGTAGTCCAGGAGCCGGGCCTGAAAAATGTGACTCGTATTGTACTGCTTCAAACCAAATTTTTTTCGGAAAAAAAGGATTTCTTGAAATAAGTTGTTCCCTTTTGGTCGTTTGCAAAACTAGAATAAAAAATTGTTTAAAGCAGACAAAATTTCCAATAAATCGAGTGTTAATTCTTCCAAGCAAAGTTAAATTATTGGCAAAATCACCAAAAAAATGGTTAATCGTCGCAAATTCAGCGATATTACAAAATGTCTGCATTTCTGAAGTCATTATTTTACTATACGAAATAATGATTCGCCTTTTCTAATTACTTGATGATGTTTTTGTTGGAATATAGGAAGCAGGTTTGCCACTAAAAGTATCAGTGAAAATACAAATAAACATGGCATTAGAAGATCTCTCCGGTGTTACCAATGTCAAAAGGTTTAGTCACATGTATTTACCCATGTTGTGGCTAGAAATAGTAAGTATAAATATATGTAGCTTAGAAACAAACTGTAATTTATTTAATTATTAGAAATTTTATTATTGATGGAAAGCATTGGAGTGACCACAATTTATTTTTCATTCAAGGGTAACACGAATACTTGCACAAAAACATTTTTAGTCAATGTATGAATGTCAGAGAGCGGATTCAAATAAAACTTTGTAGTAAATAATAAAAATCAAGTTACATGAGAAGAAAAACTGATTTTATTTTGGAGAAAACGCTACATGAAGTCTCATAAAAACTCTCTTTTTCAATTATTCACTGGAGTGACGTGCCCAACAAACCTTATATATTTTAAACCCAACATTAAACAAGACAGTTTTTAATTACTTGAGTTTAAACAGCAGTTATAGTTTAACACACGGCTAAAATCAGTTGACAGCGTGGGAAAATAGTGTTCAGGAACAAATGAGGTTGGTCCGATTTGAAATGGTGGGCGTGGTTTATCATCTAGGAATAACCTCAGGCTTCCTGGCATTATTTTCCCACGCTGTGAACTCATTTTAGCCATTTGTTCCATTATAGTTTTGTACACGAAGTCAGTATTTGCTGTTATAATAGAGAAAGTTTGACCCCAATCTCATAAGCTCATTTTCCCTTTGGAAATTCACTATCCACTGTACCTTACATTTTTAAATAGGTTTGAAAATGGGGTTCATAAGCTTGAGGTATGAAAAATTAATTTTAAGTTTCAACACCCAAATAATTTAAGAAAATCTATTTTTTAAAACTACCAATATGATTTTATCTCCTTAAAAAAGGTAATTGCCCCCACGGAATTTTTTAAGAACTTGGAAATTTGTAGTCAAAGTTAAAATTTATGTTTAGAGCGCCCTAAAAAACATAGGTTCGGCCAAAAATTAGAATATTTATGAATCTTACCTGCATTATAAGGATATCTGTATGAACATTATTTTCAGGAAATGCCGAAGTTGCCAAGTGGACTGAGTACCAAGTTCTTTGCTTATCTGACGCTGGGTCCAATACTTCTCGAAGCTCTGACGTACATATTCATGACGTGTGGCGTTGCTTTTATACTTCTGTCACTATCAAGTACCATACTTATCCCCAGACTCACATTTGATTCTCAGAGAAAATTTTCACCAACAAACTGGGTCCCACTACAGCCATCTAACCACAAAAAGAAGCCAGAAAGGTAAATCCTTCATTTACACCAGACATTGGTAATTTGAGATTTATAAATTTAATTTTTCTTGTCATAAAACGGTTTGGTCTTAACTGTATAGTCCTTATTTCAGTGTAAAGAAAATGGGAATAATTAGATCGACACAAAAGAGAAGGATTACTTTTTCTATAAATCAGTAAACTATTTATGTTTAAAGAAGAACAGAATGAAAAAAATTGGACTAGATATTGGCTATGCATGTTTGGTACATTTTCATTTCCCCCTCCCTTTAAGACTCCCAAGTTGGTTCCACCCAAGAGGAAGGGGTAAAATGGCTATATCATGTCGCCACCATTTCAAAGAATGATGGCTCCATTTTTGGAGAATAGAGGGACTTGAAAATTTTTGAAGTATTGAAGAACTAGAGGTCTCATTCAGTTTTTCTTTTTTATGTTCAACATATTAATTATAATGCCACATATCTATTGTGCAAATATACCTTCTATGCCAATATACCTGAAGGTATATTGGCATTTATTTCAGTTATTTTATTCTTTAATCATGTGAATGTATATGTTTATATTTAGATCTCTATGCTATTTTAAACTTTTTTAGCATTACTAACCAAAAAAGAAATTATCCATCGGCATAATCTGATATATAATTAACACAATTTTAATTAGCACAGTAATCACTGTATGTTTATGATCTGACGATAAAAAGAGGCGCCCAAGAGATTAGGATGAGACTTTGGTGACAGGCTTTATCCAAGTATTTAGGGGGATTGGTGACAAATTTTATACATATTAAAATGCCAAAGGACTCTCCAACTGTATTATTTGTAAATTACAGAGTGGTGACTAAGCAAAACGAAATGGATGTTTACTACTGCTCTCTCCTCAACGGCAATGAAACTACCAATGGTCACATAGAGCCCACAAAGGAGGAAAACAAATGTCACTTTCACAGCAGTTGATGTGAACGCACTGCATCCTGACTTGTCCTGTCTAGTCTAAACCTCCTCAGTACAAATCATAACAAGGTGTCATCAACTAGTGTTAATTTGAAGAGATTTGTGATTTGTTGGTAAGAAAATAAAACTGGGAGGAGGCAATTCCCACCCTCTATGGTATTAACGGCTTCATAGAGTGTAATAGAGTATTTGCACTGAATTTCTTTATCTTAAAGTAAATTTCAATAGTATAACTCATTGTAGAATAATATTAAGGAAACAAAAAGTTATTTAGAATATAAATTTAAAAAAATTCTTTGTAGCGGATAGAAGACCCTAAATGAAGCTATCTAAAATAAAGCTGCTGTGCAGCAAGATGGCCGCGAGGATTCTAGTGTTAAGGCGGGAAATCTAATGCTCGAACAAAAGACGCAGCGAAATAAAGTGTATACGGTCTATATGATTCATACTGCTGCATACTTATCAGTGACCTTTTGTCTATTTTAATGTATTGTTGAATTTTATTTTTCTGTTGTATTAATTTTATTGTATCACACACTATTTGAGTCACTTTTAATGACTTTTAACCATATTTATTAAAAACTGAGCATTTTACTATAACCGTTTAAAAACGGTTAGCATTTTACTATAACCGTTTAAAAACGGTTAGCATTTTACGTACGTTTAAAAAGAGGTAAGCAAGATTATTGCAGCTGTTGCAGGATCGTGCGAAAGCACATAAAGCAGCTTTAATTTGGAAAGTGTTGCTAGGTTGTGACTAAAGTAATACATAAACCAAGTAGAAATACAAATGCGATTTCTGTCAGACCTGTCATATAGTTCACATTTTGTCACGTTTGAGTTGGTTAAAATTTTCTTATAGGCGCAGCCATCTTGTTTTAGCCTTATAAATGTAAACAAACTATTTTCGGTACACAAAATTTATGTTTTTGTAATACAATGTCGTCTGTATTTTCTTCAAAATCTTAATAAAAACACGTAACGTACCTTTACTATAGTTTTTCTTTAAATAAACTTTGATTTCACAGAATTTAATACAAAACCATTAAATTATCACGTATATATTAAAGTACGAAAACACGATAAAAAATAAAAATCATCCAATGTTATCAGTGTTGCCAATAAAACTAAGTAAAAAACGTAAATCTTAAAAGCTTATACGCAATTTTTTCAATTTTAGCTATTTTTTAAATTTATTTTTGAGCCAGTTATTAGCTGATCACGTATGTCAATATATTACTTTAGTTGTGACTAAAGTAGTATACAAACCAAGTTGGGAAACTCCTATACACAAGGAGATATTATTACTAGAGTGGGGGCCTATAGGTTAAATCATAGAGATATTATTATTAGAGGGGACCTATAGGTTAGATTTTAAAACATCGAAAAAGTAATTTTACACCTTCGCCCATAAATAAAATCAAATAATCAGTACAAAATTACTATTACTTATGTAGTAGAACGTGAAAATACAAATCAAAACACAAACAATGTACGGGAAGCCGAAATGAATTGATTTATCATTACTTGAACTTAGTGTTGTAGGAGGTTTCAATGAGGTTACACAAAGCCCTTGAGAGCATAGAGATATATTACTAGAGGGGCCCTATTGGTTGAATTTTGAAACATCGAAAAAGTACTAAAGTAAATTGTACAAATTTGAGGCGGATAAGCTCTGCTTTGCTTCACCTTATGTAGTTAATATTTTTTTGAAATAAAGTATTTATTTTATTTATTTATAAGTAACCTGACCACATTCGATTATCATTTTCATCAAATAAACAGTAAATTATATAGTAGAATGTTCAAAATACAAATCACAACATAAACAATCTGCGAGAAGCCGAAAACAATTGATTCATTATAACCTTAACTCCCTCTTGGAGGAGGTTTCAATGAGGTTACACAGAGCCCCTTGAGAGCCCCACTAAAAATGTTTCAGGCCTCTCAATGTATTAAGATAGGCTATACCCCCTCTAGTATATATCTCTATGGTTTCTGTACTTAAATATTATAAACATTAGAATACAGTAACTTATATAATACAACATTTATATAATTTATATAATAGGAAACAAAACACAAACAATCCGTGAAAAGCTGACAACAATTAATTTGTTGTCAGCTTAAACCTTAACTTTCTCTTAGAAAAGGTAACAATGAGGTTACGCAGAGCCCCAAATGATGTTTCAGGCCTCTCAATGTTATGAGATAGGCTAAATCCCCTCTAGTAGTATATATCTGTGAGTATTAACGCGACAGCCATGTATTAATTTGAAATTTTAAAAAACTGCTTAGATGTAAAGAAACACAATATGAAAACATGTAGTGTGGTAGTGAGAACTTCAGTAATGAACAACCTCAATCTAATTTTACCTTTTCTTGTATAATTTAATTGTTATTTTGTTCTTTATACTGTTTTAAATTTTATTGTATTTAAAAGTGAGGGAGAGGTTACCAATCAGCTAATAGGTTAGATCGGCTAGTAACAAGACTATGGTTAAACCAATAAGAGTAAATAAACAAATATATATATATATATATATATATATATATATATATATATATATAAACATAAATATGTATATATCTATCCTTTTCAGGTTTAACCTAGCCATAGCATGCATGATTACTTCCTTAAATATACTTAAAAGTGCTTTAAATAAATATATTAATTATACTTATAAAATCAGTTGACAGAGTGGGAAAATAGTGTTGAGGAACCGATGAGGTTGGCCAGATATGAAATTTTGAGCATGGTTTAATATCCAGGACTAACCTCATTGGCTCCCTCGTATTATTTTCCAACCCTGTCAACTGATTTTAACCGTAATGACAAGGTTTTTATTGTATGTGAATCTGATAATGATTTGTTAAAATACCTGTTGAGGTTAAAACAATAAATAAATATATTATTGACACCAGGCTCATACTGTCATGAAGAAAATATTAATTTCTATCCTAACTCTATGTATGCTTTCTTGTTATTAAGCATACAATTAACAGACTGATAAAACCCTCTATACAGGGCCTTAAGTAAACCTAAATCTCCTCAAACTTAAAAGGCATAAATCTCTTAAAATATTGCTGTTTACAATAATTTAATTAAAGTAAAATATAGATAAAGTTTAAAACCACTCAAAAATAAAGAATAGAACCTACATCATTGAAGTTGTAAGAGTTTTAAATTTAACAAATTATAAAGTATACATCTTTTAAGTACCAATTTATGTACTGTCAAAACTTTGATATAACAGGCTTATGGTTTTATCTAATAAACTGGTTGAAAAAAAAATAATAGAGAAAGGTGATTATCAGTGAAATAAAGCAAGGGAGCTAATAAGGTTTATCCTGGATGTTAAACCAACAATATTTTCCCAAGCTGTTAACTGATTATCTGTGAGTAATACTACTATAGGACTTTGTTCATAACATTAATGAAGATAGAATGAATAAGTCAAACTCAAATTAAAATAATGTTCTTGAACAATATCTATGCACAGTAACTTAATAAAATTATAAGTTTGAGACTCAAGTCATTAAATAATACAGTTTTCTTAAATAATCAGTCCAGTTTATAGAATGTTTTTAAACATGTATTTTAATTTAAACATGTATTTTTAAAGGCAGCAATATTTTAATAAATGTTCAAAAAAATATGATTCATACATTTAGAAAAATAATTACTCTAAAGTATATTTTTAATTATAGATTGTAAATAGGATCTAATACTAAATAAATCAATTTAACGTTTTTATAATATTTTAAGCCGAATTAGAGCTAATTTATTAAAATTAGCTAAAATAGTTAATAATGGTGAAAGATTTTTTACTTCTATTTATTAGATGGGGAAAGGTTACATTAAATACATTTGAACATTTCCTAATCCAATATTGATAATTTTAAGCCCCATAATGAAAAATATAAACTAATACCCCATTAGTGAATCTTTCAAAGGAAATTCTAAAAAAACAGTATATATAAAAAAATCGTAATTTTTTCTAGAAAAAATTAGCTGATTTATAATAAATTTTTAATTTTAATAAAATATAACAGCCGGAAGCTTTAAAATAAAAAATCAGCTCTCTTCTAGATGCCACTAGTGACTGATTTCTAATTCAATAAAATTATTGGCAAAATTAGATAATAAAAACCTCAATCTAATGAGACTATGGTTATCCATATAACTAGATATTATTACTTTTTTAATTCTGTAAGTAAAATGTAAATAAATTAATTAGTAGTTAGTCGTTCTATATCTATCGAAAGGTTTTATTAGAATAATTTTGTAATATAATTTGTTTTTTGTATAAAGTAATTTTTAAAACTTTGTAAATTTTAAAAAGTTAGGGAAATATTGTTTGTAAGTTATAACTATAAAAAAAGTAATATTAATCCAAAGTGTTGCTAACACTTAGGAGGCAGACTTAGCTATGTAGATTAAGTCTGTGTTTTACCCTGACTTCAAAGATTTACATATTACCATGATGACGATTTAATGTTATTTTGTTAATTTTTATCATGTTATTTTAAACCATTTATTTGATTAGAAAGCCAATTAAGGATAGATTAAACCAGTAATATTTATTTTTGTATGTTTACAAAATAAATAAAATTTAATTTTAAAACGATAAATCAAGATGGGAATGAGAATAACTTAATAAAAAAATTAGGCAATTTTAATTTGCAATAATTTTTGCTATTTTATATTTAAGTTATTAAAAATAATTTAAATACTTCTGGTTTAGATCAAAAAGTATATACCTACCTACATTATAGTAAATCCTTTTTGGTCTTTATCAAAAAGTATATACCTATGCTGTAGGCATATACTTTTTAGTTTTGATCCAAGTACATTTATAGCATAGGCATATAAAGTACACGTATATAATAAATCTTTTTGGTTTTAATCGCATATAAGTGGTTTTGATGCTAATTTTGTACAATTTTCTTTGCAAGAATGAAGTCTAACTTATTTTTTTCAATCAAAGCTTTCCTGAAATAAAATTCCATTAATATTGTTTTATAAATTAAAATTCATTATTGCTCAAATTAGTGTTAAAAGTTATAAATAAATCAAAACAACAATAAAAAAATTGTGGCTAAAACACAGTACACCCTTCTTTACCAGTATGGACATAAAGATATTTTAATGGCAAAATTGCAGCTGCCACAATGCTATCAAATGTCCACATTTTAAGACCTAATGATCCCAATTTCAAAAATGTGGTATCTTTTGAATACGTCCATTTTCCATGTTCTACCAATTTGGCTTTAACTAGAAACAAATATTAAGTTCTATGAAAGGGAGAACTGATTTGAAATAAATTCTTTTGACCCTCTCAAAATGTTGAAAAGCTTATTCACTTTAAAGTTGGTAACATTTTATTATAATAAGAATGTACAGTGAGGGAATGAAAGTTTTTTTTATAATTATAATAATAAATAAAGGGGTTTTCCACATTTTTCCATAAAAATTACAATCCAGTGCCAGTAAAGTACAGCACAGCCATACAAGTTTTTTATGTAATACATATAATAAATGTGATAAGAATATTGGTAGCAAGTAGTACGAAATAAAAAAATATTTTATTTCAACATTGTAGGCCATAGTATTAATATTTTAATTTGTTATATATATTTGTGTCATGTCTGTATTTTAAATATATTAATTAGTTTTACTTTTTAAATATTTGTTTATTGTATCCCTAAATTACAACAACATGACATAGCATGTAAATAATTATAAGTGAAACAACAAGATTGGAACTTACGATAAACCCAGATGATTTTTTCAAGGATCAATGGTTAAATAATATGATTAGGTCAACCCTAGGAGGAACCCACGACTTTTAATCTACGTATATGAATTAACTTTTGCTCTAGGTGGCGGTTTTACATAGGATTGTAATACGGCAGGGTTCTTATAGTAAATTAGTATAGCAGGTTACGGCGCATGTCCTGATAAAGATTCCCCTACTCTCACTTACATAAGTTCTATTCAGGGTTGTGAAAAGTACTGAAATTACAGTACTGGCTAAATTTCAGTACTGAATATCTGAAGTATTAAAAAAAAACAAGCAGTCCAATTAAGAGTTAAGCATCCATATTATTAATTATTTAACACTGGCAACCAGTTTTTACATTACATAACGAAGGTGGTGAACCAAGAGCTCTCTAGAAGCTTGCTCTTCAATTTATAAATTAAGTTATAAAAAATAATCCCAACACACAGCATAGCAAAAATTGAAGTGGAGATGGGCCACTTCATAGCTTTTTTCATTCAACTATTAGTTAAAGCCTAACTAAGAAATATATTAAACCAATAGAATTAATATCAAACCATAACTACTGTAAAGAATTAATCAAATATTGCAATGCTCAAAAGATGTAATCACAACTACCATTTACTTCTTTGCTAACTGAGCCTAAAGCTTAATATTGCAGGCGCTTGGGTCGTGTTTAAAATTTCATTTTTATAGAATAAAGGGTCACTTGTTTGGATAGGAATAGCTTTTGGATTAAAGAGGGAGAGGGAAACCACATGTCTAAACCCTAGTGTGTAGTCTACTTATTTAAGGCTTTCGTTATTAATTCCATGGGTTAGGTTAATGGTAGAACATCTTTTTCCGTGGAAGCAAGTGGAACAGATAACTAACTTCCTGACTGAGATTCAGAATCTGTCAAGGTTTTGAGCTAAACCCTGTTTGAAAGGAAGTGAAGCAGCACCTTAGACTCTTCCGCCTTCCAGAACCATATGTATTGCTATAGAAAAAAACAGGTACTGGGCACCTCAGAACTTTTCCTCATCACATAAGATTTGCTACGTTCATCCTCTCTACTTAGGACTTGCTCGATGATGCTTAACTTTTATGATCCAACAAAAATCATGGATATATTTGTCATATTGAAACAAAACTAAGTGTATTTATTCACTAAGTAAAGTTATACACAAGTACAGAATTTCAACTAAATTGGATTCTAATTTTTTACAATTTCTTAAAAATGTACACAAGTCATTTGATAAAAATTAAATTAATGTTGATAATGAGAAGAAGCATAGCATATATTTCAGTCTTATACGTGGCTACATGCATGCTAAATGCCAATCTGTTTACAAAATGTTTCTGTATTTTATAATTTATTTAAATTTTTGCTGAGTCATTATGGCAGGTTAATGATGTCTTAAAAATATTTTCCAGACAGTACAACAACAGCCATACTGATTTTTCTACTAAGTTTCAACTCTCTAGCATAAATACACACACACATACAATACAGATAGACAACTTTGAGAAAACCTCTCTGGAGACCTTAAAAACACCTAAAAAGGATATTTCCGGTGATATCCCGATTTCAGATTTTTTTGCAAACACAATACTTTGCCTATATGTCTACGGTACAAATGAGGAAAAGTAACAATGGTTGTAATCTACAGAAAAACAAAACTAAAATATGAATAAGAAGTTTTTATATAATTTACACAAATTGGTTTATTGGCAAACAAGGACAAGTTTTTTTTCAAAATTTGTTTGTTGTTCAAGTCCTTTATCGACTTTTTAAACATTACAAGAACCAATAGTTATTTTTGAAAAATAGATACAACTGATATAATTAATTTAATTTTTTTTAAAACTTTCTAATCTGTTGAATAATCTTGGTAAGGTGGATTTATTTAAATAACTCAACAAACTACATAAATACACTTTACGACAAAAAATTAATAACAATACAACTATTATTTATACGATTTTTCGTTAAAATTTTATATACACAACAAAAAATAAAACAATAAAATCAAAATCCTTCACCAGCATCATTTCAATTAATTTTATTACATCTTTTAAAGGATTGTTTTAAACATGGAATAATTTAAGGAATGTTTCAACTGTTGAAAATAGAGTGAGAACAAATATGGCTTTAGTAAACTTTCAGAACAAAATAGCAAATAAAATTGATGAAACAATTGTAGAGAGAGTGTTGATGAAAAAACTAAAATAGGATAGAAAAATTAATACAGGAATTTATGGAAGGCCTTTTCACCCATAATTATTTAACTTTTCAGCCATACTTACTTTATTTCTTGTTAACAATGACAAGACATTAATTACATTTTGAAGAAAAGAAACACCATACTTGCAACAGAGTTTTATATCTGAAACATTAAATAGATCTGAGATTGTGCCAATGAAATGGTTACTTAGAAAGAAAACAAAAATACACTATAATTGGTTAATTTGAAAATGTATGCTACCAACATTAAGAAATCATTAATCCATATGTTGTTTTGTCTTGGTAAGTAAACAAAAACACAACACTGGGATTGGTTGGCTTCAAAGTTTATGCTACCTACTTAAAAAGTCAACCAATCACATGTCGTTTACACTTGGTGAGTAGACAAAAACACAACACTATGATTGCTTTGTTTCAAAGTTTATGCTACCTACGTAAAAAATCAACCAATTACAATGTTACACTTTTATTCACTCACCAAATAAACACTTTAAATACAAGTTCTCACTTCATAAATGCACCCAACATATTTTTTCACTCTATTAACAAATTATGTACAAAATATTACTTCATAAACAAAACTTTTGATAAAAACTAACTTAAAAATTAAAAAAGTTAAAACAATAAAATTTATTTTTTTTGTAATTTGGATCTAATAACAAACTGGTAATGACAGGATATCTTGCAGTGAGTGTTTTTAAGCTCAAGATTGCTATGCCTTTCCACTAAGTACACCAGGGGTGGACTTGGTAGCTGTTGTACTCTGTTCCTTCTCTAATTGACGACCAAGATATTCCCTAAAAAAATACATTTATTAATTGATGAGCAATGGTTAAGCCTCAGCTAGAAAGCTAGTCCCTGCCTTTATTAAATGATAACAACAATAATAATTTGTCTTAAAATCTTAAAAAAAATCATTTCAAAATTTAATTTTAACCAAAATTTAAGGTAAAATATATACTTTAATATAACTCTTTTAAAGAATAATTTTCAAATGTCTTTCAGTGAAAATATTGTTTAAAAAAATACCTAAAGCAAATAAAAATATTATTATTTTTTAATAAATGAACAGGATTTTGAAACATTAAAGACAGTTTTTGAGGAATTTGTTTTAGCCGCCTAGAATGGTCAATAATTCAAGGGAGCCAATCTTGTTGTATTTGGTTTTTAATAACATATAATAACATCTCTAACATATTTGTAGAGATGTGTCAAAGCCTAGTCTACTGGTTAAAATAATATTTTGATTTTATTAAGGTTGCTTGGCAATCATTTCAAAGACATCCAAATCCTATTCTGGTGTTCAGCCCATAAGATTAAGAAAGACTAGTGGAACACTGTAACTACCAACCATGGTAACTCCTCTAATATGAGAGTAACCATATCAAAATAAGGCTCTGTGAAACCTCATTGTAACCTTCTTCAAGAGTGTGTTAAAGTTATAATAAATTATTCGATGTCGGCTTTTTTTACTTTCTTTTGGTCCTATTTGGTATTATAAACATTCTGTTGTATTAGTTACTGTAAGTCTGTGCTGTTTATTTGATAATATTAATAGTCAAAGGTGTTCATACTACTTCTATGTTTCAATATTCAAACAATAAGGCCTGTTAATAAAACACCCAAGTCTCTTCACATATAATATATATTAGCAGAGCCAGCTTTCAACTTTTTGGTCATCATCAGTGCCGGCCAACAATGTATGAAAGTAGTAAGAAGTGACTTGTTAGCTATTACAAATCGGAGCTATAATAAATATTATACATGGAGACTTGGGTGTTTCATTAACACACTCTTGAAGAAGGTTACAATCAGGTTTTACAGAGCCACAAAAAGGTGCTTTAGGCCTCCTAATTTATTTAGATTGGGTTTGCCCAATCTATCTCTATATATCTCTATGTTTGATGTAGTCAACCAAATATAGATAGAATTGTTACAAGAATCTCTTTATTTACTTCCAAAACAGTCCAGAATTCTAGTCGGACTCTTGATATCAAAATTTGCATTGTTTGGAAATATCCTTAGCATTATAATCCTAGCTCAGTAGATGAAATAAAATGGAATTCGTACCAGTTGTGAACCATGAGTTTCTGTACAGCTAAAAGTGATTCATATCTGACATTGGGGTCATCATGGGAAAGAAGCTGCATAACTAACTGCTTGCCTCCAAGAGTCTCGATGACACTGCAAAATATTAATAAATTTAATTACCAATTAGAGGTTTTATAAAAGACTGATAATGCCCTAGTGGTCTCTGAAGTCAGCATCCAAGCCAAAGGTCTTTTCCTGCTCTTATAAGCTGCCAGTTTACTCTTAACTGCTGTTAATAGCAAGGTGAAGGTAAAGAAGTTTAGGTTAGAGAAGGTTATAATATAAACTACAGAGTGTGACCAGCAGTTCTAAGAGATAATAAGTATTTCTCCAGTAGGCAGAGTAATAGACAACTGCATTGAATTCTTGAAGTTGGCATCACTGACTGGTGATAAGGCCTTAATTTTTCAAACAATACCATAATCATACAGCAGGTTTGACAAAAGTTTATTCATTTAAATTCGTTCAATATTTTAAGACAAAATTGTATGAGTTTAAGTAAATTTGTAATGTTCTTATATTCATTTTAAAAGAATTGATAGTTATTTTACACAAAAAGCTTTACTGTTAAACAACTATTTATAACTGTTAAAAACTGAAAGTTTACCAATTTTTTTAAAAATCTAGTTTTTTTATCAAAAAATATAGTTACTTTTTTCCTCTTGGGTAATGCCTGACATATTCTCCGATATCAAAAGCAGCAACACTCAGTACTAGTGGATCTTTAGAGTTTTCTAGCAAATGAACTAAAATCTTGAGTAATTCGTATGACTTTTCATTTAGTCTCTGGGCGTTTTCCCTCCAGAACTGAGCTGATCTGTGAACAGGTGACCACTCTAGCCTGCCACTCTTCACTTCAGTCGAATATTCGTCAAATGAGCTAAACAAAATACATCAAATAAAGTTCATATAGGGATGTAACAAAAAACTTTAAACTTCAGTTGCAAAATTAAAACAAAATTAATGATTTAATTTTTTAATGATTAATGACTTAATATTTTAATTGAATAAAAGCTTGGCTTATTTTTATTAAATCATTAATTTATATTATTGCTTCAAGTTTGTGAATATAATTTAGATTCAAGATTCGAAATTTCTTTGAGTATAACCAAAAATCAGCATTCATCAAATAAATCAGCCTCCGGATGCCATAGATAGAATCACTTTGCTTATCAAAATCGGTTACGGGGTAATTCAGAACACTCATACTACCATCATAGGACTCACTTTGTTCGTCCTCAGAATATACAATTTGCCAAATTTTTACTGCAACACATCTTTCTAACTCCCTTTGCTTATCCTCAGATAGTAAATACATCTGGTCACCCATGCAGCACTGACCACGCTCAATGCTGCATAAATTTTATGATCCAACAAAAATCAGGGATATATCAGGATATTAAAACAAAACTTAGTGTAATTATGTATTACGTACAGGTATACAGTTGCACCAAATTTAAACTCAATTGGATCATTTCCTGATTTTTCACAATTTTTTAAAAAACTTACACAAGTTATTTGATAAAAATTAAAATAATGGTGATAATGAGATGAAACTTGGCACATATGTTAGTTTTATACATGGCTACAAGCGTGCCAAATCTTAAATTGAATCTCAACATTTTCCTGTGTTTTATGATTTTTCAAAATTTCTGCTGAGTCATTTATAATGACGTCATAAAAAATTATTTTGGACTGATTTTTGTAAAAAGTTTCAACTCTCTAGCATAAATACACCAGGAGCTACAATGATAACCATACACAAACACTCATACAGAGAGACAAAAACCACTCAGGAGGTATTAAAAACACCTGAAACGGATTATTCCATTGACATCCTGGTTTTGGATTTTTTTTTTCAAACACATTACTTTTCCTATTTACCTACAGTATAAATGAGGAAAACTGAAAATACAATATGAAAAAAAGCTAATCCCCTTTTAAATTCCTGAAAAAATAAACTGCAAGCTAATCTATCTAACAGACAACTATAAATTATATATATATACATTATATTAATATATATATATATATATATATATATATATTATATATATATATATATATATATATATAATATATATATATATATATATATATATATATATATATATATATATTATATATATATATATATTATATATATATATATATATATATATATATATATATATATATCATAGAGGAATATATAGTACTACAGAGAGACAAACTAGATAGGGGATTCCTAGTCGGTCACTCTTCAGACAGTTTATGGACAAGGAATTAAATCAGTCCGTCAGGTGTCACTTCAAGCGGATTTCCCCGGAACTTTCTAGTTCCGGGGAAATCCGCTTGAAGCGTTTATCAAGTTCGATAACCTTGATCTCCCCAACTACACAACACCTGTCACATTCCTGAAAGAACAGATGTTGTTTCCCGCTTTTTTATATTATCAACTATGTATCACTTTCATAAAAGTAATATGACATCGATCCTTGGTTTTAATAAATTACAACCACGATAAATTTGACATTAGAATTAATTAACATTTAAACACATTTTAACATTAATAACTTGGTTTTATTTTTCACTGAAAAATAATAAAATAATTTAAAGCCGTTGTTCATATACGTAATATTATCGTAAATATGTATTTATTTATTTGGCTGATGGCGGGGTTGTTAGTTTATTATTGCGTTAAGTTATTTAGTGTTGCGTAGTTAAGGCTATCCGCTGCAACAGATCTTGGATAGCATCGTCGCTATTGGTCGTAGAGCATTAAAATTTTGTACACTTACTCTACAACTAATTATCTTTTATCTCTCTAATTATCTTGATATCACGCTTAGAAGTACCATTTTTACTCTTCATTCAGGAAAAAGTAAAACGTTACGTCACATTTTATGGTCTAAATAGAGTGTTAACCAAATTTGACGCGATTTGGGCCATTATTATCGCTGTACGTGAGAACTAAGGGGTAGAAGAGGGCAGTGGACACACTCACACGCGTAGGGCCGCCATTATGGCCGCCTCCCGGGACCTTCCTTTTTCCTTATCTCTTTCTTACTGTTTACTAACAACTACTCTTTGACTTCTAAAAAAATCTTTTAGACCTTCACATTTACTTTTATAAAACTACATTTAATTGTTTAAATGGATATTTTTTTATATATTATTATTATCAATTTTAAATTAATTAATGAATAAACCGTAATTGTATTGATTAAAAAAATTAATACACATTCATTAATTGTAGACATAATTTTATTATTACTAAACATAATTGTTATTAATTATTAATTAATAAATATGAATTTCATTAATTATTTAATAAATTAACCTAAAATCAAAAAATAATTAAATAATAATCCTTAATTTATTGATTATAAAATAATACACATTAATTTTATTAAATAATAATCGTTATTTCTGCCTCCGACGCCGAAGGTCCGGGGTTCGACGCCCGGGATGTGCTCTCAGTTTTTATGAATTGTATATATTGTAAAATAGTCTCGTCAACTTAATTCATTTTTGAAGCATGTTGATGCGATAGCACCCGAGCCCTAAACTGGCATTTTATTGATAATATTTTTTAGGGGTTTCGAAGATAATTTTTCGAAATTTGATACTTTCTGTCACGTGTCTGTCGTTCTGTTTGTCAATCACCTAATCTCTTGAACTTATAACAGCTAGGACTTGAAATTTGGGTACACCATGCTACAACTTATCATGGAAAAAATACAGCCAGTTATGTGTTATGTTAAATACGCAGTTTGCGATCATGCGCACAATCTCCAAAATGCGAACAGTTTTGGAAACATCGGGTATCAAATTGTAGGTATTGATGAGAAGGTTATAAACATGTGTCGCATTTTCAAAATGGCGGCCATTATATCCTTCAAAAATATAAAAAAAACACCAAAAATGGTCCTCCCTCCCTATACTAACCAAGGATGGGGTGATCCTAAAATTATAAAAAAAAATGAGATGGGTAACTTTCTATAAGCCATAGAAATTCTTCGGTCAAAGAGATTCAAAAGTTAATTTTAGCAGTTTCAAAATTGCACACTCGCAATTAAGTTTTTTACTTTTCCTTACCTGCACGGTAGGTATATAGGAAAAGTTATGTGTTTGCATCAAAATTCTGAAACCGAGATTTCACCAGAGCTATCTTTTTCAGGTGTTTTTAAGACTATTTAAGTGGTTTTTAGCGAGTTGTCTGTATGTGTGTGTGTGTCAGTTATCATCGTAGCTCCCAGTGTGTTTATGCTAGAAAGTTGAAATATGGTACGAAAATCAACCTCCAGGTCTAGTTGTGCTTTCCGGAAGGTAATGTTTTAATGACGTCATTAACCGCCATTAATGACTCAACAACAATTTCAAAAATTCATAAAACACGAAAACATTATCGGATCAAATTAAAATTTAATACGCATGTAGTCCTATGTAAGACATTAAAGAGCCAAGTTTTCATCTAGTTATCAGCATTAGTTAAATTTTTATCGAATGACATTACATACTTAACTTTAAAAAATTATTAAATCAGAATTTTGGATGAAATTTGGTACGAATGTACCTCTTGTTATGATTAAAATCGGGTACGGGGTACTCGGAACTTTTTCCACACCCTTCGGACTCGCTTCGCTCGTCCTCAGAATAGGATGTTACTAATGGCCTAGAGTTTATGTACTTCGGAATCGCTTGCTCGTCCTCAGAATAGGATGGTTAGCAAATGGCCTTTTTAACTTAAATGGGTTTTTAAACTTCCGAGGTACCCCGTATCCGTTTTTTCTATTATTTTTAACAAATAATAATTTAATTAGTATAAAAAGCATACAAGAGCGTTTAAACTTCGCATAATCTTAAATGAGTAAAAGTTCCGATTTTTCCTCGGTATTATTAAATTATTCAAATTTTTGGCGAAAATTTGTAACCTTGGCAAATGTAAACAAGCTTTTACGTTTAACAAAAGTGCCAACCTAATTAATAATTAAGTTGCTTATACTTTTTACTAATTAGTAGATTTTGATCGGAGTTTTAGTATATTTGTTTCTATTTTTTTGCGGGTTCCAACGACGTGTTATATGTCAAAAACACGTGTATACTTTTGGCATTAAGCGTCAAAATTTTAAATTCAAAAGTAAATTATTTCAAAATGCGGCCAATATCAAAACTAAATTTGGAATATTTCTTTTCATATTGAGAGGTATATTCCTACCTAATTTTAATTTCATCGGGTCATTTTTCGATTTTTTTTAAATTTTTGCTGGCTAAGCAAATAGGGTGACATACAATTTTGATGCTTAGGATTGAAAGATGCTTAGGATTATGACAGATCAAACCAAGTAAACACTGCAAACCTCTATTAAAAAACTAATATTTTAACAATAGTGAATTTATTTATTTATAATGCTTTACTTTATATTAAATCAAATGAGGCTGATTTTTTGAAAAATAAAGTCAATCATAGTTTTAGTACTAGGTCCAAACATTGCTGCCAGTTACCAATGCACGGCTAAATAAGTCCCAAGTTGGGCATTCAGTGTTAGGTATTAAGTTATTTAATAAGTTAGATTATACTAGTCAAAAGTTACCTTTAAAGAATTTTAAAAAGCAGTTAAAGGAATTCTTATTAAAGAATCCTTTTTATAATATTACTGAGTACCTGTCTCTAAAAAACATTACTATCTCAGTCTGTCTTGGTCTTGTCGGTTTTATCTGTTATATTTTATATGTATTTTTTCTTAAATTGTTTCACTAGAATTTATTAAAATTTAAATATTTTTATGATTATTTTAACTTATTTTTGTAATGACCTATGCTTTTGTCATAATTTTTTTACATTATGTACACCCAAGCAAATAAAAGACTTATTTATTTATTTATTTATTTGAATATTCCGGCAGACAACTAGATCCAAAGACTGATTTTGTACCAAGTTTCAATATCTAGCATAAACATAGTGGAGTTAGGCCGTAACACAGAAAGACATGAAGCTGAAATCGGTTCAGATGGTCCTAAAAACACCTGTAAATGGATAATTCAAGTGAATCTTGGGTTAAAATTTTTTGGTGAAACCAATACTTTTCCTCTATATACCTTCTGTATAAGAAGGTGAGAAAAGTAACATGTATACAAAGTTTCAATTTAATAGGAACAGGTTATCTACTGTTTTGTCCGATCACTAAAGTTAAGCAGCATCGAGCGTGATGCTGAGTATCGCGGCCATCTGGTTATTGTCCTTCCGTCCAAAAGCATAAAGAACGATACCCACTGACCCCTATAACCATCCCCCCTATAATTATCGGGAATGAGGTACCTCGGATTTACGTATGTAATACGTATTTTCAAAACTCCTCAATAGATAATATTGAATTTTACATAAAACAGAGTTATACTATTTTAAGTTGTACATATTATATATCTGTAACTATGTATATAGTTTGCATTTTAATTGATAAATTAATTAATAAGAGACAAAACATGTGGCTACCTTCGCCATGATTTTAAAATATCGAGAAGTGGCTCACAGCAAAACGGTGGAGTTCACAGAACTCAACCGTTTTGCTCTATCGCCACAAATTTTTTTAAGGGGTCAATCCATATCACGTTGTCCCCTATACTGGGTGCTCAAAAAAAGTAGAGTTGCTGAATTATTTTGCTATTGATAGCTCCTACCCTTGTGGACCTTGTGGGAAAACGGTAGGAGGATCTGATTTATATAATAGAAAATTGTTTGTTCCTTATGAGGAGTACTATCACCTCCTTCTCTGTGGCATTTATATGAAAACACCCTTTATATTAAAATAGTAATTTTTCATGCGCGGGTTTTCAAGCAGCTCTGAAATGTTTTTACTTAAAATTCAGCATCGATATTATGAAGTATAAGAAAAATGCTCTACTTTTAGGACGTTTTAGGGAACTTTCAAAGAAGAAATGAGCTTAACAAGGTTGGTGTTATGGAGGGGGAAGGGACTCACTAATATACGTGTGTGTATGTATATTACAGAGTACGAGATTTTTGTTCCTAGACGTTTTTTTGGGACACGATAACTTACGAACACTTTCTTTTATCAAAATAAAAGTTGGTACAAAAGTCTATTTGTTCATGAAATATCTGAGAGGCCATTATGAAGACCACAATAATGTGGGTTTATTAACATTTCAAATCTTCAAAAGTGTTTAGATCGGCCTGGAATTTTTACACATTGTGTTGTTAATTAAAATACTTCAAGTACTTCAATGTACAAAAGACTTCAAGTCGCAGTGCATAGAAGCATTACTTCTGCCCTCCACACTAATAATAATCATAAATAATTAAAATACTAAATTACATTTTATTATCAGTAATAGTTCCGGTTTTATTGATTGACATGTTAAAACATAATGTAAATAAATCCCGTTTTTGACTGATCAGTCAAAAACGGATTTATTTACATATGTTACATTACGATATATGCGGATTTCAAATGTATCAATACATTTGAAATCCGCATATATCGTGGCAGTTGCTACTTATATATACTAGTAATATGACACAAAAGGCCTCTTGCTTCACCTAATTTTAAATCACAAAGACGATTGGCTCCTCTTTCAATTTTCATTATCTTCGAGCTCGACTGATTTATCCAACTTCCGGTTGGGGCCACTCGGAGTGTTTCCAAATTCGGTTTAGATAGAAGTCCTCAACTACAAAAAAATACGAACCTTAATTTTCAACCATAATTTTGCGGAACCTATATATATATAATATACTATTATATATATATATATATATATATATATTATATATATATATATATGTGTGTGTGTGTGTGTGTGTGTGTGTATGTATGTGTGTACGTATGTATGCATAAGCTCATTCTTTCTTTGAAAATTCGCTAAAAATAAAATAACACAATTCATAAACCTATCCGAAAGCGAAAAGAATAAATTGACGTTAATACTTTATACTACTCATTAGTCAAAATAAAACAAGCATTAAAATAAAGACAATTGCATCAGCTGACATTTAGCTGGGTCTTCATCCATTCAATCCATTGATTCAAAGCAAAATAATGCAGGACAGAAGTTCATTAGACATGAACCAAAATATATAAAATAATTGACTAAAATATAGAATAATTAAGTGATATCAATACAAAATAATTGAGTAGAATATAATTATGATAGTATTTAAAGCCATGTTATGCGAAAATATTCAAAGGCACATATTATGATTAAAAGAAGAATTAAATTATGCTAGACAAAAAATAGCTNAACACAATTCTAAACCCTATCGAAAGCGAAAAGAATAAAATTGACGTTAATACTTTATAACTACTCATTAGTCCAAAATAAACAAGCATTAAAATAAGACAATTGCATCAGCATGACATTTAGCTGGTCTTCATCCATTCAATCCATTGATTCAAAGCAAAATAATGCAGACAGAAGTCATTAGACATGAACCAAAATATAAAATATTGACTAAAATAAGACTAATTAAGTGATATAATCTAAAAATAAATTGAGTAGAATATAATAATGATAGTATTAAAGCCATGTTATGCGAAAATATTCAAAGGCACATATGATTAAAGAAGAATTAAATTATGCTAGACAAAAAAATAGCTTGCCTTTAAATAAATTATCGTTTCTTATGAAACTGAAAATGTTAAGGTAGAATCAAAGATTCAAAGGATGAAGTCCTTGCAATTTTTACGAGGTGGGGGTACTGGTAGATTATAAAGTTGTGTTTGACAACGTTGGATGTGATCCGGCAACACTCTAGTCCTTATCAGTTTGTTTACACTTTAGGTTCTTATAGCCGAGTTTAAAATTCTTGAACTTTGTACAGTACGACCTATAAATATCTCCCATAATCTATATCTATATAGCTCTATATAGTCTCTGGCACTGACCAGCTCAATAATACTTAACTTTTATTATCCAACAATAATATGGATATACTTTTCGTATTAAAACAAACTTGTTTACTTATTTATTAAGTAAAGGATACACTTATCTAATTTAACATATTTGAATTATTTCTGATTTTAATAACGTACACAAGTCTTCGATAAAATTGAATTAATGCTGATATTAAGATGAAACTTGGCACATGATGTTAAGTCTTACACAATGACTAAATTTGTGCAGAAATTTCAATCGAATCACATTATTTTTCCGCGTTTTATGATTTTTCGCTTCGTTAATGACGTCATAAATATATTTTCCTAATACTCACTAAACTGATTTTGTACGAATTTTCAACTCTCTAGCATGAATAAAACCTGAAACGGAATAATTCCGATTTCGATTTTTTTTGCAAACACAATACCTCTCCTATATACCTACGGTATAAATGAGGACAGTAAAAGTATTGGGTCTATTTGAAATTTCAAAGTTAGGTGTCGTAGGGCTATATGGTGGGCGCTACGCCTATAATGGACAATGCAAAAAATAACTTAAATAGAGATTCCCCAAATTTCAAAAAACATGTATCTCATACAGTAAAAAAATTAAAAAGGGAGACTTGGAATTCCTGTATAAAATAGAGTAAAACTGGTCAGGCCAAATATCTGTGAACCAAAGCCGATAAAACTTCGGTGGCCTTTACTGGCATTAATGCCAGGCACACATGCATTGGTTTTAGCGAATTTTCTAAAAAAATGAGCTTAGTCCAAGACTCTATTGTTTATGAAATTGTGTGCGACGTCATTACCTGCAATAATGAACCCACAAACATTTCAAAGATTACAAATCTTCATAAATTGTTTAGATTATGCTAAAATGTTTACACATGTACTACCAGGTATGGTTTACAAAAATAAGAAGTTACATTATCAGAATTAGTTTCGGTGTTATTAATTGACATGTATAACATAATGTAAACACATCACTGTTCACGAATCTTTGAAAATTCGCTAATGAGATGGCTAAAATTCGTTTTAGAAGATTTGACTTAATTTTTTGGTAATATTTTAATAACCTGAGCAATGCGTCACAAACTTGTATTTAATTTGTTCGAAGAAAATACAATAAAAAGTAGCATAAGGCAATAAGCTGAGCTTGAAATGAGTGCAAATAATGTTGTTGCTGTGTAGTGTATAATCAATAGGATAAATATGCGCATTTTCTTCTAAAAAAATCAAATAAGTTGTGCTCTAATTGATCAAGTTTTAAATATACCAAAAAAGTAGCAAAAATTGGATTGATAAGCAAGAAAAGCGCGCATTTCAAAGGGAATTCGCCCGGCGTGCGGACCTCCGCACGAGAATATTTTTACTTATATTTTGAAATTCGCTTATATCGAGGCAGAAAAGCCTCGATATCTCGACTACTTATATAAAGTAGTAATATGACGAACTGATAGCGAAGCGCTCCTAGCGCCTACCGTGTGGTGCCCGAGAGGCCGAAGGTCATTTTGTTATAATTTCGCTCGAGTTGCACGCAGAGAAAGTGAGAACAATGAATTCAAAGACTCATTTCGATTCTAAGACTAAAAATAAAAAAAATTTATCCTTAAATTTTTTTTCATACGGCCATTAGTTGGTTCAATTGAAGAAAACAATTGAACCCAAACAATTTGATAATTAATTTCTATCTTAAATAACTTATAGTCCATTGGAGATAATTGAAAGTACATAGAGTAATTATAGTGGAACTAAATAAGTAAATAAATGTTAATATTTTAGAATGAAATGTAGTACGAAGCGTTGCTAATGTCTCGAAATATACTAATTACAATAGCTTCTTCAAAAAGTAGAAATTAGGAAATTAACATTATGTTGTCACTTTAAAAAAAGCTTACAAACAAAATTCTAGTACCGTACCGATGTCTAAATATATAACAAGTATATATGGCATAAATGTAAAGATCTAAGAGTGAAATGCAGTACGAAACTTTGAAAAAGTCTCTAAATACTGATCATACTATCTTATTCAGTAAGTGCCAATTAGAAAAATTACACACAATGAATGTCACTCGAAGAAATCAGCTTCCAAACATTACGATACAAACATCTAAAATATATAAGGAATATATATATATATATATATATATATATATATATATATATATATATAGTATATATATATATATTATATATAATAGAAATAATGTAGAAATTTTATCTATGAGAAAGGACATAAATGAGTATATATTCATTTGAAACTGTGGTAAATAAACAATTCACAATCTTATTTAATAAGTCAACATGAAGTAAATCACATAATGCTGTTACTGCAAAAAAGCCATATTTCGCAAGCGATACCGCATATTCAGACCCGCAATGCATTAATTTTATTGCGGGGTTAGTATGCTAGCCTCTGAAAATCACATACCCTGGGGCCCACTAGGTACCAGATAAATATTTTGATATCTGAAGCAGATGGAAACTTCAATGGCCATAAATGTGCAGAGGAAAATAACAATTTTTCTGGAAATCTGCTCTAGATGCACAGTGAGAAATAACAGAACAGTTAATAGGAAGCTACTTTTGTTACCATAATGGATTTTCATTTTATCGGCCAAATAATTTGTTTTTACTCTTGGAATCGTTTCAATCAAACCATTAGCTTGGCTTCTGGCGATAGCAAAAGAAAAATGGGCATAATTCAGATTTATCTTTTGTAATTTTTTATACTCCAAGTACAAAATTATGTCCATTTTTCGTTTCAGTGCTCTCACCAGAGGCCAAATTGATGGTTCGATAGAAGAAATTCTTGAGAGTATAAACTTCTTCTTTAAGCCCATTCAAATTACCCCTTCTTTTTACTTAGGGTGTCCTTTCTCATGTTCAACCATGTAGTTTCACAGAGGAAAAAATTTAAGGCTCCTAAAGTTCTGACAAAGTATTTTCAGGGGAAGTTCATTAAAGGTTAGTGAAACATCACCCCTCTAGGATTGTTTTCACCCCTTTTACAAGTTTTGGATTGCTACGGGCCTACCTTATTCACTCCCTCATATTATTTTCCAACACGGTCAATTGATTTTAACGCATGTTTCATACTATAGTGTGTGATGATGAAGTGCATTAGCATCTGTGTAGCCCAAATACTAATAGCAATTTCAATTATAAGTGTTTTCTACTCTATTTCCCCACACAGTCAAATGAATATAACTGTGCGCAATATTAGTACTATGACACAATCTTGTCCACAATAGATACTTGATTTTGATAATTGATTCATTGAAATCACATTGTTTTTACCTCAACTGAAATACCAAGTACCTGTATTGACTTGTTGGGTCTGTGGTTGGTTAAAACGATAAAAAAACTGTAAACATAGCTAGCAGAGTGGTAAGTGAAGGCTTCAATCACTGATATTACGCTAATAGTTCCAATATTGGTTGTTGCCACAGATCCACAGCAAATGAAGAAGTGAAATTAGTCACTAAGCTCCTCCATGGGAGGATCATTTTATATACTAGAGGCAACGCCTTCAAATCAATTGTGGAATTAAAGAACAGAGAATCACCATGAGTTTAATTAAAGACTAGCCATCACAGCCAGCATATTTGATGAGACTATGACAGGCAGTATATTTTATGAGAAGGATCCGTATCGTTCCGTCAACAAATCGTAGGGTCGATAAAATAACTTGTTGACGCAACAAACCCGGTCCGTACCGTAGACAATCATTGTGCCAATGGAATGATTTTTCACCGCAACGACCCGTTTCGAACCACAAACAAATTTTTCTGTCGGACTGTTGACAGAGTTATTTTGCCAACAAAATCACACCCCATGAGAGGACAGCTGCCCTTTTTGGAAAGATAAATAAAAATGTTAAGTGCGGTTGTAAATTTTTTATTTATGCACTTGCAGTAATTGGGATTTGAGGACAGATATGCATTAAGGAATTAATATAATTTAAAAAGCAAAACAGAAACAGATACATTTATTTTCAAAAAAGAGAGTAAAAGAAAATTATTTTTTGTGCCTTGGTTAGTTTAAAGATTGCCAGCATTAACTTCCCTTTAACTGGGGCCTGCTTTCACCCAAGATCAAGCGGGACATAAGTGGTAATGGGGGCGGGGGTCAGTTATAAGTAGTAACACTGCAAAAAAAAAGCTAGCACGTTCAGGTATTTTAAAGACAATTAATTAAAAATAGGTAATAACTAACACATTTAGAATTTGAGTGGAACAAAAGGGGTCATATTCAGGTCGTCCCGGCAAAATTCAGCCCTACTTCAGGCCCACTGAATGTAACTAGATTACTCCATGACGATGAAAGTCCTAAAATTTAGCATTAGATAAGATGAATGCTCTCCCATGCATTGAGTGGATATGCTTCAATGAAGTCGATGTACAACTTATTGATTATAACATTTATCTGTCCTGTGCACTGTTCCTCATTCTTGATGTATATACAAGATGAATACACTTTTTAATACTTCTAAACATCACCATTGCGAATCATTTTTCAGTATCACAACCTGAAACAATAAAATTAAAATTTGTCTTGATTCAGAAAATTTTAAATGGTACATTTTAATAGAAACAGACATAGCCTGAGACAACACAAAATACCATAGTTTGCCATTGAACAATTTATTTAAACAGAGGAAGCATACAGGGCAAATTTGAGACATAAAGGGTGAGATTCATAACATCAATAAATATTTGTTCAATTAATGTAGTATAACAAATGGTTATAAGCAATTGACAGGGTGGAAAAACAATTCAAGTGACAGCCAATGATTCAATTGTGTTTGTTAAACCACATCCACAAATTTAACACAGAATTTATACATTAATTTGTTCACTGAGCGGGGTTTGGCAGGCGTTCAAGGAACACAGTGTGTTCAACCCCCTTAGGTGTTCAACTTCAACTGTTCACACAGTATTTAAAACCGATAGTTTAGACTCTAACCCGATACAAAATGAGTGTCAGGGTTGAAATCTGTGTTTAATACCATTTACACAACAAATTCCGGGGGTTGAATCCCCTGCAAACCTTGCGCTGAACAAAGTATTACTTAACTCTGATAGGGCCAACCTCATTGGTCCTCAACACTATTTTCCCACACAATAGTAAAGTTAATAGATGTGTGTCAAAGTGTTTTAAAAAAACCTTGCTAACTTTTTAAAGAAGCAATACAATGCACAGCACACTGTCTTCTTCAATTCCCCCCCCTCCCTTATCATTTATTTATTCAATTCCTGTGTGCACAATGCAATGCTTTTGCCTTTTAACATTTATTCAACTGCATAACATTGCATGTTGAAACATGACCTAAAGTACACGAACGCGTGTGACGGAAAAGTATAAGGAGATGTCTTCAAAACAAGATATATAATAAGTCATATGAGTACTATAAGTCAGTGGATGAATTGCACACTAGCCAAGCATGTTCCATCACACTATTTACATAACTACTTACTTACAAATTAACCCCTCACTTGCAGGTTATATAACCCTGCAACGCATTAAGCTCTACCTGACTGACTAAACCTGGGTTCAATTTTACCCTCTTAATTATTTAATGTCATATAAAACGTAGATGACATACAAATGTACACTAAAAAATTGTTAAATTTTATCTTTACAGTGCTTATTTTAAAACGGCACAAACAGTAAATAAATACAAAGTGAATAAATCTAAATAAAACACAAAAATACGTCAAAATGTAAACAGTCCATTCAGAAAAAGGAAAATCAAAAATAAGACGGCACAAACAGTAGACAAATACGAGTTGAAACAAATATAAATGAAACACAAAATACGTCAAAATGTAAACAGTCCCGTTCGGAAAGTAAACTTCAAAAATAAACACGGCACAAACAGTATAAAACACCGAGTTGAAATCGATCTAAATGAAATACAAAGTACGTCAAAGTAAACAGTCCATTTTAAAAGAAACTTCAAAATAAAACAAATATTAATTAAACTTGCCTTACCTTTTATGTCTAGCGCTAAAATAATAGGAAGTATTTTATTTTGTTTGCTATTCAATCCATGCTAGTACACTTCAGCTACGTCTCACAATAACATTGGAGAACTTTCATTTATATAAATACGAAAATCGGCAAAGTTATTAAAAAAGTTATTACTTTAGTTAGTTATTAAAAATATCACTAACACTTTACATGTTTAATTACATATTATAAGTCACAAATGATAGTAACAAAAAAAACGCAAACTATTGAAATTGATACACTATCATATTTCATAGACGTATTACTTTGAATAGATAAGTCACTAATGTATTCTCTCGTTTCTCTATTAACTAAAATGTCCACGGACGGATGGGCGATCGTGGCGCCATCCCTGGTGGTCCGTACCAGTTTTAACAATAACCGTCTAGGATTTGTTTAACCCAGGTTTGGTCTATCAGCCTAATCAGTGATATATATATATATATATATACATATATAACATTTAGTATTAAATCAGTTCAAAAGGTTTGTAGTACCTAAGATCCTGAACCGAGGCCTGTAATTTCTCATTAAGATACTGCACATCTTCAACAATATCCTCATCATCAAACTTCCTGTGCTCCAGAATACTGAGCTGCTTCAACACTTTACTCTGAACCATAGCAATGCAGTGCTCTTTGGATATACTGGCGTCTTCTGGCTTCTCTATCAGGTTCTAGGATTAAATAAAATATATACAGAAATTTAATGAAAAGACAGATTAAAATTGTAAATTGATATAACTAGTAGGGAAAAGTGTGAAATCTGGGCAGTAGACATTGGTTTATTGGCTGTAACATAGGGCAATAATAAACTCTTAAAAAAACATAATATACTTATTTTTCCTAAAAAAATAAAAAAAAAAGATTTTCTAAACTAATTTTTTCTAAACTAATACATATTTATGATAGAATATCGTATAAAATGTACCCTGAATACAGCCAAAATAATTCTTGTTACTTTTTCCTTGACAGAGTCACTGAGGATATCAGCTAGGATTGGAATCACACTGAATCTATAACAAAGAAACAAACAAAATATAGAATAAATAAATAAAAAATGCAACAAAAAGTCCAAGGGTTTATGTCATTTCTCAGAGTGTTCTACTACCAAGACTTGACTGCTGTCAACTATTACAATTCTCTTTTCCTGACATAAAATGCATAATTTGTAACAATTACAACCCTAATATTACAACTATCTACACAAAATATAACAAACTGACACTGAAAAAGAGGCCTTCGCCTCTACATGACAGCAGCCTGAGTTTCTCAGGCTAAAATTTACAATAAAATTTCAAATATTTTGACAAGTAAAACGGATGCTCTTTAATCATTTTAAGTTTGCCTTGTTGCTATGAATTAAGTTCATTATATTATATAAATAAAATATCCTTGTTGTAGCAAAAAAAACTAGCTCAAATATATTAAAACAATGAAATAATTAATAAAAATTATAGACTTGTTATCAGAATTCTATACAACGTAAACTAAGTTGAGGATCAGGAGAGAAGGCTGCCCAAGCAATGAAGGCTTCGAAGTGCTTACTACAATCTATAGACACCTACCTAAAGGTTAAAATTCAATCTAAACATAACATACATCACCTTTCTGAAGAGGAACTTAATAATGGGAGAAGTACCTGCTCCCTAATTATCATTTAATTAATTAAGTAATTTCCACGTAATTTATAATAAATGAAACACGTATATGCATAATTTTGACGTCCTACACAGTTTTAAAAAAACTTTATGTCACATTTGTCAGGATGTAGAGAAACATGCGTAATGTCAGCGAGATCCTACACTCATTTTGAAGCTACTGAAATAGCACCATATTTAGGATTTTACAAATAGGAGCACTTGTGTAAATTACATGTGAAGCTCGAAAAAAGTGTAAAAAATGTCAAAACAGGTATAAAATGAAGAAACCAGGTCAGCTTTAAAGTGCCACTACTAGCGTTGATTTTAAATGTAAAATACATGTCAGTAATTAATTGTTTTCAGCACGTCCATTTCTTTCATATTTGTTTCCATGCCCAGTAACTTAAAATCAATGCATGACGCCTTCAATAATAATTGTAGACAATACCGCAAAACATATAAGCATTCCAGAAGATCTCATTTTAACTTTACCTTGACTTTAACTGATAGAGTTGGCTAAACTGTTTTATCATTAAAAGAAAAGAAGATAAAGAAGAATATTGACAATATTGTTATCACGAAATATCACATGTATTGTTTAATTTTGAACTGGTTTCTGTGTAATTATTATTTTAAAATAATTGTAAATGTTTTAAGTTGATAATAACATTAAGTTTTGAATAAATGTTCTTATGTAAAGTAGAATGTTATTTTGTCCGAGTTGTAGTAGTGTTTTAATGGTTGAAGAATACGGAGGTCATTTGCGGTACAAGTGTCGAGTATGCCCTTACAATTTTAACATTTCAAGAAAAATAATCAACAGGACTTATCCGAAATTAAAAGAAATCGACGACGTATTGGGCGGGGCCGCAGCTTGGGAAAACGTAGACGCGACAGACGAACGTTGCCCTCAGTGTTCGCACCCCAGAGCTTATTTCATGCAAATTCAAACCAGATCCGCCGATGAACCCATGACAACGTTCTACAAGTGTTGTAGCCAATCTTGTGGACACAGGTGGAGAGAATAAATGAGGTACTTAATAAGGAAGTTCAGTATTTTAACCTGCAAAGCAGGGTTAGAGACAATGAATGTTTACTCAGCTAGCAACGAGTCAGTAAAGCATGCTGTGGAATTACTTAAATCTGGGCGTGTCGTAGCATTGCCAACAGATACTATTTATGGTCTAGCTGCCGATGCCAAATGTGATAGTGCTATTTTAGAATTATATAAGATTAAAGAAAGAGACTTGAATCAACCCAATGCTATTTGTGTTGGTAGTGTTAGTGATATCAATAAATGGGGAGAAACCGATTATCTACCCTGTAACTTGTTAGAAAGTTTATTACCAGGACCAGTAACAGTTTTACTGAACAAGTTAGATACATTAAGCATACAGTTAAACCCGGGTGTCGATAAAGTAGGCATAAGAGTTCCTAAAAGTGCTTTTATCTGTAAAGTTGCGACTGATCTAGGATCAGCTCTAGTTTTAACAAGTGCTAATATCAGTAAAGAACAAAGCACAATAAATGTTGAAGAGTTCAAACATTTGTGGAAGCATTTAGGAGGTGTTTTTGATGCTGGGTCATTGGGACAGTCTCGAGCCGGCTCGACAATTGTGGATCTGTCTCGACCAGGAGAGTATTGCATAGTTAGATCTGGAAGCGCTTTAAAAGAGACTATAGAAACAGTTGAGAAATTTGGTCTGAAAAATACATCGAGTTAATTTTTTAGACAATGATATTTTGCTTTGGAAAGACCTGAATAATATTACCCAAACCACTTGGTTTAGAAGTAATAAATGGTAGGCACAAATATAACCCAATCGTTTCTGGATATTAAAAACTTTGTTTAACATAAAATAATATAAGAGAGAGCTATAAAAGCTCTTTTGGCCAAGTTTTATTGAATTAAAAAAGGGATATTTTACCAGTGAATATTACCTCACACCAATGCCAACCAGTCAGATTTCAATAAGCGGCATGATAGCTTATCTTTCTTTGGAAATTAAGTAAATAAAATTTCTTTAGGAAATTTGCTAAAAAGCAAGATGCAAGTAAAAAAGTAAACAGAAATCTGAAAGTTGATAAGATGAAGTAGTTCATGGTTTTAGAAAATTAATAGTGAAGAAAATATAACCAGTTGATATCTATCTAGCTGAACAGGGGATTCAACTCTGCATTCCTATATTTTAAGTTTCTTACTTTTATTTTTTATTTATGTGAATTTAGAGTAAATTTGTTATCCTTTTCAAATTAATAAAGTTCATTTCACCGACTGATAATGATGTAAGACAAAATAAGACATATTGTCAGAGTAACAAATATGTATAAATGTATTTTTTAAATCTTCGTTCATTTAGATTAAAAAATAATAAACAACTTATTCTTTTTAAATCCATTGTTTGTTTTTTTCATAGTTATTTAAATGAAAAATAAGAATTCAGGTGACTTGGTTCCCCAAACAGACTCCCAAAAAGCCAAGAAAAATTAGTTGCAAATGTTCAATGCAAGAAATAATACACAATTTTAATTGGCAGTATTTACAGAGTCCATAATTTATTTCTAAGGAATATTTTTTTTACGTTGACAGGGATGGAAGTTTGCCAGAAGGAAAAAGTTTTACATCACTTTATTTTTCAACCGAACCAATGTAAATAATAATCGGACTTTTGTCTATCAATATTTTCCAAATAGAGGCTGCCATAGTCTAAATTTAATTGTGCATTAAGCATAATAAAGCATATATATGCTTCATCCCTCTGCATACCTGTCCGTTATCTGAGAAAGTGTTTGAAAGTCATCATGAGACAAACTCATATATAAATTCATCTCTACATATGAATTTATACAAGCATAATTTATATTTATATACAATCTATATCAGTGAGTCCCCTCTTTCAAACAAATCACCTCTTCTCCCCCTTCATGACTCCATCCTTATAAGCTCATGTTTCCTATGGAATGATAGAAAAAAAATAAAAATGTAACAACAGATAACGATTATCTATATGAAATCATTATTAAAAGGCTTTAACTTTTATGATGTTATTAAAACATTTTATCACCATTCATTATGATGTTTCTCAGTATTTCAAGGTTTACTGAGTAATTTATATGTTTTAAAGGAGCAACACAAGGATCTTGAATAAAGGGGGTGACGCGATAAGGGAACTTAACTGACTCATGGGATAGAGAAACGAGCAAACTTACCTTCCCTACTAGCATGGTTAAATGTGCAAAACACAGTTTATGTAACAAGGATAAGACGAGTTTGACATATATTAACACTTTAACAACCTTTCTTAATTTTAATAAAAATATGAAGACACGAGGTGGCAACAAGCATTATAAAGCATATTATTTTATTTGTAACCTACAATAGGAAACCTTTTGTTGGGAGGTAAGTTTGTCTCTAAATGTAAGAACTTTGTAATGAATGTAATTATTGTATGCATGTGCAGATACTTTGTAATGGATTCTTGTTACATTTCCTCATTTATACCATGTAAGAAAAGTATTGTGATTGTAATAGAATCCGAAACCAGGATGTCACCTGAATTTTCCGTTACAGGTGTTTTTATGGCTTCTGAGTGGTTTTATCATCGTAGCTCCCAGTGTATTTATGCAAGAGAGTTGAAACTTTGTACCAAAATCAGTCTGTAGGTGTTTTTGCCATCCAGTAAATATTTTTTATGCCATTAACCCGCAATAATGACTCGGCAAAAATTTTGAAAAATCATAAAATGCGGAAGAATGTTGCGATCAATTTAAGATTTGGCATGTATTAGAAAAACATTTGTGCCAAATTTCATCTCTATATCAGCATTAGTTTAATTTTTATCCAATGATTTGTGTGGGTTTCTTAAAAAAATCGGAAAATAATCCAAATGAGTTGAAATTTGGTACAAGTGCAATACCTTTATGAAATAAAACATTACACTAAGTTTTGTTTCAATACAACCAGTATATCCATGATTTTTGTTATATCTTAAAAGTTACTCTACATTGAGTGTGGCCAGTGCCTGAATGGGTGACCGCTAGGAATGAAATGGGTGTATTTACTATCTGAGGATGAGCAAATGTAGTCTGAAGTATAAATTTAATGACTTGTATATTCTGAGAAATATAACAATAAGCATAGCAAATTCGATGTGATGAAGTTAAGTTCCAAGGTAAACAGTACCCAATTTTTTGTTATCCTTAATGGGTTAAGTGGTAAATCCACTGGGTAAATCTACTAAGCGTCATTCCCTTTATTCAAGATCCTTAGAGCTACATCAAGACGTATTTAAATTGTTTCTCTGCTTTAGTAGAGTTAATTCCTTTTCAAAGGTAATTCTGTAATTTTTTCAGTCCATTTTTTTGCATTTTATTAATTTTGTAATGTCTTTGTATCTATTTATTATTACTTCTATTTATTTTGTTTAAATTATTTTTGATAAACAAACACTCATAATGAGCTGCAAGTGTGACTGTCTTAGTCAACTCTCTGAGTTACTTTAGTTAATAAAACTAGTTATTTTAAGTTGAGAACATTATTTTAAAACACTAAAGACTTTATTTTTTACTGCACCAATATTTAAAAAAAAATAATTAAAGCAGGATCCTAGCTGACAAGAAAGGTGTCAGAGTTGCCTTACCAAAAGTTCTTCCTGTTCCTTAAAGAATTTCAGACAGCTATCTTAATTAAATCAGAAGCAGTTTAAAATTAATTATTTAATGCCAATACATTAATAATATATCATCAATATTAATAAGCCTACGACAAGAAAGGCAACAACAACAATTAAGGTACTTTAATCTGAACCCTGAAGGTTCAGATAACAGCACTCCTGTCTAGAGGTTTCAGTTTGAGATATTGTAAATAATTAAGAAAATGAACACTTAATAGCATGAGACCAACACACCAGAATTGAAATAACATATGAAACGACAACTAAGTCTGAACTTTACAGACTTTAAAACAATCACAAAAAGTTTTAGGAGATGACAAGTTAACCAAGCATAGGATGACACAAGACTTGACTTATTTATTTATCTAAATCTGACCTTCGAACAGGCGGAGCGTTATCATTGCTAGACTGACTTTCCAGAGGAACATATCTGTACATAGTAACAGATTATTATAAATACGATTCAAACATTTTAATAAATTTCATTAAAAAAACAAAGAAGAAATGATAATAATAAACAAATTATTTTATTAGCATAAGATTATTCTAAGGTAAAAAATATCTAATTATTTAACCTGTAGTGTAACAAACAACACATGAGCCTCTCTTCCAGATAGTCTGGGTTTATAGTATTACACACGGTTATAATCAGTTTACAGCGTGGGAAATATGGTTGAGGACCAATAAGGTTGGCCTGATATGAAATAGTGGGAGTGGTTTAACACCCAGGGCTAACCTCATTGGCTCCCAAGTTTTTAACTGATTATAACACTTTTATTTTTTAGGTCAAAAATAAAGTGTTTTTTATGTGTATTACAATAAACCCAGTCTCTTACTTACTCTATTAATATTATGAGTGATAACCTTCAAAAGAAAAATTAAGCTTGTGGTTCCGAGCTTGTCTGATGACAAGTACTCATAAAAGACCTTTAACCTAAGATAAACCTCTATTGTATATTATACATATGTTTCTGCATTATGGTTCAAAGAGTTGGAAAGCTTAGTTGAACTGAGGGGGGCACATGTTTCTTAATAAATTAGAATAGTAGAATACTATCTTCTATCTACAATCGTTAGAAAATAGGCCCCCAACATTGATGCCTAATAGCTACGAGCTCAATCACCTCTCTATTATTTCAATCACTAAGTATAAAATTTACGGCAACATAAAAAGCATAAATCAGGTTCTGTGGGCTATATAATGACAACAAATGTCTTCAACACAGATCAAGTCTGATTTTCAATAAAATTTGTAAAGAAAATAAGGTAGTATTAAAAACTAAAAGGTAAAGCAATAGCAAATCTTAAGGTCATGAATAAATACTAAATGCATTTTATTAGGAAAAAAGTCTCAAATTAATCCCTATTAATTAGAGGAGTCATGGTGAGAGTTGAGACCCAGGAGTGTGTCCAAAATCCATTTCAAGGAATCCTCATTATAATATATTTATGTGTACTTGGGATTCTAAGCCAATTTTTTAAGGCAATAGCATTTGAACAAAGAAACACTTTCAAATGAAATTTAGTATTAACCTTATTGAAAACAGGACCCCAATTGAAAACCAGGATTTAGAAAAAATCCAAGATTTTAATTATTATTGTTGCAAAAAAGTTGTTCTTTTGCAGAAGACAACTTTAGGTACCTAAAACCCTTGAAAAAATAACCAAAAACCCTAAAATACCTTTCAGCATACAAAAAATTAAAGTAAGTTGTCGTTTTTAATGTACTTAGACACTAAAAGTGAAATAAAACTGGTCCATAGTCAATTTGACTATTCTGAGTAGATCTAGTTTTTATAGATTTGAAATTAATTTTGAAACTCAAAATTCCACTTAGGTACCATACTGTCCTGTACCATAGAGGCTGCTGGGCAGGTCTCAACTAGTCTAGCCTAGATAGAACCATGGCCAAGATTTGAATAATACCCAAGACATTGACCTACACAGTGCAGGCGGTACGAGGTTGCCATAGCCTCATGCTTTGAATAAAGGTAAAGCAGAGGGAGGCCTGTCAAAACTCTCAAGTAGGTGCTGTTTTGATGGCACCATTTATACCTCTTCATGCAGTCTGCTGAAGATGAGAAAGCATCTTCTTGGCCGACTCTTGAGACAGTCTTGGCCACCAAACTAAACATGCATAAGCTAACACAGGTCTAACAATAGATGGGATTTAGACCCCATGTGAGTCCCATTGCCCTAAGATTAACCCCAAAGACCATGTCCTACACACCACCTCTAAATCAAGCAGTGTGCTCTCAAGGCAAGTTTAGAGACAGTGTCAGCAAACTTGCCGATTATAAGGACGCTACATCATGCTTGTAAAATTATAAAAATGTATGTTTTTGTCTGTATTCTTAAACAATAAAATCTCATTGATTTTTTTTTATTTTAAGTAAGTAATAAAAAAAAGAAGAAAATAAAAAACTTGGAACGGAAGGTAAAAAAAACATTCTGACACAGAGTTTCGCAAGTGGGGCAAATTTTCTTTGTAATGCTTCATTTCTTGCTCAACAATCATTTTTTTTTTAATTTTCGATTTATGAGTCATGGTCTGATGAGTAACGATTTGAGTTTGTTAATTTTCTAGATCTATTAAAGGAAATATGCAAACATATCCCAAACGCTATACAAAACTATCTTCATCATTTTGCAATCATTTAAAGCTCAGTTTAAGCTACCATTAAAATGTTAAAGAAAATTCAGAAAATTGATTTAAGAAAAAGTCGAAGCAATTAGACTATAATAAAGCATAATCCAAAAAATCAAGCAAGAAATCTAACATTCCAAGGAAATTTGCCAAGTTCCTCGCATCAGTTTCTTATTTGATTTCAGATACATACCATGAGATGAGGAGATCTAATTACATAATTAAAAAGGTTTAAAAAGCTTTTTACTTGCTTATTTCTATTTAGGAACATAATTTACAGTTTCACTATTCAGATTGCTCATACCATACCTTACCTTTTCAGTAAGTAAGTATCTTTGCCTTGCTTTAAGTATTTTCACCTCCACATTTTTACTTTTCCTCGTGTATACCGTAGGTATATAGCAATAGTATTTTGTTTGCACTAAAAATCACAAACTGAGATTTAACATGAATAATCCGTTTCAGGTGTTTTAAGACCTCCTGAGTGGTTTTCACAAAGTTGTTTGTCTGTGTGTGAGTGTGACTTATATCATCGTACCTTCTAGAGTATTTACATGAGAGAGTTAAAATTTGGAACAAAAATTAATCTTTAGGTCTAGCTGCGATTATCCAGTAAATATTTTTTTTTTTTTAATTTTGACGCATCAACAGGACAGCAAATATTTTGAAAATTTAAACACGGAAAGAAATGTTTCGATCCACTTGAGATTTGGCACACATGTAGTCATATATAAGACCAACAACATATGTGCCAAATTTCATCTCATTATCAGCATTAGTTCAATTTTTATTGAATGATTTCGGAAAATATTCCAATTTGAAATTTGGTACAAGTGTACCCCTTGACGTAATAAATAAGTGCACTAAGTTTTGTTATAATACAACAAGTCTATCTATGATTTAAGGATCATAAAATTTAAGCAGCATCGAGCGTGTTCAGTGCCTGGATAAATGACCACTCGGTATGAAACGAATGTATTTACTATCTGAGGACGAGAAGTGAGTCTGAAGACGTGTTGCAGTATAAATTTAATGACTTGTACTTCTAAGGATAAACATAGCGAATCCGATATAATAAAGAAAAGTTCTGAGGTACCCCATTACCCGATTTTTTTACATTGGTCAAAGGGACAAGTCATGATGTTTAAATGAATAAAATAAAGTGGACTTACTTATTCATTCTTTCAGCTAGTTTAGGATTGAATGTGAGGACCCAGAGGCAGAATATAAGCTGATACTGAATCTGAAAGTTGGCCCTTCCACTGAGCACAGAGAGGAGAGTGGATATACCGTCCACAGAAATGAAAGCAGCTCTGTACTCATCAATACGAAGCATCATCTGCAGACACCTACCCACACTCTGCATGTATTCGTTGTTCTGCAAGTCAAATAAAAAGTATTAAAATCCCAACAAGAAAACAGGTGTAACACTAAGCAGGCCAGAAAGTAAAAAGGCCACTTTTTCAGGCTAGCCAGAAAGTAAAAAGAATAAGAGGGCTAAGTCATCTTGAAGTCAGTTTATAAAAAACAACTCAAGTTTGTGTAGATGACTTTCATTTTGATTTTAGTTTAAAAGGAGTTCCGACTGTACAGCCTCTATGTTCTAAAGAATGAGAATCAATTGGAATAATAATAATTAGATTGAACTTTTGACCGTAGACTAATATATATACATATATTTATTATATATACTCAATGCTTCTGACTATCATTATTTTTAGCTATGGGCTGAATTTTTAGCACTTCAGCCATAATTTTTGTACAGGTTAAGGAGAAGGTAACCAGCCATTTTATACAGTGTGTCTATTCTTCTTTGTATGCATAATTTTCCCGGTCTCTTAAACTAACAGCTTACTTTACACTTAAGCAGGAAATGCATTTTCTTCATTATTGAAATTTTTTTACAAATTGTAATAAACTTTATAGAGTATCTGGTGAGAATAGACAAATGACATATTATTACAACTACTTTACTTTGTATGGATATTTCTCCTATAGATGAAAGAAACATCACTATTATTTTCTATAAAACAACAATAAAGAGTTATAAGGTTTTGATCATAATATATAAAAACAAAAGTTAAGGTTTCGAAGCTTTAGGTTGTTTAAAAATTATAAAAAAAGTAAAATAAAATGGATTATAGAAGTTTAAAAGTTAGGCAGCATTGAGCATGGTCAGTGCTGTATAGGAGACCGCTGAGAATGAAACGGATGCATTTACTATCTGAGGACGAGCGAAGCAAGTTTAAGGACATGCTGCAGTATAAATTTGGCGAATTTTATATTCTGAGAACGAGCAAAGCGAGTCCAAAGCTGGAGGATGATCATAGCGAAAACAATGTCGTGAGGAAGTTTTAAGGTACCCCGTACCCGATTTTTTATACATATGGTCAATAAATGCTATTTGTTATTTTCTGTAAAATGTCAAGGAACAAAATTCAGTTGCTTAATATTTTTCTGAGACTGAAAAAACGCACTTGCACTTTAAGTTGTTCCTTAAGCCAAGTGAAGTAGAAGTTCAGATCAGTTTTGTCCATGAGCTGTGAACTCCAACAAGCTATCTTAGCGATGATCCTGGCAGTCATGTTGACAATGAACCCGTCTGAGCCGTTCAGGAGGTTTAGAAGCTGCCCGAATACTGGCTCCTTCTTCTTGGCTGAGTAATCCCTAAATATTTCAACTCGGCTTCGTTCCTCCTGCAAAATAATAATAATTAAATCTATGTTTCTTATTTTATTATTTTTAAAGACCAGGAGTATAAACCAGAGCACTAGACAACACAAGTGGGTCCTTGGTGCAAACCAGAGCACTAGACAACACAAGTGGGTCCTTAGTGCAAACCCGGAAAAGTAAAAGGAAAGTTCCTTTTACCCCCTGAACAAGTCTACTAACTCACAGAAAGTTATCAACTTGTTTAGGGGTGGTTCTACAAGTTCCTCTAAAGGAATGCTGGCCAGACCAAAGGTCTGTCACTTAAGATACACTAATCCAGGACAAGTGCTTAGTATATGTGAAGAAGTTTCCTCATCTTCCTCACATAGCCTGCATTTAGGACTGGCTGCCATTTCTATCAGGTTTAAATGGTGGTTAATGACCAGTAAGGACACCAGTTATTGAGTAGCAGGTACTTCTTTTCAGGTCTAAAATTGATCTGGTAAGCCTTTTAGATGGTTGTTTGACAAGCAGCTTGGATTGATGTTTTAGAATGACAGCTTAGACTGTCTCATCCCATAGAATAAATCCGCAGGTTTCTAAAGTCTCTATGCATAGAGTCCTTAAGAGCTGTCTGTACAATACAGCGAGCAACACCTACTACGGGCTCTGGAGTGAAGGGAATGAAACTGGATCCTAACCTGGCTAGCTGGTCAGCCTGCTCTTTGCCCTCAACACCACAGTGTTCTGGAACCCATAGTAGAGGACTTCATTAGTCTATCCCAGATAGATTAATATAATGATACTCTAATATCATCTAAAGCTTTGGATAACCATGACAATCTGAGGACAAGCAAAGCGAGTCCAAAGTTGTTACGAAAATTAACCAGGTACTCTGCACCCATAAATATAAATTTAACATTTATATTTACTTCAATTGATAGATATGCAAAACATATTTATTTTTGTGGGGAGGCTCTTTTCTTGGTTCTGTAGCGTAAATAGTTAAGCTGAAAATATAAGATTTAGATCACAACTAATTAAAAATAAATTTTCTTGATACGGTATGCACACACACATAATCTACTTTATAATGTGTACCTCCCCTCCCTTCCCCGAATAATAGAGTGATAGAGAATTTAAGAATCTAAAAGGGGGCGGTGAGAGAAAAAAGTTGAGAACCACATGTATACTACATTGTGCAGGTCATAGAGAAATATATAGTACTAATCAGTAGTACCTAATCAGTGGTGCAGATAAAAAATTATGAAGTTGTGTTTAAATCTTTAAGGTTGGAGCCACAGAACAGAAAAGTTTCTCCTAAATGCAACTTTTAATATTTCATTTTTTAAATATAGAGCTAACCTGAAGCATATCGTCCATCATAACAAGAACATACTGGATGGTCAAATCCTTGGAAACGTGATCCAACACGTTAAGGAAAGTCTTGGCAATTTCATTAGGGTTATCCTTGATCATCTTAGCACGAGTCTGACTATCAGCATGATCAAACTGTGTTATCAGGTTATAATCTTCCTGTGTTATCATCAGTCCCCTGTAAACAAACGAAGCTTACTCTACCAAAACTATGACATAAAGAGGTAACTGTAGACAATTATATTAAATGTTATAAGCAACTAATAATTTATATACAATACTCTATATCATCATCTATATATCAATACTTCTTTCTTTTAATTTGGCTGAGAAGTACGATATTAAAATTCAAATGACACTAGACACATCAGTGCAATTTGATTAGCACGTGTGCAACAATTCAAGCCTCAACGACAAATAGTGAAAGAGCAATTTGGGGTAACCATAAAAAAGTACAGTTAGCACAGCCTCAGCACTCGTAATTTATTAGCTGTATCATGTATTTTCTGGTTATTGCTCACAATTTTTTTTATTTCTTGGTAGAAGCTGTAATTGGTTATTACACTCAATCGTTTAGTTTAAAAATCCTGAAGGTCATAAGCATTTTGGGAATTGACCAATCAGAGAAGCCGCTGCCAACCCCTCACTTGAAAAGAGAAAAAAAACCTTCTTCCAGGCAATCGTTCACTTTGTTAGTGATTCTTCTTATGTTTACATCCTTTTGAAAACTGCTTTCAAATCAATCATCAAAATGATATTATAAAATAAAACTACACAAAAGAAATGCAAAAAAACATTGCCAAGAAAATACGAATAAAATAACCTGATTTGTTTACATTGTTTTTTCCAGCTCCTTTCTTGCAGGATTTTTATTTCTTTAGAAACGACGGTGCCTAAACTGACCTGTCAAGATTTTTAAAGTAGTCGATAGACTGTAAAGATGGCTATTGACCATAAAAAGCAAAATCCAAACAGAACCAAAATCAGACTATTATAATATGTTACTATGCTATGATGATACTATGACTATGCAGTATATACATGGTTATCGCTACTATATCCTCCAGATATAACTACCTATCATAGTTCTTATAGCCTATTTTCAAAGTTCTCAAGGCAGAGTAATCTGGAATTCATCTCTCCTTTTCTAACGAAAGGGATTGGATTCTCTGCACATATTTCTAACAGTGTATTTAACTAGAGGGTTGAATATGTTCCACAGGTGTTATACACTTGTGAAAGTAGTAAATAACGCAGATATCTGGTGTTATTTTTAGTATAATTTTCCTAACTTCTTTATTCGTCTCTAGTAAAATGTGACCCTTGATCACAAAAAGAACACCAGTGACCTTAAAGATATGAACTCGCTATATTAACAGAATTATTAAGTTTAAAACTAAAACAAAGCATATATAATTATAAATTAATTAAAAAACTAAAATAATTAATATAAATCAATTATGTAAGAATTACAGGGCTAAAAAGGTAGACATAACGAAACTATACGTACTGTAAGTAAGACTGCCAGTTTATCCTGTTACTCCGGATTTCTGTCGCCTGCTGTTGTAAGACACTCGTAGCGGCCAGCATATCTAAACAAATAAAGTAAAAAGTAAATAATAAACAAAACAAATCATCGGTAATAAAGCAAACAAATATAATAAAATAACACGATAAAAATTTAGAAGATAGGAAAACTCAAAAACATTTGTTGCGTAAACTTACCGATTTTTTCTTCTGGAAACGGGATGGACTCCTTGTCCTGGGATGGATTGGCCATTTTATCCACTTATAAATCAATTTAAGATAAATTAATGACGAATATTATTTATGACGAATAATAACAAAAAAACTTGAATTGAGTTACGCCCACTAAAGAAACTGTCATGAGATAAAAATTAAATCAGCTGATCTATCTTATGTCGAGCATAGAAGTTATTATTATAGAGAAGGATTATGAGTATAACTAAAACATTCGTTACAACCTTTTATTTTAGTTAGTTCATTATTTTCCCTTAATTCTCTATGCTTTCACCCTTCTAAAGTACGCATCATTTAACGAGTAGAGACGTTAAACAGTAATAAATACTAAACAGCTTGAAGTCGAAATCTAACCAGATGGTAACCAAAGATTAAGTTTACAACATAATCTTTGGTGGTTACGATGCAGTCAATGTAGTAAGAATTTATCATTACATTTTTCTTCAATTTAATCGACAATAGTAAAGATAAATTAAGTTCTAATTAAGAACTTTAATAACAAACCCTAATAGCATTACAGACGGGACTTCTTCGCTTACCGACCTGTAATTTTTGTATGATTGAACACAAACTACCATATCTATGTACTTGTATCTCTATGAAAAATAAGATTTTCCCAGTTTAATTTGATTTAAAGAATGGCATTTTAATAAAAGCCGTGCAGGTTTAATCTAAGGGTACTCATTCCTCGCCCACCAGATTGGTAATGGAACATAGAGATAATAAAACCATCTCGTAAGAAGAGGCATCGAACCTTCTTCATTCCTTCAAAATAGAAAAGAGAGGGAATAAATTTGTGCCTAAAGCCGATAAAGAAGAAATGTTTATGATAAATTATTAGTTTGAAAACTACTTCAAAAGAATAAGGCCCTAGGGCTTACTAAAAACAGACCTCGGACTTGATAAAACTAATTTCTACCTCGGTGGACCTTTTGAGACCAGCTACACTTAGTTTAATTTACTGACCAAAGGACTGGACATGAGGTCTGTTTTAATAGTCAATTAAGTGGAAGTATTTAATCATCTTGGAAGAGGTAATCTCAGGAAAAACGGTCATATTGATGTTATTTCCCGTGGCCGGGAAATAATAATCAAATACTCTAGTATAGCATGTGTTTCTCGTATGACTTAGGACCTCTTTCATATACATACATAATAAAGATCGCTACATAATACAACAGTTCATCTTTAAAAGAGAAGTTTATCAAATGAAAATTCCCAAAAACTAAAATCACAGCACCAATCTTGACAAAAGTTATTTTCCCTTTTGGACTAAGTTCAAGAGTATTGATGATGTCATACACTTTTCATAAACAATAGGTTCCAGGGGATGATAAAGGAACTTTACTGACCCCATGAACATTTTGTGATAGAGAAACAGGAGCAAACTTACCTTTCCTAGCAAAGTTACAGCAAAGGCGCAAAACGCAAGTTTTGAAAGCGATATGACAAGGATCAGCATATATTATCACTTCAGGGTGAATATAACATTTCAATTACCAACCTTTATTAAAGCAACTCTTACACACACTATCTTCAATTTGGAATCGGGGGGAGAATGGAAACAACCCCCTCCTTCTGCCATGTAGCACATGAGTGAATTCTTGATAGAAAAATTCAAGAGGGAAGGGGGTAGTTATAGTTTAAGGGAACATAAATTTTGAAAAATAATCACTTACAAAATAAGAGGCTTTTGGTGTCCTTTTTTCTTACATATTTGATATACCCAGAAATAATTCAAAACTAGTTTACTCAAAACTTAAGGTGTTTGCGAGAGTGTACTGATCGATCTGAATCGGTCAGTGTCATGGCAGCTATTTTACCCCCTCCCCCACACCAAAGTGACAAGAGTTAAGTTGGTGAACTCTTTTTTACCTCTTATTATAATCCGTGAATAGGTAACCTCATGGACCTACCTTTAAACAACAACACGCTTGACTATTGTTTATGTTTAAATATAATTGTCTTAAATTTTAAAATTTTGTTTACTTCTTGAGTTGATGTTTATTAATCCTACCAAGACTTGGATCAGCAAAGCCACCTAAATATTGAGAAAACCCATCCAACAAACTCTGCCTACTGATAAGGATGTCAGAAAACATCCTTTAGATCAGACTGATCTGATTGATTAAAACTTGCAAACGTATCTTAATAATGTAAAAGGTCAGATTATTGTCGGTGAATGGTGGTGACAACTGGACAATGTTGGTTATTAATGGTCAATAGTAACAAAAATTACAAGTACAGATTGGAAGGACATCTATAGTTTAAATAAATGTAAAATAAAAACAAAAATGTGTGGATCCTATCATAATGTAAATTATAATGAAAAAAAAATTCAAAAAGAATAAATATAAAATCATATTTAATTAAATTTTAGTATAAATAAAGTTAATATAATTAGTATCTTGTTTCTTTATTACAATAAGAGTTCAAAGGAAAGGAGACCAAAAAAAGGGAGGTAAAAGTATCACTGAGATTTATTTTATTTTTAAAATAATGAACTTTTCAAAGAACATTTCATGAAATTAATGTAATAAGAAAATTCTTTAAACTGAACAACAGGATTTAAGTATATTTTTGATTTAAGATATAAAAATGAAAATAAGCTGTGAGATAATCAATCATTCGAGGAATAGACCAATGAATGTTTTGAAAAAAGCATAACAATGTTATACCTAAACCAATTCCTTTTATAATCCACACTAATCCGTAGGAACAGGGAGAGCAGAACCAGTCGTCCCAACCCTAATTAAGAATCCCACTTTTTTGGGCCATTTACTTCCTTAAGTTTTAAGAAAAACAGTTTTAACTGCAATAATTGACACTATAGTAGAAGAATCAACTATATGTGTCTCTATGTTATTTTTTTTAATCTTTAGAGAATGAACATAATTTAATTTAAACTATAATTTAAAATTATAATTTAAATTCAGACCATAAAATTATCTTTTAATTACTATAATTTTTTTGTTCAATCTTATATTAGGAATAATTTAAAACTGTTTCATAGGAGTTGTACGTTGAAAAAAGAATATTATAAGGAAAGTGTTTGTAGTGGGAGTGAGGAAGGAGCACAAAGTTTCACTTGAATACAGCGGTGTCTAGCATGGCTCCCAAACACTGCACTATGTTGGTGGCCATCAGCACATCAACCTTTTCCTCCAGATGCCTCTTCGGGTCTTGTTTACCAACATTCTTAATAGCGAGTTGCTCAGCAGACATTTTCTCTTCCTCTTCAAGAGCCTAAAAATTAATTAGAACAAACAATTTAAAAAAATATAATCAAGAAGATGAACATCTGAAAGATAACAGATAAATGATTTTAAAAAATTGTTTTAATAAATATTACAACTATATAAAACAAATGATATTATCAATAATGATAACAATGATAAGATATGGCTTTGATAAGACAGTTTCAAGAAGCTAGCCAGAGGTAGTACTTGCTGGCACAAGCTTATCCTATATAATGAATATAGAAGTAACAGAAAAAAGTCGATTTGATATACAACAATTAAATCAAGGAAAATATGTATAATTAAATAGAATAACTCATTTCAAAATATATTAAAAATTAATTAAGGATACAATTTCATGACAACAGCAATCTGATGCGATTTGCTACATAGCCATCATGAAGCAATGCTTGGCTTGGCATCCTAAGTGGATCTAGTGAATTATTGCAGAGAGACTTTGTACATTTCAAAGTGATTAAGTCATATAGTGGTTAAGATATTGACTTATAAAGTTCTATGTTCAAACCTGCCTGGCGGCTTTATTTTTTTTGCAAAATTTATACTTATATTTAAAATTTAATTATTATTTTGATTCAGTTAAAGAGTGTTACGAGGTCTTTAAGTAAACAATTAATTCTGACAGGGAGGTTCACAAGCTGGGTGAATTTCCTGTTTAATGCAAGCTTCTTTGCTCTACAATCCATTGACTGAAGTTTTTTGGTTCATCCTTTATACTTAATGCAATAGTATGCATAACTACTTGTTGCACATATTTTTTCTGCATTTTTCAAAGGTGAGCTAATTTTTTTAAAAATTAACACACACTGAGCTATAAATCACAGCAAATAATGCTGTGCAAGTCCAATTTTGGAATGATGACTAAAGTTTTGTATAACCTATTGGATAAGTATGAGCATTTCTTTTGAAAAATTGAGTAGTAATTCTACTGCTCAGGTATAAAGCATGAACTGAAAATTTAAGCATTTCTGAAGATTCCAGAAATGGACTGTAGAGTGAAAAAGCACTTATTTCAAAGCAAATTAGCCCAGCTTCCGGACCTCCGTGCCAGAATTAGCTCGGCATGCGAAACTCTGTTCCAGAATTTTTATAAATTAATTAAAATAGTTTAAGTTCATGATAGCTTTAAAACTTAAAAGATTTTGAAATTTACTATAAGAGTAAAATGCAATAATATTTCATAAAATATTTAGTGATTAGTATAAAGCTAATGCTAGACATATTTAGCTGCCAGTTTTTTAATTAATTTAATCAAACTACAGCAATATATAAATAATCAACAAGTGGTAGAGGACCTTGTTGTAATTTTTGGCCAGATCAAGCATTTCCTGGACAGTTCCTTCGTTGATCTTGCAGTGCTCACTGTAATCAGCCAACATCAAACCATCCATCCATGACTTTTTATGAAGATTCAAAAGCATCTTTTGTTCCAATTCATTTTTCCTATAATTTATACTGATTGAGTAGTAGTGGCGGTTTAACCCATGGATTAAAGCCTGCAACAACAACAAAATTTCACAACAATGTCAGTATATTTTTGGAATTAGAAGGCCAAGCGGAATCAATCCCACTCCTCAATCATCAAAATCTTATAAGCATAGTTTTCTGAAAACAATATCTCAACTCCGTCGATCTAACAAAATTGATCTAACAAAATTGCTTAAATTGAGATCATAACAAACCTTTCAATCTACCCCAATTTTTTATATCATATCTCACAATTATTTTCTTTTCATATAAAATTTAATTAAAGTAAGATAAAAAATGTGTGGAGAAATCCATTAATACAATACTATGGGCTGACTGTCTCACACTAAGAGGAATGGTAGGGGAGATGTACAAAAAGGAATAACACCCTAATGAACCAAATAATAATTATTTAAGGGACTTGAAAATTTAAAAGGAGGAATGCGGTAATTATAGTTTAAAAGGGACATGTTTATTGAAAAAATGCTATGTCCCTTAAAATGCTAAGCTTATGCTAGGGGACAGTCACTACAGTCTATAGTTTAGATTAAAAATTCCCAAGGTCATGAGTATTTTGGGGATTGACCAATCAGAGAAGCCGCTGCCAACCCCTCACTTGAAACGAGAAAAAATCCCTACCACCATAACCGCAGTAGGGAAATAACCTTCTTCCCGGGAATATTTCACTTTGTTTGTGGTTCTTCTTTTGTTTACATCGTTATGAAATCTACTTACAAATTAATCATGATATTATAAAATAAAACTACACAAAAGAAATGTAAAAAAACATCGCCAAGAAAGTATGGGTAAAATAACCTGATATGTTTACATAGTTTTTTTCTGTTCCCTTCTTGCAGGAATTTTTTTTTCTTTAGATTCGGCGGTGCCTAAACTAAAGTAGTTGTTAGACTGTAGCGTGTAATCTTTATACAAATGATTATTGTTTACTGTACAGAGTTCTTTTTATAAGTATTTTTTTGCTTTATCTAAAATCAATTGATTTGTGATCTAAAAGGCTAGTAGATTTTAAACAAAAGGTTAAACAGATTTACCTGAACAGAGGGCTTCTGCAAATGTCCAAGGTTGGATGTGGTCTGCCTAGGCTCTTGGCCCAATACCATCATATTGGGATTAATTAACCTAAATGCATCTATTACAACTTTACCTGAGAAAAAAACATCAAAAGCATAAATATATAAAACTTTATAACGTTACAAATAGTCAAATAAAGGAAGAAAAATCTGTTGTAGAAATAGGTATTTGAAAACAAATGCACCTAGTGTACAAGTATCATGTTAAATTTGTATTTATTTAAATGCCTTTACTTAACAAATGAAAAATGCATAGTAATACAATATAAATGTTATATAAGGCTACCTCTCTGCGATTAAGCTTGCACTTAGTGCTAAAGAGAGGATTTTCATACAGCTAGGCAATTTTCATGGTCGCAGATATTAAAAAAATAAATGAACAAGCATATTGTAGATTTAGATTCCAAGAGAGCCATTTCCTTACCTATTAAAGTCTTGATTTATGCAATGGCCTTTGGAAATGTTCCATTATTAATATGAGCAATGTGACAAGCAAAGTGAACTTTGTTATAATCCTTTTATTAATTATTTTTATACTTCATAAGCATGTTTTTGATTTAATGCATTACTACATCAGTTAGGCCAAAAATCAGTGAGGGAAACTATTCTATTGGTTGTCCATCTTAGCTTTGGTCCGAGAACCAATAAAATAGTTTTCATCACAGTTTTTCCCTTCAATTTATAAAACCAGCTCTTAATATTGACACTACAGTTTAGAATTGTCACAGACTCATTTCTGCTCAATTGATCTTTTTTTTACAAATTTTGCATCAAGTGTGTACTTATTTTGAGAATAGAGCAACCATTTTATGATTTTTTACTAGGGGTATGTTATTACCTTTCACACTTTGAATAGGATCAACTACGACAGCAACGGCTCTCTCAGAAAGAGCTTCGAAACTCTGTTGAGTGTTGATATCTACTCCAGACAGCCAGCACCCAAAGCCAGGGTGGGAGTGGTACCATCCCACCACCATCTCCGGCCTTCCCGTCTGTTTCAGCATGTCAAGCATTTTAGCTTGGAATACAGGGTCTACTGCCTCTACACTGACACCCTGCACAAATCACAGAGGATATTAAATTGTACTCTACATTTTGAATTAACACCCTCGTTCATATTGGTAGGAGCTAAGCATTGAATTGTAGGTAAAAAAATCTCCTGCTCTATACTCGCAGGTTTTTAAATTCCCACATTCAAATTTGCCTAAAGTAAGCATATAGTATATTTAAAATATTGCTGATTAAACATCCAGATTTAATGTATCATAGCATAATATTAGTTCCTTTGTTAATTTCAGAACACTGCAATAGGTCATCTCTTAAATTACAGATAAAAAAGTCAATTGACAAAAATTTTTGATTGGCAGAGATGCTTAGAAACTACATTTAAAGAGAGCTCAGGTCATAAGGAGATCAGTTTTACTGTTCTAGAGCTGTCTAATATACTGACATCAAAACATATTTACATTCAGAATCAAGCTGTAAAATGTTGAACTAATCTCCAAAATCCAAGAAGAAATCTGTGCTGATTTACAGCCTTCAATTCGGTTTAGTTTAAATGTTGTTTTAGAGACACAAATCTGTAAGTGCTTTAAAAAAATACAGAGAGGGCTCATGGATGGCGTTGAAAAATAAATACATTACTGGACCAAATGCCCCTGAAATGTATTCCATCAATAATTATTCATACCTCTTAGTATTATACAAAAATAAATTTAAGAAACAATATATTACCGTTCCTGTCTGTGGCATAGCGAATACATCAATAACTCTAACTGTATAATCATCAACAAATTCACCCAGCATAAGACCCATAACTTCCATAGGCACACCAGCACGGCCGTGTTTCAACATTTTGAGAAGTGCGAGTGATGAAATATAAACTTGTTCAGCTGTGTCGACCACAGGGGCATCGCTTGGAGGAGGAGCTTGGCTCAGACCTGGCATTCCACCACCCAGCCTTAGTAACCGATCCATATTTATTTTATTATCAAATTGTAACCTGAAAATATAATTTGAAATTAAAAACACATTATATAAACAAAGAGTTGTAAATAAAGTATACTATTTATGTAAAATCAGAATATGAGCAAGATGTGCTTGATCACAGATAATCACAAAACAAATTTACAGCATAGGAGTACAGAGTAAGGGAAATGGATGCAATTGGTTTATCACTTAAATCAATGGGAGACAATAAGGTCAACAATAGTCTGAAAGGTAAACAATGACATAAATAATCTGTTAAGTCTAGAACTCTATCAATCTACAATAAACACAGTTTTAAAGATCAAATCTCAGATTGTACAGTAGCTAGCTGATAAAAACACATGAGGATGAAACATAAATATATCACATGTTCCATTTTGTTAAATTCATATTAACTAGCAACTGGGTTCTCAGAGCCATCTAGATTAAGTTTAAAAAGAGTTGAACATTTCACCTGTTTGAAATTTTAAACATACTTAATTGATACTTTTACGGAGGAATATGGCTGTATGGTTCTTGAAAACAATGCTAAAAAACACCAACGAAATTTAAAGCTCTAAGACACTTTAAATAGTTTGATTAATATAAGTACATACTAAATTTGAATAGAACTAAGATTTTTCTGCCCAATACAATCTCATAGGGGCGTGTAGTGGATTAAAAATCCAACAATAAAAGCAATTATCTCGGTCTCCCATGGCATTATAAGGAAGGGATATAGTGGAATAGAATAAAAAGTGAACTGACTCCCCAATACAATAAGTGGGAGTTACAATAAATCATTTTTTAAATGAGATTTCCCAATTTTTTAAAAATGGCTGCCACTCTGTAATTGACAGAAAAATATCAAGTGCCATAATTCTATTTCGTAATGATATTGGCATAACCTCCTTACGTTTACAATAGTCCCTAAAAGTAGCCCTAACAGACAAAATTTTCTTCTGTTAACAATTGCAGCCATATCGACAGCTTGAAATGAGTACAGTCACTTGTTATATATGTAGTTCCTATTCCACTATAGGAAGGTAAATATGACTCGGAGCCTTTTATCTTATATGTGGCATATTACATGGCCATAAAACAAGAAGTTGATATAGAGGTGCAGATTTTATACATTTTATTTCAACAGATTGAGCGTATTTAATTTAGTAATTAGCACTTTATGCATTTATAAAAGGAAATCACGAGTTACTCATTAGGCATATGAGAAGCTGAACTTTACAAATTGAACCAGTTCATATTGAACCATGAATAAAAAAGGGATAGATTATTAATATCACGAATAAAAATTGTATACAACTACAAGACATTTAATAACTACATCAAATTCTATGCTTGATACAAAATGTGTCACTTGCCTAGTCAACCTCAATTTCAACAGATATTTGTACGAATCAACAACCAAATTTATAAATACTTACGTGAGTGACTAAAGGTTGTTAACTTTAACTATATAAGTAAACAGAATCAATAAATAATACAAATTACACCATTAATACTACAAAAACAACATTCATCAAGCTAAATAAGCAAGGAAACCCGAAAAAGTTGAAACTTCGCAAATCATTCTCAGTGTAGCCATAAACAATAAAAGTGAACGAAAAAATAAAATCTAAAAAAAGATATAAAAAGCGCGGGTTTCTAAACAATGCTTTAAATGTTTATGACTTCAAATTATTTATGTGAGCTAATGAATTCGGAATAAGTTATAATTATAATGCTGTATATCAATGAATTGTACTGAACTAGCGATACGTCGCATCAGGAACTCATGTGAAAGTCTCTGATGCATACAGTTGGCAGCCCTATTTATTTATTTAATGACTAGAGATATTATTACTAAAGGGGCCCTATTTGATAAATTTGGAAACATCGAAAAAATGACTTTCAATATTCAATGACTTTGTCTTTCAATATAATCAATTAAACTGAACAAAATTACAGTAACATTATATTAAAGAACGTTTAAATACATATTAAAACACAGATAATACTCGGGAAGCCATTCCCTAAGCTGGAAGTATATTTAAAAGTGGTTTAAGGAGGGGGCAAGGGGTCTAGTTAAAAGTAGATCCCTCTACTAGGCAATATAATTCAATATAACTAACTATAATACTATTAACTAACTATAATAAATAACTATAATACCAAAAATAAATTTTTAGTAGTATTTATTTATAAATTAAAATAAACTTAAATAAATAACTAAGTATCAAATAAACTTAAGTAAAATTATAATGAACTGATATAAAACCTTAATTTTTTCTTAAATTTAATATTTAATTAAAGTATTTTATTTCTAATGTCTAGGGCCCTTTTGTACTGCTTTAGGGCCCTGATCAAGTATGTTAAGGACCATCATTGGCTCTAGTCTTCGTATGGGACCCTTAAACGTCTAGGTATAATGAATAGGGACCATAAAAACCAAAAATTTAGAATATATTTTTAATTATTTAAAAAAAAACAAATATCTAAACCCTTTTATGCTGCTTTAGGGCCCTGATCAAATATCCAAGAGCTCTTTTTGGCGCTATAGTCTACTAGCGCCAAAATAGAAATGTGGATAAAGACAATATAGATGATGCAGAAATATAGACAATAGATGAGTGGCGAGGCGTCTTAAGTCGCTCTAAAAGCTAGTATGGGACCCTTAAAAGTCAAAGTTAAGGGGCGACGTAGAGGGCAAAATATAGATAGTAATTAGTAGAAGTTATTTGTTATTATTCCTCTTGGTGCCCAACCATACAAATAATATAATTAATATGAAGAACAACAAAATAAATTATAAAAAATAAATATGTATAATTTGATTAAAAAGAACTCAAAATGTATTATAATCTCTTTAATAATTGGAGGTTAATTATGTTTTGACTTTTTTTAATAAAATTTTTCAAACAGACCACAAGATAGACCTTGGCCTTAGTTGTACCTATCTCACATAGGCGCCACACAATCTATGTGGTTATGTATTGAAAACAATTTAGATTTTACTATCTCTGTAGTTGACATACAACAAAATAGATTAAGACGATTTTCTGTAATTATTAGGCAAATAATTAGACAATAATCTCATTATCTGATGTGGTAGCTATAACTAGAAGATAGACCTGCGGATTGACAATATTTCAGTTCCCAATGTTTGGAGAAGGTGAATTTCTCAGAGAGCGCGTGGTGGGGGCCTGAGATAATACTTGCATCCTACCCCTGGACAAAAGAATCTGGTTTAGTTCTCAGTTCCTCAAATCAGTGCTCACGTCCTCACAACACCAATCGATTTGAGCGCAATACTTCGCTACTTGGCCGTTCAACTTTGTTAGGTCAGTATTTTTTTTAAAGCCATACTAAACAAACTTTCGTCTCAAACTGCTGATTTAAAATTGTCTCAAAAGAACGTTAAAATATTTTTTTCTGGCATTATTATAGTTCCTCGGCAAATTGCCCTCTAAAATAGAAAAAAGGTCCATAGGTATGTCTCGGCTGGAAGTTAGTATTGATTTTTTCTGTCTATGAAACATGTTCTGTTGCCGAATAATTAAATATTTTGGAGAACAATTACTAGTTTTATAGGTGTGTGGCTCCATTGAATTTTCAATTGATTTTTTTGTATTTCCGTTTGTAGAATCATACTAAGAAATTATTAATAAAAAATCGGGTACGGGGTGCCTCGGAACTTTTCCTCATTATGTCGGATTCGCTACGCACATTCTCTAAACTTCGGACTCGCTTCGCTCGTCCTCAGATAGTAAATACATCCGTTTTGTTCTCAGCGGTCACCCATACAGCACTTACCACGCTCAATGCTTCTTAACTTTTATGAACCAACAAAATCCATGGATATACTTGTGAACAAAACTTAGTGAACCTATTTATTAGCTTTATTAAATTATTTTCAAGGGCAAGGGTGGTAGCCCTTCTCGAACCTCTTACCAAAAATAAACTTAAAGAAAAAAACAAATAAAATTATGATCAATGAACATTAAAGAAAAATATTGAAATATCTAACATTTTTAAGCTCAAAATAATTAGCTATCACACGAGAAAATTGTGTAATATACTCACAACACCATAGTCAAAGAGACCCACCACTTTAAGGTAAGGCATAAAGAGCTCCGAGAGATAAATGTTTTTAACTATTCTTAATTTTTTATTGTTACCTGAATATAAGGTCTTTAATGTCCCTATTTATTTTAATAGGACTATTAAGGGCCCCGTGCGGAAGACTAGGACAAAAATGGGCCCTAGCATACTTGATCAAAGCCCTAAAACAGTTTAAAAGGGCTCTAGATAATTGTTTTTTTAGTAATTAAAAAATTTAAACTTATACTTAATATCAGCTATATTATATCTCATATATCTAAGTAATAAATCATCTAGCTTATCTTGACCATTTAAATAATCATAATCCTCTATATCATAAATAATTATAACCTATATAGTATCATCTAAATAATCTAGCTCATATTAATCATCTAATTGTTAATATTTAATTTGTTAATATGAATTATTATAGACTATTGTAGAGGTGCTAATGACCAACGAGTTGAGCACCTCAAAAATAAATAAATAAATAAAAATATGATCTAAAATTTAGATGTTTATGGCCTGCATTCATTATACCTAGGTATAATGAATGCAATATTATTACATGTCTAGACATATATGGGCCCCATACAAAGACGAGAGCCAATGGAAGCCCTTAAAATACTTTATAAGAGCCCTAAAGCTGTACAAATGGGCTCTGGAAATAAAACAAAATACTTAAAATAAATATTAAATTTAAATGTATAAAAAAGGTTTATTTTCTACTTAAGTTTATTTCATACGTACTTACTTATACGTATTTACTTAAGTTTATTTTAGTAAGATGATTTCATTTGATTTAATTTTATTAAATACTAAATTAAAATTTAATAAATGAAATTATGCATGCTATATAATCATTAATACTATTCTAGTTAAAAGTAGACCCCATAAGAAGCAATATAGGACCCCATTGGTCCCTTGAGATATAAGTTTGAGCCCTTATAGGCCAAACCCTCCTGCCGCTATTTTGGCTCAGTCCACCCACATCCGAAGCTTTTTAAATATTTATAATAAAAAGAATTTGTCAAGATTAAAAATGTCTTATTTTGGCTTAAAAACACAAATCATTCATTACCTTATCCTTATTTTCAGATATTTATAGTCACTAATACTGTTATTATTATTTATTTTATTTTATTATTATTTTTTAATACAGTTATTATTACTATTACTATTACTGTTATTTACTGTTAAATGTCTTGTATTTATCTCTGGAACCCAAAAAGCCAATTAAAACTATACCTTTTAATTTACTTTTTTCGCAAAATGAGTTGCTGCATGGCGCACTCGAAGCTAACTATAACTATACCACAAAAAAAGAAGTCCCCTTTACACAAAAAAGTACCACAAGTTTAATTTTAAAGGTTCGGGAGGGAGGGCCTTGGTCTACCTTGTATAATCTTTGGTATAAGTAACCAACATTGTCAGGAGTTTGTTTTGGAAAAATAAAGCCAAAATATTTGTACAGTCGTATAGGAGATGACTAAGTAACAAATATGTAATAAAAATAGATTTTGCAAATCTGAATATTTCAATGTATAAACATATATTTTAGTGCCAAGGTTTTACGTCGATCTTTCTCTTCCAAATTCTCCATTATATCAAACAATTTTCCGGCATGACGTGATGAAACTATATCAACATTTTTAACTTACAATCATTTATAAAATTACGTATGAAATGTTGCTCTCTTATGAAATATCGTATGAAATAAAACGCTCTCATCTCATTTATGACATTAAGCTTCCTCTCTTTTCTTTCTCTATCTCTCTGTTAAAATGACTCTTTGATCATCTATTTACTGATGTGCAAAGAGGAACATTACTATAGACACGGCATAGCCTTTCTCAATACATTAGAAGCTAGAAACATCTTTTTGGGGCTCTCAGGGACTCTGTGAACACTATTTTAACCTTATTTAACAGAGAAAGTTAAAAGGTTATAACTTTATTATGAAATAAAACGCTTTTATTATAACAAATAACGATTTATTATAATAAATCGTTATCTGCTTTTTAGAAATTGTACTATTTGAGGAGCCGGACTCATGAAAAACTTGACTCATTTTGTACTGTTTGAAACTATGTTTTAAAAAATATACCTAAATGACAAAGAAATTACCAGTCTGGTTATCCAAAGTGGAGTTCTCATATGATTGCGCGCGCTTGAAATTCTAGAAAACCTCATTATTATATGCGATTTTCTAGAATCGCTTGAATAAGTGGTTCCTTGTTAGTCGTAAGCAAAACTTGGAGCATTTTTAAACCTGGTAAAGTTTCAGCAAAAACTGCACAATACGCAGACATTGAAAGAAATTGTTGAAACAATTTCTTCGGTGGTTTGCCAATGCCATGGTAATAACTAGTAGTTATACAATTTTAATGAATAAACACTCGATTTATTGGAAATTTAATCAGCTTTAATAATGTTTTCTCCACGCACACGGTCAACAGAGAAAAAACTTATTACAAAAAAAATGTGTGCTATTTTCTTATATTTTGAGCGTTTGAAATCATAATATTATGAAGGCACCTACTCTGACAAAATGAGTCACGTCTTTCAGGTCTGGCTCCCGGACTATTTATTTTAATAATCAGGAGTTTTGTATTTTAAACGCCCTACTGTAATCACTGTAATTTTGAACTGTTTATTTGATTATAATAATAGTCGAAGGTGATTCGATGTTTCAAATTATAACCAATATCCCTCTAGTAATATCTTTGCTGTCAGGTTTAGACAAAATAGAATTGTCAGTTAAGACAAGACAATAATACTATAAAAGACAAAGTTAACCACGAAAGAAGGGTTACATGCTAGCTTATATTCATTATAAATACCGTCATGACAAATATCTTACATTTTATTTTACTTTAAAAAAGCAATAGGTATCAGCATAAATTGTAATGTTTTGAGATTGACGCCACTAGTTAGAGTTTTCCTAAATAAGCATGCGTATTTCCTTCAATACGACTTAACAAGAAGTGTTTCTGTTTGTGTTAATTGTGTTACTGTAAATTAAAAAATAAAATTGTCAAGCAAGGAACTAAGCATTCCAAAGAAAATTTTCCCGGCTTGCAGGCTAAAGTAATGTTTGTCCAAGCCTAAACCTCTTGCGCGGAGCAAGAAGTTAAGACTCGGACAAACATTACTTTACATTATATATTTTGAGAATTTTCTTCCGTATCTAATCATAAATCAATTGAATAATTATAAAAGAAGACATCAAATCTATTTAAAAAAAACTTTAGATTATACTTCGGACTCCACATAATAGATTTACACTTCTGACAGCCCGTAAAAACTTCATATCTGGGGTAAAAACATAGATATATATAACTAGAGGGGCCCTATTGGTTGAATTTCGAAACATCGTAAAAGTAACCTGACCACATTCGATTATCAAAATAATTAAATAAATAGAACAAAAATACAGTAACTTAAATAGTAGACCGTTTATGCAAATCAAAACACTAACAATGTGCGGAAAGCCGAAATCAATTGATGTATTAATACCTTAACTCACTCTTGGGGGAGGTTACAATGACACAGAGCCCCTAAGATCCCCCAAAAAATGTTTTAGGTTTTTCAATGCATTAAGATAGGCTATGCCTCCTCTACTATTTATCTCTAGGGGTAAAAAACTCCGTTTGGCATCACTGGAAGTAAAACACTAATCTTTAACTCCATTCATCATCGCATCTGTACAAACATTACTTTAAACGGACAGATGCAGTTGTTAAAATTATCAAGTCAACGAATCTTTACAACATTCATGTTTTGTTATTCTTCTTATTTCTCTTAATTGCATGTTTAACTAAGATATTTATAAAATACAATAATGGCTTTGTTTTGAGTGCTGTTTACAATCTGTTGAGTAAGATGGCATCTGCAGTCTTATAAAAACATCAGTTTTTATTATGTTATCTTTATTTAAACATCTCTTCTACTTCTTCTCTTTCTTCTTTCCAAAATAGTTTTTCTAAACGAAGATCTTAATACATCTTAACATTTATGACTCCTATACCAATGTTTATGATCAATTAGTTCTATAATTTTTTTTATGATGACCATATGAATCTTGGTTCGTAGGCGCCACTTAAAATGTTTTAAGTACTTCTGGATTTTATCAGAGGCACGTGTCTGTTTATTGATTTAAGTATAAACAATTTCCATACTTCCCTAATAAATAATTTATTTAGATTTTTCTCCTTAATGAATTCGAAATTTAATCTTAAGACAGATTTCCTCGATGATGCTGTGTCTTCTTTGCTGTTTTTTCTTTGTGAAAACTCAAAAAGAATTAAACAATTCTTTAATGGGAAGATTAAATTTCCTTTACCTCATTAACTCTTAGAAGTATAAATAAACAATATAGATCCAAATTCTTATCAGTTTTAATCAAATCAGTTCTTTCTCTCGTTGGACATAATTTTCGTACCTGTTTTCATCTTATTCAGTTTAGCCATTTTGACCTATACCTTGTTCAGAAGATATAATTCTGGCGCTGAGTTCGCAAACCAGGCGAATTTCCTTTTAAATACTTGTTTCCTTTTTCAACAATGTAATTGATTAGAATTATCAATTTATGTATTAAAAGAAATATATTAATAAATTGTATAAATTCGTTCAGTAAAATTCTTTAATTATTGAAAAACATTTTATGTTTGTATTTTGCTAGCAAAGCGAGCATTTTTGTCTGAATTTATGTAAATATTTATTTCAATTTAGCGAGCGATATCATTACTTAATTAATAAATTATTTATTTATCAAATGTTCTATCTAGGGAGCTAAGCGAGCCTGTTACTAATTAATTTTATTCGGTGTATTCTTTTAACGTGAGTTCCTGATGCAACACATTACTAGTTTGTTTTTTCGTCCGTTGCCTGTTAATGTTAATGTTAGGTAAATTTGAGGTGATTGTTTTTTTACATTTTTGCTAAAACATGCTTTCTCTGATTTTTAAGAGGTCAGGAAGAAATTTTAAACCTCCTGTTAAACCCTATCCTAAATATGCACAAGTGAATATGCATATTAATTATCATCTCAAAGTATTTACCTTTTACTAACTGTAACTCTTAATAAACCCAACTATTACGTATTCCTAACAGTTATCTAGTGATTCCACAACCACTCTATTCATAGTAGTTAACGTTTCATTAAATATGATTAACATCAAAGAAAGGATAAGTAATAGATATAGCTAATGAGTTCGTTGTACTGAAGCAAGTAACGCATAAAATACGAAATAATTTCAATAAAAACAACCAAGAAGATAAGAGAAAGAAAAAAAAAATAAGAAAAACGTGACCGAGACCTCTGCGATGTCAAGTTCAGAAAATCAAAACAAAGAAGAATCTTTGTTGTTTAAAAAAAACATTCCTTTATGCAAAGTCAACTCTGATTTGCGAACTAGATTTTATATATTTCAGCTCAACATGTTTTTCAAATAATGATGTGTTCTCTCATCTTTGATTAAAAACCAGATGATTATACCTAGTTTAATTTATTCGTTTGAAATATATTTTGTTTTATTAAGAGTTTGTCAAAATGTAAAACATTAAGTATCCTAAAAGGCACTTGGCACCAAGCACGCATGCTTTTAAGTGCTAGCTTGCGTTACGAGCATATAGAGGCCTTTGATGTCATAGAAGCAATAAGAGACTTACTTCACAAGTATAGAGATGCTTGTGCCACAAGCATAAAGAAGCTTGTGTTACAAGCATAAAGAGGCTTGGGATGTTATACGAGCAATAAGAGGCTTATTTCATAAGTATATAGAGATGCTTGCGTCACAAGCATAAATAAGCTTGTGTTACAAGCATAAAGAGGCTTGGGATGTTATACGAGCTATAAGAGGCTTATTTCATAAGTATATAGAGATGCTTGCGTCACAAGCATAATGAAGCTTGTGTTACAAGCATAAAGAGGCTTGGGATGTTATACGAGCAATAAGAGGCTTATTTCATAAGTATATAGAGATGCTTGTGTCACAAGCATAAAGAAGCTTGTGACACAAGCATAAAGAGGCTTGGGATGTTATACGAGCAATAAGAGGCGTATTTCATAAGTATACAGAGATGCTTGCGTCACAAGCATAAATAAGCTTGTGTTACAAGCATAAAGAGGCTTGGGATGTTATACGAGCAATAAGAGGCTCATCTTATAAGTATATAGAGATGCTTGCGTCACAAGCATAGAGAGTCTTGTGATTCTTATACGAGCATAGAGAGACTTGTATTGTTATACAAACATTAAGAGGCTTATTTCATAAGTATAGAGATGCTTGCGTAACGAGCATAGAGAGGCTTGTGATTTTTATTCGAGCATAGTGAGACTTTTTTACTCTATACTTATTTGACAAGTATAGAGATGCTTGTGTTACGAGCATAGAGAGGCTTGTGATTTTTATACGAGCATAGAGAGACTTGTGTTGTTATACGAGCATTAAGAGGCTTATTTCATAAGTATAGAGATGCGTCACGAGAAGTAACGCGTAAATTAGAGAGGCTTGTAATGTCATATGAGTATAGAGAGACGAGTGATGGCATACGAGCATAGATAGGCTTACTTTACAAGTATAGAGAAGATGATTGTGATATCAGCATAAGAGAGGCTCTTGTCCCAAGCATAGAGAGACTTGTGGTGCCACATAAGCATAGAGATGCGTGCCACACAAGCATAGAGACGCTTGCGACCCAAGGATAGAAAGGCTTGCCTAAAAAGCATAGAAAGAATTATGATATCACACTATCTTTGCAATTACATTTTACATTTCTGATGCAAATTGTTTTATATTTCCTCCAGCTATACTAACTAGCAACCTACTTTAATTATGATTTTTTTTATAAATAAACAGAGATTCTGTAGTAAACCTACTAGGGTCATTAAAACGTCAAATATTATAATATGATATTATAATAATATCATTAAATTGAGAACAATTTAAAAATTCATAAATGGAATAAAATGCATGCTTTAAAAGACACTGCGCCCCAAATGCTTTCAACTCATCCTGTGGATAAATAATGCTCTTTAAATCTAATTTATTAATTAGTTTTAATAACTCATTTTGTTTTACTTATATCTTTTGGAAATCAACGCTATATAAGTGTGAATTTCATCATTATAATACAAATTCTTTCTTTTTCTTCACCAAAGATGAATGTGCATTTCTGCCTCTACAATCACTACTATACGAAGCACTAAAGTGTTTACTGCCACTATGTAAAAAATTCTGGGACGGAGGTACGCAAATGGGCAAATTTTCTAAGGAATGCTTGTTGTTTTCACCAATCCAGTTCTTTTTTTAAATAAGTTGAGCTGTGGAGTCAATCAATAAAAGGAATTGAAAGAAACAGTCTCTCCACTGATTTTAAAGATAATTTATAGACAGAGCCAGCTTTCAGTTTTAACAAACCATCATCAGTGCCGGCGAGTCGAGAAGAAAGAGTCAAGCAACAGGCATAATTGAAAGCTGGCTCTGTCTATAAATTATCTTTAAAATCAGTGGAGAGACTGTTTCTTTCAATTCCTTTTAATCCAGTTCTTGCTCGGTTTATCGGTTTATGCTTTATAGTCGGAGCATAATAACACTTTTACTTTGTCTTACAGTTTTAACTTTTACAGTTTTTCAATTTCTCTGGATTTTTTATAGGCAATGCGCATTTTTTTAAATTAAGTAAAATTTTTATTGATCCGATTACTAAGATCTGATCAAGAACCACATTGGAGAGAAAGAAAGAAAGCATTTTAAAAGGAATTCGTCCTGCCCGCGGACCTCCGCACCAGAATTAGTTTGTAGTTGTAAATTGATAAAGTCAATATATAACGATAAAAAAATTCGGAACCAAGATTCGAACCCAGGTCCCTGGGATCAAGACTTTGAGCGCTCGGATCGGTTTTTTCTACTCGACATTTGTAGTTTAACTTATGTTATTTAAATTTATCGCTTATTTACAACTGTTTTTCGTCCTTTTAGACACTTGGTTGTAAAATTTGTTGTAAAATTTGTTTGTTCGGTTGTAAAAGTTGTCTATCGATTGCAAACTAGTTTTATTCTACTCAGAGGCCTAAAACGTATTGAATACGACACCCTACTCGACATATGTTGTTCAACTACCTTGTTTTACATCTTAAGAATGACCGTGTTTTAAATTTATCGTTTATTGAACGAACGTAAGTGAGTTCTTACATTTCAGAAGATTGGGACGGCGCGTTTGTTTGTGTTTGTGTGTTTGTGTGTTTGTTTGTTGTACGTGTCGCGATAACTGCCGTAAAAATTGACCGATTTTGATAAAAATTTGTTATACAGGTAAAACTAATTATGTGTCAGAGCTGTATAGTTTTTGGTAATATTCCGAAAAATATTTTCAAAATGGCAGCCAAAATGGCGGACCGGATAAAAAAAAATTTCGAGCGAAAAAATCGTGTTGTATATCGTTTGAAAGCTCTTAAAGAGTAGAAAAAAGAAAATATATGTTTCATGGTCAAATTTAAAAATTTTTTGAAAAATTTAAAAATGGCGGCTAAAATAATGAACCCAAAAAATTTAAAATTGAAGGAATAACTCGAGTAATATATCGTTGTAAAGCTCTTTATTAGTAGAACAAAAAATGTTATATACTAAATTCCGAAAAATTCAACATGGCGGCCATAATTTAATATAATAATTAGTTTTTACTAATTTTATAAGAATTTACAAGATAAAGATCTATTGTAATATACTTTAGATACTTTTATACAAGTAAAATTAACTATATGTCAGAGCTGTATAGGTTTTGGTAATATTCCGAAAAATATATTCAAAATGGCGGCCAATATGGCGGACCGGATAAAACATTTTTGAGCAAAAAATCGTGTTGTATATCGTTTAAAAGCTCTTAAAGAGTAGAAAAAGAAAATGTTCAACATTCATGGTCAACATTTCAAATTTTTATTAATTTAAAAATGGCGGCTAAAATAATAAACTCAAAAAAAATAAAATTTTAAAGCGAGCCTTCTTTTACCATTTATTATTTATAAATATACGCGAGCCTTTTTTAATATGCATTAATATTAAAATATAAGTAATCTAGCGAGCGAAGCGGCCTATTTTTAACGTTGTATTATTATAAATATAAGCAATCTAACGAGCGAAGCGAGCCTTTTTTACTATGCATTAATATTAAATATAAGCAATCTAGCGAGCGAAGCGAGCCTATTTTTAACGTAGTATTATTATAAATATAAGCAATCTAGCGAGCGAAGCGAGCCTTTTTTACTATGCATTAATATTAAATATAAAGCAATCTTGCGAGCGAAAGCGAGCCTTTTTTACAATATATTTTATTATAAATATAAGCAATCTAGCGAGCGAAGCGAGCCTATTTTTAACGTTGTATTATTATAATATAAGCAATCTAACGAGCGAAGCGAGCCTTTTTACTATGCATTAATATTAAATATAAGCAATCTAGCGAGCGAAGCGAGCCTTTTTAATATGTATATTATTATAAATATAAGCAAACTAGCGAGCGAAGCGAGCCTATTTTAACGTAGTATTATTATAAATATAAGCAATCTAGCGAGCGAAGCGAGCCTTTTTTACTATGCATTAATATTAAATATAAGCAATCTTGCGAGCGAAGCGAGCCTTTTTTGCAATATATTTTATTATAAATATAAGCAATCTAGCGAGCGAAGCGAAGCCTATTTTTAACGTTGTATTATTATAAATATAAGCAATCTAGCGAGCGAAGCGAGCCTTTTTTACTATGCATTAATATTTAATATAAGCAATCTAGCGAGCGAAGCGAGCCTTCTTTACTATGTAATATTATAAATATACGCAATCTAGCGAGCCTCTTTTATTTGCATCAATATAAATCTACGCAATCTAGCGAGCGAAGCGAGCCCTATTCACAATATATTTTATTATAAATATAAGCAATCTAGCGAGCAAAGCGAGCCTATTTTTAACGTTGTATTATTATAAATCTACGCAATCTAGCGAGCGAAGCGAGCCTTCTTTTACATTTATTATTATAAAGATACGCAATCTAGCGAGCGAAGCAAGCCTTCTTTTACATTTATTATTATAAAGATACGCAATCTAGCGAGCGAAGCGAGCCTTTTTTTACCATTTATTATTATAAATATACGCAATCAAGCGAGGGAAGCGAGCCTTTTTTACTATGCATTAATATAAATCTACGCAATCTAGCGAGCGAAGCGAGCCTATTTTTAACGTTGTATTATTATAAATATAAGCAATCTAGCGAGCGAAGCGAGCCTTTTTTTACTATGCATTAATATTTAATATAAGCAATCTAGCGAGCAAAGCGAGCCTTCTTTACTATGTATTATTATAAATATACGCAATCTAGCGAGCGAAGCGAGCCTCTTTTATTTGCATTAATATAAATCTACGCAATCTAGCGAGCGAAGCGAGCCCTATTCACAATATATTTTATTATAAATATAAGCAATCTAGCGAGCAAAGCGAGCCTATTTTTAACGTTGTATTATTATAATCTACGCAATCTAGCGAGCGAAGTGAGCCTTCTTTACATTTATTATTATAAAGATACGCAATCAAGCGAGCGAAAGCGAGCCTTTTTTTAATATGCATTAATATAAATCTACGCAATCTAGCGAGCGAAGCGAGCCTTTTTACAATATATTTTTATAAATATAAGCAATCTAGCGAGCGAAGCGAGCCTTTTTTACTATGCATGAATATAAATCTACGCAATCTAGCGAGCGAAGCGAGCCTTATTTTACTATTTATTATTATAAATATACGCAATCAAGCGAGCGAAGCGAGCCTTTTTACTATGCATTAATATAAATCTACGCAATCTAACGAGCGAAGCGAGCCTTTTTAACTTTGTATTATTATAAATATAAGCAATCTAGCGAGCGTAGCGACCTTTTTTTACTATGTAAATGTTAAAGATACCTAAACTAGCAAGCGATGCGAGCCTTTTTGAGTTTATACTTTAAAATAGTATAGCATCCGAATGTTTTGATGAACTCATTTCGCTTGTTTTAAATTAATATTTTTTTTATGAATTCTTTGCCGTGAGTTCTTGATGCAACGCATTACTAGTTTACCTAGTTTTTTCGTCTTTTCAATCACATGGAACAGTCGTATCGACTTCGGCGGCCGGTTTTATTCCGTTTATTACACCAAAATCATTGAACACATTACCCAAATCGAAAGTTAGGTGTCGTAGGGTGCCACTGGAGCAGCGCGCTATAATGGCCAATACATAAAAATAATCTGTGGTATAAATAATGGAGATACCCTAAGTTTCAAAAATCTATCTTATAAGATTAAAAAATTAAGAGTAAGTGAGAGACTTTTGGTCCACCCTATACGTATTTCAATTTATATTTTATAAAAGAATGTTTATTTTCTAAGACTCATTCTAAAACATAATAAGGAAGAATTATAAAAGTAATAAAAATTAATTATTATGACAGTAAAGAGTGACGTCACTACGTACATGCTAACTCGAACACTAAATTTGATTATTTGGCATTGAACTATCGAACCTCTTATTGACACTAGATAAATTTAAACTAATATTGTCTCCTAATTAAAATAATGCATCTCAATAGATAAACTTGTAGTGTCAGTATTCATTAGAACCTGAATTACTTCTTCTGCATTTCTTGATGAATTACTTCTTCTGTATTTCTTGCTGAATTACTTAGTCCTCTATAACCCTATCACATATTTTAAGTTAGAATGGCTCACGTTGAAGTTTTTAATTTTTTTTTATAAAATCTAATTTTTAGGTTTTTTACAAACGTTTTAATTTCATGATGTAAGAATATATCCTTTTGACTTGACTAGTTGACTTGTTTCATTCGATTCAGCTCACCTAAAAAAAGAAAATGAACTCAATGTTATTTTTAAATGGTGATTTCAAAAACCGATGTTAATACGTAGTTATATTGGTACACATATCCTTTTCGAAAAAAGCGAAAATAAAATGACAAATGACATTTTAAGCAAACAAAGTTTTGTTTGCTTAAAATGACTTTAAGCATCTGTTTTGAATTTCCAGAAAACCATATTAGTCAAAACAAAGAAAAATTCACTCACAAACTCACACACGCACATAAATACACACACACACACACACACAATAAGCCTTAATAGCGTTGTGGATACGTATTCGCTTCTAAAACAGGAGATTACTTGTTCGAGCCTCAGGTCTTCGGATTACTTTTTATTAAAAAAATTAAAATTTTATAGCATAAATTTTACTTTTCTTCACTTATATCTTATGTATTTTATAGGAAAAGTATGTTATACCACAGGTACACAGGAAAAGTATTGTGCCTGCACTGAACATCTGAAACCGAGTTTTACCTCCTAAGTAGTTTTCACAAAGTTGTCTGTCTGTATGTGTGAGTGTGCCTTACTATCGTAGCACTCAGAGAATTTATGGTAAAGGGTTGAAACGTGGTACAAAAATCAATCTTTAGGTTTAGTTGTGATATTCGGTAAATAATGTAAAAAATTGTAATGCACCGATATTTATATTAGTATTTTATGAATAATCGATCATTAATTAATAATAGAAATAATAATTCAGCAACCGGAAGTATTGCCAACATTGTTACAAGAAAATTGTGTATTGTTACAGTGGCAGCATTACTTAAGGCCACCTGTGAACCGGCTTTGCTATTATTAGTTATGCTCCTTCTATATACAGGGTGTTTCATATAAAGTGTCCACCAGAAAAGGAGGTGATAGTACTCTTCAAAAGGAACAAAAAATATCCTATAATATAATCCCCGATCTCCAACTGTTTTCCCACAAGGTCAAATTTAATATTTCAAAAAAAAATTTGACCTGACATCATAAAATTGTTAATAGGGATTTAACTATTCAAGCTAGAAAAGCGAAATTGGTATCATTAGAAAGCTGAGTAAATTTCCTTAAGGACAAACTACTAACTATGTCAAATATTTTGGAACTACTGCCCAAAATTTTGCATGAAACATGATTTTTTTTTAAAAATGAATTTTATGGAATTTTTGTAGTAGGGCATTAGAGGAAGTAAGAGATGAGCAAAAGTTCAGCCAAGAATAGAAAAAAATTCTCTTATGATTGCCCTTTAAGAAAAGTTAAATAATTTTATACATTCAATAGTCAAAATTTTAAGCTATTCTTCCTAGAAGTGGGAAAAACTGATATTTTTTGGCATGTTTGCATATGTCTACAATGTTAATTACATGGTACATAAAATAATTGAAAATCTCTAAAGCAAGGGAAAAGAGTGATTTTAGAGAAAAATGTGTTAGAATAAAATAGGTTTATTTTACCTTCTAGAGTCTAAAAATCGTATTATTAAATTATTTTCGAAAATAAAATATTTTGTTAAAATAACACATTATTTTCACTTTTATACGACAAAAATGATCAGTTTTTGCAACTTCTGGCAACAATAGCTTACATTTTTGACTATTAAATGTATGAAAATATTTACATTTTCTTAAAGAGCAGTCATGAGAGAAGTTTTTCCGTTCTTGGCTGAACTTTTGCTCATCTCTTACTTCCTCTAATGCCCTACTACAAAAATTCCATAAAATTCATTTTTAAAAAAAAATCATGTTTCATGCAAAATTTTGGGCAGTAGTTCCAAAATATTTGACATAGTTAGTAGTTTGTCCTTAAGGAAATTTACTCAGCTTTCTAATGATACCAATTTCGCTTTTCTAGCTTTAATAGTTAAATCCCTATTAACAATTTTATGATGTGAGGTCAAATATTTTTTTGAAATATTAAATTTGACCTTGTGGGAAAACGGTTGGAGATCGGGGTTTATATTATAGGACATTTTTTGTTCCTTTTGAGGAGTACTATCACCTCCTTTTCTGGTGGACACTTTATATGAAACACCCTGTATATGTAGTATTTATCTAAGGCTTGACCTAAAGATTGATTTTTTGTACCAAGTTTCAATTCTCTTGGAATAAACACAATGGAAACTGCGATGAAAACTCATGTACAAATACACAGATATAGACAGACAGCTTAGGATGTCTTAAAACACCTGAGACGGATAATTTAATTGAAACGTCGGTTGCGATATTTTTGTGCAATCGCAATACTTTTCCAATACCCACGGCATTAGGTATGTTTCTTCTAGCGATATGAAAAAGAAAAAGTAAAATGCAGATGTCACGGTGTTTTTTCCTTGTTGCAAGCTTTACCTTCATATTGCAGGAGGAAGGCAAACATTTTTATAATTTTATATTCGATAAATTGAATAGTTGGTGTCTGTAAGGCAATTTTCACAAAGGCCCTTATCTCTATTTTTAAGGGATTTAAACTTTATGTTGTTCTTAAGAAAAGATATATCGTGAAGGTACTGTGGCTAATACAAATATTTAGTTTGCATGACCTTAGGTTAACAGTGTTAAAGAAAGACCTAAATCTACAAACATGCTTTATCTTATCTACCTATGAGATAAACATTACTAAGCTTTCTCAGGACAAAACAAAAGACTTCGTTCTTTATATCATTGACTTTAATAGGGAAAAATTTAGAGGGTTATGTGATGCACTATTCTGGTTTTATTATTTGCTTTACGCAAGGGTATATACTCCAACATACATAACTACACACACATATATATATATAATATATATATATATATATATATATATATATATATATATATATATATATATATATATATATATAATTCTAAAAACATTACGCAAGGTATATACTCCAACATACATAACTACACACACACAAATATATATATATATATATATATATATATATATATATATATATATATATATATATATATATATATATAGTAATTCTAAAAACACCCTCTCAGCTCAGGTACTCGGTCCAATAAATGAAAACCAGTTTTATTTAGCCAAGGTTTCGAAAACTTTTATATATTTCCATCAACAGGGTAAACTATAACAAAAAATTACAAAACAAAATATATGTAAACTATACAAACAAAATAATATAAACGGAAAATTGCAAAAATTAGCTTTTTCTTCATTTATTGGACCGAGTATACAAGCTCAGGAGGTGGAAATTTTAGAAATTATATATATATATATATATATATATATATATATATATATATATATATATATATATATATATATATATATATATACTATAGTACTTTCCAACTTAGTTAATCGGTCCATAAATGAAAAACAATTTTTTTATGTCATCATCATTCAGGGAGAACTAGAAATGAAGAAAGAGAAAACAAATTACAAAAAAAGTGACAGAGTATAAGTAAGAATACTGGAATAAAATAATAATAATAAAAGAGCTAAAAATCAAAATAAACCAGAGAATATAAAATACTGATGAGAAATATTTCATCCTCCCTGAAGTATTCAATCAGAAAGGCTGGTAACCTTTTTACCAACTTTTTAATGGTGCTAACCAATCAAAATAATCGTGGTACCAACTATTCAAGGTTCAGTAGTACCAAGGTAAGGGTGGGGAGATAGATGGGAAAGAGGTCCATACCTTTACCCTGGTTAGCTTGTTAACTTATTATCCCAATAATTCAGTACAATAAGTTGCCCTGAGGCGGCACACGTGACGAAAAGTCGCTTAATACATGGTGAAATGTAATGAACAGGCCGAAGGCCTGTGAAGCTGGAACAGCGTAGCGACTGTAGGCCCCTGTTTTGTTGTGCTGTCTTTTAAATAGAGCATAAATGATTATTTAGTAAATTGTTTGAATTTAGCAACTTATTGTTGAAATGCAGCTTTTATTTTAAAGTAAATACACATATTTTTCTCTACTTCAATATTCTGGTATATTTTTATACTAGTAAATTACTCTACTATATAACTCGAAATAGCGCCGTGGAGTACCACACAATAAACAACAACAACCACGTGTCTCCACTTAACTCTAGTATATTTTTGTATAGTATATTTACTATTAGTATATTTTATATTAGTAATTAATTTTATAGTAATCAATAAAATACAGCAGAAATTTTAATTATTGATACCAATTATTATATTTTTATGTCTAGAACATGTGGTGTAGAACGTTAGTGTTGTGCGTGTCAGTAACCTGCTTATTGCCAGCATGCATATCAGCTGTACCTTCAAGAGGAGTCACGTATGTATACATAAGGATGTAGAGGGCAGGGTTTCTCTCAAGGGGGCCCGGGGAGGGGGGGGGGGTAATATCCCTCTGGAGCAACCACGATATATCCCCGGGAGGAAAAATAAAACATTTTCCTTCTCTGTTCCTCGGAGCAGTGAAAAAATAGCCTCCTTGTCGAAATTAAAACTGTAATTTACCATTATTATTTCGGTAGCTATTACCGAAATATGTTAATTTTGTTACTATATTGGTAACTTTGAAAACATAAGTTATAGGATATAACTTATTATATCCTAATAATAAGTTATATATAACTTATTATATATATAAGTATATATATAATACTATTATATATATATAATAATTGCCTATTCTGGAGACCACAATTTTTAAATTTATAAAAATTAATACTAATATCAATAATTTTTCATCACGCTATAGTTTAACATAATATATCAAGGTTTTTACTAAAAATATTTCTTTCTCGTAGTAACGAACAAAAATCTATAATAGATGTCAAACAATAAGCTTAATAAAAAAATTACAAGAATATAGTGTTATTAGTATCAAATTTTTATAGGGTTTAATGCGTATTCCAAAATTGGCCATATTTGCGGTATTCTGTTACTAAACTTTTCAAAGTTACCATAATTAGTAACAAAAATTGCCATAGTTGGGTAATAGCTACCAAAAGTAGCTACGAAAATTGCCATATTTGGGTAATAGTTACAAAAAGTAGTAACAAAATTGTCATATTTGGGTAATAGCTACCAAAGGTAGTAAAACATTGCCATATATGGGTAATAGTTACCAAAAGTAGTAACAAAAATGCCATATTTGGGTAATAGTTACAAAAAGTAGTAACAAAATTGTCATATTTGGGTAATAGCTACCAAAGGTAGTAAAAAATTGCCATATTTGGGTAATAGTTACCAAAAGTAGTAACAAAAATGCTATATTTGGGTAATAGTTACCAAAGTATAATTTTGAGTGGTAAAATTTAAACTCGCAATAGTTAATATACTAAAGAGTTGAGACCATTTTCGAAAATCTAGGACCATGTTATTATTTATCAGGCATTAAATTTTGGTGCATCTGAAATATTTCAATGGTATATCCATTTTATTATGAGAAATTATAATTGAGTAAAATATTGAAAGTTATGTGCAATTTTAAATAATATAAAAAAATAACTTTGTATTTTGTTAAATTAATATTTCTTTGATTTATATATTTTATATATAAAAATTATAATTTCTTGGATAAAGTTTTACTTGATTCGATCTATGTAAGGATCTCTCTTTTTGTCACTGGCCTGCAGCATAAAAAAATGGTTGTATCCCCCTGGTCAACAATTTTTACAACTAGGGATACCTATCCCCCCCCCTCCCCATAATTTTAAGAACCCCTCCGGAGAAGAACCTCTGAAAGAAACCCTGGACTGAGCCAACAAGGCCCGAGGAGGGTTTGGCCTAAAAAAGGCCTAAAAAGGGGGGTCCTATATTGTTTTCAAAATAGAGGGGTCTACATTTAACTAGAGTAGTATTAATGATTATAACAAGCTTATTAAATTTTAATTAAATAAGATTAAATCAAATTAAATTATTTTATTCAAATAAAATAAAATAAACTTAAGTTTATTTTAATTAATATGTATACATTAAATACATTTTTTTTTTACTTTTTCTTAAATGTTTGATAATGGCTTTATAGCCGAAACGTTTCACTAGTCGTCTTTTTTATTACCAACCTATAGGACACGACCTTCTCTTAAATTAAATTATATCAATGTGGAAAGACAAATCCTGTTTATTTCTAATTATTGCTAATGAGCATTTTAGTGAATTTTAATAAAAAAGTGCTCTTATGGCGATGTCACATGTGTGGGGGGAGGGGGTCGATTCCACTTGTTGCTTTAATGTGACCCGCTGAATATATCCTTTTAATAATGACATTTGAAAATGTTATGCCCTGAAGTACAGAGACTAGATAATAACATAGATAAATGATTTTAGGCATGAAGATATACGAGATGCGATCATATCGTTTGTCCACATGTTCAAAGATTTGACGGAAAAGTTAGAAAGACACGAACTCAGGGAAAGAACCCTGGGTGATCAACTCAAAAGAGCACTAAGTGGGCTTGATAAGAGGGAAAGAGCGCAAGATTCCAAGATAGACGAAATTCATACCACGGTCAAAGCTATTGATCAGCGACTTGCTAAGCTAGAACAATCTGCAGGAGAGGTATCATTATTATAATATCCTTTTTACTAGATTCAAACATTCTGGGACGGATCAACATTTTTCTATGATATATTACATCATAAGATATATGTAACCACTTTTCGTGAAAAAACTACAAACATATTAGAATTTAGTGAAAAGATGTTTAAGAAATGATGAAGCTTTGGGGTTTTATGTGACTCATACTCATATCTCTATTAGATATTTTTTTTTTTTTTTTTTTTTTTTTTTTTAACTTTATTGATTATTGTCTACAATAAATGTATTTGACATAGTGCTAATGTTGGTAAAGTGACTTGGCAGTCTTGATAGGAGGAATCACCGAGTGGTGATACTCCTTGGCGTGGTTAGGTAAATGTTAAAATTTTACTTATAATATAAAAATTTGGCTTGAACTAAATTAGTGGAATATCTATTAGATAAACAAGTATATTTTTTAAATAAAAGGTCCTCAGTAAGATACTGTTTGAGATCGATATACATATTTAAACGCATATCTGCAGGCTATAGTATGTATGTATGTATGTGTGTGCAATATTATTTAATTCTAGATTAAACCGCTCGCATAGATGAATGTGTGAAGAAATGGATTTTTAAGCACGGTTACACGTATTCCAAAGAAAATTCGCCCGACATGCGGACAACGCGTCAGAATCATTTTGTAGTTATAAACGTATATAAAGTAAAAAAGCGATAGATAATTATCGTCCCAACCAGGATTCAAACCAAGGTACCCTGGCTTTGAGTGCTCTTATCGACTTCGGACCACTCACCAAACATAGAAAACGACTCCTCACTTGAAATGTGTTGTTTTGCAGCCGTATTTTAGATTTTTGGTGTTGGCTGGTAGGTTTTTGACTTTTATCCAGCACCTAGTATACATAGAAAACGACACCCAACTCGAAATTTAATTTGCATGGACAGTAATTTTGGTTTTCGGTAATTGAACGAACGTAAGTGAGTTCTTACATTTCAGAAGATTGGGACGGCGCGTTTGTTTGTGTGTTTGTGTGTTTGTGTGTTTGTTTGTACGTGTCGCGATAACTGCCGTAAAAATTGACCGATTTTGATAAAATTTTGTATACAGGTAAAACTAATTATGTGTCAGAGCTGTATAGTTTTTGGTAATATTCCGAAAAATATTTTCAAAATGGCAGCCAAAATGGCGGACCGGATAAAAAAAAATTTCGAGCGAAAAAATCGTGTTGTATATCGTTTGAAAGCTCTTAAAGAGTAGAAAAAGAAAATATGTTTCATGGTCAAAATTTAAAAATTTTTTGAAAAATTTAAAAATGGCGGCTAAAATAATGAACCCAACAAATTTAAAATTGAAGGAATAACTCGAGTAATATATCGTTGTAAAGCTCTTTATTAGTAGAACAAAAAATGTTATATACTAAATTCCGAAAAATTCAACATGGCGGCCATAATTTAATATAATAATTAGTTTTTACTAATTTTATAAGAATTTACAAGATAAAGATCTATTGTAATATACTTTAGATACTTTTATACAAGTAAAATTAACTATATGTCAGAGCTGTATAGGTTTTGGTAATATTCCGAAAATATATTCAAAATGGCGGCCAATATGGCGGACCGGATAAAACATTTTTGAGCAAAAAATCGTGTTGTATATCGTTTAAAAGCTCTTAAAGAGTAGAAAAAGAAAATGTTCAACATTCATGGTCAACATTTCAAATTTTTTATTAATTTAAAAATGGCGGCTAAAATAATAAACTCAAAAAAATAAAATTTAAAGCGAGCCTTCTTTTACCATTTATTATTATAAATATACGCGAGCCTTTTTTAATATGCATTAATATTAAATATAAGTAATCTAGCGAGCGAAGCGAGCCTATTTTTAACGTTGTATTATTATAAATATAAGCAATCTAACGAGCGAAGCGAGCCTTTTTTTACTATGCATTAATATTAAATATAAGCAATCTAGCGAGCGAAGCGAGCCTTTTAATATGTATATTATTATAAATATAAGCAAACTAGCGAGCGAAGCGAGCCTATTTTTAACGTAGTATTATTATAAATATAAGCAATCTAGCGAGCGAAGCGAGCCTTTTTTACTATGCATTAATATTAAATATAAGCAATCTTGCGAGCGAAGCGAGCCTTTTTTACAATATATTTTATTATAAATATAAGCAATCTAGCGAGCGAAGCGAGCCTATTTTTAACGTTGTATTATTATAAATATAAGCAATCTAGCGAGCGAAGCGAGCCTTTTTAATATGTATATTATTATAAATATAAGCAAACTAGCGAGGCGAAGCGAGCCTATTTTTTAACGTAGTATTATTATAAATATAAGCAATTAGCGAGCGAAGCGAGCCTTTTTTACTATGCATTAATATTAAATATAAGCAATCTTGCGAGCGAAGCGAGCCTTTTTACAATATATTTTTATTATAAAATAAGCAATCTAGCGAGCGAAGCGAGCCTATTTTTAACGTTGTATTATTATAAATATAAGCAATCTAGCGAGCGAAGCGAGCCTTTTACTATGCATTAATATTTAAATAAGCAATCTAGCGACGAAGCGAGCCTTCTTTACTATGTAATATTATAAATATACGCAATCTAGCGAGCCTCTTTTATTTGCATCAATATAAATCTACGCAATCTAGCGAGCGAAGCGAGCCCTATTCACAATATATTTTATTATAAATATAAGCAATCTAGCGAGCAAAGCGAGCCTATTTAACGTTGTATTATTATAAATCTACGCCAATCTAGCGAGCGAAGCGAGCCTTCTTTACATTTATTATTATAAAGTACACAATCTAGCGAGCGAAGCAAGCTTTTTTACATTTATTATTATAAAGATACGCAATCTAGCGAGCGAAGCGAGCCTTTTTTTACCATTTATTATTAAAATATACGCAATCAGCGAGGGAAGCGAGCCTTTTTTACTATGCATTAATATAAATCTACGCAATCTAGCGAGCGAAGCGAGCCTATTTTTAACGTTGTATTATTATAAATATAAGCAATCTAGCGAGCGAAGCGAGCCTTTTTTTACTATGCATTAATATTTAATATAAGCAATCTAGCGAGCAAAGCGAGCCTTCTTTACTATGTATTATTATAAATACGAGCGACGAAGCGAGCCTCTTATATTGCATCAATATAAATACGCAATCTAGCGAGCGAAGCGAGCCCTATCACAATAATTTTATTAAAATATAGCAATCTAGCGAGCAAAGCGAGGCCCTTTTTTAACGTTTTTATTATTATAAATCTACGCAATTTGCGAGCGAAGCGAGCCTTCTTTTCATTTATTATTATAAGATACGCAATCAAGCGAGCGAAGCGAGCCTTTTTTTAATATGCATTAATATAAATCTACGCAATCTAGCGAGCGAAGCGAGCCTTTTTACAATATATTTTATTATAAATATAAGCAATCTAGCGAGCGAAGCGAGCCTTTTTTACTATGCATGAATATAAAATCTACGCAATCTAGCGAGCGAAGCGAGCCCTTATTTTACTATTTATTATTATAAATATACGCAATCAAGCGAGCGAAGCGAGCCTTTTTTACTATGCATTAATATAAATCTACGCAATCTAACGAGCGAAGCGAGCCTTTTTTAACTTTGTATTATTATAAATATAAGCAATCTAGCGAGCGTAGCGACCTTTTTTTACTATGTAAATGTTAAAGATACCTAAACTAGCAAGCGATGCGAGCCTTTTTGAGTTTATACTTTAAAATAGTATAGCATCCGAATGTTTTGATGAACTCATTTCGCTTGTTTTAAATTAATATTTTTTTTATGAATTCTTTGCCGTGAGTCTTTGATGCAAACGCATTACTAGTTTACCATGGTTTTTTCGACCTTTTGGTTACTTAGAGTGGTCTCATAGACTTCATTCGATTAAGCGTCCCAGATATCATAAATAACCAATTTTGCGGCAAAAAATATTAATCCTGATTTTGCCGATTTATATTATTTTATAATCTTTTTCTTAGAATTAAATAATCTTAGCTAATGATTTTTCGGTTGAGGAATGTGAGAATGTATAGATTACAAGGATCTTGTAATCTATAGATCAATCTTCCATCAATCTTCTGTATTAAATAACTCAAATAACCTCTGACTTTTTTTATTTTAGGGGATGTCAAACAGAGAAGTTTACTCTATGGACGGTGGTCTTCAATCGTGGATGGAAAATCTCGAAGGAAAATTGGTGGATCAGAATCAAAATAGAGATCTGGGTAAAGTAATGGGGAATCTGGAAGGATCCATGGCTTCGAGATACGAATCTCTGGAGAGGGAACTTCGCCGAGTTGAGCATGCGGTTGAAGGTCTCAGAAGCTCAGTCGAAGAAAGAAATGAACAAACTATCAGCGCTATTTTTAATGCTACTAATGACGCTAAAAACGAAATAATAGGTCAGAATAAAGCTGATAAGGTTGAAACTATGAAAGCATTTGACGGGTATAATGGAGTCTTATCAACTGGACAAAAAGAAATTTCCATCGCACTCGATGAAGCTACAAAAATGTCAGACAAATTTTACGACGCTGTTATGGGTAGTTACACCCAACTATCGAACGAAATCAAATCATTACCTAAAGTCGAACAGATCCTTATTCAAACTGCTGATAATGTCATGGATACCAAGAGAAGGATTGAGTACGGCGTTCACCAAATATTGATGGAAGTTGGTGAATTAGTGAAAACCCTTGGTAAAGATCTTAACGGTACTATTAACACAAGGTTTAGTGATATTTCGTCTAAAATACTTGCTAATCAGAATGAGGGATTGACAAATCTAACGTCTAAAGTCGAAACTGAGATCAGTCAAGTCTGGAGACAAATTGGAATCATGTACCAGCAACTATCAGCTTCGGCTGGCACTTTAGATTCACTGCAGAAACAAACGGAAACTTACGTCAACGGAAGTTTAAGCACTATGGATGGTATGGAGAACAAAGTCAGCCAGATAACTGGGAGAATGAACGAAGTAGATGAAAATCTTAATTATCTTCTAGGGCGTCTGTCCTTGGTCACTCAGGAATTCAACTTGACTAAAAATGCATTAGGTGTTGCATTAGACAATATCAGGTCTAGTTTCAAAGAGGTCAAAAACAAAGTACAACCTTCAGGACCTGGACCAAATATGATTGCGAGCGACGAATCTGTCGATACTCTTAATAATAATATCAACTAACTCCCTTTGAGGAAATAAGCAAACTAAACATCTTATTTTTACTTTGACTTTATATTATCACTGTATATTCCTACTCGAGTTGGAATATTGCGTTAGAACCACAAAATATGCGGGGATTAAAGATATTGATTTGGTTCATGGTCCATTCATTGGTCAATGGTCCATGTACCAAAGTAATGTAAAAGTAATACAAAATGTTTTAACTGTTTGCTATTTCTTTGGCAAAAAAGTTAAAAAATATTTTATGAAGGAAATAATTCTTTTAATTTTTTTTTATTTTGGATGAGAATTCAGTCATCAAAATTGTACGGCCAAGAACTTGACTGAAAATCAAATATTACCTAGTAAAGTTCTATATTATCCCTTGTAATAATACTTAGCCCATTACTTTGCCTTTTAATTTTACTTATGAAATTCGCAAATGAAATTTGAAAACTCATTCAAAAAATAAACCTTGTTCGTGTCAAATGAGAGCATCTTTATGATGATGTAGATAAACTATTCCGAACTCGATTAATCATGTGTGAGTATTCATTTGTTTATGTTTATACTCAGGTAAAATAGTTACGGTGTTTGTGAGGTTATAATATTCAGAGTTAGTTAACAAAGAATCCCAACAAAGACTAATCAAGCCTCCTAATATAATCGTTTTAAATATCCCCGTTGTGATAATACAATTTCAACGTTTAAACGCCCATTAAAAATATTAATGGATAAAATACTAAATTTTGACCCTTATATTATATTTATTATTTAATATTGTGATTTTTAATCAAAATATTATTTCCTATAAATAAACAGCTTTAAATAAAGTGCTTGGCTGTATTAAGATTTTTTTTTATAAAAATCTAGGATTAAGTTAAATTTAGACATACATTCAAATTTTTAAGGATTTAAAACAATTAAGTAGTACTTTAATTAACATTTTTATAAATCATGTATTTTTAAATCTAGAATTAGATTAATTTGTAAATTATTAATTTCATTAAAATCGCACTAACATAGAGATATATTACTAGAAGCCCTATTGGTTGAATTTTGAGGCATCGAAAAAATAACCTGACCAACTTCGACTATCAAAAATCAAATGATCAGAACGATAGTACAGTGTATATAGTGAGCGCTGAAAATATAAATCAAAACACAAACTATGTGTAAGATGTCCAAAAAATTGATTTCTTATAACCTTAACTTATTCATAGAAGAGGTTACACAGAGCCCCTGAGAGTCCCAAAAAGATGTTTCAGGCCTCTTAATGTATTAGAAATAGGTTATGCCCCCTCTAGTATATATCTCTATGCTCACTAATATCAAATGAAATTATCAAATTTATTCTAAGTCATAAAAATTTAAAAAATCTCGGATACAATGTATTATAATTTTATTTTTTTAAAGTAATCGTAATAATTTTAAAGTAAGATAGATAAGTTACTTTTTAGCTGAATTAGCTGTAAATCGTTTATTATCCACGACAGGTTATAGATTAAATAATATTTGTTCACGTGATAGCTTTTAGCTGAACTAAATTATATAAGTTAATTATTTCAAATCAAAAATTTGTTTTTCTTAAGAAGAACAAAACGAAAAGAAGTATATAATACACACTTTCTTGATCTCCCATTTTGTATCAGAATTGCACCGAATTACCGGTATATTATGGCATAAAGAGTGCGCTCTAAAGTCCTTTTTTTGACCACAAAAATAAATTTAACTAAAAAGGCAGGCAAACTATACGTCACCTAATTTGCAGCGCGGCATATAATATTTGAAATGAGGAAATCTTCTGGTTCAAAATGGTTGAACGTCAAGTTCTAAGTAAAATATGAAAACTTGGAGACAAAGCTTTTAATTTAATTAGACTTCTACTTATTTTAACAACATACCATTGTATGTTGTATTGTATTATTCTACCTACAATTGTATCATTATGCAAGCTCTCTTCCCACGAAAGAGAACCACAATGTGGTTGGACTGTATGTAAGTTTGCGCTTGTATCACTCGTTCCATATTTCAAATCCCTGCTCTGTCGCTATTTGTTCTAAAAAACTAAAATTTGAACCCTGTGTCGAATAGGTTTGAGAGCTTTGTTCTGAAGGGTAAGTAAATAAAACTACGTTATTAATGAAGATGTTTTGACCCAACTGGTGATAGGAAATGACCAGTAGGGGGGAAAGACCATAAGTCCAATGGGGGCAGTAGTGCACCCATAGGAAATAAGAGTTTTGGAATCGATCCTCCTTTTTTTTCCTGTATACATTTTTTTTTTTTTTTTTGATGAAGGTATTTATTTTAAAAATGAACGGAACCGACGTGGTGTGATATTATTTTCAAATCGATGTGTAAACTGCATTAATTAATGTATTAATAATAATTTAAGAAGAGCTGTTTCAAGTAAAACATTATTATTTGATTCTTTCTTTCGAAAAATAAACATTACACAATTCCCTTTCAAATTATGTACAAGCAACCATTTTGTGATAATCATTCTATTTGACCAATTTTATCAAATGCATTTTAGTTTAAAATTGAATAACAGCCTACTTAATATTACTTTAATATTTAGTTTTAAGAAAATAATATTATAAACTATGTATTAGATAGTTTTTAATAGAATAACTTTAAATTATTCTTTGTTTATTTCATTATTTAATTATTAACCTTTTTGACAGGTAAAGTAAAAATTTCTGGCGCGGTGGTCCGCATGTCGGGCGAATTTCCTTTGGATGCGTCTTTCCGTGCTTAACAACAATCCTGGTTGGAATGATAATTTTTATAGTTTTTTACATTATAGTTAATTAAGTTCACAACTGCTATATAAATAATTCCGGCGCGGTGGTCCGCTGTCAGGCGAATTTCATTTAGAATGCGTGTTTCCGTGCTAAACAACCCATTTCTTGCTTATGCAAGAACCATGCCCATTGCGTGGTTCCGGTTCATGCTTTAGAACCTAAGCAGTTACTCAATTGTCAAGCACTGCTCGTAACTCATTTTGTCTGTATTTTCCAAAGGAAATGCGCATAATTATTCAGTTGGTTGTACAAAACTATGCCTCTAAAATTAGAAGTACGCACTATTATTTGAACTAGTTTAAAGCTTAGTTACTTATCTTTAAGCTTAGTCAGTTATCTTTAAAGGTTTTAGCGCATTTCCTTTGGAAAAATACTGAACAAAATCAGTTACAAGTAGTGCTGGATAATTGAGTGACTGACGGGTAAATTGACCGGTTTTATTCGATGAAGCGCTCCAAAAATCATTAAAAATAACACTCTACTTGAATGTAAACATTGAAAACGCTCTCCAAAACATGAATGAGGACCTTTTTTGCGGCGAAACATAAACATATAATTTGAAAGATTTTTTGTAAAATTTTGCTGACTCAATATCTGGGTTAAGGACGTCACAACAATAAAGTTTTTTCAATAGGGTTCATTTCCACCCCAAGAATGATTTTGTATTAAGTTTTATTTAAAAATATTTATCCGTTCGAAAGACAGCGTTAACAGTTCGTATTTTATTTTTCATAGTTTTCGTGATTAGGGACCTCTGAAAGCATACTTCCGTGTCCGATTCCCACCATGACGCCTATCCCATTATTATAATTTTTTCAAAGGATATTCGCAAAAAGCGATTTGAACTTCTATTATTCCTCAAAAATTCTTTCCAAAGCCCTCTAAAAGGTAATATAAGTTGAAAAGGACAAGTTTCTACGATATACTGATGTACTAAAAGAAAGATTAACCTTAAGTATCAAAAAGGCCTTTATTAGAGGGAAAGTAGAGTTAAGTATCACGTGGGCCTCTCTAAGAGTTTAACCTACGACTTAAAGCAGAATAACTTATTCATCAAGTCCTAATCACATGAATTTCTAATGACTCCATTTAGACGAGCCAACTTAGGGATTCAAATCCCCTTTTAGTCTAAGGTGGTTATTTGATGTAGAGTTTGATTCTATTCCCATAATATTTTAGACCGAAAAACCCACTTTCCTAGCGAGACTTTTGATCCAATGAGCAACACTTTGAATTATCTTTGATTTTTATTGGCAAAAGTTGTTTAAAGACCTCGATACTCTCAACATTCTAAATGATTTGGGGTTTTACTTTAATTTCATTCATCTTATTTTTAATCAATAATGAATTTATTCGTAACAAAGCCCAACCTATAATAACTCCTTCGAACAAAATATAACCCGGTTTAACTATAATTTTGTATGACTTCGAACCCAAAAATATTTTGTTCTGAAAATATTCCAGGAAGAAAAATACCTAGAACCGTGTGATTCCATGAGATGCCGCATGCTTAAAATTCTGGAAAATCGTCTAAATTTTAATTTTCTTGAGTATAGAATGTTAAAAATTCTATACTCTATGGTCGAGGACTGGTAAAATTCTAAACTTTTGGTCAAGGACTGTTTAAGTTCTATACTTTGTTTATAAAGCAAGTTATATTTTATATAATAATTGTGTTACCAGCGAATTGACGAAAGGGAAGTAGATTCCTAAAATAATGAGAGAGAATAGTGAACCAGCTCGAGGATGAGACTCCAACCTGTCCAACAAATTAAATAATAGTTACTAAAGCTGTAAATGTCAGTAAAAATAGCAAAAACGACTAATACTTCTAAGTATTATTAGTACTGAATTCGACGAAAAGTTCACAAGTTACAAATTCCTAGTAATTCTGAAAACTTTATAACTTTACACACTTGTGCTTTACTTAAACTTTTTTATTTTCCTCATTCATACCACAGGTATATAGGAAAAGTATTGTGTTTGCAAAAAAATACGAAACCAAGATGTCACCAGAATTATCCATTTTAGGTCCTTTTGTAAAGACCTCCTGAGTAGTTTTCTCTAAGTTGGATGTCTGTATGTGTTTGTGTCTTATCATCATAGCTCCCAGTGTATTTATGCTAGAGAGTTGAAACTTTGTAGAAAAATCAGTCTGTAGGTGTGGTTGTGCTCTTCGGAAAATACATTTTTGATGATTTCATTAACTCCCACTAATGACTCACCAAAAGTTTTAAACAATCATAAAACGCGGGAAAATGTTGCGATCAATTTGATATTTGTCACGCATGTGGTTGCGTATCAATATATATACTGCCAATATGGTGCGCAAAGTCACATCATATTATTAGCATAATAAGTTCATTGGTTATCAAATGACTTGTGTACGTTTTTTTAAAAATTCGTAATAAATCAGAAAATAATTGAATTGAGTTGAAATTCAGAACAAGTATATGTCTTTACGTAATAAATAAGTACACCAAGTTTCGTTTCAATACAACAAGTGTATCTATACGATTTTTGTTGGATCACGAAAGTTAAGCAGCATCGAGTGAGGACAGTACCTGGGATGACTGCTAGGAATAATAGGTTTTTAATGTGAGGAATCATCCCCGAAGAGGATGAGCGTAGCGAATTCGACATGTTAAGAAACATTTCTGAGGTACCACGCACCCGATTTTTTTTACATAACGCTATGTTTGATTAATAAAAGAAATTAACTCCTTAAAAAATGTTTTTTAATAACTTGCACATTATATTTCTTCTCATTAGTTTAAAATGTTCTAGAAGGAGAAATAAATCTTTAAATTCACCTCTTTTTAACTTTTTTTAAAAATTCTACAACTCGACTATAGTAGCCACCATTATAAGCGAGAAAAGCAAAGGGGAAAACTGGAGCAATTTTCAAGTATGCTTTTAAGCCCCCCTAGGTAGGCTCTCGTCAGCTGATTCAACCCCCCCTCGTTTCCTGGTGTAGATACTAACTCAGTCAGCGAGCTGCAACCGGTCTCGACTCAACTCTATTTATCTATTATCTAAAACCGGTGAAATCTACTGTTATATTATCAGCATTGAATTATTACTTCGAAATCTTATATAAGATCAACAAGTAAGTTAAAAAATCATGTTTGTTCTTTATTGTACACTGATTCTTTGGATCAAGCAAAAACTATCTCAAACTTGCATTAATATGCAAGTTTGAAAAAAATAACCACTAGGAATCTTAAAAAAAAAATAGAATAAAAATGAAGCACTTATAATCTCACATAAAGTTAGAAACATGATAAGTGGTTTAAAAAAAATTTATATCTGTAAAATAATTTATATTTATACATAAATTATATAGTACAAGTACAAACACAAGTACAAGTACAACAGTACAAACAACAAGTACAAGGTGCGAGTTCTTAAACTATGACAGTAATATAAATTGCTACTGTTGTATTAGCGAATTTAAAAAAAAAATACGCTAATAAGGTTGTCGACGTGTTTTTCCAAAAAAAAATGTGTGACCTTATTTATATTACTGACATAAAAATAAGAAACAATTATAAACAATCTTAACATTTTTTAAACTTTTCTCACCACATCGGATATGCATTGCTTGTCCTCAGACAGTAAATATAAACGTTTTATTTTAAGCGGTTACCCATCCAGGCACTGACCTCGGTCGATGCCGCTTAACTTTCATGATATATAAAAAAAACAGTAGATATACTTGCCGCACTGAAACGATACTTAGTGTACTTATTTAATACGTTAAGACACTTGTGTCATAACTCAATTTTATAATTATAATAACAATTTTAAAAATCGGGTACGGGGTACCTTGGCGCTTTTCCTCATCACATCGGATTCGCTACGCTCATCCTCCCTGCTTCGGACTCGCTTCCCTCGTCCTCAGAATAGACAATTCGCCAAATTTATACTGCAACATGTATTTGGACTCGCTTCGCTTGTCCTCAAATAGTAAATGCATCCGTTTCATTCTCATCGGTGACCCATATAGCACTGACCACGCTCAATGCTGCTAAATTTTTATGATGATTTTTAAACGACACTTAGTGTACTTATTTAATAAGTAAAGTTAAACACTTGTACTAAATTTCAAATTAACTAGATTTTTGAATTTTTTACATTTTTTTAAAAAAACGTACACAAGTCACACAATTTAAATGTAGCTAATGCTGATAATGAGATGAAACTTGTCACATATGTCATTCTTATACATGACTACATGCGTGCCATATTTCAATCAGATCGCATAATTTTTTCGCGTTTTATAATTTTTCGAAATTTTCCCTGAATCATTATTGCGGGTTAATGACGTCATATAAAAAATATTTATCTGAATAGCACAACTACTGCGGTAGACTGATTTTCGTACGAAGTTTCAACTCTCCAGCTTTAATAAGAGGCGCTACTGGGCGCTACGAGGATATCAACTAAACCTATGGATTGTTTTTTTAGCTTAAGTATCAACTTTTTACCATAAACACACTGGCAGCTATGATAGAACAGACACACACATACCGACAGAAAACTTTGTAAACACTACCCACGAGAGTAGTGTTTACAAGGAGATTTTAAAACACTTCTGGTGAAATACCGGTTTTGAACATTTTTTCGCAAAAACAATACATTTTCATGTTTTAATTTATTAAATTCTTTCATCACCATCAGTTGCTTCCTTGACTTTTGGTAAATATGTAATATATGAAGTCAATTTTCTTGTTTTTCAAAGGCAATACGTATGTTTATCGTACACGCTATAAAACAATGCTCATCCTAATAAAAAAAAAATGGCATGGTGGTTTCTATGCCAGGCAAATTTCCTGTTTTATAATCATTTTTGGCTTAAGGTTCCGGTTTATGTTTTCTAACTTAAGAAGTAACTCAATTATCAAGACTCAATCATCAAGCACTACTTGTGACAATTTTTTTCTGTATTTTTCAAAGGGAACGCGCACAATTATCCTGTTGTTTATACAAAACTATAACTCTAAAGCGTGCAGCGCACACCATTATTTGCACTAGTTTAACTATTGCACTAGTGTTTCTTTAAAGGTTTTAGCGTATTTCCTTTGATAATCCCAGGAAAAGGGAGATACGAGTAGTGCTTGATAATTAAGTAACTGCTTAAGTTATAAAGCATTAATTAAACCGGGAACCTTAACCAAGAAATGGATTGTTAAGCACGAAATTATACATTCCAAAGGAAATTCGCCAAACTTGCGGAACACCGCGCCAGGTTTATTCTTTCCCCATTTGTGCCGAAATTCTAAAAATCATATTAAACTAAGAGGAACACAATAAATAATAATAATGACATCAATATTGTTTTTCACAGGCCATTGGCCACAAAAACAAGAGAATTTTCCTCTTCACCGCTGGTTTTTTCTCTACTGATTTGTGTCCATCTCTTTAAGTTGCTCGTGACTTGGTCGCATCGTTTTTAGACTCTTTTTAGCACTTCAAGAATCAAAAATTACAATTCATTTTATTTTTTTCATAAAAGGAAATTGTAATTGGATTGTTAAACCCGAAAACACGAATTTCCAAAAGAAAATCGGTCGGCATGTGGACCACCGCGCTTGACTTATTTTGTAGTTATAAACTTATATAATGTAAATAAAACGATAATAAATTATCGTCCTTACCATTGTTCGAACTTCGGTAACCTGGTTTTGAGTACTTTGAGTGCTCGTATCAAATTCGGACTATTTTATTCGGAACAAGTTCATTTTCTTCGGAATATAAGTCCCCACTCGAAATATGTTGTTTAACGGTCGTGTTTTAGGTTTCCGATAATTGACCACCGTTTTTTTATTTTTTAGTCACTTTAATTGGCCGTATCGGCTCCGGGTAGGTTTTATCCGATTCAGCGCCCCAAAAACATAAATAAAATACCATTTTCGACGAAAAATATTAACCTTGCTCACCGATTTTTTAAAATATTGTTGACACAGCAAACCAGGTTTATGACGTCATAATAAGCAGGTTTTCAATATAGAGTTCGTGTCCTCCCCAAGGTTGATTTTTGTACCAAGTTTTATGAAGTTTTGCAAAACGTATTTTTTTGTGGTTATAGACTTTCGGAACAAATTTCGGTCATGGTCTGAGGTTCGAATCCTGCTCTGACGCCTAACCCATTAACAATTTTTTAAGGGAATTCGCTATCAGCCCCCTTTAAACTCAATAATGCTTAGTAATAGTTTATGTAATTATAAATAATTGTTTTAGCACATTTAATGGTAAATTTCTTACATTAGTCTTTTGTTGTAAGGTTTATTCATTTTACTTAAAGTGTCGTGTTACGTACAGTAAGTTGTGTTACATCGCAAATATAGGTAACTTGATAATACATTCCTTCATAATTTATTCAATTTTTCACTGTACTAATCAGGCAAGATTTCTAAAGCTAGGAAACAATAAGCGAAAGACAAACTACTGTTAATATGATATCCTATAATTATAATTTGATATTAACAATTATTATTTTAATTGAACTGATAACATGTAAACTAGCAACAATTTTTTATAATTATTTATCAGTATAATAATAACCTGTTTGTTCATAGTGAATAATTTTCGATGCTATTTTCGTCTCTATGCAAAACAACAAACAATCTAAAGAAAGATCTAACAACTTAGTTTAAGGATTTTTTGGAATAGGATTTTTTTTGTCAAACGGTGGACGAGTTATTAGTATCTGAAGATATTATTAAAACATAAAGTCCATGATGTCCTACATCCCTTAAGAGGCCTCCTACATTGAAAGCGAAACGTTAGATGCAAAATATGCCACCATTACACGGACACCACCGAAAAAACCTAAATCCTAAACATAAGTTAGGCGATTTTATACCCCTAAGTCCTTAACATAAGTACGGCGATTTTTATACCCCTAAATCCTTAAATAAGTTAGGCGATTTTTATACCCTAAGTCCTTAACATAAGTAAGGCGATTTTTATAAGTCCTTAACATAAGTAAGGCGATTTTTATACCCCTAAGTCCTTGACATAAGTAAGGCAATTTTTATACCCCTAAGTCCTTAACATAAATAAAGCGATTTTTATACCCCTAAGTCTTAACATAAGTAAGGCGATTTTATACCCCTAAGTCCTTAACATAAGTAAGGCGATTTTTATACCCCTAAGTCCTTAACATAAGTATGGCGATTTTTATACCCCTAAGTCCTTAACATAAGTAAGGCGATTACTATAACCCTTAATCCTTAACATAAGTTAGGCGATTTTTATACCCCTAAATCCTTAACATAAGTTAGGCGATTTTTATATCCCTAAATCCTTAACATAAGTTAGGCGATTTTTATACCCTTAAATCCTTAACATAAGTTAGGCGATTTTTATATTCTGAGGACAAGCGAGGCGGTAAGGACCAATAAAACGACTTCAATAAAAGAAGAAGGACATTTTCGAGTTACTCCGTACCCGGTTTTTATTTGGTAGGAAAAGATACAAAGGTTATTGTTCATAAAATCTAGCGCTGTAAAAATACAGGAAAAAGAAAAATCACACAGCTGTCATTTACAGTAACCTCTAATGCCTCTTCATTTAATTGTTTGTTACATATAAATCTCGTCTAATCCTATAAAACCTCCTACCTGTATTACGCCCAGGTTGGAGGTTTTAACATATACATTTAAATGACAATCTAAATTCATTCTACAGAATCGTTTTAGACAAATAATCGATTTTATTTTTAGGTCAACTCAATATTTTTGTTGTTGAAAAAACATATGCTGCAACCTTTGGTATGCATTCAAATGATGACTTTGCTTAAATCTTATAAAAAAGGTGGAAAATAAGTCCTAGACAATTCTTTACGAGATCGATATAATTGGTCGCCATGAAATGTGGGCAGAAAACGAAAAACATAAAAGAAATTTTCTACAGGGAAATCTCTAAAAATCGAGTTAGTAAATGAAGAAATTATCAACGGTTAAACTATAAACAGTAAATAACTGAACAGAAGTTTTTGAAAATAGTTGTACATATTTAAAACATATATACATATACGACGGTTTGTTGAGTTAAACTCAACATCTTCAGTGGAATCTTACAATAAGCGTCATTTTCTGATAAAAATTTACTTAAACTTAACCGACACCTTACTAAAAAAATGAAAACCAGCATAGCATATAATAGCTAGACTATCATCAAATAATAATTGCCATATCACCCCTTACCTCTTAATCGCTGTAGGAAATAGTAATCTTTAATAGCTACGTTCTACTACCAAGAGTGAAATAAGCTAGCACATTTTTAGCAAATTAAAATCAACGCTTTTGGTTTTTTTTTCAAAAAACTTAGTTAAAAATATAAACCTTAACTTTAAAAAAATTCCTTTCATTAAGGAGACCTTTTTTTAGTTTTTTTCGCTTGGTTTAGACATTGTTTTTAGAAGCAAGTTTAATGAGATGATTCGTCATCCAGAGCATACACTGTAAACCCTCAACTGACTTTATTTCAAAAGGTCCTCTGGGACTTTTTTTAATTTCTGAAAAAAAATTCTGTGAATAAAGTTAGATTCTAAGACCATTTTTATTCTTACTCCCTGGGTTCCATTTATAAATATTGATTAAAATTCTTATTAATTTAACATGACATTTAACAAATGTCATAACTTTAGTTGACGCTTTCTCAGATCGAAATGAAACTTAGTACGAAAATTAACCTTTCTAATGTCCCAAACCCTATTGTTTATTAAATATGTGTAACGTCATTAACCCACAATAATGAGCTCCTAAAAATTTCAAAAAATTACAACTCTTTAAAAAGATTTTAGCTCAGACATCAAATTTTTACACGTGTATAACTACGTATGCCTTAGCCCCGGCTCAAGGCTTTGGCTTTTAGGGGTCTCCAAAAATGCATTGTTGTAACACATGTTAAAAAAAAATAATTTGTAATTATTATTGGAGAAATAAAATATTTATTTATTATTTATGGTTGACAAAAATACGAAGTCACATTTAATTATATTTTATATAATACATTTACATTATTTTATATTTTATATTTTTATTTATAATTTGTAATTCAACCTTTGTAAACAGGTATTTATATATAAATAAACGATAAATAAATTATCAGTATTATTTCCGGTTTTATTAATTGATATATATAACATAATGTAAAGAAATCACGTTTTTAAATAATATATTTGGAAATTCACTTATATCGTGGCAGTATGCCTCTAATATAAACTTGTAATGTAATGTGACAAAACTGACATAAAAGGCGCAGAGCGCCGAGGCTGCGAAGCAACCAAGGGGCCTTAGGTCTCTTGTTTATATTATAGTAGGGTTACTAATAGAAGATAATTCATATAAATAAATTATAACTTTGAATTTATTAATATATAGCATCATTAGTGTAGCACAAGCGTTACACGGCCACAGTCTCAGTACTTTGCCGTGAAACGGCGAAGTGCCGAGGAGCGGCCCAGAGGCTGATGGCCTCTAGAACTCTAGGCCATTATTATGTATTATATTAATGTAACACAAACCCTTTTCTATAAGCGACCACAATAAAGTAAACACAACACCGATCATTCAGTACCTACTTTTCGATTTGAAATAAAACGAATTCCAGTTTTATTTTCATATTACATTAGGCTGTCTAGAAGGAAGGGTTTTCATCCGACGTAAGTCAGTTTCCCGGTAGTCTTCAATAGACTTTTCTCTCTGAATTATTCATACTCATATTTTTCTATCCCAAATATAGAAAAAAGAAATTATGCTTTGTTCAAATATGAAGGAAAATGTATTGCATTTATATCACATTTTGAAATTAGTGTTTTCGTAATACAAAATAGCCCTACATACACAACGTACAGGGTATTAAGCTTGCCTATACTATAGTAGATGCGATCAGTCAGTGGTTTCATTATTATCATATTAGTTTGATTACAAAAAAGGTGTATTGCCATAGTTGCAAAAGCGATAGGTTAAAAACTCATCAAATCGGATAAACCTTCTCCAATTTGGACTCCCTTTGCGTGTCCTCTGGATATGAAAATCTTGCAATTTACATTGCAGCACGTGTGTGTGTGTCTGTTATCATCGTAGCTCCTAGTGTATTTATGCTAGAGAGTTGAAACTTTATATAGAAAACAGTCTACCGCTTTAGTTGTGCTATTCGGCAAATATTTTTTTTAATGAGGTCATTAAACAAGCAATAATGACTCTGCGAAAATTCCAAAAATCATAAAACGCGAAAAAATAATACGATCCAATTGAAATTTGGCATGCATGTTGTCATTTAGAAGGCTAACATATGTGCTAAGTTTCATCTTATTATCAGCATTAATTAGTTCAGTTATTATTAAATTACTTGTGTACGTTTTTTTTTTTTTAAATTGATTTAAAATTCATTACAAGAGTATATCTTTACGCAAAAGATAAGTTCACTAAGATTCGTTTCAATACGACAAGTATATCCATGATTTTTATTTGATAATAAAAGTATAGCAGCATTGAGCAGGGTCAGTGCAATATGGGTGACCGCTGAGAATCAAACGGATGCATATACTCTCTGAGGACTAGCGAAGCGAGTCCGAAGACACGCTGCAGTATAAATTTGGGCATTGTATATTCTGAGGACAAGCGAAGCGAGTCTAAAGCAGGGAGGATGAGCGTAGTTACTTCGAAACAACCCTCAGCGCCGACGCCGCGAAGTGGTCAAGGCGCGAAGCGGCGAGGCCGACGAGCGGCTAAAAGGCCGAAGGCCTCTTGTTTTACGTTTTAGTCGAAATAGTTGGGATATTATTTTAAATGTATACAGGAAAACTCAAGTCTTGTACTATCAAACTGTGTAGGAAAGTTAGGCAAAGTTTCCATGTCTTCGTCATAAAAGTTTTCGGTGCCATTCGCGTCAATGTAGATGATGAATTAGAATCTGCACTCTGGGAGACATCCTCATAGATAAAAGACATCAAGTATAAATACACACGCGATGAAACACATGTTCTACATGTCTTAACCCCTAACAGTCAATTGAACCTTCTGAATTTGCCAAAACCTCTTTAATTGACGAAAAACTTCAACAGGTGTGAGTTGATTTCATTAAACCAGTAAGGCGAATAAACTATAAACTTCCCAGATAAATCTATTTATCTGGGTATTTATAAGCAGTAAATTTCCTTTGGAATTTGGCATACATTGGTGGCAACATTAAGCTAAAACAAGGAAATTTAATTAGCCACACAACATTTAATGGTGGGTCAACAAAAAAACTTAATTTTCAGATTTTCTTTACAAGATGTAGAAAATTATTTGCCACAATGAGTCTAAACAGAAAGCCTTAGTTCTCCCTCTGTGCCATTGAAATTATAATGAGGTTGCTTTGTAGAACCTTTTTTCACCAAGAAGAAGTGAATCAAATATGACTATAATTTTTTTACATTTTAGCGTGAAATATATTGAAGAAGATAATTAAAAACCACAGTTTAGTTTATTTCCTGGCGTAAAACCTTGTTAATTCAGTTTAAATTTTGGTCAGTTTAAATATTCAAGTATAACATCTTTAAGAAATTTTAGAAAGTAAACCTCCATAATTTAAACATCATATTAAAGATACCCCTTAGAAATCCCTAAGGGATTATAAGGAAATATTTAAAGAGCGTTTTTAAATATTATTAAGCAAAATCTTGGTAATATTTGTGTAGCAGCAACTAAACTAAGGAAATTATTCGACCGAAAAAAGACTCGTAACCAAGTATCAAGTTTCTGAATAGATTTGCAATGCGTCCTAAGAGAATGTTTCTCAAATTATTTCCTATAATTTGACAAAAAAAATTATTGTATTTCTGAATTAGAGGTATAAATAATATTTATATATGAATATCACTAACATAACAAACAATAAATTAAATTTATAGTCCTTGCAAAAAACACCTACGTGGAAATTTATGCTATAATAATGAAAAACATTATTACAGGACCCTGTAATGGCTTAGTACACTGTAATCAGCGCAATGGCTCAAAAATCTGCAGATGGTTCAAAATGATATAAGAGGTGAATGTATGCTATGAATGATTTAGCTAGGAATGTTCTGCACTCTACATTATCACAATCAACATAATAATAATAATGTATTGCGTTCAGATACGTACTTTTTTAGTTACTGTGGCAAGTCATATCAAGTTTGTCTCTCAGTAAAGAACTAGACCTCATTCACCTAACTAGACTTACATCGACAAAAGAGTTATGTCTACAATTTTAAGTTGTCTTAATGAAAAATATATGAACAGGAAGAATGCTGAAAACCTAGAGGAAATGAGTTTCTTAAAATTATCTCTCTTTTGATTCAAAATTGATTATTTTAAATCCCTTTATAAAAAGAAAGAAATGTTTGAAAAAAAAAACAAAAAGTAGTGTATGACATATTAAGTTACTGACATTAAAAATAGAAGAGGAAAAAATTGATTAAAAAAGCTGTAAAAATGGTCCGTTCCGTTTAGTTTTTATTATGTCTGTTTGTTCTAAGTTAATTAAAGGAGAATAGAAGTTGATAAGAGACTTATAATTTTATTTTATTTTTTGTTCATTTTATGATTTTAAGTGTTTATTTTGTTTATTAGCTAAGTGTGTTTTTATTAAATAAAATTATGTATATTTTATTATTTATTCAATAATATACCTAGTTGCTATTGCAGTAAAAATATTTTAACTGCAATAAGTTTATTACTTATTTATTTATTAAATATTATTATGTTTATTTTGTAAATCATTTGAGTTTCATATCATATCACTATTTATTACAATATATAACTTTTTACTATTCATATTTACAAAATCCATGTAAATCAGCTTTTAAGCTCCTCCTGAGAGGAGTTCGCAGAAAAACCTCCTGTGAGGAGGTTGCAAAAAGAGTTTGGTGTTTTCTTAAGTCAGTACAGTCAAGAATCGTTATTAGAAGAGATAAGCAATAAAATAACTTTACTGATCCCGTTGACCTATTAAATATAAACCATACGAACAAAAATAAAACCAGCTCAACATATATAAACCCTTCGGGACTTTAGGAAAATTAAAACATTTAAATGAAAACCATTTACTTAAAGTATTAATATACGAGGTGGTAACAAGCTAAATAATAGTTATTTACACGGCAAGGGGGAGAAGAAAGTTTTACAGCTTTCACACAAGGCGAAGCCGCAGGTGAAAACTCATTTACCTCCCGAGGCTCTGCCGAGGGAGATAATACGAGAGATAAAATTTTACCTACGACTTAGATAATAAGTGAAATATATTTCTATTTATTTCTAAAATTTGTTGATGGTGAGAAAAAGAAGTTTCAATTTGAAGGGATGTTAATAACAATTGTAGGGGGTTTTCATTTTTTGTACACATTCTCTTTTTCATTCCTTACATTATTTAGAATTTGTTCTGTGACTTCGATTTTATTCTGCATAAATGACTATATATAGCCACTATACTCTATCTACGTTCCTAGGGACGTAAAGATGCGTTTTACGTCCCTAGGGACGTAAACACGTTTATGTAAGCGGTTGCTACATATGAAGACCTGATTCACAACTCAAGTCGTAGGTAAAGTAAATTTCTTTTCACTATTTGCTTATAACCTAATGTAGGGAACCATTTGTCAGTAATAAATTTAAGACCTGTGCAGTTATTGTATTTGACATATCGTGTTTTTTAATGGATTTTCCTCTGTTTTGTGTCCTCATTGGGGTCACTTTGATGCATGGCAAATCGACTTAACGTGTCATTCCCTTTATTAAAGGCCCTTGAAAAGAGTGGGAATTTAAAAAACTCTCATCTCCTAGGTTCTCATTCTTCCTCATCTTTTATTCTTCTCATACACTTTACTTTTATTACAATTATTAAATTTCAAATCCAAAACAACAATTCAAAAAAAGTAGCTACAACAATTTTACACAAACATAATATTCAATAATTAACATTTCATTCAATAATTCTAGTTTTTTATGTTCTGCTATTATTTCATGTTCTGAGCTAATGCATTCTGCAAGTATGTGAAGTAGCATGTTCATTTAATCCAACACATGAAAATAACCCACCTATTATCGCATCAATAAATTTACACTTTACTGCTAAGTTGAATATTATGTTTGAATTATCAATGAAAGAATATAAAGAGCATACAAATTACAAAAGATTACATCGTGATGAAATCAGTTTTAAAATGTTTTTCCTTCTTTAGAGGCGATTTTAAAATTTTCGTGAAATAAAATTGCTGTATTTTTCTTGCCTCTTTTCACTAAGGATAGTACAAACAAAGTTATGTGTACGGAGGAAAGTTGCTTAAAAATTTCCACACTGCTGGAAAAATTTCCCTCTTGTGTCCTTAATTTTACTTAAAATAAACATGTTGTGAAGGTAAAGGATTTTCCAATAAAAATCCTCTTTTCTTCTCCTAAATTGTGTTCCTAACTTAAAAACAGTTTTCTAAAGTGGTTGTTAAACTTTTATACAGCCATAAAAACTAGTTTATATCCTATTAGAAATCGCAGTGATTTTTAAATACATTAAAACTTTCGTTAGGGGTTCTGAAAATGTAGTTTTTTAACGTATATGATTTAACCTTAAACGGGCGAACTAACATATTTAACAATCGTTATAGTGGGTTTATATTATCAAAGTAAAGCTATCCAAAAATAGATTGAAATTAACTATAATTGCGCGAGAGACCAACTGTGTCAACTATTCATGTTCGGCAAAACTCCGTACAATCAAATGATATATGAAATTAAGTAGTAAGCCGTTGTATCAAGGACTCATTTTAAAAATATTTTTAAAAAACCTGATGAGTTAAAATTTGTTACGAAAATTCAACTTAACTGGATTACTTTCCAATTTAAAAAAAAAAACAATTTTATAAAAATGTAACTAATGCTGAAATTGAGATGAAACTTGGCATTGATCGCAACGTTTATCCGCGTTTATTTTATGATTTTCCGAATTTTTTTGAAATCTATGTTGATTTAGGCCCTCTATGACAGTTGTGTAGTAAGTTGTTTTTATATATATATATATATATTATATATAATATATTATATATATATATATATATTATTTACATACTTGAGGTTACTTTATTACAAAGTTTCTCAATTGTCAAAATTTTACAATGAAATGAAGAAATAAACAATACAAAAATCGATATATATATATATATATAATATATATATATATATATATATATATATAATATATATATATATATATATATATATATATATATATATATATATATAATATATATATATATATATAATTGATATTGTATTATATTAGTTTGCCCGTTTAAATTTAAAGTTAAAAATCATTCCTAGAAAACCATAATTTTATGAGAGGGATGAACTGAGTTGGCGCCAAAGTAAATACATATACTATAATTATTTATGTATATTTTGAAGCATATAATGATGAATGTATTTTTAAAAGCATGTTAATTTGAAAATACATAAGTACGGGCTTGCTTCACTCGCAAGGTTGCTTAAATTGAAAATAAAATACATAAAATATGGACTTCGTTTTCTAGATCGATTAAGTTAATAATAAAACACAGAAAAGAGGTGTTCGCTTTGATCGGAAGCTTTTATTTTTAAAGGATAAGCGCAGTAACTTAGCCAACTCCGTGTTTTAGGTCGTTAAGGCGTCAGTTATTAAACTGACCTTTGACACCACTGAGGTCTGGGGTTCGCATCCCAGGTTACGCTCTCAGTTTCTATAAGATTATTGTTTAAATAAATTGTCGCCAACTTTAGAGTACACTTGAAGCGTAACGGCTGCAACTACCACTTGCGGTGGTTTCCGCAGGGGTTATCCCTGATGAGCCACAAGGCTCTAAACGGGCATTATAATTAAGCACAGCCACTTACAGTTTACCCTACCAAACTCTCTGGGAAGAGAGTAACTTCTATATTCTGATGTCGAGAGCACCGAAACCTAAGAAACTCTATTTAGGCATTGATTATTAAGTATCCCTTACATCACGACAATCAAAGCAAGTCCTATGTTGTAGGAGGAAAAGTATCGAAGTTTTATTTTGCGCCGTAAAGGGTTGAGCTTAAAGTCTCCTCCAATTTTTCACAGAAATTAATATTTCGTTCTGGAAACTGGTATCGTTGGTTAAGTAACGAGTCGGCAGTCAACTTACAAATGCCAGAACAACACGATATGACTATCATTCCATTATCATAGAGCCAGCCAACACACAGACAGATCTATTTTAAGAAACGTATTTTTCGCCTTGAGCTTTTGATATCAGTGATTTTCCCTCTATCTGGAATGCAGTGTTTAAGTTTCTTAATTTTCTATTTTTATAATTCTTGACATTAGACCCACACCGGCTTGACTTCAAAATCATAATAATATTAAAGCTAAATATATATATATATATATATATATATATATAATATATATATATATATATATATATATAATATAATATATATGTATGTGTGTGGTGTGTGTTTGTGAGCGTGTTATAAATAATAATAGGACACTAGTGAGACATTAAAGACAATCCAGTTTATTTTATATTTAAACTATATTTTGTGCATCATTATAATATTATATTGTATCAATTACATCATTACAATTATATGGAAAAAAGAGGGACTATCTGAAATTCTATATATGTATATTATATGCTAAAGTATACGTATAACAATTTATCAAAAAAACAGAATGGCTTTATTCACTACGTATTCGCAATGACTTATTTATTGTTTCATTTTATTTTTTCAATGTCACAACACTATAACATAATAAAAACAAATAATTTTAAAGAAAAAATATGACAAAACACATTATCAGGTAAATGGTTGGCGACAAAGTAATTTTATTTTTAAAGTAATAATTTAAGTTGGTTCGCGTGCTGCTATAAAACTAAGTAATGAAAGCGATTGCACATGAAACTTTTTTGACACTTTTCTCGACATAATAGTTATAATAAAGCCGTAATGACACTGTAAACCACTGTAATGATAAAGTTTCAAGCACTCAACACTTTCCAGCACCCGTAGGGGGCTTTTTTCAAAGGGGATAATATTATACGAAGTAAAAATCAGCTATAAAATTATTGACTGCAAAAGGGCGTTCATCCTTTAGAGGAATAGCTTTTGATTCGATTTAATTTAAAATTGTCGTTAAGATTTAGGTGTTGAAATATTTGCGTAAACAAAAAAGTCGAACATTGCAACAATTTGCTGCCCTTTACTTAAATTTCGAAATATTTTTTAAGACAATTATACTAAAAAAAGACGCCTTCATGAAACATCAAAGCAAAGGAGAGGAACAGGGATCTCGAATAAAGAAGATGACGCATTAAAAGTATAAATATATTTTTATAAAAGCATCATAAAGAAAGTATGATACCCAGTAATTTGATTACTGAGTTATCAAACCTTCCTAGTAAAAAAAATAAATAATAATGATTAACAATATACCTACAAAATGTTTTCAACAACCATGTGACCGCAGAGCGGCCAAGAAGCTGAAGGCCTTTTGTTTTATAATTAAGATGGTAGATTTGAGCCAAGTATAACTATTAGTTCAAATACCACGTAACAATTTCATAATTTCAAAGAAAAGTAAGATGAACAACAAGCACTTAGAAATTGATCTTTGATAGTTCATTATGTGCACAAAAAATATTAAAACACAAATATTACCACTAATATTAAGTTTTAATAATTTTAAATAGAATAAACAGAGTTATAAGGCGCGGTCGAATATCCACGGCCTTCTAGAACGTTGGATCACCAACACCCTTTTTTTATTTTTTTTTTCAAAATTTTCAGTAATTAGCCGGATTTGTGATAAATGAAGCCTATTTCCGTAATCTGAATGCTCTTTTGGTTAATCTCAAAGAGTCTTTACATTCACTCAACGATTTATTTTTAATCTAACTTGGTACATACATATCTACTGTTTGACGTCAATATTTTGTGTTATATTTTGACATGTCATATTTGTTAACATTGACGTCTAACAGTAGTTATGTATGTACCAAGTTAGATTAAAAATAAATCGTTGAGTGAATGTGAATACTCTTTGAGATTAACCAAAAGAGCGTGCAGATTACGAAAATAGGCTTCATTTATCACAAATCCGGCTAAATACTGAAAATTTTGAAAAAAAAGTTATAAAAAAAGTTTGTTGGTGATCCAACGTTCTAGAATGCCGTGGATATTCGACTGCGCCTTATAATATTATTTAATATTATTAAAATAAATATAATGATCACTCATAAATTTGATTATCACATAGGATAAGAGTGGTTTGTCGAGAGAACTTTATTTTACTCTACTTTACTCGGTCTTTAAGGAGAAGTAAAAAGTGCAGCTTAGAGTAATATTATTTAGTTTGCGCCCGAACTCTCCAAGATACTTTAGATCTAGTGTACACTTGAGGAAGTGAAGTAACGAGCCGATCAATCCTACAAATTAAATTACTATTTATAAACATTAGGTACTTTCAGAACTCTAAAGGTGAATATATATATATATATATATATATATTATATATATATATATATATATATATATATATATATATATATATATTTTATTTATTTATTTATTTATACATATCGATAAATAACCAGCTTAGCCGTTTTTTTTAAAGTTTTGCAAATGATAAGTTAAAGGGAATCCTACATAGTAGAATGTAGGGAAAAAACTGTCACTTATAATATCGCATAGATATTCTACAATTCACTGAACTTCATCCCCATTTGTAGATAAGGAATAATGTGTAATGTTTGGAGCTCGTTAAATTTTATTTGTTCAAGATAACCCTAAATTTATATTTCAAGTCGGGCAATTGTTTTTCGTTAAGTATTTTAACTTTTAAAACAATATAATAGAAAAGCTCTAAAAACTAGGAATGGAATCGATGGTTTGTTACGTCTGTATAGGGGAGTGCATGGTACTAAGTTACCCCCGGCTAACATAAATCTATCATAGTTTTGCAAAATAAAATTATTTTTACAATTTTTTTTTTAAGTTTGAACTTTTGAAGCACATTTATAAAAAGTTAAAATAAAAAAAGTAGTATATTATGTCACCCGACAGTGAAGAAGATCTTTTTTTTATCGTGGCGCGTATATATACAGTCGAGCGAAGCGAGACAATAAAAGAAGCCGAGGGGTAGCATATGCTATTTTTTCGGGCATAGTAATAGTAAACAACTATTTGAAAGTAAAAAAGTATAATGTATAAATATTTGCCGGTACACTTCATTCGATCGCCTCGTCGGCCAAAAGTGTCAATTCTGGCGGCGTATTTTTAACGTCTGAATCACTATCCATGATGATTAAACACTTGATATTAAATAATTAATAATAACAACTCACTTTCCGAAAATAACAAAACTTCGTTAACAAAAACGTTCGATTATTTATTTGATAAACAAAAAAATGAACAAAGAATATAATATTATAACCTTGTAGTATTACTAGCGTCATCTGGAACTTTACCAGCGATAGTTAAAATCAATTTTACTGTCGCTGACAGTTAAAAACATTGATAACAAAACTTGTCATCTCATGGGGTTTGATTTTGCACAAATCATTATTAGTTCATTATTCAGTCACGTTTTTTAACCTCAAAAAACTCTGGCACGGTGGTCCGCAAGTCGTGCGAATTTCCTTTGGAATGCGTGTTTCCGTGCTTTACAATCCATTTCTTGTTTAAAGATCCGGTTTATGCTTTATAACTTGAGCAGTTATAAAGCATAACTCAATTATCAAGCACAACTCGTTACTAATATTTTTCGCATAATTATTCTGTTGGTTATACAAAACTTTGCCTCTAAAATTGGCAATGCACCCTAATATTTGCACTAGTTTATTGCTCGGATGGTTTTGTGGATGGATTCTTTAAAGATTTTAGCGCATTTACTTTGGAAAATTCAGAAAAATTGAATTACGAAGTAGTGCTTGACAATTGACTTTTTTTTAACAAATTCCTTTATTTATACTGTATTACATTATTATATTCACTATATCTATAGCATAAACCGGATCCATAGGGAAGAAATAAATTCGCCCGACATGCGGACCACCGTGCCAGAATTAATTTGTCGTAATAAACTTATATAATGAAAAAAAACAATAAACAAATATCGTCCCTACTAGGATTCGAACCTAGGTACCCTGCCAATGAGTGCTCCTATCGACTCCGGACCTCTCTTATTCAACTCACAGGCCCAAAAAGTCTACCGACTTAAAATATATTCTATTGTCCAAGAGCCAACCCTAAAACTCATTTTGTACTTCTTCAAACCAAATTTTACTGAAAATATACCTTACATTTTGAAGGAAAATCATAGTCTGCCTATCCAGAGCTTTAAATATTAGAAAATCGCACAAATTCAAGTTTTCTTGCAATAAGTGGTTCTCTGTAGTTCGAGTGCAAAACACGAAGAGACCATTTTTATAGAATTTCTAATATAATTTCCTACAAATTGAGTGTTTTTTCGTCAAAATTAGATTACTACCACTAAAGTTATGACATTTGTTAAATCGGCAAAAATGCACATAAAGTAAATATTTTTTCAAAGATATTCGCTAATTTTGCATAAATTAACCATTTTTTGGTGCATTTAAGGAGCCATAACTTTAGTTGTAGCTATCCGATTTTGATTTTTTTTTTTTTTAATATTTAATATTTATTTATTATTTTAAAAGCATACATACAGTATAATATAAAATAAGCATAAAAACATTTATAAGTAATATAATAATAAAAGTCTATTTGACAATGGAATATGCAAATGAAACTAATGAAAATAATAAATTAGATGATAAAAAGATGATGATGATTTGTTTGTTTGTTTCATGATTAAACACTCGCTTTATTGGACATTTTATCATCTTTAAATTGTTCTATTCATGTTTTGCACACGAAAGGCAGATTATGCTTTTCCTTCATAATGAAAGGTATATTTTCAGAAAAATTTGGTTTGAAGTAGTACAAAATGAGTTACATTTTTTAGGGCCTGGCTCTTGGACTATTAGATTTTCTGGTCATTGCCGACAGGTTTTTCGACTTTTTGGTCACTAAGACTGGTCGGTTCATACATAGAATCATATATACATATATACATATATATATATATATATATAATATATATATATATATATATATATATATATATATATATATATATATATATATAATATATATATATATATTATATATATGGATAATGAACCTCTGTAACGGTTTTTCGTTGTGGTCCGAGTTCGACTCTCTCCATGACGCCTATCTCATTATTTTTTCCAAAGGAAATTCGCTAAAAATCGAATTTGGAAAAAAATTATATATATATAATTTTTTATTATATTTTTATATATTTTTTTTATATATATTTTTTCTTTATATATAATAATATAATATATATATATATATATATATATATATAATATATATATATATATATATATATATATATATATATATATATATATATATGGATAATGGACCTCTGTAACGGTTTTTCGTTGTGGTCCGAGTTCGACTCTCTCCATGACGCCTATCTCATTAGCGATTTTTTTCCAAAGGAAATTCGCTAAAAGAGAACATGCAGAATAGTTTAAGCCCTGTTATCAATGTACTGAAAAAACTCTAGCAGTTTGTTTAACTTAACTGTAATGATATGCAATTGTCACAATTCTTAATTTCATTAGCTTTTATACATTGGTATTTTTTTTACAATTAGGACTCTGAAGGTGCTAAGAAGTCGCATAACAAAAATTAAGTGTTTATTATACTTTCTTCTGCAAAAAAAGAAAGTGCTTTCTTCTAATTAAGCGATGATAGGGAAAGTAAAATATAATTATAAAAATGAAAAGATAAACAACATTGTAAATTTTATCTCTTAATTAGAAAATATTCTATTTAAAATAAGCTAAAGCTTTGAATAGAATTGACAGGGATTTCCAATTTAACTTTGAAAATCAAGAAAACTTTTCTTAGTTTGTTTTACTGAGAATAAACTCTTTTTTTTCGGTACTTAGTAAATCAGCAGGAAATTCGAGAGGGGTGGGAAAACATCCGTCAAAAGCTTTCGTTTTCCATTTTTATTTTGGAGTTGAAATTTTCGTAGTTTTTCTCTCATACCATTCATTCATCAAGATTTTCTTGAGGAAGCCAGATTAGAGGCATGCAACTCTACACTAAAATAACACACTCAGCCAGTCGATTATTTTACGTTTTTTGACATTTTTTTTAAAAACGTTCCTAACTCATTTTATAAAAATTGAACTTATGCTGATAAGAATTTAAATAATAAGAGCCAGGGCATCCGGGATAACTTTTCTAGAAGGGTACTTATTCAGATTTCAGTGGCAACTAGCACGTTGAAAGTGAATGTTAGGTTAAATTTGAACTTTGGCGATAATTTATTTAAACGATAATCTAATATAAACTGAGTGCGTAACCTACAATTTAAACCCCAGACCTCGGAGGTGTCGAAGGGTAAATATTAATGCTTTAACGATCTCGACCACCAGCTCCATCGGATAGCATGAATCTCAAAATAAAGTTCGAATAGCAGACCTGTGTTTTCCTCTGATGTTACTGATATGAGTAAGGAGACTTGGTTTCAATGTGTAGCACATTTTTAAGAAAATTGATAATCATTACAGTTTAACCTAAGCAATTTTACAATGTCTTTTTTACAAAACCTTGATAACATATATGTGTTGAGGGATTAGTCTATTATACAAATATTACGGCGCTGCTAAGTAGCTTAGTACTTAAGCAAGGGTATTATAAAGTAGATAACGACCTATAACGTCCACCGTCCAACCATTTAGTTAAGCTCTTTCGAGTAAATACTTATTAAGTATTTCACCTACACCCAATTTTTCTCGTTTTATTTTCCTCGACAAAAACTACAATATGAAACTATAAATAGCTCTATTGACATGTCTTTATGATTCTGAAAGTTTATGTAAGCTTTCAAACATCTTATTAAATGTTTTATAAGATATTAAGAATAAAGATGTTATGATTTACCTTTGACAAAGAAAGATTTCTAAAAAAGTTTTATAAAAAGATAATTATTTTCTTTGAAAAGGATGCAAACGATAAGAACACTTGACAACAATAATGCGGGATCTTATTTTAAAACATAAAGGGAAGAATATTATATCTGTGGCTTAGTCAACTTTGCATTTCATACAAAATTTTACAATGCTGTGGCCATATATATATATTATTACTAGAGGGGCCCTTATAGGTTAAATTTTGAAACATCAAAAAAGTAACCTGACACCTTCGCTTATTAATCAAATCAAATAATCAGTACAAAATTACTATTACTTATGTAGTAAAAACTTAAAAATACAAATAAAAAACAAGCAATGTACGAGAAACCGAAATGAATTGATTTATCATAACCTAAACTTACTCATAAAGGAGGTTTTAATGAGGTTATACAGAGCCCCTGAGAGCCCAAAAAAGGTGTTTGAGGCCTATCAATGTATTGAGATAGGCTATGCCCTCTCTAATATATAACTCTATGGCTATCGCAGTACTCATAGAGATATATTACTAGAGGAGGCATAGCCTATCTCCATACATTGAGAGGCCTGAAACATCGTTGTAGGGCTCATTGAAACCTCCTTTAAGTGTGAGTTAAGGTTGTAATAAATCAATAGTTTTCGGCTTCCCGCACATTTTTAATGTTTTGATTTGTATTCAAAACGTTTTACTACATAAGTTACTGTATATTTTTGTACAGTTTACTGTATTGCTAGTACAAGGTGGTCAGGTTACTTTTTCGATGTTTCAAAATTCAACCAATAGGGCCCCTCTAGTAATATATATCAATGGCAGTACTGATATCAATGTTTACAATCTGACTGACAAACTAAAACTAATATAACAGACATTGTATCACTCAAGTTACTACTCAGAACAAGTATATATAAATAAAAGAATCGTAACAAGGGGAGTATTTGTTACAATTTATTAATAAATTTATTTATATTACCTTAAATTAAATGTCTAAAATATATTAGTCTTAGTTCGTAAAAAAACCTGTTAGGTTAAAGGAATATTAATATTGACCAGGGCTGCGAAGAGGGAGTCGTTTTTTTTTCACCGTCCGACGCTTAGTGCTCGAAAATTAAAAATACTTAATTTAAACCACTGTTTACTACTAAGTAATTACTATATAAATTCTTACTTTCATTCTATAAATAATTACTTTAATGATATTTACATAACATTTTAGAAAAAATATTTGATTTAATTTTAATATTCTATGTTAAATATTATATATATACAATTTTATAAAAATTATTTTACATAAATATTAATAAGAATATTAATAATATAATAACATATTATTATTAATATATTTTATATAATAAATTATGTATAATTTTTTGGTCTATTATTACTAATGTTGTATTCATGTTTCGTTGCCTATGTAACAAGTTACTTGTAAAAAAAACGTAGAAAACGTTAAAATTAGGTATTTATAATGTTAAAAAATTGCGTACGGTATACTTTGGAACTTTCCCTTATAACATTAGATTCAATAATCTCATCCACCTTGCTTTCGAACTCGCTTCGCTCGTCCTTAGAATATACAAGTCGTTAAATTTATACTGCAAAACGTCTTAGGACTCGCTTCGCTCGTCCTTAGCGTTATGTCATGCACTCGCTTCGCTTTTCCTCAGATAGTATATACATTCGTTTTATCCCCAGTGGTCCTCCATCCAGGCACTGATCACGCTCGATGCTGCATAACTTATATGATCCAACAAAAATCATGGTTATACTTGTCGTATTGAAACAAAACATAGAGCACTTATTTATTACGTAAGGTACACTTGTACCATATTTCAACTAAATTTAATTATTTTTCTTTTTTTAATATTTTTATAAAACGTCCAAAAATCATATGATAATAATTGAAGTAATGCTGATAATAAAATAAAACTGAAAGCCATATTCGGCTTTCAATATTTTACTGTTTATTATTACCGATCTTGCACAACTATTTTTTACATTTTGATTAAACTAAGCATCAATTCGAATCCCATCTTGTTGGAATAGCTGTTTTTCATTTTCTTTTTTGTAATCTAATTATAAGAAAATTCTTTCTTTCTCTAACTTTTATTGCTTTTTAATTATAATTAAAAACAAGCTTCTTTCACTCTTCTCTTCTTCCGTGCGTTGTTTTCCTTTAAAACAACAATATTTACTTTAGAAACTTTATTGTGAAAAAAGGGATGAAAACTTACTTATTTTTATTTATTTAATCAAGGATTTTGTAATGTTTATTTATTAATTAATTTGAACCAGTTAATTATGAAAATAAGTTACTTCAATCAGTCAAGTAAAAATTTTTTACTCTCAAGTTTTGTAATACCTTCAATTTGAAAGAACTGTATTGCTCCACTAGCATAACCTGCATTGGCGCTCTTCGCTATAACCTATTAAGTTAATTTTACTTCAAGGTGGTAGAGTACAAAGGGACTCACGTGTTACTATCAGCCTGGTGAAGGGATATTAAAATAAAAGGTGTGAAACCTCAATTATATAATAAATACAACGTACACGCAGCGTATTTAACAGGTGATCCTATATCATACGCATTTAATACGATACGGTTTTTGCACAATATTTGTTTAGTCAATTTAGTGAGATAACGTGTTTACAGATCTCGCCAAAACATCGCGTCTTATACTGTAAAGGTTCACTTTTGGTTATAAAAAACTTTAAAAGATAAATATATTTAATTAAATGGTGATTTCTTTGCATAATAATATAGTTAAACTAAAAACAGAATATACTAGTGATTAAATGTATACTGCAACACGTCTTCAGACTAATAAATCCGTTTTATTCCAGCGGTCACCTATCCAAGCACTGACTACGTCGGCAAATGTTAAGTCAATGTAGCTATGCCACTTGCACAAATTTCTCACACATTTGCTAACAAATTTCTTTGTAAGCTCACCTAGTACTCCACCACCTTGTACAACACTTCTCCACCACCCTGTACTCCACTAGTCCATCACCTTGTACTCCACTACTCTACCACCTTGTACTCCACCACCTTGTACTACACTTCTCCACAACCCTGTACTCCACTAGTCCATCACCTTGTACTCCAGTACTCCACCAACTAGTACTCCACCACCTTCTACTCCACTACTTTGTACTCTACCACCTTGTACTCCACTTCTCCACCACCTTGTACTCACTCCACTAATCCACCACCTTGTACTCACTCCACTAATCCATCACCTTGTACTCCATTACTTTGCACACCACCACCTTGTACTCCACTACTCCACTAACTTGTACTCCACCACCTTGTACTACACTTCCCCACCACCCTGTACTCCACTAATCCACCACCTTGTACTCCACTAATCCACCACCTTGTACTCCACTACTCCACCAACTTGTACTCCTCTACTTTGTACTCCACCACCTTGTACTCCACTACTCCACCACCCTGTACCCACTAACCACCACCTTGTACTCCATACTTTGTACTCTACCACCTTGTACTCCACCACCTTGTACTCCATTACTTTGTACTCCACCACCTTGTACTCCATTACTTTGTACTCCATCACCTTGTACTCCACCACCTTGTACTCCACCACCGGTAAATCTTCGGTATACGGTGCACCCTGTTATCAATACTATATATCGATATATTTTTAGTTACGCGACACGTAAACAAGAACTGAGCACTTAAAAGATAAGCAACGTCGTTAAATTATTTATTATAATTAAAACATTAAAAAAAACCCAAACACATAAATGAAAACATTAACAACAATAATATAATAAAAAACCTGAAAATAACAAACAAAAAAACGTAAAAAATACGCGTAACATAAAATTAGATGTGGTGTATCATGGATTATTCTTATGAAAACATAGTTAAAACATTATAAAAACATAAAAAAAATATAAAAATAGTTATAAACCATTTACAACAAATAAAAAAACACAAACAACAAAAAAACATTTAAAAAAATAATAAAATATGTTCATAAACGTAAAAGAAAAGGCATATATCGATTATTCCTACGTCACATCTCTAAACTAAAAATATATCGATATATAGTATTGATAACAGGGTGCACCGTATACCGAAGTTCAGCCCCACCACCTTGTACTACACTTCCCCACACCCTGTACTCACTAATCCACCCCTTGTAACTCCACTATCCACCACCTTGTACTCCACTACTCCCACCAACTTGTACTCCTCTACTTTGTACTCCACCACCTTGTACTCCACTACTCCACCACCTGTACTCCACTAATCCACCACTTGTACTCCACTACTTGTACTCTACCACCTTGTACTCCACCACCTTGTACTCCATTACTTTGTACTCCACCACCTTGTACTCCATTACTTTGTACTCCATCACCTTGTACTCCACCACCTTGTACTCCATTACTTTGTACTCCACCACCTTGTACTCCAGTACTTTGTACTCCATCACCTTATACTTCACATCAGGGAGCCAAAATAAATAAATCTATTGGAATCTTTGGGGCTCGGCGGTCACAAAATTTACAATCAACTCTTGGACTATTGTTGCTATTTTAAAAAAAATACATATACAATTTTCTTTCAACCTCAACTAACAGTGATTTTTCTAAATAGCGATCTTTTGTGCATGACACTGTTACATTCAAAATGTAACAGTTTTTAACGGTTTTTTAAACATAGCTTACAACCATACCAAGGTGCAATATGAAGTAGTTTGTAAAATTTTATTTTATTTTATTTTATATTTTATATTTTTTAAACTCTGATGATGACTAATTTTAGTCGAAAGCTTAGTTATTATATATTAAACAATAAAGGACTTTTTGTGTAATTAACTTGTTTTTATTAATACACATTACATTGACATTTAAACTTTAAACTTGTTTGGTTGGCTTACGCCGGAGTGAACTGTGTGAGATACACGGAACGGTAGGAGCGCAAGGCACATCGGACATCCCTATAGGAGAGGTCCGATTTTTACCGCTAAGGACCTAGATGTCGAAGAATTCATATACCCAATTATGTGTTTGGTAATCATCGAGCATGTATGGAAATCTGATTACTAAATTGTGTTTTTCTACTGAAGTTTTAAAATTTTAAATTAGAAGATACTGTTATATTAATTATTTTAAAAACTATGTCATATTTTGCCAAATTAGATACCAATACAGTTAAATTCCGATATTTTTTCTCGAGCTATCGTTTGACATACATAAGTACTATTACCATTTATAATCAAAAATAAGCATACTGGTACACATGAATGCATCACTTCCAATTCATTAAAAGAAGAATATATAGGTCTGGGAAAAATGACCTGAATTTAGTGATATTGGTTTTAAATTGTCCACAATTTATATCCTGGATTTATATTCACAGTTTCAGAAATGATCCATAAAATGGAATGCTCCAATTTAACTTTTTAAAGTTACCGTAGAAAACATATTTTGGTAATAAAATTATTATATACATGCCAGACGATTACCAAAAAAAAAAAATAGGTACTCAAAATTCCGGGGGTCGACTTAGTGGGGGTAGATACCAATTTTATTACTATAACTCCGTACGGAGCTGAGTAATCAGTGTGATGAATTTGAAATGTAACACCCATAACAGTAAAAATCATTATAACGAACCATGCCCTAAAATGATAATAAGGATAGCGTCAGTTATTACTGCCAAATTGGCCAAATTTATTCCACTAAGTCTGTAAAGATGTTATCAGAATAAAAATAATAAGTGAAATAAAAAACCACTAACAGGATTCTTTTCATTTAAGAATCATCTAAAAACTTTCATTTTTTTACAAAAACAAATTATATTAAGAAACAAAATTCGAAAAGAAGAACAAAATCGAAAATCAAAAATAATAAGGTGTTGAAGAAAATGTTTAAGGAAATTTTTATTTTCTTTCCATGTTAAAATTACTCATAATGATATTTACTTAGTATTTGGTTTCTTTTTATGTTTTATACGTTTTACATAATTAACTCATTCTTTCCTTGTTCCATATTTAAGAAGGGAAAATGTTATATAAGCAAATAGTGTAATATTTAATTAATAAAGGATTAGAATAATACTATATATAGAAGGAGCACTACTGATAACACGAAAGGCGGTTCACTGGTGGACTTAGGTAATGCTGCCACCCTAACAATATACATTTTCTAAAAAAAATTGGCAATACTTCCGATTGCTGAATTATCATGTTCTATTATTAATTAATGATTGATTATTCATAAAATACTATCGGTGCATTACAATATTTAAAGCATTTTAAATTGTAGTTTAACGTATTTATTAAAATGATATTAAAAGTAGTCCTCGTTAACTAAATGTAGATTCTTGTATTCCGCCACCCTTTTGCCATCTAAGACCAGTTTTATTAAATACTCAGCAGGTGTTTTAAGTTATTAAATTTGTTCTTTACGATCTTTCTTCATTAATATATATTTGGCAGCATTACTTAAGTGCACCAGTCAACTAGCTTTCGTGTTGTCAGTGGAATTACATTGTGTTTACGATCCTGTGCTCCTTCTATATATAGTATTATTCTAAGGATATAGGTGACACCTAAATGTTTTATCTAATTACCACTTTCATAAACCTCACAGAACTCAATAATAAAAAACTCTGATGCGGAGATTCGCAAGCCGGGCGAATTTACTTTAAATTGCGTTCCATGTTTCTCACGCTATGTTTTTTTCAAATTTTATGTTTTTTTTAGAATTAAAGTCTTTAAACATCCTCACAAACAAAGATTATACAATTTAAACTAATTACAAGGTTTGGATAAAAAATGTGTTTTTATAACCTCAAATAAAAATATACCAGTCCAAAAAATTTACTCTTTTATCAAATAAAAATAACCTCCGTTCCAAAAAAAGGTAGAAAGATGCAGCGTAAACAAAAGAAGCAGCTTTATTTTGGAAAGCGTTGTCACAACAATGTTTTACCTACTTAACTGTAGTTAAGTAGTGGAGTGACGTCCTGCCACGATGTAAGCGAATTTTCAAATGTATTAGTCAAATAACGTGATTTGTTTACATTATGTTATATATGTCAAGCAATAAAACCGAAACTTATGCTGATAATCAAATGTAACTTCGTATATTTGTTAACTATGCATAGTAGTCCATTGCAAAAATTTCAGCCCGATCTAAACACTTTTTGAAGATTTGTGATTTTTTTAAAATGTTTATGGAGTCATTGTTGGCGTCACACATATTTCATAAACCCTAGGGTTCATCAGGACATTATCAAGGTTGATTTTTGTACCAAGCTTCATTTTATCCGAGAAACCGTTCGAAAATTATTGTGTCCCATAGGAACGTCTAGGAACAAAATTCCAGCACATACATACATACATAATAGGTTTATATAGGTTTTATTATTTTTTTATTTATAGGTTTATTTATCAGTTTTAATTATTAGTTTATTTATAGGTTTATATATTATATATTTTATAATATATAAATCTCAATAATATATTTATATTCTTGATTAATCCCCCCATTACAAAAAATTCCCCTCCCCCTACCCCTCTCCATGACCCCAGTATTATAAGCTCATTTTTTTCGAAAATTTGCTAAAAAACATGTAGCCAATTAAAAGTTAGGGTCCATATTATTTATTTAAATACACTGGCCATGGCTTAACATACTTGTTCACTTGTCTATTTAACTGACAATCGCAGTTTTAACTCTCTGACTCTCTAGCATAAACCTACTGGGGCCTACAATGACAAAAGACACACATACGGTCAAATAACTTGGCAAAAACTACATAGGAAGTCCTATTAATTAAGTTAAAATCCTAGTTTCGGGTTATAAGTGGGAAACACAATACATTTCCTATATGTCTAATGTTTAATTGAAGAAGAGTTAAAGGAAAAACAGAGAAAGTTTATCTTATATAGCAAACAACCAACATTACATATCTACAACTAGTAATGCGTTGCATCAAGAACTCACGTCAGAAGAATACATCAAATAAAAGTATTTATTAATAGACTCGCTTCGCTCGCTAGATAGAGTAAATTGGGAAACATACGCACGTTAGTATCCTGAAGTGTAAATTCAAAACATTACTGCTTCCTATCAGTATGGGAGATAAGAAAGTAAAATGTTGAGTGGTGAAATAAATATCGTTATTATTTTAGCTTGGAGAAGTAGAAAATTTTCCGGGTCTAAAATCTGTTCCGGCCTAAATGAGCTTTGAGCTCCTATTCCGACCTGCACATACTTATTTTATGAGGTAAAATATTATGCACTCCTATTAAGGTATATTAGGTTTTATATTCATTACGCCTTAAATGGATACGTTAGTTTTAAACCCGCGCTACATTTAAGTATTGATGGCTTAGTGTAGTGATTAACCACGCTCAACCGTTTGTGTTTCAGTCAAATGCTGAATTTCTGTAAATACTCTAAGAAATAATTTTAGGACGTAACCTTGTCAACCTTGAAGCAAACTTCCTAAACTTAAAACCTATATGCGATCCTAAAAGATTTACTTTTAGATTTACTCAAAAATTGGCTACACAACTAGAAAGGCAGTTGCAGTTCAAAATCTGAGAGATGTGAGTGTGTGGTCAAGCAGCAAAGTGTGAACTCCAAAGTTTCATTAAGTTATTTAAGATCAACTAGAGGTCTCACATCACCATATTCAGCTAGTTTCACTTCCTAAATTGCCGGACAAACGCTATAAACTTCGTTCTACGTTTAGGAAACCATCAAAAACTAAAAACTCGTCATCTCAAGTACAGACAAGTACCCTCAGCTAAAGACTTCACTAAAATCATCTTATTTTAGGATTTCGTTATAAAATGCTTGCTAGTCCATTTAGGGAACCGCGACTTAGCTTAGCTCTTTACTTACTTAATTAAGCATTTATTAACCATAGTACTTATTTTAAAGGCGTGCATAATTATTATATCAACTATATTATCGTCTATCTTTATTTAACCCCCCTAGGCTAAGCTATTTATCGACATGTATCGCTAAGAAATACAGTCCTCTCTCAGCTGTCAAATGAAAGTTTGTTGAGCCGGTAACTTATTGCAAGTAACTCACGGTGTCACCTAACAAAATCCAATATAATAGCCACACGGAGCAAAAATTGATTCGTTTATGTAGACGCAAGTGCCACAGTGCAATTCAGGTAGGCCTTTCGGCCGAGAAGCGACCCGAGAGGCCGACACCGCAAATAAACAGTTTAATAAATAATAACTTAAATAAATAAGATAATATAAAAACGAATAACTTAAAACATAACTGTTTATATCATTTGATACTATGATACTACCGAGTTTTGTAAAACATGAATAGTTGACACAATATAATTGTGTCAATACCTAGGAAATGTAACAAGCAAAAAGAAATGCTACATTTAGGAACTGTAGCTTTACGTTTTGCTTATCGCATGTGCTAGGTGTCTCTCGAACAATTATAGTGTGTCTATTTATGTACACAATATAATTGTCATTGTCATTGGTAGTATTAAAGGAAATATGTTTTGATTGCCAAACATGATGGAGGTGAGAGAGTACCGCTCGTCTCTGGTAAATACTTCACATTAAGTTCTTCGGAATTAATTAAAGGTCAGAGTGAGTTCAGGCTCTGTCGACGGCCTGATGAGTTAAACGTAACGAAAGAGTGGAACATGAAATTATGTCGAGCCATCAATGATGACGAGTGTCGAATGAGCACAGATGTGCAATTGCATTTCCTAGGTGTCTCACGTACAATTATATTGTGTTAAATACATGTATAATAAAAATTAAATAATTTAAAATTTTTCTCCTGTATGCAGGTATTTATTTAGTGGCAGGTAAAAGTACATTTATTGATTATTTTCTTTAGTATAAATCCTTACAACTAGAGCTGCTTGGGAAGGACTTTAAACCTCGCATGCAGATGTAGAGGGGTCTCTGTGTAGTCCTTTAATATTTACTCCACGTAATTATAGGGAGAAAAAGGAAAATTCTCTGCCTTATTTAAGAGCTCAAAAAAGAAAAATACCAAGATAAAAAGAAATAGAAGAAGAAACAAGGAAAAAACGTCGCTGACGTTCCCTGTAGCTTCAAGGGCTTTTGATCTCATTTTTTAAATGTGCGCTTGTAATTAAAACATTTTTTCTTTCAAATTACAACTAAATTAAATTCAAATATTTATGTGAATCACCATATTTGTTGGAGTTTTTATAGTGAACACCTATTTACTTTTAACTGTCTTTTCATTTTTAGGTAAATCAGTTATTCCCAAACGTTAATAAGTTTGGGAATAACTGAGTAATGAGTGGCCATAGAAGCTAATTCTTTTTCCATAGCAGCTCTCCACTATGGTCTTAAAAGGGCTTCATAGTAGTTTTTAGGAACAGTAAGAGTTTCTTTGACAACGTTTATTTGTTCCCTAGAAGATTTTTCATCTTCAAATTCTATAATAGTATATTTACGTGAATTTTGAATTTCGTTGGTACTGTTATGTAATAATTTTGAACCTTTTCTGTTTTCAAAAAATTAAACATCTCTAGACTCACAAATTTTGCCTTTCTTTATATCAAAAATTCTATAAGCTTTGCAGCATTTAGAATAGCCTACAAAAATGCCTACTCTAGTTTTCGGGTCAAATTTCTTTCTTGTGATTTATCGATTAAATAATGACATTCACATCCAAAAATTTTTAAATGAAATAAAGAGGGCTTTTTACCCGAAAATATTTCTTGTGGGGTAAGTTTGTCATTTCCCTTAGTGGGTGTCCTGTTTTAGCGAATTTTCATAATGAAAATGACGCTTATGAGGTTGTTCGGATGACAGAAGTTGAGGGTGGGAGTGAGCGGAATCGGTTCCTATTGGCTTCCTGATAACAAAAATATATGTCCGAAAAAAGTTTATATATATATGTATATATATATATATGTATGTAAGAGTTTCTACCCTTTCGTATGGCGAACGATAACTCTCGAAGGCGTTCTCAAATTGAAACGAAACTTTGCAAATCGCGAGATGTTGAGGAGGTTACGAGGCCTATTGTTTATAAAAACATTATGACGTCATCAACCAAAGTTATGACGTCATGAAAAAAAAATTTTTTGAAACTTTAAATGGCTTTAAAACAAGGTATCTAGTATTTAGGTAGACGGCTAGCTGAATCGATTAAGACCAATTTCAGCTCAATCGAACCATCACATTAGGTATACCGCTGTACCTATGGCCTCTGTCCAAAATTTAAGAGGTAATTCAGAATCAATTAACATGGCACGAGCACTTTCAACAACAGTTCTATAAGCTCTTTCAGCTACACCATTAGATTTTGGTGAATATGTTGTAGTGAGCTGGTGATCAATGCCATATTGTTTAAATAATTTTGTAATTTTAAGATTAACCCATTCTGTCCCATTATCACTTCGGATATAATTTATTTTGAATTACCTCTTAAATTTTGGGCAGAGGCCATAGGTACAGCGGTATACCTAAAAAACAGGACACCCACTAAGGGAAATTACAAACTTACCCCACAAGAAATATTTTCGGGTAAAAAGTCCTCTGTATCTCATTTAAAAAATTTTATATATTTTTTTATTGTTTTGTTTGTGATTATTTTGCTTGTCATGTCTATGTTTAATTTCATTTTGAGATTTATTTTTAGGATTATAACAACATTGCCATGTAAAATGAGATTTTTTGTAACAGATATAACAATTTTTTAGTTGCGAGTTACTAGGGCCTGCTTGAAATGCGTCATCTGTTTTGTTATTTGTACTTAGATGTTGATTTCTTTTATAAATCAGATGTAAACTTCTTCTGATATCAGATAGTTTTGCGTCAATTCTGTTATCATATTGTGAGACTATGGGATTATACTTCTCGGGTAATCCTCTCAGAACAGCTATGGTAACTTCTTCATCATCTACGGCAGCACCTGGTGTCCTAGCCTGTTCTAGTAACGTTTCCGTTCTTTGTAGATAATCTTCCCATGTTTCAGATTGTTTCATCGTGAATCTTGCCAGATCATTTTTTATTTCATAATTCCATTTTGGTATATCTCCGTTGAATCTGGTATCAAGATAGCTTATAATTTCTTTGCTTGTATTGCAAGTAAGGATAAGACCAACATAGACATCGTCCATGGCGCATGTAATGATTGATTGAACTTTACCATCTTGTTTCTTCCAATCATTGTAATTCGCTGCTCTCCTCCCAGATGGATCGTCTACTATTATGTGTTGAGACCTTTGCCCAGGAGGATAGCGTTGATGCGGAATTTCCATGCAGTATAGTTCTTACCATAAAAGATTGGTACTTGCGTTTTACTCATTATATGTTTGATTCTTTCTTGATCTGTATGAGTTCTTAAGACTTCCTTCCAAGTATTTCTTCTTAAGGGCCCATAACCCTTGTTGGATATTTTATAGTGAACACCCATTTACTTTTAACTGTCTTTTCATTTTTAGGTAAATCAGTTAATTCCCAAACGTTATGAGTGGCCATAGAAGCTAATTCTTTTTCCATAGCAGCTCTCTACTCTGGTCTTAAAAGGGTTTCATAGTAGTTTTTAGGAACAATATTTGATCAAAGCCGGGTCTGTGGTTGTGGTCATAAAAGCGTATAAAAGGAATTGAAAGAAACAGTCTTTCCACTGATTTAAAAGACAATGTATTGACAGAGCCAGCTTTCAATTTTAACAAACCATCATCAGTGCCTAACCAACCAAGTATAAACCAAATATATTACAAAAAATCAAAAGAAATCACTACTACAGAAAATAACAATAAACAGCAACTACTCTAAAAGTACAAAATAAGTATAAAATAATAATAAGAATAACAATAAATAACATAAATAAGCCAAACATATAAAATAATTTATAAATGATATAATACAAATTAGGTATAAGATCAATATAAATGTATAAAAATGAATATAATATATAAATAATTTAAATTAAAATTATTAGAATTATATTAATGAACTATATATTATAATTAAAAATGTATAAATAGAAATAAATAAAATAGAGATAAAATTAAATTAAACTACATGGATAAATTACCGGCGAGTCGAGAAGAATGAGTCAAGCAACAGGCATAATTGAGTTGTCCAAAGTAAAAAGCGTATGTTTTTATACTGACCGTTGACGAAAACGAAGGGTTCGCATCCCAGGTATCGCTCTCAATTCATTTACGATATTGTCAAATAAATAATCGCCAAATTTACTATTATACTTTGAGATTAACTGTTGTCATAACCCCCTGAGGTGGTTCTCGGAGGGATTATTCCTAGTATTTCTTTCTTATTTGCTTTTTTTACAGTGAACTAAAAAAACCTGAGTATCATCTGGCAAATTACAATTATATCATACAAATAATGGAAATTCCTTAAAGTCGAGAAATTATTAGATCGAGCTGAAATGGTCCACACATATTCTAATAGATATGATTAGGCCAAATATAAGTTTAATACCATCATCAGCATTAGTTCGGACGTCGTTTAACAAATTTAATTTAACGGAAACAAACATGGGTTTTGACTTATACATTCCACACTTTGCTAATATACGGCTTAGACTTAGAACAAAGTCTAGTATAGCTAAATAGCGTATACTATGTGTTTGTATTTCAGACAAAGTATAGCTAATACACGGCTGGGTCTGGGCTTGGTAAAAATGAAGGAGAATTAAGATAATCCCTGCTTACGATGGGGCTTTTTAGCGCGATATGTGGAAAGTTTTCAATTTATTTTGTCACAATAGATCTGCCTTCGGAGAAATGAGTGAAGTTCCTAAGCTCTTTTTTCGGTTATTTTGTAGGGGAGGAAATAGGGATCCGAGGAGAACGGTAAATTTTGTTCCAAGATGTAACGCCCCCATCCGATTAATTAAAGACATACATGAAATTCACCGCGTAAAATAATTTGACCCACCGGTGAGCTTGGGTACCGGAGCTTTGGTGAGCTATCGGGGGTTCTTAAAAGAAACCCCGATAGTGATATTGCACTGGCAGAACAACAACAATGTGACTGCAATGCTGTGCCCAGGAAGAAGCCTATCAGTCTGCGAAGGAGACAAGAGGGTAGAAGCCCCTAATAATTTTTAATGATATCTTGATTCCCAAAAATTGACCATATATTGAAAACTTCCTATATCATATAATTAAATAAAACCATAAATCTAGTGAGCGTCCATGACATTACTAGAATGACAATAAATCTCTGTTGAATTTATCACTTATGCTCCAATTTTTTTTGCAGGATAAAATGTCGAGTTCTCCTAAGTACAAGCTAATATATTTTAACGCCAGAGGTAAAGCTGAACACATAAGGTTTATATTCGCTTACTCTGGGGTCGAATATGAAGATTTTAGAATACCGAAAGAGAGGTGGCATGAAATGAAGAAAAGTAAGTTAGAGAGCTTTGTTTACTTTTACTTAGATATAGTTTAAAGCAAGATAGTTTAAGTTGTAGTATTAATAGTTAAACATCGTAAGTAATACTGTTTTTAATAGTTTAATATATACTTTATAATTCTTTAAGCTTTTTAAAAAGTACCTTAGTAGAGGTACTTTAGAGCATTAGTTCTCAATGTACCACTTCTCTGCACGTAGGAAGGCACTGAAGGGACTGATAAGTCGTCAAGGGGCAATTTAGGAATAGAGGACAACAAATTTATTTATTTATTTATTTATTTACATATAAACGGTACTAGACCATGTTACAAAATTAAATCAATAAATACACAAAAAGTAAACAGAGATATAAAAAAGGAACTTACAATAATTAAAGAAAAAACATCAAAATTTAAAATAAGTAAAAACTAAAGAAATAATGTAAAATAATTTTAAGTAAAATCAATGAATAAAAAAATATATAAATTATTATTTCAAGTTTAATTTATTTATATTTTTATTATTATTTTTATTTAAAAAGAAGATGTATAAGTTAATGAGATAATAATTAATTTAAAAACAACCAAAATAAAAACATATTTAGTAATTATGTACATAAGTTATGAATGTCAAAAAGATAGATATTCAAGATATAATTTTTGTAAAATTATATATAGTATAATATAGTATAGGTTACAATAAGGAAGAGATCAGTTTTATATTCAAGAGATCTAGAGCTTAATTATAAAAACAAAGATTAGATTTTTCAAAAAAAAAAAACAGAAAATAAAGTAATATCTAAATTAACAACAAAAATAAAATAGAGGAAAAAAATCAACATATAAAATAAAATAAAAGAAAAAATCAACATAAAAACTTATATCTAATTTAAGTGAGTTAAACCTTTTTAGAACAATTCAGTTTTCAATTTAAATTTAATGAGGCAGCTGGCATTATTTCTTAATGCTTAGTCATGTTCACTTGTTTATCGTTCATTGCGAAATGTTTCTATAACGAATCAATCAATGAAACATGTCTTTGGGATTTAGGCTTGAGATGACAGACCATTTTAAAAAGTATTTAAAAATGCTTTGTTGTTTTAAATGTTTAGGCTGAACACAATACTCTTCATTATACTTTGGTAGTAGAAGGGAAAAGTAATAAAAATGAATCAATTAAATCTCTTTGAAATATAATGAATAACATGACAAGGGAATTCATCTAGCAAGAAGACGGAATTCCATGAATCTTAGTTATTTACTAAAGAAAAGCTATATTAGAAGTGCAAAAGACAGTCACCCTGGCCCATCAAACTTTCCCTACAGGGCTAAATTTACTCTTAGGGAAATTTCATCGAAAGGTGTGCCTTATTTCAACACTGTTGAGGGTGAAAATTGTCACTAACTTTATGGGAAAGGCTTTATGTAGAAGAGGTAAGTTGATAACAATTTCCTTTAGTCCCCCCCCCCGCATTTGTCTTTTTCTTTATATTAACGCTTTCTTATCAACAAAAAAGCTAATTATTATAACTTTTAATTAAATTCCTTTACTATCTCCTATAAAAGGTGGGTGAAGTATAACCAAAAAATCCTTTTCCAACTTTTTTTTATTAAATATTCACGTTTCAGCACCAACTGAACCTAAAAATTTGGTGTTTTTTAAGTGTATCAAATTAAAAAAAATATTGTAAAGAAGCATTTCAGGTCATTTAAAGACAAAAATAAACCTATAAATAAAAATTGTTCTTTTAAGTAAATTTTATAAAACATGTCTTACCGGCCATTTTTAAGATGTGCACTATTCCCCTTTAAAGAAGACATACGAAACAACTTTGCCTTAAATTAACATATCCGAAACAAATTTAAATTAAATTGATATTATTGAAAGAATTAATATAAAATAGTGATAGTTTACAGTAAATAGAGTGTACAATAATATACAAAATAATACATCTATGATAGGAAAAAATGATTAAATATTGTGACAATTTTAAAATATAAACATGGAATTATTAGTGAATTAATTACCTAAAATGAATCTATTCTATTAGCATACCTTTTATACTAAATTACCTATATGATTTCATTCTATTATCATACCTTATCACACATAATTACCTAAAATGAATCCATTCTATTAGCATACCTTCTTATACTAAATTACCTAATATGATTTTATTCTATTATCATACCTTATCACACATAATTACCTAAAATGAATTTATTCTATTATCATAACTTGTCATACTAAATTACCTGAAATGAATCTATTCTATTAGCATACCTTCTTATACTAAATTACCTAATATGATTTTATTCTATTATCATACCTTATCACACATAATTACCTAAAATGAATGTATTCTATTATCATAACTTGTCATACTAAATTACCTAAGATGAATCTACTATATCATACCTTATCACACATAATTACCTAAAACGAATGTATTTATTCATAACTTGTATACTAAATTACCTAAGATGAATCTACTATATCATACCTTATCACACATAATTACCTAAAATGAATCTATTCTATTATCATAACTTGTCATACTAAATTACCTAAGATGAATCTACTATATCATACCTTATCACACATAATTACCTAAAATGAATCTATTCTATTATCATAACTTGTCATACTAAATTACCTAAGATGAATCTACTATATCATACCTTATCACACATAATTACCTAAAATGAATCTATTCTATTATCATAACTTGTCATACTAAATTACCTAAGATGAATCTACTATATCATACCTTATCACACATAATTACCTAAAATAAATCTATTCTATTATCATAACTTGTCATACTAAATTACCTAAGATGAATCTACTATATCATACTATCAACATAATTACCTAAAATGAATCTATTCTATATCATAACTGTCATACTAAATTACCTAAGATGAATCTACTATATCATACCTTATCACACATAATTACCTAAAATGAATCTATTCTATTATCATAACTTGTCACACATAATTACACATATTAGTAATGTATCATGAGTCGTGTATCTTTAATCATGTATCATGAGTCGGATGTTTAGAGATTATAAGCTCAGCACTTTTTTAAAGACATCATTGAAAGGCCACATTCCACATTGATTTTGACGAGCCATGGGCTTCAAAAGAATAATTTTCACTTCAGAAATTATGATTAACGCTTTCTATACGTACAAACCCAAAATATAGGATTAAAAAGAGGAAACTATCATTTATTAAAAAACAATCCAGTATTCCTAAAGAAAGTTTTCCAGAAAAAACTGAACGTTTAACTCCTTTTATGCTTTGTAATTCCACAAAACATAGGAGAGAAAATATCAAGGTATTAAAGTTTCAAAACTATATGTGGATAGCAATCCTACTTGACAATAAAACAATGTAATAAAAAAATACATTTATTTGCATGTGTGGACTTTGTCCTTGCATAAGTTACAGTGGGAGCTAACTTTTAGTGCATGTAAGCATGTTTAACATTCCATCCACCCTGGACATGCCGTGCTAGTTAGTTAAGGCCTGCAGTAGAAAACATTTAATCAAGTTTATCGTGTTACTGTATCCCTTAGTTTTTTGCTGACTTTTATTTTAATTAATTTTCATAACAAGAAAGCATACAATATATACTGGTAAAAGTTAGGAGCGTGGGCAATTTCTGTTTGCAGTAACATTTTAAGCGAATTAACTGTGGGAAAAATTCACTAATAATGTTTATGATCTATCAACAACCGTAAATATTTACTTGCCGTATTGAAACGAAACTTAATATACTTATTTTTACATTGAAACATTAAAAACGACAACCTACTCGAAGTTTATTTTTTAACGACCGTATTTTTGGTTTCTGGTAATTTTTTATCTTTTAGGTAATTTAGAGTGATCGTATCGATTTCGGACCAGTTTCATTCGAATCAGCGTCCCAGTAAACAAAGAAGAATTTTTTTGCGGTGAAAAATATTAACCCTGAATTTTACCGATTTTTTGGAAATTTTGCTAACTCAGCAAAACGTTTATGATCTAACAACAATCGTAAATATATACTTGCCGTATGGAAACGAAACTTAGTATACTTATTTTTTGCGTGAAGAGACTCATGTACTCACTTTCAACTCAACATTTTTTTAAAAAGCCAATACATGTTATACGATACCATTCTGGCACGGTGGTCCGCATGTGGGGCAAATTTCCTTCGGAAAGCGTGTTTCTGTGCTTTACAATCCATTTTTGCTTAAGGGTCTGTTTTATGCTACATAACTTGAGCAGTAACTTAATTACCAAGCACTACTCCTAACTCATTTTTTCTGTATTTTTCAAAGGAAATTCGCATAATTATCCTGTTTGTTATACAAAACTATGCCTCTAAAATTGGCCATGCGCACTATTATTCGCACTAGTTTTAAGCTCAGATGTTGTTTATCTTTAAGGGTTTTAGCGCATTTCCTTTGAAGAATTGGAGAAAAATTGAATTGGAATAAACGAATTCATGTCGTGGTTCAAGGTTCGACTCCCGCGCTCATGACTCCGCCATGACGTTTATCCCATTAGAGAATTTATTCCCTCTGGAAATTTGCTAAAACTTGAACTAATGCTGATAATGAGATGAAACTTTGCTCATTTTTGGACTAATACATGACATCATGTGTACGAAATTTCAAATCAATCGAAATATTTTTTAATTGTTTCATTATTTTTTTAAATTTTTGCGAAGTCCGGTTAAAGACGTCATAAATAAAACATTTTCCTATGATAGCTCAACTAAACCTATAGTATCAATACACTGACTACGATGACAAAAAACACACACTCATTTACAAGTAGACGACTTTGTAAAACTCCCTCAGTTCGTCTTGAAAACGTCCGAAACAAATGATTCAGGTGAAACCCTGGTTTCGGTGCAGACGCGATACTTTTCCTATATACGGTATAAAGAAAGAAAAGTAAAAAAATGACATAAAAATCAATATGAGTATTTTAGTCTTTAAAGTTAAAGGATCAGATTTAAATCTTAGTGATTCTCACACTACATAGTATATTACTATAAAATAATTGTGGTGCAGAGGTTTGCAAGCCTGATAAAAATCTTTTGAAATGGTTGCTTTCTTTTTAACCATAAAATATGCGCTAAATAATAGCATTAAGCCTCCGAGAGTGAGGTTAGGAGTCTATCAGACTCCATGACTACTCATTTGAGCATAAGTAATTAGATTTAATAAGTAAAGGTAGCTATACTTTATATACCCTTCTAACCTATTCTTATTTACATACCATAAAAGCTTCATTGTTCTCAAGCTTATAGAATAACTATAAAGTTTATCATCTTGCATTTTCTAGGGTTATTTGCTGTAATGCCATTATTTGCCAAGACCCAGGTACAATCACTAATTTTTATCTATTTTTCTCTGTAATTTTGTACATTCAAAAATATTATTTGTACCTCTTGCTAAAGAAAATAATAAACATTTATTTATTATTTATTTATATAATGGACTAGTTCTTTTTTGTTTTGGGGGTCCAGCATTCTCCCACTTTATCCGGTAAGCGGTCAAGAGCCAGAAAGCCTCTTGTTAATTTATTTATTATAATGAATATTTTCTAATAAAAAAGAAATTTCCCTTTAACATTGTTCTTAAAAAGTATATAATTTAAAAAATGATTACCTGAAACCAGAAGTTACTTTATAAAAAAGTAATTGTATTAAAAGTCATTAAAATATAAATAGATAATTAAAGGAGTTCGAGTAATTAACTTTCAAAAGAGAAATAATTAGAATTTTATGCAAGTTACAACTTGTGGAAAGTCTGTCCCTTCAAATTAACAGTTTGTTGTCGAGGTAAATGTTTTCCTCAGGGCGGCCAAGATAAAGAGACCAATTACAAGAAAAATTTGGGCTTGATGAAAACAAGGGATTCATTTAAGCTTTAAAAGTAAAATTGAATCATTTATTTTTTTACTGTAGGTATTTAGAGAACACAACCAGACCTTATGATTGAATAATATAATAAGTTTTATTTATATTATTATATTGATTATATAATAAATAATATAACAAATTTTGAATAAATTAATAGTTTTGTGGAGAAACTCTTTTCTTCGTTCGTTTTTTAAGATTGATTTTTGAACTAAGTTTTAACTCTTTAGCACATTGGGAGGTTCGCTAAGAGACAAACACCCAGACACACATACAGACATAAATATTGGTAATAACCACTAAAATTGCCTACTTGAATGAGTATCAAAACTACCTGGATATTATTAATGTTATGACTAGTTCTGTCCATAAATAATAAAATAAAATTCCCTTTTTAAGTCCTTTTGCCCTATTAGGGTACTTCCTCTTTAGGAAACCACCTCAGGCGGGTTGCATCAATTATCATCTAAGAATTAATTAAAGTTTGCCAAATCTTTTTAATAGAAATAGGAACTATTCATATAATCATAGAGCATAGACTGGGCTGTGAACCCCGGACCTCGGGTGCCGATGTAGTGTTTCTTCTATCCATACTTTTATATTATAATAACACTATATGGGATATATGAAAGCTTGTCAGTTCAATCGTCAGTCAAGGTTAAGGTAAAGATATCGGACGGAGGGCGATTGAGAAATGAGAACTTAATTGAGGGTGCCTGGAAGGCATGTACCAATACGAAGAGCAAAAGTGACATGAACACTTCTATTTGTTGATTTAAGGAGGAGTTTTGGGTGGTATTAGAAGCAATTATTTGGTTTTCGCGAACTGAAAAGATTGCTTTATCATCTGTAAAGGTTCCAAGTATTGTAGATGAGTAATCTGGAATATCGTGGGTGTTAAAAGAATACAGGATTGGTCCAAAAATACTACCTTGAAGGACTCCTGCTTTAAAAGCATAGATTAAAGAGAATGACGATCCATAACTAGTTCGAAAATAAATTCTACATTACGGACAAAGAAATTGTAAAAAAAAACTCTAAGACGTTTAAAAAACCTTACTTATTTTCTCACAAATACGATAAGAATTTTAGTTTATTTATCTTTTCTGTCCTAGTTATAATTGGTCTTTAAGGCGCCCTCGTACGCCCAAGAATCCTTATTTCTAACAAGGCAATTTTGAAAAGAAAGAGAACAGATTTATAATGAACAGTCTTATAACAAGGAAAACCCCAAGGCACTAACTTCACCCCTATTTCATTCAAACTATTAATATTGTACGGCAAAAGGCTTTTGAACAAAAAGGATGTTGCAATTTTTCTTACATTACGTAATTTGAAAAGAAAGGAAGAGAATTGTGAAGAAAAAATATTATAGATAATACTATCACGCAGAAATCTGTTTTTTCCAAAGCCCTCACTCGCTAATTTGAACAAAATTTGATAGTTAAGACTTTATTTATTTAAAGTTAAGTAATTAAAAGTTATTAGACCTTTTTTGGAAAAACCAAAAATATATTAAGTTGTATGTATTTAATATTTTTCAATATGTTGTAGTTTTTTACACACACACACACACACACACACACACTATTATATATATATATATATATATTATATATATATTATATATATATATATATATATATTATATATATATATATATTATATTATATATATATTATATATATATATATATATAATTATATATATATATATTATATATATATATATATATATATATATATTATATATTTATACATATGTACACACACACACACACCACACACACCACATATATATATATATATATATATATATAATCCACAGAGGCTGAGGCTGGATCTGCCTTTGCTATCAGTCACAATTTGAATCGTTTTAAATAAACGCACACACTATACAATAAATAATCACTTAAATACTTAATTATCATTTTGCTAGCAGTAAAATTTACTGTTGAGAAAAATGTGTATTTATTATAACGATTCGATATAAAGAGTATAGGAAAATAAAACTGCATAAATAAGTTTAAAATATCTGCGGTTCCATCTCAATTATAATCTCATTTAAACAAAAAATACTTTGAATACCATTTTACTAAGCCTTTTTTCAAGTTGTTACAACCCATTTAAATGAGACCGCAAATAGGGAATTACGTTTTAAGTTCTTAAGTTGCAGACTTATTCCAGCAGCTAAAAATGTATTTTATGTTACATTAACCTATGTAGAACCTAGTTAGTTTAATTATTCAGTAAGTTTTAAAAATAAATATAAAGAGATAAAATTATTATTTTTATTTAAGCTAATAGAAGTGCCAATATTTGCTACAAAAAAGAACAAATTATTAATTTTTATTTATTTTTTACTTTCATCATTCATCATCATACACCATAGGTGTATAGAAAAAGTATTGAGTTAGAAAAAAATTCGAAACCGAGATATCAATTCTTTACATGTAAACGGGGCTTCCTTAATTCCTAAAAAATGTAAACTTTAATTATCTAATCTGATTTCCAATATCAGTGTGTCATAGCACTAGTATAATTAAGTAGTATTATGCCAAGATATAAGCGAATTTCTAAATTGATTAGTTAAAAAACGCGATTTGTTTACATTACGTTATATATGTCAATCAAATTATTGTGATAATAATATTTTAGTTCATGTGTTTACCATACACAGTAGTGCAAGTGTATACAACTCTGTTTACAATATCTTCTATATCAAATTAATTTTTAAAGTTCAGTCATTTCTTTATTTTTTTTAAAAAAAGTCGATATAGTGGGTTAATGACGTCATACATATTTTATTACAATAGGGTTCGGGATACTAATGAGTTTAAGTTTCATTACGATCCGATAAAGCGTTCGTGCCCATAGAAACTTTGAGGAACAACTTTCCAAATTTTTCTTTGGATATTCGCTAAAAACGACTATTGTTACCGAATATTATAATGATTATAATTTTTAATAATAATAAAATTATTTGAAATAATAATATTAAAAATAATTTTACAGAATAGATCACTTAAATAAATCTTGTGTACTACTAATAAGTTTTGTAAAGAATTATACAATATAATATAGGAAGATATTATAAAAAAAATATGACAAAGAAAGATGTTATAAGATTTTATTTTGACCTTAAAAAGTAATTTCACGAAATCATATTAACTTGTTGATATTTACTCATCCTCTTAACCAAAGCTTTCATATTCCCAAAAGAAGATAATTCTATTTCTTCTTTGGATTTATCGAGTCTTGGATTAGTTTGATTTTTGTTTGTTATAAAATATTGGCGAGAGTGATAGAAAGTTAAATTGAAGAACGTAAGAGCATAAGAGAGAAGGATGAAGTGTAGTCAGTGCAAACATTCCCAACGTACTGCCAACCTATGCCTTATCTACAAGAAATATTTTTTAGCAAAATATTGATGTTGATTTTTCCCCTTCTCTTCACTTTATCTCGCACAACATTCACATTTAACCAGGTTTTAGTGATTTTGTTATCTCACTCAATAATGATAGCAGTCACATTTCACTTTATCTACTAGTAAAGTGCGATGCTTTATTCCTAGTACATACTTTTCTAAATAAATGACAAAAAAAAACTTCATTACGACTTTACACTTTCACTTCGTTAACTTTAAATAAAACTTTAAAATTTCTAGATTATAGGATCATGGAGTCATTGGATTTGTTTTATTTCAATCAACGGCAAATCTCTGTGTAATATGTTTGACCTTTTTTTCCGCTCTTGTTTAGGGAAAGGTAAAGTAAGGTTTTTATTGTTCCAGGATAAACTGCGACCATCATAAGTGGTTCTTTCAGCTAAGCTCATTGCTCAAACGTTTGGGTTTCAGACACTTAAATATGCTTTAAACTCGAAATATGCTTTATTTTTTTTATATTTTTATATATATATTATATATATATATATATATATATAATATATATATATATATTATATATATATATATATATATATATATACTAAAATAACTGACATGTATAATATATATTGTATATATACATTGTTATATTTATTGTACATGTTTATAGAAAAACAAATAAAATGGTTAAGACATCAAACTGGTAGGAAGATATAGCAAGGACAATGGTTCGGAGGAAGTGGAATTGGGTAGGTCATATATGCAGGACTAAAGATGATAGAATCACAAAAAGACTTGTTTAGCTGGTATCCAAGAGATAGAAAAAGAGGAAAGGAAGACCCAGTATTGGCTGGGATCAAGAGATGAAGAGAGTATTGTAAAAGGGTTTGAAGCAACATGGCAAAGATTAGCAAATGACAGGACAGAGTGGAAAAGAAGAGAAGTATACCTAAATGTCTGGTTACATGAAAATTAGTGGCTAAGTAAGTATAAAGATAAATAAGTATAAGAATATAAATTATAATAAAATGATAAAATAATAAATAAAATGAAATTCAACACTACTACTACATATTTAAATGTTAATACTAATAATTAAATGTATCAAAAATTAGGAAATTAAAGTTAAGCAAAGGGTTGAACTCAAATCCCAACAAGGAACCACGGCTTTAGCCGAGTTGTAACTTGAAAAAAAAAATAATTAATATAAAAATCAAAAAATGTTAAATCTTTAAAAATGTTACAATAAATGGTATATAATAATATTTATATTTAGTTAATATTAGTTATTAAAAAATATATTTTTTTAAAGTGAACTAATATTTTTAGACACTAGGAGGTAAAATAAATATATTTGTCTAAAACCACTCTTCCTCCCGTTTTAAAGATTTTTAATTATTTTATGTACCATTTAATTAACATAGTAGAGTTATGCTAAAATGCCAAAAATTATTAGTTTTTCAACTTCTAGGAAAATATATTAACATTTTTGAATGTATGATGAAGTTTGGGTTTTCTTAAAGGGCAATCATAAGAAAAGTTTTTTCATTCTTGGCTAAACGTTTGCTCATCTCTTACTTCCTCTAATGCCCTACCATAAAACTTTCATAAAATTTAATTTTTGCAAAAAAAATTGTTCATGCAAATTTTTTATTTATTTTATTTCATTCATAAAAACCCTGCAATTAAATTTGCTTTGTTATAACAGTAAGTTCAGAATAAGCATAAAAGAAAGATAAAGAGTAGGTCTACAGACAACTTAGTTTATTTATAAATTACGCAAAGCGCTTTAAAGCTTACAAAAGGTCATCATCAGTGCCTGAAAAACAAATTAGAAAATGAAAAATAAAAAAAAACACTAAGATAACAAAAATAAAATAAATAAATAAGTATACGATACGTACGAAGATAATTAAAATAAAAAAATAATAACTTAAAAATTATTAATTTAATTAATAATAGTTATTAATATAATTAATTTTTAATAATAATTTAATTTAATTAATAATATTAAAGTTATTAATTAATTAATTTTAATAATTTATTCAATTTATTTTAATTATCTTTGTACGTATCCTATATTTTTCTTGTTATCTTTGAGTTTTTTTAATTTTTTATATTCTAATTTGTTTGTCAGGCACAAATGATGGCCTTTTGTAGGTTGCTTTACGTAATTTGAAAATAAACAAAGTTAACTAAAGAAATACTCTTTATCTTTCTTTTTAATTATAACATTGTTTACAAGTTGTCACATAAATGTAAACACATTATTTGATACATGACTAACATGTCATTTCCTAATTCTCTAACATATAACAAGTAGTATACATTGTATAGTGGATCGATATTGAGGAATATGGATTACTTGAGCCTCCAGGGTAGGCAATTCATAAACGAGAGGTTTAGTAGAACAAATAGGGGATCTCTTGTCCCTTATTCCTTTAAAGGACAGTTTCCTAACCTGCTTTATCATTCTTATCTTTCTGAGTTTTAAAACACTGATTTTCAATAGTTGAAAGAATAAGCAAGAATAAATTTTTACATTTATTCTCTTAAAAGTTATTTAGATATGGAAAAATAATTTAATATAAAAATCATAACATTTAATTTTACAACGCAAGAGTTTCACCTGTATTTTTCTAACAATGCTCTGTTAGGCATGACACATGGCTTATATGCTTATTTCATTATATATTATACGGCTCATGATAAATAAAATAAAAATTATAGTAGTACACAATATGAATATGTCAACAAATAATATGTAATAAGTTGTTCAGGCAATATATGAAATATAAACATATTAGTATAGACATATGAAATATGTCAACAAATAATCTGTAATAAGTTACTCAGGCAACATATAAAAAATGTCAACAAATAATTTATAATAAGTTGTTCAGGCTCTTATGAAATATGTCAACAAATTATTCGTAATAAGTTATTCCGGTAAACAAATTTTTATAGCACTTTATCAACAAAATCTAATAAAATATTAAACACACATGCAACACCCCATTAAATGTCAAATGAGTTTAACTTGCTCTCTTAGCGCTTGGTAAACAAGTTAGTCTATCACGACTAACTTGAGTGTTCACGACTAACTTTTTCGAAGTTCTTGAGTGTAATATGCTGAGGAATTTATGGGATCTTGCCATAATTTTCATTAAAATCTGACCGAAGGCCTTGGATATGAAAAAAAATGTAAAATCAGACAAAAAACCTTTCAAACGATGATAGAAAAATGGAAAAAATGAACTAAGTCTCAACAATTTATGCTCTAGTACCAAGAATTTTAAATCATGGGGATTCAATGCTACAGGCACAGAAATGGAAAAGTGAAAAAGTCATCGACGACCAAACTTGTATATTTTTTGAAAGAATATGTTTAGCACGGCAATATTGATTGACATATATTCGTTTACATGAAACTTATAGTTTCATAACCATATATAATAAAAGCATTTTCAAAGCATGAAAAATAATATATGATATGTTTTTGTAAAATATATGCATATAAAATAATGTATAAAGCATAGAAGCAAAATAACATTTAGTTATTATTACAAGTGTTATACTTTTAACATAGTGATAGAAAGAGTTTAAACACATAAGAAAGAAAATGTGTTTATAATTTTTAACTGAGGTGATGAGGGCCTGATTTAAATAATATGTAATAAGTTGTTCAGGTAACATATAATACAATTCAACTAGTAATATGTAGTAAGTTATAATGTAATCATAAGAGAGCTATAATGTAATTATTACAGTTTAGTAGCTATGACCTTACATAGTGTACTTGTTTGTTGTACTTTATCAGTTTGTCATATTACTGGTGGTTTGTATAAGAGGCGAATTTTCAAATGCATTAGTGAAAAAACTTGATTTGTTAACATTATTTCAATTAATTACATATTGGTTTGTTTGACATATATATGTCAATTAATGAAACCAGAACTAATACTAATAATAAAATAGAATTTCGTATATTTGAGAGCCATACATATTAGTATATGTGTAAAAATTGCAGCCCAATCTAAACACTCTACGAAGATTTTTGATTATTTGAAATGTTTGTGGGGTCATTATTGTAGGTTAATGACGTCACACATATTCAATAAACAATAGGGTTTGAGACACTAGCAAGGTTGAGTTTTGTACCAAGTTTCATTTCGATCCGAGAAACCGTTCGAAAGTTGTTATCGTGTCCCATAGAAACGTCTAGGACAAAAATCTCATATATATATATATATATAATATATATATATATATATATATATATATATAATATATATATATATATATATATATATATTATATATATATATATTATATATATATATATATATATATAATATATGTATGTATATATTATATATATATATATATATATATATATATATTCTTGATAAGTGAGTCCCCCATTTGAAAAATCCATCTCCACCCCCCCCCCCTCCATGACCTCAACCTTATAAGCTAATTTTTTATTCGAAAATCGCTAATATTGTCATATACAAAAATAATTGCCGAAGCATTATGTAAGTGCTCTATTGGTTCAAAATGGAACCTACCAAATATAGGACAAATTAGTTCCGTGCTTTCGGACACTTTAAAAGGATTTCGAGGTATACAAGTCTCGAAAAGACCTCAATCAACACACCATACAACTTTTAAATGTTTTTCCATGGAAAAGTCCACACGGATAAGAAGGGGAAATGAAAATTGAATTGAACGCAAATTAAATCCCAACACAAAGACCACCGCAATCAAAACAACAGATAGGTTAAATGAAAATAAGATAATGATGGACAGAGGGGCTTTATTCTCAACGTTTATTTTAAGTTTGTGGCATACATCGGGCAAGTGACGTTGTTCACGCCGAAGTGAACTTTTTATTATTATTTAGTTTCAAAGAATTAGGTTTTTATTTTGAAATATTAATTTTTATTCATTCTATAAAAATGTTTTGTTTATTTAGATAAAATAGTTTTTTAAGTAAAAGATAAATATTATAGGTTTTTTTTATGATTTAATATGATATTTAGAGTACCTTTGACCCCAATTACTCCGGGCCTTTGTTTTGATTTCTAACTAGTTTTCCCCCTTATCTTATTTACTTTTTTATTCTTCTTAAACAATAGAATGATAAATTTTCATCTGGGATTTTTTAACACCTCTACCTGTCCAGTCAGTAGTGAGTCATATGCCACCAGAGCACTTGGGATAACTCTACTCTCCCAGCTCTAACCTTGTGTTGCTGAGTGCATCATTTTGAGTTCGATAACTCAATGTGACCTCTCACCTAGCCATCATCAGGTCGATACCTTGGCTTTCTGGAGTCACCAGCCTTTATCTATGATCACCATCTTATCTTCACCCTTCTGTTACCTGAGAAACCTAACAGACCCTCAGATCAAAACCGTATCCTCAGGGTGGGCGGAAGGTTATCTAGATCAGACTTGCCTGAGCATTCAAAGCACCCTATCCTCCTACCTGGAGAAAGTCATTTTACTAAAGTGCTAGTCGATCACTACCACATGGTTAATCTTCATCCGGGACCATCCTTGTTGCAAGCATTAATTCAAAGAAATATTGGATTCCTTCGTTAAGACGTATCTCTCGCCAGCGTACCTTTCTTTGCATGAAATGCTATCGATCTCAATGTGCTAACAAAACAGTGACACCTATAATGTCTGATTTACCCGAATCTCGTGTCCAACGAATTAGGCCATTTCTCCGAACTGGTGTGGACTTTGCAGGTCCATTTCAGCTTCGTCACTCACTGCTTCGAAAACCAGTGATATCAAAATGTATCTATGCGTATTTGTGTGCATGGCTACTAAGGCTGTGCACTTAGAAGCTGTCACAGATCTTACCACCACAGCCTTCTTAGCTTCTCTCTCCCGTTTTGCAGCACGAAGAGGGTTTCCTCAACAGATGTTTAGCGATTGTGGTACCAACTTCGTGGGCGCTGCTAATCATCTCAACGATCTACGGAAATGGTTTAAATCTATTAAAACACAAGAAGATTTATGTGTATATGCTACAGACCACGGCTTCACGTGGACTTTCAACGTGCCCTATGGACCTCATCAAGGTGGAATATGGGAAGCCGCTGTGAAGTCTTCAAAATCTATCATCCGCAAAATTGCTGGAGAATACTGCTCTAACTATAGAGGAATGGTTCACCTTATTCACCAAGGTTGAATCCATTTTAAATTCACGGCCATTGTGCCCGTTATCTACTTCTCCTGAAGAGAACGACTATCTGTCTCCTGGACATTTCTTAGTGGGTGATCATCTCACGACTCCACCTGAACCTTCGTTCGCTGATAAACCAATGAACCGTCTTACTAGATGGCAACTAGTTAAGAAAATGTCTGATGATTTTTGGAAAAGGTGGTCATTAGAATACCTGACAACGTTACAAACACGTTCAAAATGGACTGAAAACATTTCTAATGTTCAAGTGGGGGATCTTCTTCTACTTCGTGATGAAAATTCTCCTCCTCTTCACTGGCCATTGGGAAGAGTTCTGGAAGTGCTCCCAGGCAGAGATGGAGTAGTGAGGGTTGTTAAACTCAAGATAGGATCTTCAGAATTCTTCGTCCAGTCCACAAGTTAGTGCCGCTGCGACCTCTTCACAGTGAGCCATTCTCCGATTAGTTATAGGTACTTAGTTATAAGTTTAAGATGATTTGTTTTAATTTTTGAACTTAGCCAAAAATTGGTGGGCGGTATGTTCACGCCGAAGTGAACTTTTTATTATTATTTAGTTTCAAAGAATTAGGTTTTTATTTTGAAATATTAATTTTTATTCATTCTATAAAAATGTTTTGTTTATTTAGATAAAAATAGTTTTTTAAGTAAAAGATAAATATTATAGGTTTTTTTTTATGATTTAATATGATATTTAGAGTACCTTTGACCCCAATTACTCCGGGCCTTTGTTTTGATTTCTAACTAGTTTTCCCCCTTATCTTATTTACTTTTTTATTCTTCTTAAACAATAGAATGATAAATTTTCATCTGGGATTTTTTAACACCTCTACCTGTCCAGTCAGTAGTGAGTCATATGCCACCAGAGCACTTGGGATAACTCTACTCTCCCAGCTCTAACCTTGTGTTGCTGAGTGCATCATTTTGAGTTCGATAACTCAATGTGACCTCTCACCTAGCCATCATCAGGTCGATACCTTGGCTTTCTGGAGTCACCAGCCTTTATCTATGATCACCATCTTATCTTCACCCTTCTGTTACCTGAGAAACCTAACAGACCCTGCTCTTCTAAGGACGTTGGAAGTACCTGAGGACTTGAAGGAACCTGTGAGGAATCTGAGGACTAACTCTCAACTTACCATCTTTCGGCATATACCAGGCTTGAGACCCATTTATATCTTCTATTGTTCTATCTCAAATTTATCTAAAACTATATATTTATGCCCCTACCCTTTTATCTAATTTTCTATTTAAATTTTATTTACAATAATTTTGAAACTTCAATTTCTTTTAGAACCCGAAACTTTAATTTTTGAGATTATATTATTTTTTTATTTTTAATAGAAGTGAATTTATATGAATTTAAATTTGGTTTTCTGATTATTATTTTCCATTTTCATTTTTTTTAGTATTGTGCCAATTCAGTGGACTAATTTAGATTGGTCGTATCACCATTGGCCAAGACATATTTTGGAGGCACCACCGAGATATTCTTTGTCAAATTCTATCTTTATAATTAATGTTTCATTTTTAACCAAATTTAAATTTTGTATAAATTCATTTTTTAATCAGTTTATGATTCTGTTCCTGACCTGTTGTAATGAATTTCCAAGGTATTTTGTAACCAAACATTTTCTATGAATTGGAGGTACTCTGATAATCATAATATAGTCATTTTCTTTTCACAGGATTTTAAGGGATCAGAAAGGGTTTATTTACAATATTATTATTTGATTTCCGCCCCTTTTTTACACAAAAGGAGTATTTATAAGGAAATATCTAATCCTGTTACTCGTTATAAATAACTTTAATGTTGACTTTTCAATATTATGAGTATAAAAATCTTTAATTTAACAAAATTATTAGCTTATGGGTTACTGGTCTACCCTAATTTTACATAATATTGGTTGCCTTTTAAACTTTTATTTTTAAACTTTATGAACTATTATTACAAGTATCTGACAATTAGTCTAGTTATTGTATTTTTTATAAATCATATTATCAATTTTCTTGAGATTTTTATACTCATTGTTAAAATTTATTTTAAATTATACTCTCCTTAGATTTGCAGTGTGTGGTAAGTAGTGAATATAATCCGAATTCTACAATTTTTAATTATATTTTTTCGCTGCAAAATAAAATTTAATGGTTTTTTATGACTGTGCAGCGGCAATACGTAACTGCATTGCGTGCGTAGCATACTTAGAAAAATACAGGCGCTTTTCGAAATTCAGAATTAATAAATATTTCGTAAAAAATTATGTCAATTGTTTTCTTATAATAATTTATTTCTTGGTTTATATTTACGACCTGTTATATTATGCTTTTTTTGTTAAGAGGAATTTTATCTTGATATTTTGTTTAAATTTTGGAATTTATGGTTTACTTTCAATGTACTCACACTCTCTATAATTATAAAATACTATGCAAAATTTAAGTTTTATTCTGTAGCTAATTTATTTGATCTTTATGTATTTCTGGAATAGTTCTTGCGCTCAAGACTTTATTTTTTTTGTTTAAATTAAAATTTGTTTCTATTCATGGATACTTTAGTAAAGCAATTAACACTTTTTTCTTAGGTATTTTGACAATTCAATGAATACTTTTCTCATAAAATAACTTCAAGTTAATGATTTAATTTTATGTATTTTTTTTTTAAGTCTATTTAATGGTGTTTTATGCATTGGAGATTATTTCGATTAATTATTGTTCTGAATATAATTTAGTCTTTATTCTAATTAATTTTTTGGTGGCATACATTTTATGGATATTTTTCTTAAGACTATAAATATTAATGAATTATTCTTTCTTTACATCAAACGATTTTGATGAAATTTATTATGGTTATTTTTATTTGATAATTTTATGGAACAATTTACAATATTTTTTAGAAAATATTTAATTATTTTTATGGTCATTTATACATCATAATTGATTTGATTTTACTTCCTTTTAATTATTTTATAATTTTATACTTTCATCGTCTCATTCTGTTGGTTTGATTAATTTTTTAACTTCACGATGGGTAGTACTGATAGTAACAATGATAATCAAGTTCCTTCTGAACTTGAACCTGATTTTGTTAACAGAGTAACAATGTTAAAAAAGAAACTAGAAACTTCTTCTAGGGAAATTAGCTCTATAGTTTTACAAGGAAGACAGGCTGCTAAAGATGCGGCACATAAACCTCGCTTTATGGGAATGTATAAATGCATAGAAAAATACTTTACTAAGTATGAATCCACATATGAAGAATTAGTTGAAGCGCACTTAGACATAGGAAGTACAGCTTTCCCGACTAAAGATGATATAGCTGCTTTCGAAAATAATCGTAGATACTATTATGAAGTACATACCATACATGAAGGGTGTTCTGCCCCTACAGTACAGGTTATCTCTCCTGGGGGCAAAGCTAAGGCTCCTTTAGAGACTACAATAAAACTAGATACTAGTGGTTTATCAAACTCAAATAACTTACCAGACATCCAAATACCACATTTTGATGGTGAGTACACTAAATGGCCTCGTTTTCGTGATTATTTTAAATCAGTAGTTCATGAGACTAGTATTTCTGATATGTCTAAGTATCATTATTTAATCAGCTCATTAGGTCCTAAAGCCTCTACTGTTATTAATCATTTGGCTCTAGTTGAAGAGAACTATCAAGTGGCTTGGGCGGCTTTATTAAAAGAATATGATAACAAACGAGTTTTAGCTGCTACCTACTTAAATGCCATCCTAGATTCTACACCCTTGAATCATAACCCTTCTAAAGAAGCTCTATCTGAATTTTTATCCAAAGTTACTGAAAATGTATCAGCATTTCAGTTACTTAATATTCCTAATGAGTCTGATTTTATTTTATACTACCTAGTATTTCGGTGTTTAGATAAAAACAACAGGGAAAAGTTTGAACTTCAATACAAAAAGACTCAGTATCCTTCTTTTGAAAACTTGACTACTTTCCTTCGTGAGAATTGCAAAGCCTTGCAATTAGCCGATTTTCAGTCTCTTAAAGTCGATACTCTTGCTGATTCGTCTCAGGTTAAACGACATAATTATAATACAAGAAGCTCAAGCAAGCCTAAAGACAATAAAAGCTGTCTCATGGCTAACAATAACAACAAGCCATCTTTACGATATAAGAAACCTACTACAATTGGTGATCAAGCTAACATTAAACCATGTTATATTTGCTCCAAGGTGCATAAGATTATAGATTGCCCTAACTTTACTTCTGCTAATGCATCACAGCGGCGTAACCTTCTCAAAGGTTTTAATGGATGTTATAACTGCTTAGGTCCTCATTTTACAAAAAATTGTCAATCTATTCGATCATGTAGGTTTTGTTCTATGCGTCATCACAGCATGCTGCATCTTCACAACAATGTTTCTACTAATTACTCTGGGAAAACATCTTCTACTCCAAGAAATCAATTTGATAATCGTCAGACTCAACAACAACCTAATCCGCTTGGAATTGCTGGTCCGCCTCCTTCTAACAGAGTACAAGAAAATGCTAGTTGTTATGTTTCTTGTCAATCACACGGAGTTATGCTTGCTACTGCAGTAGTAAATATTTTAAACGATCAGAATGTTGGAGTTTCAGCACGTGTGGTTGTCGACAGTGGCAGCCAAATATCTATGATGACATCTCGCCTTGTGAAAAAACTTGGTCTACCTATCTATAAATGTAAGCAAAAATTAAGTGGAATAGGAGGAACTCCATTTACTCTAATTAAGGGAAAAACAAAGTGTACGGTTACACCTTCCAATCGGAGCACTCCTGCCATAACTACTGAATTGTTAGTTGCTGATAAAGTAACTCCTAATCAGCCTAATTTCTATATGCCTTCACATTGGATTGAACCTTATCTTCCTTATGAACTAGCTGACCCAACGTTTTGGGAATCTAGAGAAATCGATGCTGTTTTGGGTGCTGAAGTATTTGCACAAATATTTCTTGGTGAGCGGATACAACTTGATCCTATGGGACCTGTACTCTATTCTTCCAGTTTTGGATATTTATTGATTGGAGCAGTTCCTCACAACTCACCTTCTGATACTAATACTAGTTTGTTTGTTTCCGAAGAAACGTCTGTTCAACTTAATAATGATATAAGAAAATTTTGGGAACTTGAAGAAAGTTATGACGATTCAACTCCTTCAAGAAAATCGGATTCTTTAGTTGAAGACTATTTTTTACAAACTTATTCTCGTAATGACGAAGGAAGATACGTTATTAGATTACCCTTTATAGGTTCAGTTCCTGAGTTCGATAATTCATCCTCGGTAGCGATGAAACGTTTTTTAAATATGGAATCTAAATTAAAACGAAATCCTACTCTTTGCGCACAATATGTCTCATTTATGGAAGAATATGAAGAGTTAGGGCATATGAGCGTCACAACTTCGCCATCAAAGTATGTTCTGCCTCATCATTCGGTAATGAAGGATGGTAAGATTAGGGTCGTTTTCGATGCCTCGTCGAAAACTTGTGATGGCTCATTAAATCAGTTTCTTTATGTAGGTCCAAAACTCCAGAAAGACATTAAAATAATTCTTTCTAACTTCAGAAAACATAAAGTTGTCTTTGTGACAGACATTGTTAAGATGTATCGTCAAATTCTGATACACCCGGCGGATATTCCTTATCAACATATATTTTGGAGGAGTAATCCGACTGAGGCGATACAAAAATTTGAACTCAAAACCCTAACATATGGCATGTCGAGTGCACCTTATCTTGCTCTGCGTGTTGTCAAGCAGCTCTGCATTGATGAAGGCCATAAGTTTCCCAAAGCTGCCAAGGCAATAGACAATGACATATATATAGATGACTTGGCGACAGGTGAAAGTTCATTGCCAGCAGCTATTGAGCTGAAAAATCAAACTATAAAATTGCTTGAGATGGGAGGTTTCAAGCTTAGTAAGTGGTCGAGTAATTATGAAGAGTTAATCCCCAACGGATTGGGAGATTCCGAACCACGATCCCTTAACACTGATGATGACATTAAAATCAAATATTGGGTTTACAATGGAACCCAAAGACCGATACTTTTAGCTATAAAATCATTAAGCCAGATGTAATAGAAACCAAACGTGGACTCCTTTCTGCAATCGCACGGATCTACGACCCACTTGGTTGGCTCGCTCCTACTGTAGTGTTAGCTAAGAGTCTTATTCAGGAGCTCTGGAAAGCTAATTTAGGTTGGGATGATCCCATTTCTTCAGAAATTCAATCTTACTGGAGGTCATTTGTTAATGAATTGCCTGAGTTATCTAAAATTTCTATTCCACGTCATATCATCCCCGATGCTTGTAAATGTGCTCAAATAGTTGGGTTTTGCGACGCATCTATGAAAGCCTACAGTGCCACCTTATATTTAAAGATTGTTGAACCAAATCAACAATTTTTTGTTAACTGCTCGAACTAGATTAGCTCCATTGAAGACCGTATCCATTCCACGATTGGAACTGTGCGGTGCTCTACTATTATCACGCACTTATGACTCTATGAAACCTTTTATTGAAGACATCTCTATTCCTTTGCTTGATCCAGTGTTTTTTACTGACTCTCAAATAGTATTATCTTGGTTGAATACAGAACCTTATAATCTCAAGACATTTGTGGCAAATAGGGTGAGTGAGATAACTTCTGTAATTCCAATTCAACGATGGTGTCATGTGCCATCTAAGGATAATCCGAGTGACGTTAGCTCTCGTGGTTTATTACCTAATCTTCTTATTTCATGTCAACTGTGGTGGAATGGTCCAGATTGGCTAATAGAAGATACTAGCCACTGGCCTATATCCTTCGAACTTTGTCCTAAATCCGAATTGCCAGAGTTGAAATCTGATGAAAAATCAACTCTTCATGTGGTGATGCAGTCTTCATTTCTTCTAGAATGGATGGAACGGTTTTCATCTTATAGGAAGATTGTTAGGACTCTCGGATGGGTACATCGCTTCATTCTTAAACTGTCAATCAAAGACGAGCAAGAGACTAAAACTGGATGTTTATCTATAAAGAAATCAACATGGGACTTAATACTTGCATCAAGGCTGTTTCAGTCATATTATTTCTTTGGTGGAAAAGAACCTGATTATCAAAATATTCCTTCTAAGTTTTCTAACCTGTGCCCATACTTAGATCAAAACCGTATCCTCAGGGTGGGCGGAAGGTTATCTAGATCAGACTTGCCTGAGCATTCAAAGCACCCTATCCTCCTACCTGGAGAAAGTCATTTTACTAAAGTGCTAGTCGATCACTACCACATGGTTAATCTTCATCCGGGACCATCCTTGTTGCAAGCATTAATTCAAAGAAAATATTGGATTCCTTCGTTAAGACGTATCTCTCGCCAGCGTACCTTTCTTTGCATGAAATGCTATCGATCTCAATGTGCTAACAAAACAGTGACACCTATAATGTCTGATTTACCCGAATCTCGTGTCCAACGAATTAGGCCATTTCTCCGAACTGGTGTGGACTTTGCAGGTCCATTTCAGCTTCGTCACTCACTGCTTCGAAAACCAGTGATATCAAAAATGTATCTATGCGTATTTGTGTGCATGGCTACTAAGGCTGTGCACTTAGAAGCTGTCACAGATCTTACCACCACAGCCTTCTTAGCTTCTCTCTCCCGTTTTGCAGCACGAAGAGGGTTTCCTCAACAGATGTTTAGCGATTGTGGTACCAACTTCGTGGGCGCTGCTAATCATCTCAACGATCTACGGAAATGGTTTAAATCTGTTAAAACACAAGAAGATTTATGTGTATATGCTACAGACCACGGCTTCACGTGGACTTTCAACGTGCCCTATGGACCTCATCAAGGTGGAATATGGGAAGCCGCTGTGAAGTCTTCAAAATCTATCATCCGCAAAATTGCTGGAGATACTGCTCTAACTATAGAGGAATGGTTCACCTTATTCACCAAGGTTGAATCCATTTTAAATTCACGGCCATTGTGCCCGTTATCTACTTCTCCTGAAGAGAACGACTATCTGTCTCCTGGACATTTCTTAGTGGGTGATCATCTCACGACTCCACCTGAACCTTCGTTCGCTGATAAACCAATGAACCGTCTTACTAGATGGCAACTAGTTAAGAAAATGTCTGATGATTTTTGGAAAAGGTGGTCATTAGAATACCTGACAACGTTACAAACACGTTCAAAATGGACTGAAAACATTTCTAATGTTCAAGTGGGGGATCTTCTTCTACTTCGTGATGAAAATTCTCCTCCTCTTCACTGGCCATTGGGAAGAGTTCTGGAAGTGCTCCCAGGCAGAGATGGAGTAGTGAGGGTTGTTAAACTCAAGATAGGATCTTCAGAATTTCTTCGTCCAGTCCACAAGTTAGTGCCGCTGCGACCTCTTCACAGTGAGCCATTCTCCGATTAGTTATAGGTACTTAGTTATAAGTTTAAGATGATTTGTTTTAATTTTTGAACTTAGCCAAAAATTGGTGGGCGGTATGTTCACGCCAATGTGAACTTTTTTATTATTTAGTTTTAAAGAATTAGTTTTTTATTTTGCAATATTAATTTTTATTCATTCTATAAAAATGTTTTGTTTATTTTGATAAAAATAGTTTTTTAAGTAAAAGATAAATATTATAGGTTTTTTTATGATTTATTATGATATTTAGAGTACCTTTGACCCCAATTACTCCGGGCCTTTGTTTTGATTTCTAACTAGTTTTCCCCCTTATCTTATTTACTTTTTTATTCTTCTTAAACAATAGAATGATAAATTTTCATCTGGGGTTTTTTAACACCTCTACCTGTCCAGTCAGTAGTGAGTCATATGCCACCAGAACACTTTGGATATATCTACTCTCCCAGCTCTAACCTTGTGTTGCTGAGTGCATCATTTTGAGTTCGGTAACTCAATGTGACCTCTCACCTAGCCATCATCACGTCGATACCTTGGCTTTCTGGAGTCACCAGCCTTTATCTGGGATCACCATCTTATCTTCCTTCTTTATCTGAGTCACCTAACAGACCCTGCTCTTCTGAAGACGTTGGAGGTACCTGAGGACTTGAAGGAACCTTGAAGGAATCTGAGGACTAACTCTCAACTTACCATCTTTCGGCATATACCAGGCTTGAGACCCATTTATATCTTCTATTGTTCTATCTAAAATTATCTAAAACTATATTTTATGCCCCTACCCTTTTATCTATTTTTCTATTAAATTTTATTTACTGATTTTGAGACTTAATTTCTTTTAGAACCTGAAACTTTAATTTTTGAGATTATATTATTTTTTTTTTTTAATAGAAGTGACTTTATATGAATNATTCAAAGCACCCTATCCTCCTACCTGGAGAAAGTCATTTTACTAAAGTGCTAGTCGATCACTACCACATGGTTAATCTTCATCCGGGACCATCCTTGTTGCAAGCATTAATTCAAAGAATATTGGATTCCTTCGTTAAGACGTATCTCTCGCCAGCGTACCTTTCTTTGCATGAAATGCTATCGATCTCAATGTGCTAACAAAACAGTGACACCTATAATGTCTGATTTACCCGAATCTCGTGTCCAACGAATTAGGCCATTTCTCCGAACTGGTGTGGACTTTGCAGGTCCATTTCAGCTTCGTCACTCACTGCTTCGAAAACCAGTGATATCAAAATGTATCTATGCGTATTTGTGTGCATTGCTACTAAGGCTGTGCACTTAGAAGCTGTCACTGCTCCTACCCCCACAGCCTTCTTAGCTTCTCTCTCCCGTTTTGCAGCACGAAGAGGGTTTCCTCAACAGATGTTTAGCGATTGTGGTACCAACTTCGTGGCGCTGCTAATCATCTCAACGATCTACGGAAATGGTTTAAATCTATTAAAACACAAAGAAGATTTATGTGTATATGCTACAGACCCACGGCTTCACGTGGACTTTCAACGTGCCCTATGGACCTCATCAAGGTGGAATATGGGAAGCCGCTGTGAAGTCTTCAAAATCTATCATCCGCAAAATTGCTGGAGAATACTGCTCTAACTATAGAGGAATGGTTCACCTTATTCACCAAGGTTGAATCCATTTTAAATTCACGGCCATTGTGCCCGTTATCTACTTCTCCTGAAGAGAACGACTATCTGTCTCCTGGACATTTCTTAGTGGGTGATCATCTCACGACTCCACCTGAACCTTCGTTCGCTGATAAACCAATGAACCGTCTTACTAGATGGCAACTAGTTAAGAAAATGTCTGATGATTTTTGGAAAAGGTGGTCATTAGAAATACCTGACAACGTTACAAACACGTTCAAAATGGGACTGAAAACATTTCTAATGTTCAAGTGGGGGATCTTCTTCTACTTCGTGATGAAAATTCTCCTCCTCTTCACTGGCCATTGGGAAGAGTTCTGGAAGTGCTCCCAGGCAGAGATGGAGTAGTGAGGGTTGTTAAACTCAAGATAGGATCTTCAGAATTTCTTCGTCCAGTCCACAAGTTAGTGCCGCTGCGACCTCTTCACAGTGAGCCATTCTCCGATTAGTTATAGGTACTTAGTTATAAGTTTAAGATGATTTGTTTTAATTTTTGAACTTAGCCAAAAATTGGTGGGCGGTATGTTCACGCCGAAGTGAACTTTTTATTATTATTTAGTTTCAAAGAATTAGGTTTTTTATTTTGAAATATTAATTTTTATTCATTCTATAAAAATGTTTTGTTTATTTTGATAAAAATAGTTTTTTAAGTAAAAGATAAATATTATAGGTTTTTTTTTATGATTTATTATGATATTTAGAGTACCTTTGACCCCAATTACTCCGGGCCTTTGTTTTGATTTCTAACTAGTTTTCCCCCTTATCTTATTTACTTTTTTATTCTTCTTAAACAATAGAATGATAAATTTTCATCTGGGATTTTTTAACACCTCTACCTGTCCAGTCAGTAGTGAGTCATATGCCACCAGAGCACTTGGGATAACTCTACTCTCCAGCTCTAACCTTGTGTTGCTGAGTGCATCATTTTGAGTTCGGTAACTCAAATGTGACCTCTCACCTAGCCATCATCAGGTCGATACCTTGGCTTTCTGGAGTCACCAGCCTTTATCTATGATCACCATCTTATCTTCACCCTTCTGTTACCTGAGAAACCTAATAGACCCTGCTCTTCTAAGGATGTTGGAAATACCTGAGGACTTGAAGGAATCTGTGAGGGAATCTGAGGACTAACTCTCAACTTACCATCTTTCGGCATATACCAGGCTTGAGACCCATTTATATCTTCTATAGTTCTATCTCAAATTTATCTAAAACTATATATTTATGCCCCTACCCTTTTATCTAATTTTCTATTTAAATTTTATTTACAATAATTTTGAAACTTCAATTTCCTTTAAAAACCCGAAACTTTAATTTGAGAATATTATTTTTTTTATTTTTAATAGAAGTGAATTTTATATGAATTTAAATTTGGTTTTCTGATTATTATTTTCCATTTTCATTTTTTTTAGTATTGTGCCAATTCAGTGGACTAATTTAGATTGGTCGTATCACCATTGGCTCATACATATTTTGGAGGCACCGCCGAGATATTCTTTGTCAAATTCTATCTTTATAATTAATTTTTCATTTTTAACCAAATTTAAATTTTGTATAAATTCATTTTTTAATCAGTTTATGATTCTGTTCCTGACCTGTTGTAATGAATTTCCAAGGTATTTCGTAACCAAACATTTTCTATGAATTGGAGGTACTCTGATAATCATAGTATAGTCATTTTCTTTTCACAGGATGTTAAGGGATTAGAAAGGGTTTATTTCCAATATTATTATTTGATTTCCGCCCCTTTTTTACACAAAAGGAGTATTTATAAGGAAATATCTAATCCTGTTACTCGTTATAAATAACTTTAATGTTGACTTTTCAATATTATGAGTATAAAAATCTTTGACTTAACAAAATTATTAGCTTATGGGTTACTGGTCTACCCTAATGTTACATAATATTGGTTGCCTTTTAAACTTTTATTTTTAAACTTTATGAACTATCATTACAAGTATCTGACAATTAGTCGAGTTATTGTACTTTTTATAAATTATATTATCAATTTTATTGAGATTTTTATACTCATTGTTAAAATTTATTTTAAATTATACTCTCCTTAGATTTGCTGTGTGTGGTAAGTAGTGAATATAATCCGAATTCTACAATTTTTAATTATATTTTTTCGCTGCAAAATAAAATTTAATGGTTTTTTATGACTGTGCAGCAGCAATACGTAACTGCATTGTGCGTAGCATACTTAGAAAAATACAGGCGCTTTTCGAAATTCAGAATTAATCAATATTTCGTAAAAAATTATGTCTATTGTTTTCTTATAATAATTTATTTCTTGGTTTATAATTACGACCTGTTATATTATGCTTTTTTTGTTAAGAAGAATTTTATCTTGATATTTTGTTTAAATTTTGGAATTTATGGTTTACTTTAAATGTACTCACACTCTATAATTATAAAATACTATGCAAAATTTAAGTTTTATTCTGTAGCTAATTTATTTGATCTTTTTGTATTTCTGGAATAGTTCTTGCGCTCAAGACTTTATTTTTCTTGTTTAAATTAAAATTTGTTTCTATTCATGGATACTTTAGTAAAGCAATTAACAATTTTTTCTTAGGTATTTTGACAATTCAATGAATACTTTTCTCATAAAATAACTTCAAGTTAATGATTTAATTTTATGTATTTTTTTTAAGTCTATTTAATGGTTTTATGCATTTGAGATTATTTCGATTAATTATTGTTCTGAATATAATTTAGTCTTTATTCTAATTAATTTTTTGGTGGCATACATTTTATGGATATTTTTCTTAAGACTATAAATATTAATGAATTATTCTTTCTTTACATCAAACGATTTTGATGAAATTTATTATGGTTATTTTTATTTGATAATTTTATGAACAATTTACAATATTTTTTAGAAAATATTTAATTATTTTATGGTCATTTATACATCATAATTGATTTGATTTTACTTCCTTTTAATTATTTTATAATTTTATACTTTCATCGTCTCATTCTGTTGGTTTGATTAATTTTTTAACTTCACGATGGGTAGTACTGATAGTAACAATGATAATCAAGTTCCTTCTGAACTTGAACCTGACTTTGTTAACAGAGTAACAATGTTAAAAAAGAAACTAGAAACTTCTTCTAGGGAAATTAGCTCTATAGTTTTACAAGGAAGACAGGCTGCTAAAGATGCAGCACATAAACCTCGCTTTATGGGAATGTATAAATGCATAGAAAAATACTTTACTAAGTATGAATCCACATATGAAGAATTAGTTGAAGCGCACTTAGACATAGGAAGTACAGCTTTCCCGACTAAAGATGATATAGCTGCTTTCGAAAATAATCGTAGATACTATTATGAAGTACATACCATACATGAAGGGTGTTCTGCCCCTACAGTACAGGTTATCTCTCCTGGGGGCAAAGCTAAGGCTCCTTTAGAGACTACAATAAAACTAGATACTAGTGGTTTATCAAACTCAAATAACTTACCAGACATCCAAATACACATTTTGATGGTGAGTACACTAAATGGCCTCGTTTTCGTGATTATTTTAAATCAGTAGTTCATGAGACTAGTATTTCTGATATGTCTAAGTATCATTATTTAATCAGCTCATTAGGTCCTAAAGCCTCTACTGTTATTAATCATTTGGCTCTAGTTGAAGAGAACTATCAAGTGGCTTGGGCCGCTTTATTAAAAGAATATGATAACAAACGAGTTTTAGCTGCTACCTACTTAAATGCCATCCTAGATTCTACACCCTTGAATCATAACCCTTCTAAAGAAGCTCTATCTGAATTTTTATCCAAAGTTACTGAAAATGTATCAGCATTTCAGTTACTTAATATTCCTAATGAGTCTGATTTTATTTTATACTACCTAGTATTTCGGTGTTTAGATAAAAACAACAGGGAAAGTTTGAACTTCAATACAAAAAGACTCAGTATCCTTCTTTTGAAAACTTGACTACTTTCCTTCGTGAGAATTGCAAAGCCTTGCAATTAGCCGATTTTCAGTCTCTTAAAGTCGATACTCTTGCTGATTCGTCTCAGGTTAAACGACATAATTATAATACAAGAAGCTCAAGCAAGCCTAAAGACAATAAAAGCTGTCTCATGGCTAACAATAACAACAAGCCATCTTTACGATATAAGAAACCTACTACAATTGGTGATCAAGCTAACATTAAACCATGTTATATTTGCTCCAAGGTGCATAAGATTATAGATTGCCCTAACTTTACTTCTGCTAATGCATCACAGCGGCGTAACCTTCTCAAAGGTTTTAATGGATGTTATAACTGCTTAGGTCCTCATTTTACAAAAAATTGTCAATCTATTCGATCATGTAGGTTTTGTTCTATGCGTCATCACAGCATGCTGCATCTTCACAAATGTTTCTACTAATTACTCTGGGGAAAACATCTTCTACTCCAAGAAATCAATTTGATAATCGTCAGACTCAACAACAACCTAATCCGCTTGGAATTGCTGGTCCGCCTCCTTTAACAGAGTACAAGAAAATGCTAGTTGTTATGTTTCTTGTCAATCACACGGAGTTATGCTTGCTACTGCAGTAGTAAATATTTTAAACGATCAGAATGTTGGAGTTTCAGCACGTGTGGTTGTCGACAGTGGCAGCCAAATATCTATGATGACATCTCGCCTTGTGAAAAAACTTGGTCTACCTATCTATAAATGTAAGCAAAAATTAAGTGGAATAGGAGGAACCATTTACTCTAATTAAGGGAAAAACAAAGTGTACGGTTACACCTTCCAATCGGAGCACTCCTGCCATAACTACTGAATTGTTAGTTGCTGATAAAGTAACTCCTAATCAGCCTAATTTCTATATGCCTTCACATTGGATTGAACCTTATCTTCCTTATGAACTAGCTGACCCAACGTTTTGGGAATCTAGAGAAATCGATGCTGTTTTGGGTGCTGAAGTATTTGCACAAATATTTCTTGGTGAGCGGATACAACTTGATCCTATGGGACCTGTACTCTATTCTTCCAGTTTTGGATATTTATTGATTGGAGCAGTTCCTCACAACTCACCTTCTGATACTAATACTAGTTTGTTTGTTTCCGAAGAAACGTCTGTTCAACTTAATAATGATATAAGAAAATTTTGGGAACTTGAAGAAAGTTATGACGATTCAACTCCTTCAAGAAAATCGGATTCTTTAGTTGAAGACTATTTTTTACAAACTTATTCTCGTAATGACGAAGGAAGATACGTTATTAGATTACCCTTTATAGGTTCAGTTCCTGAGTTCGATAATTCATCCTCGGTAGCGATGAAACGTTTTTTAAATATGGAATCTAAATTAAAACGAAATCCTACTCTTTGCGCACAATATGTCTCATTTATGGAAGAATATGAAGAGTTAGGGCATATGAGCGTCACAACTTCGCCATCAAAGTATTCTGCCTCATCATTCGGTAATGAAGGATGGTAAGATTAGGGTCGTTTTCGATGCCTCGTCGAAAACTTGTGATGGCTCATTAAATCAGTTTCTTTATGTAGGTCCAAAACTCCAGAAAGACATTAAAATAATTCTTTCTAACTTCAGAAAACATAAAGTTGTCTTTGTGACAGACATTGTTAAGATGTATCGTCAAATTCTGATACACCCGGCGGATATTCCTTATCAACATATATTTTGGAGGAGTAATCCGACTGAGGCGATACAAAAATTTGAACTCAAAACCCTAACATATGGCATGTCGAGTGCACCTTATCTTGCTCGTGTTGTCAAGCAGCTCTGCATTGATGAAGGCCATAAGTTTCCCAAAGCTGCCAAGGCAATAGACAATGACATATATATAGATGACTTGGCGACAGTGAAAGTTCATTGCCAGCAGCTATTGAGCTGAAAAATCAAACTATAAAATTGCTTGAGATGGGAGGTTTCAAGCTTAGTAAGTGGTCGAGTAATTATGAAGAGTTAATCCCCAACGGATTGGGAGATTCCGAACCACGATCCCTTAACACTGATGATGACATTAAAATCAAGATATTGGGTTTACAATGGAACCCAAAGACCGATACTTTTAGCTATAAAATCATTAAGCCAGATGTAATAGAAACCAAACGTGGACTCCTTTCTGCAATCGCACGGATCTACGACCCACTTGGTTGGCTCGCTCCTACTGTAGTGTTAGCTAAGAGTCTTATTCAGGAGCTCTGGAAAGCTAATTTAGGTTGGGATGATCCCATTTCTTCAGAAATTCAATCTTACTGGAGGTCATTTGTTAATGAATTGCCTGAGTTATCTAAAATTTCTATTCCACGTCATATCATCCCCGATGCTTGTAAATGTGCTCAAATAGTTGGGTTTTGCGACGCATCTATGAAAGCCTACAGTGCCACCTTATATTTAAAGATTGTTGAACCAAATCAACAATTATTTTTGTTAACTGCTCGAACTAGATTAGCTCCATTGAAGACCGTATCCATTCCACGATTGGAACTGTGCGGTGCTCTACTATTATCACGCACTTATGACTCTATGAAACCTTTTATTGAAGACATCTCTATTCCTTTGCTTGATCCAGTGTTTTTTACTGACTCTCAAATAGTATTATCTTGGTTGAATACAGAACCTTATAATCTCAAGACATTTGTGGCAAATAGGGTGAGTGAGATAACTTCTGTAATTCCAATTCAACGATGGTGTCATGTGCCATCTAAGGATAATCCGAGTGACGTTAGCTCTCGTGGTTTATTACCTAATCTTCTTATTTCATGTCAACTGTGGTGGAATGGTCCAGATTGGCTAATAGAAGATACTAGCCACTGGCCTATATCCTTCGAACTTTGTCCTAAATCCGAATTGCCAGAGTTGAAATCTGATGAAAAATCAACTCTTCATGTGGTGATGCAGTCTTCATTTCTTCTAGAATGGATGGAACGGTTTTCATCTTATAGGAAGATTGTTAGGACTCTCGGATGGGTACATCGCTTCATTCTTAAACTGTCAATCAAAGACGAGCAGAGACTAAAACTGGATGTTTATCTATAAAAGAATCAACATGGGACTTGATACTTGCATCAAGGCTGTTCAGTCATATTATTTCTTTGGTGGAAAAGAACCTGATTATCAAAATATTCCTTCTAAGTTTTCTAACCTGTGCCCATACTTAGATCAAAACCGTATCCTCAGGGTGGGCGGAAGGTTATCTAGATCAGACTTGCCTGAGCATTCAAAGCACCCTATCCTCCTACCTGGAGAAAGTCATTTTACTAAAGTGCTAGTCGATCACTACCACATGGTTAATCTTCATCCGGGACCATCCTTGTTGCAAGCATTAATTCAAAGAAAATATTGGATTCCTTCGTTAAGACGTATCTCTCGCCAGCGTACCTTTCTTTGCATGAAATGCTATCGATCTCAATGTGCTAACAAAACAGTGACACCTATAATGTCTGATTTACCCGAATCTCGTGTCCAACGAATTAGGCCATTTCTCCGAACTGGTGTGGACTTTGCAGGTCCATTTCAGCTTCGTCACTCACTGCTTCGAAAACCAGTGATATCAAAAATGTATCTATGCGTATTTGTGTGCATGGCTACTAAGGCTGTGCACTTAGAAGCTGTCACAGATCTTACCACCACAGCCTTCTTAGCTTCTCTCTCCCGTTTTGCAGCACGAAGAGGGTTTCCTCAACAGATGTTTAGCGATTGTGGTACCAACTTCGTGGGCGCTGCTAATCATCTCAACGATCTACGGAAATGGTTTAAATCTGTTAAAACACAAGAAGATTTATGTGTATATGCTACAGACCACGGCTTCACGTGGACTTTCAACGTGCCCTATGGACCTCATCAAGGTGGAATATGGGAAGCCGCTGTGAAGTCTTCAAAATCTATCATCCGCAAAATTGCTGGAGATACTGCTCTAACTATAGAGGAATGGTTCACCTTATTCACCAAGGTTGAATCCATTTTAAATTCACGGCCATTGTGCCCGTTATCTACTTCTCCTGAAGAGAACGACTATCTGTCTCCTGGACATTTCTTAGTGGGTGATCATCTCACGACTCCACCTGAACCTTCGTTCGCTGATAAACCAATGAACCGTCTTACTAGATGGCAACTAGTTAAGAAAATGTCTGATGATTTTTGGAAAAGGTGGTCATTAGAATACCTGACAACGTTACAAACACGTTCAAAATGGACTGAAAACATTTCTAATGTTCAAGTGGGGGATCTTCTTCTACTTCGTGATGAAAATTCTCCTCCTCTTCACTGGCCATTGGGAAGAGTTCTGGAAGTGCTCCCAGGCAGAGATGGAGTAGTGAGGGTTGTTAAACTCAAGATAGGATCTTCAGAATTTCTTCGTCCAGTCCACAAGTTAGTGCCGCTGCGACCTCTTCACAGTGAGCCATTCTCCGATTAGTTATAGGTACTTAGTTATAAGTTTAAGATGATTTGTTTTAATTTTTGAACTTAGCCAAAAATTGGTGGGCGGTATGTTCACGCCAATGTGAACTTTTTATTATATTTAGTTTTAAAGAATTAGTTTTTATTTTACAATATTAATTTTTATTCATTCTATAAAATGTTTTGTTTATTTAGATAAAAATAGTTTTTTAAGTAAAAGAAATATTATAGGTTTTTTTATGATTTATTATGATATTTAGAGTACCTTTGACCCCAATTACTCCGGGCCTTTGTTTTGATTTCTAACTAGTTTTCCCCCTTATCTTATTTACTTTTTTATTCTTCTTAAACAATAGAATGATAAATTTTCATCTGGGATTTTTTAACACCTCTACCTGTCCAGTCAGTAGTGAGTCATATGCCACCAGAGCACTTAGGATATTTCTACTCTCCCAGCTCTAACCTTGTGTTGCTGAGTGCATCATTTTGAGTTCGTAACTCAATGTGACCTCTCACCTAGCCATCATCAGGTCGATACCTTGGCTTTCTGGAGTCACCAGCCTTTATCTATGATCACCATCTTATCTTCTTCTGTTATCTGAGACCTAACAGACCCTGCTCTTCTAAGACGTTGGAAGTACCTGAGGACTTGAAGGAACCTGTGAGGAATCTGAGGACTAACTCTCAACTTACCATCTTTTCGGCATATACCAGGCTTGAGACCCATTTATATCTTCTATTGTTCTATCTCAAATTATCTAAAACTATATTTTATGCCCCTACCCTTTTATCTTTTTATTAAATTTATTTACTTAATTTTGAAACTTAATTTCTTTTAGAACCCGAAACTTTAATTTTTGAGATTATATTATTTTTTTATTTTTAATAGAAGTGAATTTATATGAATTTAAATTTGGTTTTCTGATTATTATTTTCCATTTTCATTTTTTTTAGTATTGTGCCAATTCAGTGGACTAATTTAGATTGGTCGTATCACCATTGGCCAAGACAGACGTCATAGTAATAAATCCGCATTGTTTTAGCCCAAAACCAGTACACTGCATCTAAAAACAATCTTTTAGTGTTTTATTTTGATAACTGGTCTGTTTATTTGTCTATATTTTGTATCTAGATTGTATAACCGAAAATCTAATAATTACGAAAATGGACCTGTAGAATAAAATATGACCTTCAGAGGTTACTAAACTATTTGTTGTACGATCACTAAGGTCCTCTTAATAGTGCTTATGCATCCTTGGGACCCTGAAAATTTAATCCCCTCTATCTATTGCTCTCGTATCTTCAATAATTAGACATTTGATGACCTATATATCAAGATCTAGATTCATTAAGGCTTCTATGTTAAATAGATCCTGAGATCGCTGTATGCTAGAATGCTAGTAACTATGTATTGTTATGTTACAACAATGTACATGTTGTGTCTGGTCCGAAAATTGCTACAACATAAATGAAGAGGAGTCTATCAATGATAGTCCAACAGCCGGACCTGAAAAATGTGACTCATTTTGTACTACTTCAAACCAAATTTTTCTGAAAATTTACCTTAAATTATAGAGGAAAAGCATAGTCTGCCTATCCTGAGTGGAGCCCTTCATATGATTGCGCATGCTCAAAATTTTATAAAATCGCACTAATTCCAGTTTCCTTGCAATAAGTGGTTCCTTGTAAGTCGTGTGCAAAACAGGAAGAGACCATTTTTTAAAGCTTGTACAAGTTCCTATAAAATGAGAATTTAGTCATCAAAATCGAATGACTACACAGCCAAATATTGACTTTTTGGGCATTTTTTGGCCATTTAACAAATGTCATAACTTTTTTCATAGTTGTATTTATTCGATTTTGACGAAAAAACACTCGTTTATAGTAAATTTTATTAGATTTAAAACATATTTTGCACATGATTTTCAGGTAGCTACTTATTGCAAGAAAACAGGAATTAGTGCGATTTTATCGATTTTGAGCATGCGCAATTATATGAAAGGCTAGGCAGACTATGCTTTTCCTCTATAATTTAAGGTATAATTTTAGAAACATTTGGATTGAAGTAGGACAAAATGAGTTACATTTTTTAGGCCTAGCTCTTGGAACTATGAAGGAAATGGTCTTAATTCAGCGTTCTTCTCCCGCGGCAAATAATCCATCAGGTTTTCACGTATTGCCATGTGTTATACTGTAGCATTTCTATCATTTACTCCTCAGTATAATAAATAGTTTTTCAAACCAAATCAGCTATATTATGTCTTATCAAGACTTTAAAATGTATAGAGAAGTATAAATAATAGCTCTTAAGAAAAATCGCAAAAATCTCTTTTCGATTTATTTGAATCCTTAACTTTATTTAAGTAAAACTGAGACATTGATGGATAATGAAGTATTTACTATGCTTAGTTTATTTAGAGACACTTGATAAACTGTACCATTTGTATGATAGAGGAAATGTTAAACAATTAATCTTGTTCTAAAGAAACAACAATGCCTTAAGAAAGACATATCTAGATTAATAAAGCTTCAAGAGGAAACAAAGATAATCGAATACTCGTCTAAATAGAGATGTTATAACAAAGGAAGAAGGTAAACCAACAGAATGAAATATGATCTTATTAATCGTGCAAATTCGTAATTCTTAGAGTTCTCGAAGTCAGTGTGCTACAAAAGCGGCTCTGCAAAACACGATGAATCGCTAGCTCGTGGCTGGCAATATCTGGTAAATAGTAGAGACTAGGCTTGTGGAAAACCCTAGTTGGTATAATATGGCTTAAGCCAGATTCAACTTTAATCGCTCAGCCACAAAAGGCTAGCTTGTGGGCAGTTCCCAACACGATAAATGGATAATCATCGGAGTAGGATCTCCGTCCAATGTTCTATAATCCTCACATAGTCAGGATTAGGTGATGTTTGACAAGTGCGTCGGTCATCTGGGATGTAGGTAGTGAGATGTGTATAACAATTGCGGTGTAGGACGTAAGGAATATAGGAATTGTCAAACATTAGAGAAATAGAGCATTAGAACTGTAGAAAATTTGAGATTCTGGACTTCAGAAAAATGGAACATCCGAAATTTAGGATATTAGAAATGTGGGTCATTGGGAATTGAAGACATCAGGGTTTAAGAGATTAAGGGTTAAGCGCATCCGATGAAGCTGTATATACCTAAAGTGCATACACTGTTGAACATACCTCGGAAGAAAATATATCGAATATATCGATAGGTGAAGATATCTCCGGGTTATTACTTACTATAAGATTCTCTCAACTATCAGCCACAATTTAAAACGTTTTTATAAAGCGCAAAGACTATAGTGTAAATTACACTAAACACTTAAATACTTTATTTATTATTATTTGACTTTGTTATCATGATAAATTTGGTAATTATTAGATGATTAAGATTCTATATAAAGAGCACGGGGACTAAATAAGATTCGATATAAAGAGCACTGGGACTAAATAAGATTCGATATAAAGAGCACAGGGACTAAATAAGATTCGATATAAAGAGCACAGGGACTAGATAAGATACGATATAAAGAGCACAGGTACTAGGATCCTCCTACTTAAAAAAAGGGAATTAAACTACATAATCAAATTTAAAACACCGGCGGTTATAATCAAAATATCACAATCTAAGACGATTAGAATCTAATTTGAACAGAAAATATTTAAATACTGACACATTAAGCCTTGTTTCAACTTGCAACACGCACTTAAATAAGACTGAAATAAGAGAAGTACGTTTCAATTTTAAGTTATTAAATTTCAGCCTTATTTGAGTAACTAAAACGGTATTTTAAGTTTACACTAACCTGTATAGAACCTAGATAGAATAATTATCCATTTAGTTTTAAAAACAAAGATAAAGAGGTAAAATGAAAATTTTATGAAAGTACCAATATTTTTTACATAGAGAAACAGATGATTAATATAATTTATTTATTTTTTATATAAGGGCTGGACTGCATTGGAGTTTTTCTAATTTTGTATAAATATGTGGTAAATATCTTTCATCATTGAGCCAGTATAATATCTAGCTGAGTTAACTGTTGTTTTAGTGACTAATGTTGGCAACATTAGTTATACTGATATGATAAACCTTGTATGAAGTTTCTTATTAATTTTTCAATTTTTTTTTTCTTTACTCATTTTCCAAAAGTTACTTTTTATTTTATTTTTTTGTTATACCTTGCCTTTTTTTATTTCTATTACAAAATTTGTATTTCTAAACCTCCTAAAATAAAAATTTTTGTATTTTATTTTTTATAATAATAATCTTAAAAAACTTCGTTATCTACTATGAGATGTAAACTGTATTTTTTTACTATGAGCTACTTTACTTTTCTATTTTTTTATGTATATACAAGATATTTTTTTGTTTGTTTAACACAAAAATTTAAGCTCTTTGTTAAAAGCTTTAAGTTTAAAACAAATATACTTATTGAATTAAATTGAATTGACTACATTCGAGTCACTATTTAGACTTTGTGGAAAGTTGTAAAGATATGAATATTAGTTTATATGAATTTGGCATATAGTTTTGTAAGATGGTTACATGTAATAGTGTTCCAAGTATTGTTTTGGTCTTATAAGAACACACTAGATTAGATAAATTAACATCAAAATTTAAATCGTGAGACATAGTGTAACAGGCCTAAGTTTTACATTTAGAATATAAAAATATTATCCTTTAATAAACTAAATAAAATATTTATTTTTCTTTTAGGAAATCATTTGTAACCTACATCTCTAATGACAATTAGTTTTCTAAAAACAGTGTTTTGCATAAATAATTTTAATTAACCTATGATAAGTTTAATTTCACACCTCATGCTCATGGTTATAATGGACATGTAATCTTAATATTAATACAGATATGAAATGGACATGCTTAATTTATTTCCTAATATAACCAATTAAGCTTGTCTTAGTTGGTTTCGCTCGTTCCATTTTACCTAAAATCGCTTGACCGATTTGCACCACACAATCCAATTAAAAGCTTTATCAATATTTAATGAAGCGAAGTCGAGTAAAGTGACATATTATCTGTAATTAGAATCTAAAGTGGTAGAAAAGCTAATAGGCTCGTCACTCAGTCGGGAAAGGAACATTTTTGATTAGAAAAGGTTAACAAAACTAAAGCCACCCCGCCCCCTATATTTAAGCAGTAAAAGCTAAATGCTTAAACCAAATGAAAGTTAAATCCAGTATTGATTTATTCCAATGAGTTTCACTACGAGCTTAAATAATTACAGGTATTTGAAAATTGTTTTGGTAACATTTGTCTCATAGTAAGTTTTAAAGATCCATCGGTAATATTTTTGATCTTTATTAGATCAATTTTTATCAGATGACTTGTAAACGTTTTTTAAAAACTTTTAAAAAATCGGGAAATAATCTAATTGGGGTGAAATTTTGTGCAATTATTAACATTTACGTAATAAATGAGTACACAACGTTTCGTTTCACTGAGACAAGTATTTTATGTATCATACAAGTTAAGCAAAGTTCAGCTTGGTCAGTGCTGTATGGGTGACACGTTACAGTATAAATTTGGCGAATTTTAGATTCTAAGTACGAGCGAAGTGAGTTAAAAGTAAAGAGGATAAGCGTAGCGAATCCCAAAAGTTCCGAGGTACCCCATAACTGATTTTTATTCTACGTAGATTACCGAACATATTGTTTAACCAAAGTATGATATTGTGCTGATCTGGCGTTGAATGGCCCGTATAAAAGTTTTCCAATTAAAAAATAAAATCACATAAATGCAATTGTTTTTATCAATAGTAAATAAAGAAATTGTCAATTTTTCACCAAACAATTCATCGCAAAAAAATTGTCACAAAAAAAAAAGATTTAACCGTGGCATTTCTAAATGTAATCAGTATCGCATTGTTAATTTTTTATTGAGAAAAATTGTTAAATTCACATGTGTAGTTGGGATAAATGGTCCCCAGGTGCTAAAGCTATGGTGGAAAATTGAACACGTAATCATTTTAAATTGATTTATAAAATAGTAAAACCAATATGAATTTAATTATAAATTGTTAAAGCTAAAAAGGGTTGATAAGGGTATTCACAAAATATATAATGGAAATATTCAGGAAAATATCGTGGACTGAATCTAATAAATTGCTTTATTCCTAGTTTCTGAAAAAAAATCTTAAATGCTTTAAACTTATTGGTAAAATTTTTATTAGTTGTTTTATAAGCTGTTTGTTAGTGGTCGAAAATAAATAGATTCGTCAAGATAAGTGAATATTAACTGTCAAAGCGATGCAACGTTGCGGTGAGACAGCAGCCTTGGCTTTCACTCAGATAATCTATGTTCGATCCTAGTCAGACCTTTAAAAGTTTTATAGAGTCGCACAGAAAGATTACTCAAGAAGAAAAAATTCAATGTGCAGATTAAAATCTATGCTATATTATCTTCAGATTAGATTTCAATCTATTATAATTTTTCTGCAGTGAGTGTAAATCAGAAAAATAATCTGCTGTGTTTTCCGACCACGGTTCAGAGTATTAAAAATAAAATTGTTTGAAATTCTACAAGATATAATGACGAACTTTTTACAAACTCCAGTTACGCAAATAGTACTAAAATAGTTTAGCAAATGCGAAAACTGCAGTAGTTTTAATTTTAACTTTAAACTTAAGAAGAAAAATAATCCTGGAAATGATAAGAAAAAAATTGTAGTCACAGAAGAAAAAAAGACGACAGATGTTAAAGAAACCTTAGAAAATTGTCTACCTCGGGGCTTTTCATCCAACGGCAACGTATTAAAAACTAAATCCCTACCACGCTGCTACGTATTCACCTCAAAAGTCAAATAAGAATAAAGCGCTCAGGGAATAGAAAAAATTTCAAGACTTTTTAATACCTTTTCCCTTAAGATCCTTTTCTTTAACTTTATATTAAAAGTAAAGTTTTAAGACCACATTCCTGTATTATACATTTATGCTCTTAAACAACATTTAAATAAAAGATATAATTATTAGAAGACGATAAATTTTGTAGAATAGTTATAGTGAGTGACACACGTTTTAGGTAAATTACTTAAATAATTCTGGCACGAAGGGTTTTGCGTGGTTTTCCGATCAAATGCTTGCTTTCTTGTTGAAAAATTATTTCTTTCTTTTTTTGGTTTACTCTTTATATCCGATTGAGTAACAGTACTACATATAGCTGCAGGTTACTCGTTTTTTTTCTTTTCCTCATTTATACCGTGGGTATTTAGGGAAAGGATTGTGTTAGCGAAATAAATCTGAAACCGGGAATCATCCGTTTCCAATTGAAAACGGATGATGAATCATCAGTTTTGACCAAAATCATCTGTTGTATTTAAGGTCTGTTGAGTGGTATTTACAAAATTATCAGCCTGTATATATGTGTGTGTGTGTCTGTTATCAATCGGAGCTCCTATTAAATTTATGATAGAGAGTTGAACTTACATAAATCAGTCTATAGTTGTGTCATCGAAAAAAATATGTTTCTTATGACGCCATTAAGCAGCAAAAATTTCAAAAATCATAAACACGGAAAAATGTTGCGAATGATTTATGATTTGGCACGCATGTAGCCAGGTATAAGACTAACATATTTGCCGAGTTTCATCATCTCATTATCAGCATTAGTTCAATTTTTACAATATGACTTGTGTACGTTTTTTAAGAAAATGTAAGCAATCAAAAAACAATCTAACGTAATAAATAAATACACTTTTGTTTCAATGTGACAAGTATATCCATAATTTTTGTTAAATTATAAACGTTAAGCAACGTCTAGCATGTTTAATGCCTGAATGGGTCACCGCTGGGAATGAAACTGATTAATTTATTATTTAAAGACAAGCGATGCGAGTTTGAGGACGTGTTGCAGTATAAGTTAACGACTTGTAAATTATGAGGAAAAGCGTTTAAAGTAAACGACTTTCAAAGGAAATTCACCCAGATAGCGTACCTTCGCAACAGAACATTTCCACCATTGGTAATGGACATTTTGTGAATTTAAAGGACTGTTAATTTTACATGGCTCCTTGTAAAGTTCTTTGAAAATCTCTTAGCTGCTGTTTCCCTGATCTGTAGTGTCATACATTTACCTCAAAACTCCGCAATTTGTACTCTTTATAAATAGAAAGGTTTATTTTCTTAAAGTATTCAACGATGTTTCAGCAAGTATACACGTTTGATTGTGGTAAATTGGTTGTGTTTTAGATATTACGGAAAAATTCACCGCAATTATTGAAAACTTGGCACAATATTCAATAAAGTACGACCTAATTAATCTTAAGGTTACTTAAGATTGTCCCTAAATAAAGGTAATCGAAATTTTTCCATACAGTTTTTTTAGGACCAGACATTTTTTATCACCTTTTGTTATTGTATATCAAAGTATACTTTGATATACACTAAAAGTAATCCAGAACCATGCAATCTATTTTGCTATCGAATTGCCATTTTGATATAGAAATTTTATTTTGGCAGAGCGCCCGAAGGACTTTTAAAGCTATCGCTGTTCACAAGTGCATATGGAGTGCACACCTTAAAGACTACAGTGCAGCACATAGCAGGTATAACTTCAACGTTTAAACCCTGCTCCAAATTATCAACATAACCATTATCTCAATTCCACAAGATTATTTTTTATTGGTCGATTTCGAACCTAAAATAGTGTAGAAAGCTAGGAGGATTGATCGCTATAAAAGTTTTATTTCCATAAAGCTACGTAATGGATGCTGTCGCCACGAGATAGCGTGAGTCATAAACATTTGTCACATCGACCCTTGATAATTTTGTCGTATTATTACTACCGTTTTGAAAATTCAGCTGCTTGCTTATAAAATGTAGCTATCGCGCTCTTATTTAGCGACCTATTTAACAAAATCGCTACCAGACGTAGCAAATACAAGATGTGTGGCCCAGTTTAATCTTGTTTTTAGGGAAAATATTCTCTTAAAATGGCAAATTTCCTCTTCAGATATCCCTCTTAGGTTTCATCTGCAATAGAAAATTTTATTAGATAATGTTGTAAGATAGCGTGTCGAAAAATCCACCGAAGCTTACGAGGGATTGCCGGCATTGCCCAATACTGATAGAAAGTACACTTATAAAAGGAAAATTTGGATCAAGACAATTTATTATGAAAGAAGACAATTTATTATGAAAGACATAATAAATAATATATTATAGCGTCTACCACTGTTATTAATATGGATATAGTAAAATTTTGAACCAGAAAATATGTAATTATAAAAACAATTGTTGTTACTAAATAAAATAATAATAAGAATATAAGGAATGAGTCAGGTACAATAGACCAACATACGAGGTCTAAGTACCTAAGATATTCTTTCCTCCGGAATTTAAAAAAAAAAAAAAAAAAAAAAAAAAAAAAAAAAGAATAAGTCCTTCCTGGCTTTAATTCTTGGTAAAGTAATATAGAAACCAAGTAGGGAAACAAATGCGATTTCTGTCAGGCATGTAGTTCACATTTTGTCCACCAGGGAGTTGGCTCAAATTTTCCTATGGGCACAGCCATCTTGTTTCACCCTTGTAAATATAAACAAACTTTTTATGGCACTCAAATTTTATTATTTTATTTTTGTTTTTATTTCATTTCTACATTTTACATAAAGTACATTTTAAAATAAAATGTTAATAATTTGTGTAGGGAATACGTTCTGATACATCGGATAGAAGTTTATTTAGTGCGAATCTTTAAATAATAGGTTTGTTTTAATTACTTACTACAAAGCGGCTACTTGATTTTTTTCCGTGTGCACAACTTAACTTAGTACATTTTTGCGAGTGATACTTGTTTTTCCCCTTCAAATATTATTTGTAATTAGAATTTTAACAAATTTAACCGACAATTTTTTAATATAATAGATGCAATCGTAATTTTAAGTTATATTTAAGGCAATACACTGTCGTCTGTATGTTCTTCAAAAACTTAATTAAAATATGTGATTTACCTTTACTATAGTTTCTATTTGTCTTTAACTAAACTATTGTAACAATAATTTTACAGAATTGAATACAAAATCATTGAATTATCACGTACATATTAAAGTACGAAAACACGATAAAAAGTAAAACTCACCTAATGTTATCAGGGTTGTCAATAAAAATAAGTAAAAAAAACCTAAATCTTAAAAAGCTCATACGCAGTTATTCCAATTCTAGCTATTTTTTGAGCCAACTATCAGTTGATCACGCATGTTTGAATTTTTTACACAGGTTAGTATAGGAGTTTCCCAACTTGGTTTATATATTACTTTAGTTCTTAGTACTGATGGTAATAACTTCCGATGTAAGGAGTGATGAGGCACTGGTGTAGATGCTAATGATTTAATTATGTTGAATAATGTTAAGATGATCTGCATATATTACGTCTAATACAGCATTTCCGCAATAGCTTTTCTCCAGCAATAAGCTCAGCTGGGCTGGGCTGACGGAATATGTCAAGCTGAATATGAAATTTACAAGCTGAGTAAATACAAGTCAAAATAAATACCAGAAAGAAATGCAGCCTAATATTATGAGGTCGCAGTCGCATTATATTAAATTTCACTGAAACAAAATGTTTATAAACTCGAACGGAGAGAGTTAGTTAAAAAGTTAATTACTTAGAAAGTATCACCACATGAGCCTTAAAAGCCTAGGTAGACTGTTAGCATAATATAAAACCTTCTAACTCACGAGTTTCAGCTGCTGCAACAAAATATAACCTTCCATACTGTTCTTTTTATTTACTATAAGAGAGTGTAAGTGAGTTGTACGTAAAGTTATATTCCACATCAGTGACAACTGTTAGACACTCGACACAAGAGAAGTGACACATTTTAGATACATGAAGTAATACGATACCACTTAATGGAAAACTTTATGCGACATCATATGTTGTAAAAGGGTAAATGATATGTTACAGTAAGGTATGGGTTGATAAGAGTATGATCAATGTCAAATACTATTACCATAACGTAGAATAACAGATCTTTTAAAATTTTGTTTAATTATATGAAACTTATCTGTATTATCCGTACATATAAAACGAATCTGTTTGCAGATTGTTGGATTTTTAATTTGGAGGTAGTATTATATATATATATATATATATAATATATATATATAATATATATATATATATATATATATATTATATATATATATATATATATATATATAATATATATATATATATATATATATATATATATAATATATATATGCTACCTCCGCTCGGATTGTACTTCAAAATGGCTTAAATTTTGATTTTTTTTTAAATTTGTTTTGTTTTACTCTTAGATTAAGTTCGTTGGCTCTGTATAACTCTGTTTTTGTTATTTAGACAATTACTTAAATTCCTGGGAGAAATAAAGAAAAGAGTTTTGAGCGAAAAAAAATCATAATATACGTAATCTTTGAATACATTAATTTTAAAAGTTGTGTTTGGATGATACCGAAGTAACTTTGAATAATAAGGAAGAGAGTGATGAGAAAATTTCAAGTTAAGAAAACTCTAGACCTCCCTGGAGGTCTTTAGGGTTAAACTTTGTTGATGTGGTCCCCAACGTGGTGGTTAGACCTTCAGATATCCCCACAGTCCCTGTCCTGAAGGATAATCAATCTCTTTTCACGCTTTATAAGTTAATAATCCTAACTTTTCTTATTATACTATAAGTTTTTAAAAGCGTGCACTGATTTTCAATGTCCTTATTTATTTAAAATGCAGGACACATTCTATAATAAATTCTTCCGACAAAAGCACATACATATGTGTAAAGGCTTAATAATGATCTTATGAGAAAAAATGATACATCATGATTTTACCAGGCACAATTTCTATGCTATAAAAAATAAGTCTGAACAAACACATGCAAATGTCAGAGAAAATATACAAACTGTTGAATAGTACGGATTTGTATTAATAATAACTGATAAATAACTAACTAATAATAAATAACTGATAACGGATAAATAACTGACTAAAAACAGCACTTTTTCACAGAACTTAGTTTATTATAAACAATAGGAATTTAACAAAACAATAAATCAAGCATGCTTGTTTTTTACTTGTAGAATGTTAGAATAAAAAAGAAAAAGAGAAATTACTCAGAAGGATCATACTCAATTGTTCCAGAGTGTAATATATTTAAGGCGGTAAAATTAAATCAAACTTTCAACCACAAATAATCTCATAATCTGATAAATTTGTTAAAAGTCAAGTCTAACGTAAAAGGCAATAAAGAGAGAGGTGGATAAGCAAGCAAGATTTTTTTTTGGTATTTTTTTGCGGGAAAAGTTACCAAAAAAGAGAGAGAAATGCATTTACGCACGAAGACAGCGGTCTGTCAACAGTGTTGAAAGTCAGGGTCTGCCTCACCAACTAAAATCACTCCGCAAAACCCTTGAACCTAGCCTGGAACTTTACTCACATTACTTCAGGCAAGATAGCAAACAAGATGTAGACAAAGATATTTACAAAGCAAACAAGATAGTTAATATGAATGTGTCTTTGAAGGGACTTCACTAAAGCCCACCTGAAAGTTAAAGTTGTAAGCTTCTACAAAAATATTTTGTTGAGTTCCAAACTCTGCAAGACTGTACTAACTGTGTAATAATAGTATATTATATTACAAGACTGTGAAGAATGTCTTTTTTACCGTGGCGACTATATTACTTTCGAGCGAAGCAAGACAGTAAAAGAAGAAGCCGAGGTTAAAATAATCATTCACAGTCGTGTAGATTGTGCTATTTTTTTCGCGCCTAGTAATAGTAAACAACTATTTAAATGAAAAACAGTATAATGATGTTTCCCGGCATACTTTTTTCGATTGCCTCGTAGAATAAAATTTTCAATTCTGGCGGCTTATTTTCAAAGCCTGAATCATCTATGATACGTAAACGCTTGGTAATATATAATTAATAACTCACTTTCCGAAAATAACAAATCTTCAATAACTGGAACGTTCAATTATTTATTTGATAAGCAAAAAAACGTAAGAAGAACAAGGAAGATAATACTATAACCTTGTAGTGAACTACTAGCGCCCACCTTGTGGACATTTGAGGAACTTCACACAGGAAAAAAACTCTTTTACTGTTGCGGACATTAAAAATACTACGAACTGCCGTAGACGGTAAAAACGTATTTCACCAACTTTTTTGCAGGATGTAAAGTACCTACTTCACAGCCGCCTAAAAAAATTATGCTCAGACTAACAGAATGTCTTTGCCTTTAAGTTGTGAAGTATAGTTGAAAAACTGATGATTTTAAACTTGTGTATAATGACGTCATTTGACCTGATAGTCTTCTATCATTTGACCTGATAGTCTTCTATCATTTGACCTGATAGTCTTCTATCATTGACCTGATAGTCTTCATCATTGACTGATCTTCTATCATTTGACCTGATAGTCTTCTATCATTTGACCTGAGAGTCTTCTATCATTTGACCTGATAGTCTACTATAATTGACCTGTCCTTTTCTATCGATACCTAAAGTATCTAATGAAACCTATAAGATGCCTTGTATAAAGTGATCTGTCTTATATATAAGTTGAGTCTAGTTTAACAATTGGTTGTCTGAAAAGGTTTAGTTGATTCCCAAATATTTAAATTGCATCATTTAAAAGTAGCATAGCGTCGAATATTTTAGTGGGTGTATCTAAAGAAAATGTTATGTAAATTTTACTGTGAATAAGGTTGCTGAAAAGACACCATTCTACATGCCCGCTAATCAATTTTTAGTACTCAGAAGTAAGGTTTATGGTTAGCAAGACAAGACTGTGATCTACGGATAGATCACTCAAGACTTGCTGAGCAATATACGAGGTAAAAAGGAATCAAAAAGGTAAAAGAATTTTGCTAGATCTGAAGAGTATTCAGCAATAGGGCTTGAAAAAATTTGTTAAAAAAATTGACTTTGTGAGTTGGAAAAATTTACTCTTAGTGAAATTTGATTTTTAAAAACAATAAATGGCTGCAAAAAGCAACTCCTTACAGTTTTAATCTGTTATAGCAGACAATTATTAAAAAATACTGTCATAATAAATACGTGCCATTTTATCGAAATGTCTAATATTTTTTTTAACAATCCTTTATAAGGCGCGGTCGAATATCCCTGCCTTCTAGAATGTTGGATCACCAACAAACTTTTTTATAACTTTTTTTTCAAAATTTTCAGTAATTAGCCGGATTTGTGATAAATAAAACCTATTTCCGTAATTTGCACGCTCTTTTAGTTAATCTCAAAGAGTATTTACATTCACTTAACGATTTATTTTTAATCTAACTTGGTACATACATAACTACTGTTAGACGTCAATGTTAACAAATATGACATGTATAGTTATGTATGTACCAAGTTAGATTAAAAGTAAATCTTTGAGTGAATGTAAATACTCTTTGAGATTAACCAAAAGAGCGTGCAGATTACGGAAATAGGTTTTATTTGTCACAAATCCGGCTAATTACTGAAAATTTTGAAAAAAAAAGTTATAAAAAAAGTTTGTTGGTGATCCAACGTTCTAGAAGGCCGTGGATATTCGACCGCGCCTTATTAATAAATTATCATATATATACATATTAGCATACAAAGGTAAAGGAATGATATGCCACACTAAAGAATTGAAAAATTCTGTGCTTTGTGGCATTTACTTATAAACTAAACTACAAATGTATATAAATGTGTCATCTTAAAATCCGCTTTTGACAGGTGAGTATCCTGAGATAAATATAAAAACAACTTGTTCGTAGGATCAGAGGATAAATCAAAACAACTTGTTTATAGGATTATTAGGATGTATGAAAATAACTTGTCCGTAGACAGAAAGTATGGATGAAAATAATTTGTTCATAGGATTAGAGGTTAGATGAAAAAACTTGTTCGTACGATTAGAAGATAGATAAAAATAACTTGTTCATAGAATTAGAGGATGGATGAAAATAACTTGTTCCTACGATTAGAGGATATGAAAATAATTTGTTCATAGGATTAGAGGATAGACAAAAATAACTTGTTCCTAGGAATAAATGACAGATGAAAACTACTTGTTCATTTTACTAAAAAAATAGTTTCAAATGTTTTAAAAATGGATCTAAACTGTGGAGAAAAACATTGGAAAAGAGTAAAGAAAATGAGATTTGAATACGAAATAAGGATTATGGTATAGAAGCATGCTCTGTGGAAACATGGTTTCAAATGAATTAAAACATTCCGGTATTTTAAATGCGGGTAAAAGAGAAGAAAATTGAAATTGTTTTTAAAGCAGACTGGTTTTTAATTATTCAAGTACATAAAATACAAATATAAGTTGCGAAATTTATTGCACCAGTCAAATTATTATTATTATTACAATTATTATTTCTACTTCATAAAAATCGGGCACAGGAAAATTCGCCACACCATGACGAATTCGCATGCTCATCCAAACTATCTTGGACTCCATCTTCCGTCCATAGGAAATAAATGTTACTTGATTTATAATGTATGTCCGGACTTGCTTCGTTTGTTGACAGAAAAGTATAAAACTCCAATTAAATTTGTATAAGATCTGATTTAGGATCAAAGAACTGTGAGTCTGGTCGGCCATGCGGCCATGTAGTGTCCCGACACAGCAAAGTGTCATGTAACAACAAATATTTCAAAGCAACCACTAATACATAAGGATTTTCTTCATTGTGTATTGAAAGAATACCACTTCTTCCTAAGGCTTGCAAAGCAGTGGTTGCTAACAGTACCCTTGAACCACATTTCATTCCTGTATCACTACAGTAGTCCATGTGAGGTATCGCTTCTGGACCTTTTTATTCTATTTAGCACCTAAAAACTGCAACAAATTTAACTTCTTAGGCTTCCGCGGTTATTGTCATGAAGATTTAGGTCTTCCAGTGGTGACCGCGTTAATGTAGATGAAGAACTCTACGTTTTGCTTCCACTGTGGGAGGCGTCTTCAGGAATATAGGACATTATAGATAGAAACACAATGCTCTATAAAACTGAACTTATTTCAGTTCAGTTTTGTAGAGCATTGTGTTTCTATCCATAATGTCCTATATCCTTGAAGATGCCTCTTACAGTGGAAGCGAAACGTCGGATTCTTCATCTACATAAACGCGGTCACCACCGGAAGACCTAAATCTTCAAATTTAACTTCTTTTCTTCTATAAGAAAGTACTTCGTAAAGATTCGATAAGAACAGTTGATATAAAATTCGAGCTCAAAAAGGTTGTATATAATTCTTTTTTAAAATAAACCCAACATCATAAGGTCGCTTTAATTTGGAAATTAATAATATTATACAAAATAGAAAGAACTTAATCATGTCAAATTTTAAGTGAATCGGACGATTTTGCGTTTGTTAACAGAAATTTTGAAAAACAGGGGTAATGCTGATAATGAGGCAAAACTAAGGAGAGCTGATAATGAGGCTCATCTGGTATCAAATATTGGGGAACATGCATTCCAATTTCGTATTTGTCAAATCCATAACTAATCGTGTAACAATTTTTTGAACTTTTTTCGGAAGTAATCTTTTAGGTTAATGACACAAAAATTTCAGTTTACTGAAAGCATTTTCGTAAACCCCCAAGCATTTTAAATTTAACTCTCCAGCAAATGTTGCTACAACGATACACAGACAGACAAACAACTTGGTAATCCACGCCTTAGGAGTTTTTGGGAACAGTTAATTCAGTTAAAATCTTGTTTTTTGAATTTTAGAAAAAACGCAATACTTTTCCAATGGACCTACAGAAAGTGCAGAAAAGTATTTTTATTTTATTTTATGTTAACGCAGTAACTACTTCCTAAATAAAAGAAATAATATTATTATGGAAAACGGATGAAAATACGCATTAACATTAAAGAAGAAAAACGCTAGCGGCCAACTAGATTTTCAATTCATGATAAATAAGTTAAGCCCTAAGGGCTGTAAAGGAGTGATTTTCTCTCCAACCTCGTTATCTCGTTATCTGGAAAAGCAAAAAAACTCATCTTCAGATTTTTGTTTAGTTTTCCTATAAAACTCTGTATCTTCAGTAAAGTTTTGTAAAATTGAATTTATGGTATAAAAAAAGTTTCAACCTTTAAAAGGGTGAAATAGCGTTTTAAGAAATTTAGAATCGATAAAGGATGTCGGCATGGGTACTGAACGGTAGAACCTATGCTGACATCCTTTATCTGAGTTTCCTTTATCTGGACTTTATCTTAAATTTATTACACGAGTATGACGAGGGATTTGTTTAGAATAAAGCTTTTCCTTTAAAATGAAAGACGAAAGATGATATTAGTCCTTCAGAGCCTGACGCGACTGTTAGTAATTATAATTTAACGATTTCAACCATTCACTGATAAAAATTTGAAGCATATATTTTTGATAAAAAATAGAAACGTTTTTCGCAAGCAGTTTTATAAAACGCACTTTTTTAGTAAACTTTATTCTCAGGCTTGATCAAGGTTTTTTTAGTTGTATATAATTTTTACTTTGTATATTATTTATACCTCAAGTGTAAAGGAATAGTATTGAGATTGCAAAAAAAACCGAAACCGGGATGTCATCAGAATTATCCGTTACAAGTGTTTTAAGGCCTCCTAAGTGGTTTTCCTCTAAGTTTCGGTCTATATATATATATATATATATATATATATATATATATATATAATATATATATAATATATGTGGTGTGTGTGTGTGTGTGTGTGTGTGTGTGTGTGTGTGTGTGTGTGTGTGTGTCTGTCTGTTATTATCGTAGCTTCTAGTGTATTTATGCTACAGTTGAAACTTGATAGCATAAATGCTTAAATTTTGGAGTTATAATGCTAATATTTTCATTATAACTACAAAAAAGATCAGTCAAAGACTTGAGTTGGGATTTTTTTTACTAATCAATATTATCTTATTAATTAGTTCAAAAATTGAAGTCTTTGTTGATTTGTTTTTAACCCTTACAACTCTTATTTTGAAAAATAAGTTCCCTTAGCTCAAGATATTAACCCAGGTTTCATTGCCTATGGATTGTTTTGAAGGATTGAAAGCGAGGAGACATTTGTAGCGAATACAGCAATCACTTTAAGTTTTGTACAGCTGTAAAAAATGTAAATATTTTGTTGCATGTTTCAGCGACTCCGTTCGGAATGGTACCAGTACTAGAAGAAGATGGCAAAATAGTTGGACAGAGTAATGCTATAGCAAGGTACTTAGCAAAGCGCTACGGACTAGCGGGTAAAACCGAGTGGGAGGCCCTTCAGTGCGATGCTATTGTTGATACATTAGCGGATCTTAAACAAGGTAGCTGAAAATCTTACAAAAATGAACCATATAATAATAAAATAATAATGAGCAGGTGTAATTGCCACATTGTTGTACTCTTACTGAACACATTGATACTCAATTGTATAAATATTTATTTTGAGGACGGATATAAAGTGCCTACTTTCAATCCTAAAAAATTTCAGAAAAAAATTTATTGCAATGGCGATAAAACATTTATGTCCTCCGGTTGTAAAATTTTACTTTACAGCCCCTACGCAAATTGTTGATTAAAATAAAATATTTATTTCATTTTATTGACTTCGACCCTAAAAAAATAGTATGTGCTACATAGCTGAAAAATGTTTTTATTGCATTGGAAATTAATTCTTTCTTTTTTTTAACAATTTTTTTAATTTTCACAGCAATAAAATCTTATTCTACAGCCAAGTTACATAATCTACAATTTTTCATTTCTAATTTAGAAAGTGATTAATTTAACGAACATCGAAACATGATAAAGTAGAATACGTGTATTTAGTTGTATAAAATTCATGTAATAGTCGGCCACTAAAATACATGTAATAGTCGGCCACTAAAATACATGTAATAGTCGGCCACTAAAATACATGTAATAGTCGGCCACTAAAATACGTGCAATAGTCGGCAACTAAAATACATGTTATAGTCGGCCACTAAAATACATGCAATAGTCGGCAACTAAAATACATGTTATAGTCGGTCTCTAAAAAAGATGTAATAGTCGGCCACTAAAATACATGTAATAGTCGGCCGCTAAAATACATGTAATAGTCGGCAACTAAAATACATGTTATAGTCGGTCACTAAAAAAGATGTAATAGTCGGCCACTAAAATACATGTAATAGTCGGCCACTAAAATACATGTAATAGTATTTTTTATGTAATATATAAAAGAAATATATATAGAAATAGATATTCTATGGCATAACCTAACCTTCCTTTACGTAGTTATTTATAAGCTTTAGCAAATTATCAGCTTATTGGTGATTACTTTTGGACACTAAAGATACCAATTGACTTAAAACGGTATTTTTATATGCAATTTTTTGAATCCTGAACCTCATTCTTAGGTCTTGTACTTGAGGTTGTTTGACTTGAAAGTGGTTCTGACTCTATTATTTACTACTTATTCGTCTAATCATTCATATAGAGTCACAACCACATTAAGGTCTAAAATACCTTATAAGACTAACAAGGACAAGACCTAAAAATAAGACTCAGGATTCGAAAAACTGAATATACGATATACCGTGCGAGTAGTAGAAAAGTCTACTACGTTGAATCATGGAGTCTTAATTCAGGAACATAAAGGGTGCGTTCACAGTGAAGGACTTGACTTATCAAAAATAGCATCTCATGTACGGAAGAATGACCACCGAATAGAATGGAGTAACACAAATATCATAAAAAAAGAAAAACCATTGAAAAAATTTGAAAAATAAAAGAGGAAGCCAACATAGCTGTATATGACAACCAGCCTGTAAGCCGATCAAGTATAAAGATCGATACAATATGGATACCAATGCTTAAGAAAGAGTGATAAAGGCAGAATTAATAATAAAAAAGATCTCGGTACTGCATATTTCAAGCAGTCAGAGGTTTATAACGAATCCTAATCCTTTGAGAGATTAGGCAAGACCCCTTGTAGGTAAGTTCCGCTGTGCTCTTTAAAGTCGTTGATACTTGCCTACTAATTCAGGTTAAAATCCTAACGCATAAGACACACCGTCTTTTTTAAGACCATCCTGATGAAAGAAGTGACTGCTCTCGACTCATGGTTTATTTTAAATATAATTTACTAGGGGTTTTTACTCCAACTAATTTTACTTATATCCCCTATTTATTTGATCTAAGAATCTATGCTGTGTATCACAGATCCTTGTCATTTTTAAATTCAATCTACCAATTAAATATGCACAATAAATATCTTTTTATAGACTTTCCTGGTAAATATTACCTGTACTTCATTTGAAATCCCAGGTAAATATTACTGTATACTTCATTTGAAATCCGTAGTAAATATTACTGTGTACTTCATTTGAAATCCCTGGTATATAGTACTTTATACTTCATTTGAAATCCCTGGTAAATATTACTGTGTACTTGATTTGAAATCCCTGGTAAATATTACCGTGTATTTCATTTGAAATCCCTGGTAAATATTACTGTGTACTTCATTTGAAATCCCTGGTAAATATTACCGTGTACTTCATTTGAAATACCTGGTAAATATTACCGTGTAATCATTTGGTAATATTACTGTGTACTTCATTTGAAATCCCTGGTAAATTTACTGTGTACTTCATTGAAATCCCTGGTAAATATTACTGTGTACTTCATTTGAAATCCCTGGTAAATATTACCGTCTACTTCATTTGAAGTTTCTTTTTACACACTAGTATCCCTAATATATAGTATTTATTATTGGCATGCGTAAGATTCTGAGATTGAAGGCAGATCACGTTTTGCCTGCTCGTTATCAAGGCTAGAATTTTTTGCTTTTACTGCCTTCTATGGAAGGAGGGACGATGTATTAGCGAAAAATGTGACTCACATATTTTATGCATCAAAGACTAATAGATAAAGAAAAATATTCATGGATATAATCGAATGATAAAAGATATTTTTATCTTACCTAAAGTATAATTTTAAGAAAATTAAAAAGAGCTGAATGTCAACAATGAGGCGTGAATGCCCACAAAGAGGCTCACATTGCTTACATGATTGCTAAAGTATCTATAAAATACGTTAAAAGGGGCATGCTGAGTTAGCTAGATTGCTGAAATTAAAAATGATGTATATAGTAATTTATAGTAATAGAGGTTTGCTTCTCTCGCAATAGTAATGAAACTCTATTTAATTTGTTTGAAGAAACTTGGTTCGCTCACTAAAGGTCTCAACGAGTTAAAATATTTATTTAAGCCCAATAAATAAAATATTAGACAATTTTTGGTAGTACATTAACATTTAGTTTAGCCATCACCACTCATGTGGTTTGCTGGTCTCCTTCCTATCTATGATTTTTGTTAAAGGGTGCTGACAACTAAACTTGCAGCACATTTATTTAATACTAAACTTGGCAGCTTTGACCCTCCTCCCCCCTGGAAAAAATCCTGCGGTTTTTCTTGTGTATTGGTTTTGTTTTGTATTATTTATTGTTGCATGACACGTTGCCATGTGGGAGGATTCGAGATTCGCAGGCCTTTGGCCCTGCAATGTGTACCTTTGGGGCCCACATTTCTGTTTTGGAGCGGCCACTATGGTGGTTCATTTGTTGGTCGAATCGCTTTAGGGCCTTTTATTTGATTTAGCACCCAAAGCCCCCAAAAATATATTTTCTTACTTCTAATAGAAAGTACTTTATAAAAGTAAATTCTTTCATTGTGTTGGACTGAATGGGAGTCTAATTTATCTAAAACTGGTCTTAATAAATTCAGAAGACACAAAAGCAAAAATTACGATACCAAATTTGAGAAATATAGATAACGTCATAATGTAGGTTAATGACGTCATGCACTTTTTATAAACAATTGGTTCAGGTGTATGAGAGTGAACAACAGGTAGATAAATTATTGGTGCCTTTAGTGGACACATTATAAGTCCCATCTTTTAAAATAAGACATAGTATAGTAGCTTTTAGACAATACTGGCGCTACCAGCAACTAAAGCTGCTGATGTATAAAAGAGGGTAAAGATAGTTGCCCTTCACTGGTTGGTATATTTTGGTTGGGTAAGTTTTTGGATGTCCAGGTTGTTTATATCGACTTTAAACTCGTTTGATTTAACTAAAGCACAATAGTATTAGCCCCTTTAGAATTAAAATTGTTGTTTGAGTTTATAAAATGTTGGATAGTATAGCATGAAGTGTATAAAGTATTAGATAAGTACAAGATCTACATAAGGTTTTAAGTATCAAATGGGGAATAAATCCCAAGCAGTCAAATATAAAATCATTGTTTGAGTTCTAAAACCTCAAACCCACCTGTTAGCTTCTGTTTTAAATATCAACCAAACAAAAGATAACAGCTCTAGATATGGATTTTTTCTTTGAGAACCACCAACAAAGAACAAAGAACAATTTCCATTGTTGTAGCTTTTTCTTGTATTTTCAAGTATCTTTTTAGCTATCATTCGCCATTTTGTATAATAATAAAAATTTTACATTAAAATATGACCTTTTGTGAAAAAAATTGAATCGCATTGTTGCAGAACTGCAAATTGGATGGTAAATTATAGATCACAATTTTAAACCTCAAAGATGAAATACTAAGTATCTTATAGAACTATCTTATTGAAAGATAAACACAAGATACCTCATCAAATAGTAAAACCTAAATATCAGTAAAGACTGAAAAAGGAGTAGGTTTCTTTCCTGGCAGTAAAGCGTGAGACATGTTCTGCTACCATAAAAGATTATGCACATGTTCTGTCAGTCGAGATCATGCACATACTCTGTCAGTCAAGCTCATGCCCATGTTCTGTCAGACAAGATTATGCACATGTTCTGTCAGTCGAAATAATTTACATGTTCTGTCAGACAAGATTATGCACATCTTCAGTCAGTCGAGATTATGCACATGTTCTGTCAGTCGAGATTATGTACTTGTTCTGCTACCACATGTTCTGCTACCATAAGAGAGAAATTCGCTCATTTTTCCTCGATTACAATAAAAACAGATTTATCATAATCAATCAATTATCAAAATCAATAAAGTGTTGTATATTTAGTGCTAGGAATGTCTATGGATTAATTTAGTGTAAGATTTCCTGGTGGTGTAATATTTTAGTGCTAGGAATGTCTTGGATTAATTGTTTAGTGTAAGATTTCCTGGTGGTGTAATATTTTAGTGCTAGGAATGTCTATGGATTAATTGTTTAGTGTAAGATTTCCTGGTGGTGTAATATTTTAGTGTAAAGAGTCTTTTAGTGCAAGGGGAACAGTTTAGCCTCTGGTCTCGATCATGGTTTAAGAAATTCTTGTGGTATCAATGAGAATAATAGATTAAATAAGAATTAAAATGCAGAGGGCGTAAAGTTGATTTAAAGACACTGGAGCATGAAACATGTTGGGTTTGAAGTTGAAGTCTAAAATAGACTTGGAAATAGTACTTGAAGTGAAACCACTTGTCTAGCGCGCTTTTCCACTTCGCAAACCTTACTTTTCTGCAGAATTTCTTTAAAAAACTAACTTTGCACAAAAACATAACAACTCACAACTAAGTAAATAAGCAGGGGAATATGCGATAAATATATAAATAATCGTCCACATATAGTAAATGCATCTGTTTCATTCTCAGCGTTCACCCATACAGTACTGGCCGCACTTTACTTTTATGATCCAACAAAATTTATAGATAAACATGTCGTATTAAAACAAAACTTCGTGTACATATTTATTACGTAAAGGTATAAATTCTACTCTTTTTTATTTCTTACAATTTAAAAAAAACACAAGTCATTCAACAAAACTAATGCTGTAATGAAATGAAACTTGGCACATATTTAGTTTATACATGGTTATACGCGTGTTAAATCTCATCATTTCTCATATCATTTAAATCTGATCACATCATTTTTTCGCGTTATGTGATTTTTCGAAATTTTTGCTGTCATTATTGAGATTTTATGACGTCATAAAAATTATTTTCCAAACAGCACAACAACAGCGGTGGACTTTATTCTTGTACAAAGTTTCAACACTCTAGCATAAATACACTAGGAACTACGATGATAACAGACACACACGTACAAACGAACAACTTCGTAAAAACCACTCTGGAGGCCTTAAAAAAACCTGAAACAAATAAATCCGGTGACATTCCGGTTTCGGATTTTTTTTTGCAAACACAATACTTTTCCTATATAACTACGGTATAAATAAGGAAAAGTAAAAACCAATTGTATAATAATTTGGCTTTATAAGTAATATCTCGTATAATAATGATAAATTATCTTCTTAACTTGGCCTAAAGTTTGATGATTTGTTTTATAATCATTGTATTAAATTTAGCCATGAAAATTGATAATGGCAGAAATTCATTGACAATAAATAAATGTTTATTCTTGTAATTCACGTGGGATTTGAGACAATGGAAAAACCTCATAATCGTCTTTTTCTGATGAAAATTCGCTAAAATACGCTATGGGCCCCATTCTGGCTCTAACAACGGAATTAAGCAATTTAATAGATACATATACTGATAATTACATTCCTAATTCTAAATAACTTTAGAATACAATATGATAATATTATTGACATTCAAACTACATTTTTGTCACATATTAATATATGTGATAAAAATGTTGTTTAAATGTAAATAATATTATCATATTGTATTCAAAATTTATTTAGAATACCTTTAATACTTATAATTTATATACTTATAATACCTATTTACATAAAATACCTTTATTTTGAATTGCCATTTTTACTTCAATATCTCGATAACACTGCTAGCGAGATGCGATTTAAGCCTATAAACTCTTTTAACAATTATGTTCTAAAATGTATTATCGCGGAAAAAATGTTGCAATAGAATCGAGTATTGACATCTACTCTTAACTTTTAAAAATAATCAACAATTTTTTTTATTTCAAATACACCATTATTTGTTTGGTAACTATTATCCTAAAATGGTGAATTTGTTACATCTTGTGGTAACAAAAGGAGCATACTAATTGGAGCATACTAGATAGTATACAATTGGATCACTCTAGATTTTTAGCATATTAGATATTTTACACAAAACATCTAACAGACTCTTAGAAAACGTAACAAGCAAAATGCAATGCTCCATTTGGAAACTGTTCCATTATTCGACATTCATCATCATTGATGGAGTTTAATAAGTTAAACGTAAAGAAACAGAGTGGGACATAACATTATGTCCAGCCATCATTGGTGACGAATGTCGAATGATAGAACAGTTCAAGATCTAGCATTGCATTTTGCTTGTTACATTTCCTAGGTGTCACTCGAACAATTATATTGTGTCAACAATTCATGTTTTGCAAAACTCGAAAGTATCAAATGATATATCAGATTTTTGTTAAAAATTATAGTTCCATATGGTATTGAAAAAATCTGAGATGTATGTCCAGTCCAACTATACCTTGGTGAAAAATTATCGAATTATGGTGATGTCGGCATATTATTTCTTAGGATTTTCAAAACAGTCAACACTATGGTATGTTAAAAATTTGCGAGAATGGTAACAAAATTACCTTATTCATGTTATAATTACCACAAAAATAATAATGGTACATTTAAACTCTCACGGGAGACCTTTTTTAATGACTTACTTTTTTCCATATTTTTAAGGATATTATAGTACGGCTAATCATTATATAATAGTACGGCTATACACGGTTAAAATCTGTCGACAGCGCGGGAAAAATGCAAGGGAGCCAATAAGGTTATTCCTGGATGTTAAACCACTCCCTCAATTTCTAATCAGGCCAACCTTATTGGTTCCTCAACACTATTTTCACACGCTGTCAACTGATTTTAGCCGTGTGTCGTCCTATAAATTGAGGTGTCTAGCTATTACACCAGATGGTGTAATAGCTTTTAAGACAATAGCCTGGATGTAAAATTTGTTTACTCACTACACTTCTATATTAGCTACTCCTTTAGCTAAATAACATTGAACGCCAAGTGATAAGACAATTCTGGCGCGGTGGTCCGCTGTCGGCGAATTTCATTTAGAATGCGTGTTTCCGTGCTAACAAACCATTTCTTGCTTATGCAAACCATGCCCATTGCGTGGTTCCGGTTCATGCTTTAGAACCTAAGCAGTTAATCAATTGTCAAGCACTGCTCGTAACTCATTTTGTCTGTATTTTCCAAAGGAAATGCGCATAATTATCCAGTTAGTTGTACAAAACTATGCCTCTAAAATTAGAAGTACGCACTATTATTTGCACTAGTTTAAAGCTTAGTTACTTATCATTAAAGGTTTTAGCACATTTCCTTTAGAAAATACAGACAACCTGGTTTTCAATAGGGTTCGTGTCCTCCCGATACTACGTTAATTTTTGTACCAAATTTGGTTAAAAAATATTAATCCGTTCGAAAGATACAGTGTTTACAAGAAAGTGTCTATAAAATAATATATATATATATATATATATATATATATATATATATATATATATATATATATATATATATATATATGTATATGTATATGTATATTATATATATATATATATAATATATATATATATATATATATATATACAGGGTGGAACATTTCAGATGCACACCCCCTGCTAAAATGGTTAAAAATGGAGATAGAGAGTCGGAAAAAGTCCACCCCTAGGTAATCGACCTCAGTGACCTCAAATATGTCATTATTTTTTCGGTAACTATTTGGCAAATATGGTAATTTTATTACCCGAAATGGTAATTCCTCGTTAACTTAAAAAAGTTAAATTGGGCATACCATGATATGAACATGTTAAAAACTACATTATGTTCTGAGAAATTTGATACCAATATCATAAACTTCCGTAATTTTTCTAAACCTATTGTGTAACATACATACACATTTTATTCTTGAAAATTGCCATATTTTTGGAACAACAAAATGCACACCCCTGCTAAAATGGTTAGAAATGGAGATAGAGAGTCGGAAAAAGTCTCCACCCTAGGTAATCGACTCAGTGACTCAAATATGTCATTATTTTTTCGGTAACTATTTGGCAAATATGGTAATTTTATTACCAAATGGTAATTCCTCGTTAACTTTAAAAGTTAAATTGGAGCATACCATGTATGAACATTTTTTAAAACTACATTATATTCTAAGAAATTTGATACCAATATCATAAAATTCCGGTAATTTTTCTACAACCTATTGTGTAACAACATACACACTTTTATTCTTGAAAATTGCCATATTTTGGAACAAAATGCACACCCCTGCTAAATGGTTAGAAATGGAGATAGAGAGTCGAAAAAGTCTCACCCCTAGGTATCGACTCAGTGACTCAAATATGTCATTATTTTTTCGGTAACTATTTGGCAAATATGGTAATTTTATTACCCGAAATGGTAATTCCTCGTTAACTTTAAAAAGTTAAATTGAGCATACCATAATATGAACATTTTTGAACTACATTATATTCTAAGAAATTTGATCCAATATCATAAAATTCCGGTAATTTTCTACAACCTATTGGTAACATACATACACACTTTTATTTTGAAAATTGCCATATTTTTGGAACAACAAATGCACACCCCTGCTAAAAGGTTTAAATGAAGATAGAGAGTCGGAAAAAGTCTCCACCTTGGTAATCGACCTCAGTGACCTCAAATATGTCATTATTTTTTCGGTAACTATTTGGCAAATATGGTAATTTATTACCCGAAATGGTAATTCTCGTTAACTTTAAAAGTTAAATTGGAGCATACCATGATATGAACATTTTTGAAAAATACATTATGTTTTGAGAAATTTATACCAATATCATAAACTTCGGTAATTTTTCTACAACCTATGTGTAAATACATACACACTTTTATTCTTGAAAATTGCCATATTTTTTGGAACAACAAAATGCACACCCTGCTAAAATGGTTAGAAATGGAGATAGAGAGTCGAAAAAGTCTCCACCCCTAGGTAATCGACCTCAGTGACCTCAAATATGTCATTATTTTTTCGGTAACTATTTGGCAAATATGGTAATTTTATTACCGAAATGGTAATTCCTCGTTAACTTTAAAAGTTAAATTGGAGCATACCATGATATGAACATTTTTAAAACTACATTTATTCTAAGAAATTGATACCAATATCATAAAATTCCGGTAATTTTCTACAACCTATTGTGTAACATACATACACACTTTTATTCTTGAAAATTGCCATATTTTTGGAACAACAAATGCACCCCCTGCTAAAATGGTTAGAAATGGAGATAGAGAGTCGAAAAAAGTCTCCACCCCTAGGTAATCGACCTCAGTGACCTCAAATATGTCATTATTTTTTCGGTAACTATTTGGCAAATATGGTATTTTATTACCCGAAATGGTAATTCTCGTTAACTTTAAAAAGTTAAATTGGAGCATACCATGATATGAACATTTTTTAAAACTACATTATATTCTAAGAAATTTGATACCAATATCATAAAATTCCGGTAATTTTTCTACCTATTTGTGTAACATACAACACACTTTTATTCTTGAAAATTGCATATTTTGGAACAACAAAATGCACACCCCTGCTAAAATGGTTAGAATGGAGATAGAGAGTCGAAAAAAGTCTCACCCTAGGTAATCGACCTCAGTGACCTCAAATATGTCATTATTTTTTTCGGTAAACTATTTGGCAAATATGGTAATTTTATTACCCGAAATGGTAATTCTCGTTAACTTAAAAGTTAAATTGGAGCATACCATGATAGACATTTTTTTAAAACTACATTATATTCTAAGAAATTTGATACCAATATCATAAATTCCGGTAATTTTTCACAACCTATTGTGTGTAACATACATAACACTTTTATTTTGAAAATTGCCATATTTTTGGAACAACAAATGCACACCCCTGCTAAAATGGTTAGAAATGAAGATAGAGAGTCGGAAAAGTCTCCACCTAGGTAATCGACCTCAGTGACCTCAAATATGTCATTATTTTTTCGGTAACTATTTGGCAAATATGGTAATTTTATTACCCGAAATGGTAATTCCTCGTTAACTTTAAAAAGTTAAATTGGAGCATACCATGATATGAACATTTTTGAAAACTACATTATGTTTTGAGAAATTTGATACCAATATCATAAAAATTCCGATAATTTTTTCTACAACTATTGTGTAACATACATACACACTTTTATTCTGAAAATTGCCATATTTTTGGAACAACAAAATGCACCCCTGCTAAAATGGTTAAAAATGGAGATAGAGAGTCGGAAAAGTCTCACCCCTAGGTAAATCGACTCAGTGACCCAAATATGTATTATTTTTTGGTAACTATTTGGAAATATGGTAATTTATTACCTGAATGGCAATTCCTCGTTAACTTAAAAGTTAAATTGGAGCATACCATGATATCAACATTTTGAAAACTACATTATGTTTGAGAAATTTGATACCAATATCATAAAATTCCGGTAATTTTTCTACGACTATTGTGTAAATACTGCATAGCATAGAGTAATAGATAGAGAGTTAGAATAAGTTTTGAATAGATTTTGGGATGGGGGAGGAGGGGAGTTATAGATAGATTGATATTTGAGATAGATTAGTAGTTATAAATAACTTTTTGGTAGATTTGGGGGGGGGGTAATAGATGTCATATTTGACATAGATTAGATATTTTAAATTATTTTTGTATAGATTTTGGGGGGGAGAGATAGATGTCATATTTGAGATAGATTAGATAGTTATAAATAGTTTTTGAATAGATTTGGAGGAGTAGATAGATGTGATATTTGAGATAGATTAGATTAGTTATAAATTAGTTTTTGAAGAGATTTTGGGGGGGGGGTGGATAGATGTGATATTTGAGATAGATTAGATAGTTAATAATTAGTTTTTGAAGATTGGGGGGGGAGTAGATGGATAAGGTAACTTTATGATGGTTAATAACTTAGATAATTAATAATTAGGACTAGATAGGATTTGAGGAGGTCGGATTACTAGATACAAATATAGGAAGGATTAAAATTTAGGGTATTCCGGGAAGTGTTCAAGTGTTGGCCCATTTTCTTGCTGAATCGTCTGATTCTAAACCATTTTATAAAAATAAAACAACAACAAATTATTCGAACATAAAAATTATTCTTCAAGAGTTATAATATGTAAGTTACTAGTAGAATAAATTTATTTACCCTTCTTGCAATTTTCAAACATAACAGTGTGTAATGTATGTTCAAAATAGGTCGTAAAAAATTACCGGAATTTTATGATATTGAAATCAAATTTCTCAAAACATAATGTAGTTTTTCAAAATGTTCATATCATGGTATGCTTCATATTTAACTTTTTAAAGTTACGAGGAATTACCATTTCGGGTATAAAATTACTATTTTGCAATAGTTACCAAAAAATGACATATTGTGGTCTCTGAGGTCGATTATCTAGGGGTAGAGCTTTGTTCCGACTCTCTATCTCCATTTTAACCATTTTAGAGGGTGTGCATTTTGTTGTTCCAAAAATATGCAATTTCAAGAATAAAGGTTGTATGTATGTTACACAATAGGTTTTAGAAATTACCGGAATGTTTATGATATTGGTATCAAATTTCTTAGAAATAATGTAGTTTTTAACATGTTCATATCATGGTATGCTCCAATTTAACTTTTTAAAAGTTACGAGGGATTACCATTTCGGGTTAATAAAATTACCATATTTGCCAAATAGTTACCGAAAAAATAATGACATATTTGAGGTCACTGAGGTCGATTACCTAGGGGTGGAGACTTTTTTCGACTCTCTACTCCATTTCTAACCATTTTAGCAGGGGGTGTGCATTTTGTGTTCCAAAATATGGCAATTTTTCAAGAATAAAAGTGTGTATGTATGTTTACACAATAGGTTGTAGAAAAATTACCGGAATTTTATGATATTGGTATCAAATTTCTTCGAACATAATGTTGTTTTTCAAAAATGTTCATATCATGGTATGCTCAATTTACTTTTTAAAGTTAACGAGGAATTACCATTTCGGGGTAATAAAATTACTATTTGCCAAATAGTTACCGAAAAAATATGATATTTGAGGTCACTGAGGTCGATTACCTAGGTGGAGACTTTTTCGACTCTCTATCTCCATTTCTAACGCATTTTTAGCAGGGGGTGTGCATTTTGTTGTTTCAAAAATATGGGGCAATTTTCAAGAATAAAAGTGTGTATGTATGTTACACATAGGTTGTAGAAAAATTACCGGAATTTTATGATATTGGTATCAAATTTCTTAGAATATATGTAGTTTTAAAAAATGGTCCATATCATGGTTGCTCAATTTAACTTTTTAAAGTTAACGAGGAATTACCATTTCGGGTAATAAAATTACCATTATTTGCCAAATAGTTACCGAAAAATAATGGAATATTTGAGCGTCAATGAGGTCGATTCTAGGGTGGAGTTTTTTCGCTCTTTTCTCATTTCTAACATCTTTAGCAGGGGGTGTGCATTTTGTTGTTCAAAAACTATGGCAATTTTCAAGACAAGTGTGTATGTATGTTACACATAGGTTGTAGAAAAATTACGGAATTTTATGATATTGGTATCAATTTCTCAAACATAATGTTGTTTTCAAATGTTCATATATGGTATGCTCCAATTTAACTTTTTAAGTTAACGAGGAATTACCATTTCGGGTAATAAATAAATTACCATATTGCCAAATATTGACGAAAAATAATGAAATGATGTTGAGGTCACTGAGTCGTTACCTAGTGGTGGAGACTTTTTCCGACTTTCTATCTTCATTTCTAACATTTTAAGGCAGGGTGTGCATTTTGTTGTTCAAAATATGGCATTTTCAAGAATAAAGTGTGTATGTATGTTACAACATAGGTTGAAAAAAATTACCGGATTTTATGATATTGGTATCAAATTTCTCAGAACATAAATGTAGTTTTCAAAAATGTTCATATCATGGTATGCTCCAATTTAACTTTTTAATGTTAACGAGGAATTACCATTTCGGGTAATAAAATTACCATATTTTGCCAAATAGTTACCGAAAAAATAATGACATATTTGAGGTCACTGAGGTCGATTACCTAGGGGTGGAGACTTTTTCGACTCTCTATCTCCATTTTTAACCATTTAGAGGGGGTGTGCATCTGAAATGTTCCACCCTGTATATATATATATTATATATATATATATATAACATATATATATATATATAAAGTTTCGCAAAACATATTTTTTCATCATAAGGGACCTTTGAAACGGACTTGTGTCGTGGTCCGAGGTTCGAATTCCGCCATGACGCCTATCCCATTAGCGAATTTTATTCCCAAAGGAAATTCGCTAAAAAATGGGCTTGGAAAAATAAAAGAAATGTTTATAAAAAAAATCGTTAAAAACTGCGAGACAAAATATGACGCGCACAATTTAATTTATATTTTACTAAAAACTAAATGGATTTTACCAAAGAAATCTGTCAATTTCATGCTTTAAAAGTTTCTAACGACTTTATTACGCCATGCAGTTTCTTAACTATCAAATTAGTATTTTAGGGTTCCCTTCCAAGTGTCATGATATTAAAACAATTCTCCGTCAAACCTGTCGCAGATAGCTGAGAATTCACAACATCCAGATAGGTTTTACAAAATTATATTAATCGACTTTGAAAATAAACCTGAAATAAACTTTTTGCGGAGTTCATTTTCAAACGTCTTATGGAAATAATATAGAAATCCAGAAATAATAATGAAATCAAGAAAAGTATATTGAAATCAAGTTAAAGATGACTACAATAAAGAAAATTAAAAAAAAATATTATATTTGAGTAAGGGCCCTTTTTGTTTGCATTGTTATAAGATAAAATCGAAAAAAATACTAAAATGAGATAAAAAAGAGAATAAATAAAATTAAATAAATAAAATCTTTATTATGGAGCTAAACAAAAACAATAATAGCAACACATAATATAAACTAAGTAGCTAAGTAGTTTCAAGTTTCTTAATGTCAGAAGGCACTTTTACCTCATAATTTGAGGGTTTAATAAAATATTTATAAGCTAAATATCTCTACAGTGCAAGGATCTTGAGTAAAAGGAGTGACGCGAAAGTGGAACTTTACTGCCTTCATAAATACCGTATGAGATTGATAAATATGAGCAACCCCCCCAAAGGTTATAGAAAAAGGCGCGAAACGTATGTAACAAGAATATGAAAACTTAACATACATTAAAACTTCAGGAAAAATAAAACATTTAAATAATTAACCTTTAGATGACATTGAGCACCAGTGGAGTCGTTCATTATGGGTGAAAGAAAAGAGTCTCTCCACAAAAATATTTTACTGTCGAAGACTTTCAATATAGCATGAGACCATCATCAGTGCCTGTACAAACAAGTCAAGTTTGACTTGGCACTGATGACGACCTCATGCAAGGTTGAAAGCACTTTGCCAATAAAATATTTTTGTGGAGTGACTCTTTTCTTTCACCCATAATCAATCTTTATAATATTGATAAAAATATTAAGACAAGAGGTGGCAAAATAAAGTATATTACTTTTATTTGTATATAACCTAACATAGGAATCAATCGCTGAAAGAAGCGTTTGCATCTAAATTTAAGACTTGTGCTATTCATGCAATATTTGCAAGCCTGTGTAGCAGGACCAAGCATGTGCAGTTTGCTTGACGTAAAATTTATAATGGATTCTTCTATATTTTTATACTCAACGGGGTCACTTTGTTTTATGGACTTTATAGACTTAGATAGAGTTTAACATCAACAATAGACAATACAATAGACAAATAATAATATAATAAATAATGTAATAATAATAATATAATAATAATAAATAACAAAACAATAGACTTTAACATAAAATAAATTGGCACGTCAAACGAAAGAGTATATATAGTATGTATAATATACATACGCTATGGTCATACCCTTTATTCAAGATGCTTGCTATAGACGAATTACGACCGATTAGTAGTGTGGTACTGGTGCACTAGTTTAACGTCCTTTACCTGAGAAATTTTTGATTATGTAATCCTTACAATACATTTATGTGATGCGGTTCAGTATAACTTTTATTTGAAAGGGTGTAAAGCTTTAATAATGTATTATATATTATTATTTGTTTGAATGGATGTGTAGTGACTTCCCTTAAGAAGTACAGGTATTACAGTTAAACCAATTCTAAGAAATTAAAGCAAAATCAACTCTGGGCAAAACGACTTAATGACAGCAATTAATTTTTTTTTATTCCAGAATTTGTATTCATATTTTTTTACAGAAAAAATCAATTTTTATATATCTGTCGAAGTGTTCTGTGTCTATTATGAAAGGCCGAAGCCTTTCAAAATATACATAGAACGCTGATAACACGATCTGTGGCTTAAAGATTTAACATGACATAGTGAGAAAAGAAGATATATAAAATTCGACAAATTTGTGTTATTATTTATTGTATTATTTTAAACTGTTTGTGGTTTGATCTTTAGCCGTAAATTTGGTTTTCTTAAGACGCGACGTAGATATATTATCAATAGAGAGACCAAATTGGTTGAATTTTGCAACATATAAACAGTAACCTAAACACCTTTGATTAATATTTTACAAAATTAAAATAACTTTTTTAAAACAAATTCATAACTTGCGAAGAGCCAACCATGATTGGTTTATTATAACCTCAACACACCATTGGAGTAGGTTACGAAGAGGTTACACAGAGCCCCTAAAAGATGCTTTAAGTTTCTCTCTGTATTGACTAAGAGCAGCATGCCCCTCTATTAATATATTTCTATGAATTTCCACCTAGCCCCGTGAAATACATGTAGGGAAACTTAAACTGCGACTAGGCACACAGGTAGACAAATATAGAGGGACGGTGCGATAATTTTGTTTGTTTAATCAATTCACTTATTTCTCCCAATCCACCCGGTATACATCAAACAATTATATGGTAAAACGACATTGTCTCCACTAAGTCTAGCAGTCATTTCTATATTAAAATACCATTCTATAAATGAGGATGCATTGATCTTAGGCTACCTATAAAGATTTATAGTTCCTCTAGTTTTCAGCTATTTTTTCAGTATGTTGACTTGGGTTCTCAAAAATCGTTTCTAAAAGAAATCTTGCATGGAGTCAGACAAGGCTCAATTCTAGGTCCAATTTTATTCCTAATTTATATAAATGACTTGCCATTTGCTGTCAATTTTGGAGGAGTATTTTCATTTCTTTTTGCAGATGATTATGGGGTCATCATAACGTCTGAAACTGACGAAGAACTAGATCTGTTACAGATTATTGTTTCTAAAGTTATCACAGACTGGTGTAATGCCAACAAATTAAAATTAAATGCTCAGAAAACCGAGCAAATTTACTTTAATTAAATTTTCTTTAATTATAAGTCAAATATAGTCAAATCTATTAAATTTCTCGGTATTAATCTCGATAATAAGATATCCTGGGAGCCACATGTCCAATATATTTCTAATAAACTAGCTACAGGAATTTACATGTTAAGTAAAATATCATCGTGTATGTCCGTCAAGTCCTTAATGTCTGTTTACTACGCTTATTTCTTTAGCCATTTATCATATGGCACAATACTATGGGGAAGTACTCCTTCCACAATAAAGTTATTTATACAGCAGAAAAGAAGCAATAAGAGTCATATTTAAACTAAGTTCGAGGCTTACATAGCAGACAGGAAGACTTTACTAAAAACAACGAAATTCACAATTACAACACGAGACAGAATAATAAAATATCCATTAAAAGGCACCGACTTACTAAGACAGCTAAACTCAATATTAACTATTTTGGTCTCAAAATGTTTAATTACTTGCCTGACTCCATGACTAAGCTGAACAGCAAACAATTTGCCAGTCGAATCAAAAGAGTTATGCTAGACAACCCGCTGTACTCAGTATCAGAATTCTTTCATATTAAATTAGAGTAACTTTACGCTAGGTAAGTAAGATTCAGTGTGTGTTAGTTATTTATTCATTTTACTGTGCTTTTTCTCATTTCTGTTTATTTAGTATTCCATATCTGCTTATTATCTATATATAGGAGAATAGTTTTTGTTATTTATTAATCATTAATTGGTAATTATTATTATATTATAATTATTTATCTATTTATTTATTATTAATACAAGATTAAAATGGTGTTAAATTATTATCTTGTCAACTGCAGTCTTTATACATATATAGTTATTTAACCCTAAAAATTTTAATTTATTGTGAAAAGTATTTATTTTAGTTAGTTCGATTGCAGTGTGTTTGTCTTGTGCTATATTGTTCATTTATTTGTATATTTAATTGTTTTGTTTTAAATTTTCATAGTAGTTTTATTACAAAATTATATTAATCGACTTTGAAAATAAACCTGAAATAAACTAATATTGTAATAAATGTAATATTGTATTTATTCATATCAATAAAGAAAATTTATTTATTTATTTATTTAGTGCTGTCAATATGTTTTTAAATAATCATTAGCGATTTTTAATTTTGTTCCAGTTCTATGGCAGTATAGGACAGAACAAGAAGCTGGAAAGAAAGAAGATAAAAGATCATCTATAATGAAAGACGTTATTCCTTTTTATTTAAAGAGGTTTGAGAAAATTATCAGGGAAAACGGCGGATTAGCGGTGGGAAATAATGTAAATATGACAACAAATATAATAAAAATTTATATATTCATATATTATGCATAAAATACATAATTTATGTACAATAGTGAAAGTATAAATGATTTTTAGTTTTCCTCATTTAAGAATCTGTGATAAGAATCTGAAACCGAGATTTCACTTGCATTATCCGTTTAGACGTTTTAAGGACACTCCGAGTAGTTTTAACCAAAGAATATAATAGGTATAGAATGTCGGAATATATAAGAGAGAGCCAGTCAGAAGGTAGGGTGAACTCGGTGCTGGCATCTAGCGACAGCTTTGAAACTAAACTCTCCTTACCATAACACACTTCCCACTTTTCTAAGATTGTATTATGAAATCGTCTAGTTTTAATTACCATTTTAACGACACGAGCATCTACTTGAATTGGCCATTATTCTATAAATACAATATTTGGTTTTATCAGTATTCTGACAGAATTGGTTTGCTGAAAATAAGAAGACAGTGGCGCATTCTCGTAGTTGGCATGGTGAAACTACAAAATTACACAATAGCACGCCTGTTAACTGGTTAAGGAACTAACTTTTTTTGTTCAAAAAAATAAATTCCTGGATCATCTTTCTTTATTTATATATTCTTTGGTTTTACCAAGTTGTACATACTGACAATATACATGTGTATTCCTGTTATCGTAGATCTCAGTCTAAGCTAGAGAGTTAAAATTTGGCCCGAACATCAATCAATAGGTCGAGTTGTGCTTTTCGGAAAAAAATATGTTATCATAAATTAACATTAATAACTCAGCAACAATTTTAAAAATGTATAACAATTTGCACAAATTTTCTTATATAAATTTAAAGGATTTATAAAACGTAAAGCACGTTTAGACCAATTTGATAATTTAGCATGAATGTAGTACAATATAAACCAAACAGATGTTATCAGAATTTCTTAATATTTTGTTACCAATTAACAAAATATTAAGCTGGTTATTAACTAAGTTAAAAAAACGGCAATTATTTAAGTTTAAATTTGGGACGAGTGTAATCATAATAAGTTTTATTGTAATGCAGCTACTTAAATTATGTACGGGTTTTGTCGGATTACTTGTATTAAGCATTATCGAGCGTGGTTAGAATGTGTATGGGTGACCAATAGGATTGACCCAATGTAAAGACTAGCGAAATAAGCCGAAAAGATAAACTGAATTATGAATTGGACATTTACATCTTTTCGAAGTTCGAGCGAAGCGCTGTCGAGTCCTAAGTGGTGGAGCGCAGCAGATCCAATAACGCGAAAAAAAGTTCCGAGATACTTCGCGAACCTATTTTTTCGGGGACCTCTTAAACGGATTTTGGACACACTCCCGTGCTGCCCCATCCCCCACCCCCTCACATCACACGAACCTACTAATACTGGTTGCCTCTCTAACTTAAAGTTATAGTATTAAGGTGTTACAATAAAAATAAAAATAAAAAGTTAATAAACTGTTCTTCTTTATTTACTTATATTCGACATAATTTAACCACATAGTTTAAACATAATTTAAACATAGTTATACTTGGTGTAGATTTGTTCCGTCAACAAATTAGTAGGTCGACATTCGATGGAATGATTTGTCGACGCAACAACCCGGTCTCTACCGTCGACAAATCATGCCGTCAACGAACTTAAATAAATTGTCGATGAAACGAATGTTGACGGAATGATTTTTCGACGTAACAATCTGTCGACGAACTGACTTGTCGACGGAACAACTCGGACCCGTTTCCTCATTTGGTAGCTATAATAAAGGATCAAATATAATTAACATGAGTTACTATTATATATTTTTCAGATAACCTGGGCAGATTTCGTAATAGCAGTATCCCTAGAAAATTTCGAAATTCTTTTTGGTAAAGATTCATTGGATCCCTACCCCCACCTCAAAGCGCTCAAAGAAAAAATATTTAACATACCACAAATAGAAGCCTGGATAAAAAGAAGACCGCACTCGGAATTCTAAGCTCCACAACACTCCAACAATATCTCAAGACCTTATTTTATTAAAACCCTTGAAAATCCAATTTAAATTGAGAAGTTTAATATTATTTTTATCTATATAGAACGTAGGTAAGTATTAAAGAACAGAAAAAGTAATAATTGCTTACTGAACGAATTGAAAAAAATGTCTATATGATACGTCTAACAATAAAAATATTCCTTGGACGAATTAAATAATAGAAATATAACACTACAGAGGACATTATCCTATCTTCATAATACTTTCGAACTTAAAAATAATACTAAACCATGGAAGAAGCAATAGGACCGTAAACTTAATATAATTCCACTGATAACACGAAAGCCAATTGACTGGTGGTCTTAGGTAGGGGTACCACCTAACAACATAACATTATTTTTATAAATGTGTTATAAATATCAAACTAATGAAAAAAGATCTTAAGTAACAAAATATAATAAAATTAAAAACCCTGCTAAGTACCTAATATAATCGGTCTTAGATAGCAAAAGGTTAGAGGAATACGAAAATCTACATTTAATTGATGAAGTAATGCAACGATATATATATATTATATATATATATATATATATATATATAATATATATATATATATATTATTATATATATATTATATATATTATATATATATATATATATTATTAGTATTTTATTAAATAATCGATCATTAATTAATAATAGAACATAATAAAGCAACCGGAAGTACTGCCAACTTTGTTATAAGAAAATTGTACATTGTTACGGTTGCAGCATTACTTAAGACCGCCAGTAAAACCACTTTGTTGTAATCAGTTATGCTCCTTCTATATATAGTATTATTTGTTTTACTAATAATTGCAGGTGATCAGGTTACTTTTTCGACGTTTCAAAATTCGCTCTCCGTAGGCCTCGTAGGGAAATGACGTTTTAAATGATTACAAAAGTTTTCAGCCCTAGTAGACGAGGAAAGATAAATTTCCTTTACAGATTTTTTTTAAAGTTACTAGAAAAAATGTTTAAACATGGTGACAACATAAATCAAATTTTGTAACACTGTGCGTAAGAGAGAAGGTTTTTAACAAGTATAAAAATATTTCATTTACTTACATTAGTGAAAGTGACCAGTCACAAAATAGCTGAACTGTTTTTAAGCTGCAACATTTCATTTCAGCAACACTGTTAACAAATATTTTAACACAGTAGAAGAAATTCATTTGGTAGCCCTCTACCTTCAAGACTATTTTAATCGTCGAGATATATAGTAGTGGGGTCATAGTCTATCTCAATACATTAAGACGCCTAAAACATAATTTAAGGGCTCTCAGAAGCTCTGTGTAACCTCATTGAAACCTCTTCCAAGAGTAAGTTAAGGTTATATTAAATCAATTGTTGTCGGCTTCACGTTTATTGTTCGTGTTTTTTTTTGTATTATAAACTATTTCCTAAATAAGTTACTGTAATTTTGTTCTGTTTATTTGATTATGTTGAAAGTCGAAGGTGTTCAGATTGTTTTTTTGATGTTTCGAAATTACACCGATAGGCTCCCTCTAGTAATAATATCTCTATAGTTATGATATATTTAAATAATGGCAATTAAGTCAAAACTTCTTTATAGAAATATATATCAAGAGAGGTCCTATTGGTTGAAATTTGAAACATTATAAAAATAACCTGAACACCTTAAATTATTACTACAATTAAATTAACAGAATAAAATTAGAGTAACTTATGTAGTTGGGTACTTAACTTAGTAGAACGTTTTTAATACAAAACACAAGCAATGTGTGAAAAGCGATTATGTGAGAAGGCAGTTGACTTGTTATAACTTTTACTCACTCTTAAAGGAGGTAGTAATGAGGTTACACAGAGACCTTTAGTTCAGGCATCTCAATGCATTAAGATAGGCTAGGCCCTCTCTGGTGTATCTTTATGCCTTATGTAGAGAAAGTAAGGAGTTGAGGTTATATTTTTGCTGGTTATGATGTGAATTTTAGGAAATTTTCGTTTTGTAAGCAAAGATTTAGCAAGTCTGTAATACTTCTAGTTAGTAATATAATATTTTCTAAATAATATTATTTAAAAATTCAAATACTATTAAAAATTAAACATTTTTATAAAATACCTAATAATGTATTTTTGAGAAAAAAAATGGCAACACTGATATTTTGACTTGTACGATTTCTGACCACCTGACCAATTGTCAGATGTTTGTATCATTTGATTCATAGATATATTATTACTAGAGGGACCCTTAAGGTTAAATTGTGAAACATCGAAAAAGTAACCTGACACCTTCGATTATAAATACAATCAAATGATCAGTACAAAATAACTAACTTATTTATAGAAGAATGTTAAAAAACAAATCAAAACATAGTAGTAGCCCAAATCAATTGATGTGATTAAGGTTCCATAAAGATGTATCAGGTATCTCAGTGTATTGAGATAGACTATGCCCCCTCTAGTATATATCTCTATGATTTGAGTGGCCATTACATTTATTTTTTGTTGGTTTATATCGTATAAATAAAGTTACAAAACTAAAACATAGTAAACAATAACTAAAACAGAAGATGTAAAGAATAAGTAAAATAAAAATAACAATGTGTTCTTGAGAAAATATTATTGGGTTTCGGTTTCAGAAATTATTCGACCAAACTCCACCTCTGACGTTACGAGTTTCACAACAAGTTCGACAGTCTTAACTTCCTCCAAAATCTCATAGCAAGTAGATATATAAGACCCCATTTAATTTTGTTTCTTTTATTTAACTTGTAGTGTCTTATTCTTATCGTAATTTAATAATTTATAGTAATCTTGATTTTTAGTTGTCACCAACTAAATTATTATTATTCTTTATATTTTTCTGTCGCAACTAGATAACGTAGTATATGCTACTATGCAACAAATACTGACTTGTACTAGCAATTACCTGCATCGGCTCTGCCTCATCTAGCAATTTGTCTCTTGCCTTCCTTAGCTTTTCCACGTCAGTCAATGAATTAATTACCAGCCTCGAATTTGGTCTCGGTAGGTGGTCTCCTTATCTTGTCCTCGCCTTTAACTCGAGAGATAATTCATAATACTCGTCTGAAAAAATCCATTTTGCTACTTAGTATAATACACTACAATCAACTTATTAAAAATTAAAATAATTTGGTGTATTTTCAAATGTTTGTAATTCAAAAACAGCAGCAAAAGGTGATTTGTATTTGAACACTGCAAGGTAAAATATCCTGCTCGTCGTAACAAATATTATTAAGGTCGAGAGTATTATTGTACATCGGATATTTTAATTTTTTGGAAAATTGTCTACTTTATCATTTTAGGCCAAATAAGTTAGTCTGTGTTTAGATGTTAAACATCCATATATGGATGTTAAAAGTTTATTAATTTGTTATTGTGATTTACAAATAATAAATTTGTAATTTTTTATTAATTAATTGTTATTATATAATGTTCTTTTAATTAACAAAGTTGTTATTATGTTTAATTTTAATTGTTAAAGTTTAAACTCGTTGGAACTTAAATTTTTTCCTATAATTTTCTTGGGTTAACAATAATGGTCAATTTATTTCAGTATCTACGCGCTTAAAGTATTATTATTAAACAATAATCATAATATTTATGATCAATTAAAATATATGTTTATGTTTATTTGCCTGTTAATTATTTAATTAGATTTTAATAAATATTTATTCAATTTTATATAGAGTTTTATGTATTTGGTTTTTAAATTCTGTAAATTTGTAAATATAAATGTTATGTATATTAGAGCAAAATATGTTTATACTAGAATATATAATGGATAGTAAAATAAATATAATATATTGTAGAAAAATGTATGTGAATAGCTTGGTTATAGTTTAAGTGAGATGATTATAAACTGAATACAATCACTAAATAATAATAATTCAGTGGGTTAAAGATTAGCTACTAGCCTCTATTAGCTACACATCAGCTATCTGTGGAATAAACATGGCTGGCCCGCATTCTGACCGAACGCACAGGTTAAAAACGCGGTGGTTAAAGGTGCAAGCTCAAGCTAGATAACATTATTGCTGTATACTCGGCACAAGTAGTGGTTGCTGCTACTGGTAGCTAGCAAGTGACAGCTGCAACTAGTAGCTAGCTAGTGATAGCTGCTACTGGTAGCTAACTAATGACAATTGCTACTAGTAGCTAGCTAGTGTCATGACAGCCGTTACTATAGCAGCTAGCTAGTGACGACGGCTTCTAGTAGCTAGCTAGTGACAGCTGCTACTAGTAGCTAGCTAGTGACAGCTCCTACTAGTAGCTAGCTAGTGACAGCTGCTACTAGTAGCTAGCAAGTGACAACTTCTACTAGTAGCTAGCTAGTGACACTAGTAGCTAGCTAGTGACTAGCTACTATAGCAAGTCACAGCTGCTACTAGTAGCTAGCTAATGTCAGCTGCTACTGGTAGCTAGGTAGTGAGAGCTACAACTAGTAACGAACTAAGATAGTGAGTTAGTGGCTGATGGTACAAGTAACAAACTAGTGGTAACTGCAAGAAAAAGTCAGTTACTGATGCTACTAGTAGCGAACTAGTGGCTTATTTCAAACTTGGTAATAAGTTACTTCAAGCTGTATGAACGTACAAACTCAACTTGTCTAAAAGATAATTAAGGCAATGGAAAACTTCACTGCATGTTAGCAGCATTAGGCACAGCACTACATGCACGCAAATAGACACAAACGACGTCTTGAGGATTTCGTGAGTCATATCACGAAATCCACTAAATCAGTTATTGTATAACACACGGCTAAAATAACTTGACAGTGCGGCTAAATAGTGTTGAGGAACCAATGAGCTTGGTCCGATATGAAATTGTGGGTGAGGTTAAACATCCAGGACTTACCTCATTGGCTCCCTGGTATTATTTTTCCATGGTGTCAACTGATTTCAGCCGTGTGTTATGCAATAGAGAAAATAAACTCGACAATATCCATTTTATATATTTTTAATTTCAAATGGTTACATTTTCAGTTTGAAGCAAGCAATAAAAATGTAGGACGAAATATGAGTTTTATGTTTTACAAATGAAAGCCTTTCTTCAACATTTTAATGACTATTAAACATAGAGCACAATTTGAAAAATATAGTATGAACACAAGTTAATTCTAAATTATGCATAAGTCATATGACATCTAAACCAGTATGGACAACACCAAATGGGTCCCCTTATCTAAAAAAGTGACCAAAGTAAATATTTAGACCGTCAAACCATTCGCCAGTATCCATAGGCATATGTTACAAGTGGGGGTATACCCTATCTTAATGCGTTAAGAGGCTTGATTACACCTCAGTAGGTAATTAAAATTTACCAGACTAAGCTTAAAATTTTATTTTTCCCACGTTGACTCTACTTTGTTAAGTCAATCCTTGCCTTAATTAGGCTCGGAAATGAATAAAAAAAATTCTTGTCAACAAAATTGCATATTGCTTCCAAGTGATATGTATAACTATTGCCATATCGATAATACCATATAATATCGATATTACCATATCGATCAAATGATTTATTGTTTTTATTTCAGTGGTTTATAACTCATGTCAGCTACAGCTACAATTTAGTAAAACCTGTTTATATACAAAATAGTTTTACCAACAATAAACCCAGCGTGATAACAATATATACTATAACATATTCCAAATAAATGTATGGACTACCTGCGTGTTTCGGTCCAATAAATTAAAAATATTGAATTTATTCGAAATAAAATTGTGTTCCACTTTAGGTAATTATATAGATAGATGTTAGTATTAAACTAGTGTATTGATGTAGAAAAATACATATAGATATGTATCACAGTAGATGTAATATAGTTTCGTAAGTATACAATGAGGTAATTTATGAAGTTTTTTAAAAAATATTTTCGAAAACCATACATGGATAAAACATTTGAATAAAAATAGTTACACATGTGTATTAAATTTCAACTTTCTAGCAATTGTAGTTCCGGAGATGTGAAATCGGACAGACAGAATTAAGGTTACAAGAAATCATTTGTCGTCAGCTTTTCATAAACTTTTTGTGTATTGTTTTGATATAAACATTCTACTAAAACAGTACAGAATTTTGTCCTGTTAATTTGATTATATTAATACCTAGTCGAAGGTGTTCAGGTTACATTTTCGATGTTTCAAAACTTAACCAATAATGCCCCTCTACTAATAATATTTTTATATTATTATTATTTAATATAATCAGAGTTTAACTGTTAAGTCTAATACTAAAAACACACCGCAACATACAACAACTTTGACATTGACTGTTAAAGTTAGTCACATTAACTCAAATAAGTCAAATAAAATAAGGCGATTGAAAGCAGTGAACCTGCAAATATTTATACATTATCCGGTGTTTCATCTTAATAGTTATTTACTATTATTACGCCCGAAAAAAATATCATTTGCAACACGACTGGGAATGACTTTTTTGAGCTCGGCTTCTTTTACTATCTCGCTTCGCTCGACAACAAATATAGTCGCCAAGGTAAAAGAAATACCTTCTTGACAGTCATAATATACATAATATTAAGTATATTATGACAGACATGTAACATAATATACATTATATTATGCATATTACATTTAATTTGCTTTTAGCGGAATTTTCGAAGAAAAAATGAGCTTTTGAGGGTTGGAGATGGGGAGGATGGGGTCATATATATAATATATATATATATATATATATATAATATATATATATATATATATATATATATATATATTATATATATATATATATATATATATATATATGTGTGTGTGTGTGGTGTGTGTGTGTGTGTGTGTGTGTGTACGAGATTTTTGTGTCCTAGACGTTTCTATTGGGCACTATAACTATCGAACGCTTTCTTGGATCGAAATGAAACTTTGTACAAAAATCAAACTTGTAAAGTCCCGAAGCCTATTGTTTTGAAATACGTTGGACGTCATTACCCTACGATAATGACCCCGTAAACAATTCTAAAGATCAAATGTTTCATATAGTATTTAGATTGGACTGACATTTTTTGCACGTACACTACTTTGTATGGTTCACAAAAAAGTTCCATTTTATTATCAGTTTTAGTTCTGGTTTTTTGATTGACATATATATGTCAAACAAAACAATATGTCATTAATTTGACATAATGTAAACAAATTAACTATTTTCTTTAATACATTTGAAAATTCGCTTATATTGAGCCAGTATGCCACTTATATAAACCAGTAATAAGACGAACTAATAAGGTACAACAACAAAGTGGCTTTTCGCGACCACAGGAAGGCGCGGAGGCCGCGAAGCGGCAAAGAGGTCGAAAAGGCCTCTTGTTTTATTATACGCACAGGGATTCGTAATAAATTATATTTTATAATAATGTAGTCATGTGCTTTTTGCAACCAGACCTATTAATTGTAAATAACGTAAATTATTCGTTTTTTTGTAATTCATATTCTATCATTTACAACATCACAAGGTAACGTCACAGGAGTGAATAGATGAAGAAATAATAAAATTCTTTACAAAAAAATAATCTATTTAGTTAAATTACAAAACCGGGTTCAACCCTATGGTCATTATAAGTAATCGGTAATAAAAGGAAATGTTCTGTAGATCATTACCAGATTACATAGTCGGCATAATCCTTCATTTTTTCCGTCAAATGACACTGATGATGGTCCTAAAACTTAAAGTCAGTTATGTATTTATACTTAATATATATTTTTTTTTAGATACAACTTGTTTCTTTGTAGATGTTATTTAGATAATTATTATTCCCCAGTATTTATGTTTTTTATTAATATTTGTACATTGAATTTTACATTTTTATTAAATGAGTTAGTATTTTGAAGAACTAAGGTGAGCGTTAATGGAGTTCATCTTAATATAAGAGGAAGAAGTCTCTCCACAAAAATATATTTTTTTATAGCAAAGCGCTTTCAACCTAACAAGAGGCCATCATCAGTGCTAGCCGTTGAATAAAGAAGAGGGTGATAAATGAGTCTTATGGATCAGATGTCAAAGATAAGGTCTATCTTTGACATCTGATCTGTAAAACTCATCCATTACCCTCTTCTTTATTCAACGGCTAATACTGATGATGGCCTCTAGTTAGGTTGAAAGCGCTTTGCTATAAAGAAATATATTTTTGTGGAGAGACTTCTTCCTCTTATATTTTATTTATTAGTTAGTATTTTATAAAAACTTTTATTTACTTTACTTGAATATCTGTTACGACAAATATTTGTGTATTTTCCTTAATTGATAAGTTTACATTCAAGTTGCAGTCTAGATCATTATCTTAGTTTGAGCAATATTCATAATTTCAAAAGCAAATATTCAGTTACATTTCCAAAGAATTGCTCAAACTTAAGATATGTTTTAGATTTTATATTAAACGTTTCTTCATGTTAAATATTATTAGAAAATAAAATATAAATAAGTATTTATAATTTAACAGTATATTTATATTAATAAATTAATACATTATATGAATGTATACGTGTGATATACAATAAATTATAATTATTGTTATTTAATATGCAAATAAAATGTAATTGTTGTTAAGTATATAAAGATAATAAATATAATGTGTATAAACGTTATTTGTCGCTTGTTGCTATATTTGTTTTATTGTTTTTGATTTTATTTCATCTTCATTGAGACATGTCGGTTGCAAAGGTTATAAACAGGAGTATTTATAAGTATTTATAGTTTATTTTAATTAAAGAGCTATAACCATTCTTCCCTTTCCGTGCATCTGATAAAAAAGCAACGGGAGAGTAAACAAAAATAATTATGTTTACGCTATATTGTAAAAGAATAATTAATAATTAAAAAATGAATGGGAGCTAATTAATATGTTTAATTGATTATTTATGAATAATAGTTTTTGGGTCAAGAATATAAAGATGAGATACGCGGGAATTGATCCAGTGCTATTTAAATATTTAACAATTACAATTGATTCTAAACCGCTAATAGATGTACTATAAAAGTATATTTTGATTCTTGTTTTCCTGTTTACGTGAAGTTATAATACTCAGGACTATTATAACTCCAAAACAAGTCTCTTCACTTCTTCAAAATTTTCAAGTTATAAATCCTAACAAAAAATAAATAAATATGTATGTTTGCAATGATCCTGTTATTAAGTGCCATTACATTTTTCGGTTAATGACATGTAATGTCACATTATAATCCTCATTTTCTAAATACAAGCGGATTCAATCCCCCCCCCCCCTTTCTCAAACCTCTTCAACTTCCGTCATCATCTGAACAACCTTATAAGCATTAGTTTCTGATAAACAAGCGGATTTATTCCTCTTCCCTATTCCCCCTTCCTCTTTCGTCATCCGAACAACCTCTTAAGCATTAGTTCTTGATAACAAGCGGATTTACTCCTCTTCCCTGTTCCCCTTCTTCCGTCATCCGAACAACCCCCTTAAGCATTATTTCCTGATAAACAAGCGGATTTACTCCTCTTCCCTGTTCCCCCTTCCACTTCCGTCATCCGAACAACCCCTTAAGCATTATTTCCTGATAAACAAGCGGATTTACTCCTCTTCTCCGTTCCCCCTTCCACTTCCGTCATCCGAACAACCCCTTAAGCATTATTTCCTGATAAACAAGCGGATATACTCCTCTTCCCCGTTCTCCCTTTCACTTTCGTCATCCGAACAACCTCATAAGCTATATAGTTTCTGATTAACAAGACGATTTACTCCTCTTCCCTACGCCTCCGTCCACTTGTGTCATCCTATGTGTAAAAACTTTGCCACATATTATTGTCGTAATTGCTTTAATAGAATATTTTTTTTCATTTCATTTCATCCGAACTGACATGAACCTCATAAGCATCATTTTCCAAAAAAAAGTGTAAAAAGCACTAAAGAAATAGCTTTTACCATATTTATAGAAATACAATGTTGTTAAATTAGAAAATTTGCAGAAATATTTTCTAATGTAATTATCACTAAGATGATCACTTAAGTTCAAAGTCATATAACCATGGCCTATATTAAATCATCAAATTGAGTTTGTTTTAACTTATAAACAAAATTTAAATCATTTTATACAATTTTTTCAACGTATTAATTAAATATTTAGCCTTGATTTTTACGGTGAAATAGTAGAAATACTTGATAATTTAACATTTATTTAATGATCCGTCTGAGCATTTTGTTACATCAAAATGTCGATCAAGGAAAGTGCGAGCGACAAGAAATGTCATGATCGTATTATGAATTTGATTTTTAACACTCTTGTTTTTACAATTTGTTTTCCTTAATTATTTTTCAAAATATACTTAAGTATTCTTTCTTTGTTGTCACACGTTTCTTATTATTATTCTGACCCCGCTCCATATTTTTTATCTATTAATTATAATCATAATTTATATTCAGTATCATAATTATTAAACTTTTTTACGTTTGAACCCGTAGGGTCATTTTAGTGTTTCTTCTCTGCCAAATGCTACTCTATTGAGAACCTCTATTGAGTTTTTGCACACTCTTCAACCCAGGAAGACTTTGGTACTTCCACCCTCCCCTGTACGAAACGTACCTGTGACCAGGTTCACAGTTTGTCTTGTATATTTTCACTACTCTGATCTCATTAGTCTCATCAAGCCTGACAGTAACAAGTTTTTAAGTTTTTTTAAGTTTGGTTTCCGTTAACTTACCATAAATAGCGTAACCAGATACTCGACTGTTAACTTACTGCTCTGTCATGTTTCGGGGGGAGACATGCCCGAAGTAATCCTGAAGTGTACTGGGCATAAACCCATTGCAATAGCCCCGACTTAAAAGCCAGTGCTTCGCAGATTTCTAGGAGGCGTCTTCTAAAACCGTACACAACATTCCTTAACACCTACACTACTGGTGGACCACACACATTCCCTAAATCTTAGTCTCCACTTTCACAGTTTTTGGTCTGAAGTTCGATATTTTTCCGACACTCCACCGGCCCGCAGAACTTTTACAACGGTTTGATCGCTAAAGTCAACGAAAACGTAGATCCAGACTTGTCTGGGACAAAATCCAACCCCGCGTTTGCGTAAATTTATGCTGCAAAATGTCCTCGGACTCACTTCGCTCGACCTCAGATAGTAAATGCATCCGTATCATTCTCAGCGATCACCCAAACAGCTCTGACTACGCTCAAAGCTAATTAAATTTTATGGTCCAACAAAAATCATGAATAAACTCGTCGATTGAAACGAGACTTAGTGTACTTATTTAATAAGTAAAGGTATACACTTGTTCCTAATTTAAAGTTAATTGAAACATTTTTAGATTTTTACATTTTTTTAAAAAACGTATGCAAGTCATTCAATTAAAATTGAACTAATACTGATAATGAGATGAAACTTGGCACGTATGTTAGTCTTATACATGGCTACATGCGTGCTTAATTTTAAATCATCATCTAAAATTAAGCACGCGTGCTAGATCGCATCATTTTCCGCGTTTTATGATGTATCGAAATTTTTGTTGAGTCATTATTGCGGGTTAATGAGGTCATAAAAAGTTTATTCCTAATAGCACAATTACAGCAGTAGATTAATTTTCATACAAAGTTTCATCTCTCTTGCGTAAATACACTAGAAGCTACGATGATAACAGGACACACACACATATACAGACAGACACCGTTTCAGGAGACCTTAAAAACGCCTGAAACGGATAATTCTAGTTACATCCCGGTTTCGGATTTTTTTGGAAACAATATTTTTCCTATATACCTACAGTATAAATGAGGATAAGTAATGGAGTTCTTTGATAAACATAACTCATTAAATCTTGAAACAAAATTTAAACTTCACGTTTCAAAGTATCGGCCATATTATTTTTTTGAAATACGACAAATTTTACTTAAGTTTCATCTTATTATCACAATTAGTTCAACTTTTATTAAATGACTTGTGTACATTTTTAAAAAAATAAATAAAAATCGGAAAAGAATCTGATTACGATGAAATTTAGTTCAAGTATGTACCTGTACGTAATAAATAAGTACACTAAGTGTCGTTTGAATAAGACAAGTACATCTATATTTTTGTTGGATTATAATAGTCAAGCATTATTGAGCGTAGTCAAAGCTGTATGGGTGACCGCTGAGAATGAAACGGATGCACTTACTATTTAAGGACGGGTGAAGCGAGTCCGAAGTAGGGAGGATGAGCGCAGCGAATCTGTCATGACACAGGAAAAGTTCCGAGGTACCCCGTACCCGATTTATTAATAATTATTAACTATTTTCCTTATTTAAATTTTTCGTTGTAATTAATATTACAACTAATAGTTATGAATAAATTAATTCATATTTTCTAATTATTATTCTTAATATTATTACTTTCATTATAATATTATACTTTTAATTAATCTTTATTATTATGTAAAGTCATTGGCTTTAATGGGTTTACTTATACTTAATTAATATTGTTTTTATTTATAAATTTATCCTTATTGATAGATTAAATTATTAAATAAGAAACTGTAAAAAACAATCTGTGAGAAAAAAAGTCAATTAAATTTAATTGTTTTTGAGGTTACAATTTTTTTAATATTAATATTAAAAAAAAGTAATAATACATCAGAGCGGTCAGGTTCAGATTATTGTAGTTCAAGTTTGTATCCTTGGCCCAGAGAGCTGCAGTTATAAGAGTAAGCCAGGACACTGCACTCAACTTACGTAACTCACAAATAACTCGTTTGCCAAAGAATAGCCGATTAAGTAACTGGCAATATTTTGTAGCGCAAATTTGTTTTAAGGAATTACCAAAGGAATATAAATATATATACATATATTATATATATATATATATTATATATATATATATATATTATATATATTATATATTATATATTATATTATATATATATATATATATATATATATATATATATATAATATATATATATATATATATATATATATATATATATATATATATATATATTATAATATATATATATATATATATATATATATATATATATATATATATATATATTATTTATATAGATAACAAGTTGTATCTAAAACAATATATAATATATATATATATATATAATATATATATATATATATAAAATATATATATGTAACCCGCTTTATTTTGAACGGATTCATAATTTTTAATCAAACTTGGTACAAAAATCAACCTTGAGAAGGACAAAAACCAATTGAAAACCAGGATTTTTGACGTCATTTATCTAGTTTGCTGAGTCAGCAAGATTTAAAAAAAAATTAAATTCAGAGTATACTTTCCGCTGCGAAGAAAAAGGTCCTTATTTATAAGTTTTGGGGCGCTTAATTGGATGGAACAGGTCCGAAGTCGATACAACAACTCTAAGTGACCGAAAAGTCGAAAAAACTATAATAAATTACCGGAAACCAAAATTATGGTCGAAAAAAAAAATCTATGTATTTTCTTTCTATGTATTTTCGGCGCTAAATCGAGTAAAACCGATCCGAAGTCGATATGACCACTCTAAATGACCAAAAAGTCAATATATATATATATATATATATATATATATATTATATATATATATACTAAAAATAGTTTTGCGAAACTATTTTTTTCGGGATCGCAGGTACATTTGAAACGGAGTGAGCTTATGGTCCGTTTCCGTCCTTATCCGTCCATTCAAATAAGGTCTTTGAAAAAATCTATAAAGGACATTCAACATGTCAAAAATTAAATCACGCAAAATTAAATCTATTAAATAAAAATAATCATAATTTTCACGATTTAACATTATACCCTATTATTTATATACTTAACGAGATTTAAATTCCAAATAAATATCTAGAGTGTTATTTGAATAATCCAAAAACCAGTTCTTCTAGTGCTAAAAGTGCTTAAATTAGAATTCAATTAAATTCTTACACAAGGCTGTTATTTGACTGTTATTATTTTGAGCTGTTGAAAATTTAATAGTCAGTAATTTATAAGTATGGGGTTGTTACTTTATTTAAATAAGAAGATATTAATAGATCAATCAATTCCTACTAGTCACGCAAGGATATAAAATGAGATAATAATTTTTTATAAGAAGTTTTTTAATCTCTAACGAAAACTCTCTAAGCCCTACTCAGATAACATTAATAATTTTAATGACGTCATCAATCCCAAAAATGATTGAAGTGGGGGAAATATGATTTCGTCGAGTTTGGAGAACAGTTCAATGGTTTTGGATCTGCTGAATCAAATAAGACAAGTTTCAGATTGATCAGGCCAACTGAAATGGTGAAAAAAGTCAAAACAACCAAAACTCACCCGACTTATTTCAACTTCTCTTAATCTAATTTTGTTTTTTAATTTACTTTTTACAATTTCCTTTTTTGAAAAAAATAAAATGAATTGTAATTTTTGATTCTTGGAGTGCTAAAAAGAGTCTAAAAACGATGCGACCCAGTCACGTGCAACTAGAAAAGATGGACACAAATCAGTAAGTAGAACGGAGTAAAGACCAGCGGAGAATAGGAACATTCGCTTGCTTTTGTGGCCAATGGCCTGTGAAAAACAATATTGAAGTCATTATTATTATGTTATATATATATAACAATATATAAGTCATCATTGTGTTCCTCTTAGTTTAATATGATTTTATAGGATTTCGGCACAAATGAGGAAAGAATAATTCTGGCGCGGTGGTCCGCAAGTTGGGCGAATTTCCTTTGGAATGCGTGTTTCCGTGATTAACAATTCATTTCATGCTTAAGGTTCCGGTTTATGCTTTATAACTTCAGCAGTTACTCAATTAGTACTACAATCATCAATCAAGCACTACTCACAACTCTTTTTTTCTATATTTTTCAAAGGAAATGCGCACAATTATCCTGCTGGTTATTCAAAACCATGCCTCAAAAATTGGCAGTTCTCACCATTATTTGCACTAGTTTAATTCTCATTTGATTTCGTGGTTGGTTTCTTCAATGGTTTTAGTGCATTTCTTTTGAAAAATACAGAAAAAATTAGTTATGAGTAGTGCTTGATAATTAAGTAACTGCTGTAACTTAAGTTATAAAGCATAAACTGGAACCTTAAGCAAGAAATGGAAACACTAATTCCACTAAGTACGGAAACACAAATTCCAATTCACGAAACCACCGCGCCATAATTATTTTGTAGTTATATATTTATACAATGTAAAAAAATGACACAATATTATCGTCCCTAAAAGAATTCGAACCCAGGAACCCTGGCTTTTAAGTGATCGTATCGCCTCCGGACCACTCTCATTTTTGGGCCACTCACATGCCCAAAAAACATCGAAAACAACTCCCTGCGGTTTACCAGCCGTATTTTAGGTTTTCTGGTAACTGACCACAGTTAAGTTTAGGCCCCAACTAAGCAAAAGTTTCGAGCTGCACTTATACATTTTTTCATCGGCGTCTCACAGTTTGGGCAAAATTAGTTTTTTTTACCTACATCCAAGTTAAAAAAAAAGCTATTTACATTCAGGGTCAAAAAGGGAATTAATGATTAAATGAATATGATGCAATAATCTTAACACTATTGTATCATTCGATAGATATAAATATTCTAAGGAATTTAATTGCACGTTATAGTTTTGTGGAGGGATCAATAAATAAATTTTATAAACCGGCAATTATTAAAATTTTTGATTTAATTTGAGGCTTGTTTCTATTATGAGGCGATTTTCTTTACATCTCAGAAATATTTATTGAAATCATGTAGTATATTAAAGGAACTGAAAATTCAAGGTGCTAAAACTGAGAACAGATATTTTCATAAGAGATCCATCAATCTTGGTCATAACCGGTGAATCGACTGTTTCGTAACGCATAACTTATCAGGGCATTTATAGAGCATCAACTCACGCTGTCGTTGAGTCAGAATTATGAAAAACTTAGAGTGGATATGTTTTTAACACAAGCAGTGTTTTCATGTAACATCCAGAAACTCTTTCATCAAGCCACCAAAGATGTAAAATATGCAACAGGTATGTTATCTAATATATCATCCCTATACGACTGATAACACTAAGAACTTTGTAAAACATTTATCAATAAAAACAACAAAATTAATTATGTTAGGCTCACATTAAAATATTTGTGAGAATCTTTATCAAGCCATTGAAGACGTCAAATAATTCTGGCGCGGATGTCCGCAAGCTGGGCGAATGCCCTTTGAAATGCGCGCTTTCTTGCTTATCAATTCAATTTTTGCTTAATTTTTCGGTATATATTTAATAATGTTTACTTTTTTTGACATTTTCAAAAAAATGTGCATATTTATCCTATTTTATACACTACACGGATCAGCATACATAATTTGCACTCATTTGATGATCGGTTTATGCTAATTTTTGGCGCATTTTGTTGGAAAATTCGAAAAAAAATAAACAACATTATTAAACTTATATACCGAAAAATTAAGCAAATATTGAATTAATACACAAGAAGAATATACGTATTTCAAAGAAAATTTGCCCAGATTGCGGACCTCCACGCCAGAATTATTTTGGACTTAAATACTGTACTCAGATGATACAAAATAAGTGCCAGTACCAATCCTCAAACCTGGAAACGGGCATATATATATATATATATATATATATATAATATATATATTTATATATATATATATATATATATATATAGCTACTTATTTACTTGGTTCCCAACATAAAGTTGGGACCCAAGTAAAGATGGCGATATAGGGCAATTATTCACTTGGGTACCGACAGTTATTATATATATATATATATATATATATATATATATATATAAAGTTTTACGAAATATATTTTGTCGTGGTTAGAGACCTCTAAAACGGAATTTGGACAAACTCCGGGGTGCGCCCTATTACACAATCTATCTCATTGGCAAATTTGTTTCAAAGAAAATTCGCTAAACTGCATCAGGTGAGTTGTTAGTTAAGGGTGAGTTATTAGTGTGTTTAACTACGAGTATATCATACCGATACACTTGATTCTACCAAGATCTTTGTAAAACATCAATTAACATAATATAATTAATCATTTCAGGCTCACGTTGAAATTTGGGAAAGGCTACATCAGGGAACAGTTCCAACGACCCACAGTTGATCTCTAAATTGCAACAGTTTGTCTCATTTTTACTTTTCTAGGTGTCTCTCGGTGGACTATAGTATTATGCATGATTCACTGAATTCGGAAATGTTCAAATAATATAATAATTGACACAATATAATTGTGCGAGAGACACCTAGGAAATGTAACAAGCAAAATGCAATGCTACATCTGGGAACTGTTCCATCATTCGACATTCATCATCATTGATGGCTCGACATAATGTCATGTCCCACTCTGTTTCGTTACGTCAGGGCGCCGACAGAGCTTGAACTCACTCTGACCTTCAATTAATTCCGAAGAATAAAATATAAAGTATTTACCAGAGACGAGCGGTGCTCTCTTACTGCCATCATGCATGGCAAGCAAATATATATCATTTGATACTACCGAATTTTGCAAAACATGAATAGTTGACACAAAATAATTGTGCGAGAGACACCTAGGAAATGTTACAAGCAAAATGCAATGCTACATCTCTTGTGCCAACTATTCATGTTTTGCAAAACTAGGTAGTATCAAATGATATAATAATACTATGCCTAACATAGTGCTAATTTTTCATTTTTATAAAATCCGTGCTAAGGAAGTAAAACATCAGCAAGTTATGCATTAACATCAGAGTTCAGAGAGAAATATCATGCAAATCAGTTGCACTAATTTTATATTTTTTAAATTGAAAATTAAATGTAATAAAATAAAATTTATTCATAAAATGTTTGGATGAAGAATACCGAGACAGAAGGGTGATACTATGCATCCGAGCTAGATACAGACTTCTGTCATTCTTTGTATTTTGCTTTGAACGAAATGCCTAACTACATGGCCTATTTACCTGATTTATCTATCCCAACCTATTACTATATTTACTTTGAAAGAAGGGCCTAAATAGGTCCTAGATAGGGCCTAAATACTAGGTCCTAAGATAGACCTATTTAGGGCCTAAATAGGTCTTCTTGCCTAGCTTTTCGTCCTCACCCTATTTTTCAGTCCCAACTGCATAGACAATTTGTCGATTTTTCCTAACCCCCTCCGCCCTATTACTAAATTTGACCGATGAATAGACTGAATGCATTATAATATTACTTAAGCATATCATTTATACAACATAATGTATATTAGTCCGGGAGTCAAAGGTATACTACAACTTTTTTTTGCAATATTTTAAAATAATATAGGGATGTGGTTCAGGTTTCTTTCAATTCAAAAACCTCAATACATCATTAGAAACACTTTTTATTAAACCAATTTTTATCAACCAAGTTATAAACACTTTTTATTAAACCAATTTTTATCAACCACAGTAGAAACTCTTTTTACAAAAAAACGTATCATACTTTTTATGATTTTCTTTTTAAAGTATGACATTTTGCCATTTTGATACGCCGTATTGGATCAACCCCTAAATCTAATCAGTTGTTCATCTCATAAAATTAGATTAAAATTTGGATTTCATATTTTGAGCGGTAGCGTTGTAGACAAGAAATGTGCTGGCCCATACAGTCTTAAACATAGAGATATAAACTAAAAGGGGCATAGCCTATCTCAAAAGAGATAGGCTCTCTTTTATTTATCATTATCTCAATACATTGAGAGGCACAATTGATTTCGGTCCCCCATACTGTACCCGTACTGTTTTTGTTTTGATTTGTATTTTTAACATTCTACTATATAAGTTAATGTAATTTTTTGTACTGATCTTATGATTAAATTTATAAGCGAATGTGGTCAGGTTACTTTTTCGATGTTTCAAAATTTAACCTATAGGACCTCTCTAGTAATAATATCTCTTTGCTCTTAAATACATACCAACAACAATTTTGTTTTCGATTTTTAGTACCTATAGGTGTTGAAAAGTCGACATTTTATGAAAAATGTTAATGTTAATGGTTTTTGCTAACGCAATGCTTTCTTCTCTCTTTAGGGAGTAGGGAAACTAAATAAAACTAATTATATCATATAATACGATATCATATAATGCAATCATATTATATTTACAATATAATATTATTATACGATATAATCATATGACATCTACCTACATCTACCTATTATATACGATATAATCAATCATATCAAATGTGCCATATCTAAAACACAATATGGAAACAATCACAAAGCTTCCACTTTATTAATTTAAACATAAAGAATGGAAGCGAAAACTAAACTAATAGATAGGAATATTAAAATATTCTTAAATTAAAACAATTAACTACGCAACAAAGAAATATTTTTGAACATTACTAAAACCCAACCTTGTATTTTTTTAAAAATTGTTAGAACCCATATACATTCCTCGAGCTTGGACATACAAAAATACACCTCGCACGAATTCTAAAAATACAGTAAATATGTTTGTTTTTTGAAAAAATAAGATAGAATTAGTTAAAGCAGTGAGTTTTTTCAAAAATTTAAATATGAAAAGATTTAGGCTCATTATTGGAGCATTGTACTTGTCTACTTCAAGTACAATAATAAGCTAACTTTACGGCAATAATAAGCCGTATTTAACTCAAAAATAGATAATACGAACAAAATAATACCTTAATGTAGTATTTTTAAGTTTACTTTATTGTTGTGTATTCGCCTAAGAACACTAAGCTCGCTAAAGACTTATTTGACTTCTTCCGCGTACATTAAAAAACTTTATACAAAGCGCAGAATAAAAAAAA